>JAVANC010000019.1:47582734-48782734 GCA_033319125.1 Parnassius glacialis | reverse complement strand
TTCACTGCTGGCCGTATGAAAAAACTCAAAGTAACTCAGCGGGTCATGGAGTTTTCTTAAATTTTTTTGCGTAATTAAATCCGTAGCGAGAATATCTGTAGAAGAATGATGAAGAGTAACTGACATAGCCAAGCGGTTTAGAAGACTGAGGTGGTAATGAGCCCTCCAATAGATGGAGTGACGGCCTGATGAAACATGCAGGTAGTAGATAGATGAAAGTGATTCAGAACCGTACTATGTAGCAATTTAAGGGAAGATGTATGTTTAGCTGTGGACGTGTGATGGGCTGTAATGATGATGATGATCCACTTGGTGTTAGTTTATAGGGATAATGTGTAATAACATGTAATATGTATTTCTACAGTGGTAGAGCCAGGCGGCAGCTTTTGCTGTCGCATGGATGTGCCGGCTCGAACCGGGGTGGTACCACGACCTCAAAGAATACCAGCGTTCTCAGCGTACTCTGCGTTTCGCTTGGTGAGTGCAGGTGGCCGGAGGCCCTTTTTACTGGAAATGAGGCATTCCATCCTAGTCCTCACGGGTGAAAACGCATCTGCATTTTGATCTGTAACAGAGGATAGATGTAGATGTCTATGGGCCGCAGCAATCACTTACCATCAGGTGCACTGTGTGCTCGTTTTTCACCCTCATCCTATAAAAAAAAATATGTTCCTAATTTCAATGAGTTTACAGCCTATAAAAGGCCACTTCTTAACATAGGCCTCCCCGTAGATTGCCTCATAGCCATCCCACACATGTTGCCGTAATTGCCACGCTTGCTACGCGTGTTGGAATCCGTAGTTTTTTTTTAAATTATTTTGAGTTATTACCACGACCTTGCTGATGCCTATTTTCTGTTTCCGATTCCCTCTGTCGCCTCTTACGACACCTACAGGATGGTATGGCGTAGTGGATATTATAACGCCGCCAATACACGGTATAATTAGTATTAAAAATTTCAATCAGTTAATATATAATTGTTGCAGTATAGTGGCGGTGCTAAGAATATCCAGTCGTCTTCCTAATAACGACTAAAAATAAAAAAAATTGCGGTTGCCAACCCGCTTGCTAATCGTGGCAACTGTGGCAAAGATCCCTCTTATCAGCCAATGTATGAGTGCGGTTCATGTTCAGCAGAGGATTTTAACAGGCTGTACCGGTAACGGTAATCGTTAATTATATTTTTTTTCGATAAATGTGCCTGAATTGTTATTATGAGCTTTGCTCTCGCCATGCATAAACTAAATGAGCATAGTTTCCAACAATCTGAGTTAATAACTGAACGGAAATAAATCTTTGCGAGGAAATACGCTAATGGAAGTTTTTATTTCCTTTGTAATTTCTTCTCCATCCGCTTAAGTCGCTGAAATCTCGCCGGAGCCGCTTTGCATTATGTTGATTGTGTTGATTGAGCTGGTGCTCGCTACAGGACATTTTTACATTCATTTTATAATATGCCTAACTTCTATGGTCGATTGTGAACCACTTACCGTTGTATCATATTTAATATAATAGAATTTTATAATAATATTTAAATGTTATTTAAGAACATATTTCGTGTTTAATATTTGTTATTTTTTTTAAATAAACGAACTTGCACCTTGTAAAGTTGCAAGCGATATGCCTTTTTTTATATAAGAGGGGACAAACGAGTATGATCACCTGATGGTAAGTTTTGACCGGCGCCCATCAACAACTGCAACACCAGGGGAATTGCAGATGCGATGCCGGACTTTAAAAAAAAGTAGGCTCTTTTCTTGAAGGTATCGTATAATACCGTCCTGCTGTGAAATACTGTTCCGCTCTACTGAGCACGCGAAGCTTTTTAGAGGCCAATTTAGCCTTCCCTTCCAAGTGACAACGGAACGGTTGACGGCTCGGTGGCGCAGTATTTTAGCAATAAGTTGCAGCGCTAAGGGCCGCGGGTTCGAATCTCGCACGGAACAAGTATTTGTATGGCCTACAAATAATTGTTCCGGGTCTGGATGTTTGTTCTTGTAAAATTTATGTATGTAAACTGCCCCCACGATACACGAGAAAATCCTAGTGTGGAGGTAACGTTACAGAAAAAGAAAAATTGAAAAGAAAAAGAAAAGTACGTCATTCGATATATCACCGATTCCTACCAAGGACGATTCGCGAGGCTATTAAAATTATATAAATAAAAATTATATATATAAAAAAAATCCAAATTTCAATTGGTGTTGCTTCGTATACCATGATTAATTAAATTAAATCAAAACCCAAGCAGACTTCAAGATACTGTAAGTGTGTCCTGCGTAGATCGGATCAAAAATATCTAAAGTTATTCAAAACCTAAAAGTAACCGGAGTAACCAATTACAAAAGTGCACCGGCGTTCATTACTTTCGCGGTGGCCATTTTTTTCAGTGGCTCTGGGTATAACTTCAGGGGCGGTCGACGTGACTCAATCTATAAAATATTCTGATTCAATTTTGCGTTGTTTTAGTAATAAAACCGGGTCTTATGTAATAATTTTGCAATAGTAATGTTAAAATACTTTCAGAAGGTGGATTGACGAGGTAAGTTATCAAAATTATTGCTTTTTTATCACGATTTTGTTAGGTTTTCTCAGGACATATCTAAGTGATTAACAAGGTCCACTTTTTGTCTCAAAATAAGGGCCGGACCTTATTAGGGGCAAGAAGCTTTAAAATAGGCGTAATCAGTTACTTAAATGAATTATATAAGTGTAAATAAGCAGTTGGCCTGGCAAGTGGCACTTTTGTGCGATGATAACGACAGATCACCATGCTAGGCCATAGCTATTGCAAAAAAATGCCACATGTCTAGATACCTTTCCTTCCTTGCACTTCAACTAATATTGAAAAAAATAATCCAGACGCTTTCGAGTTTTATACTTAGCAACACATTTACCCATTCGGTTTTACGTAGTTTTATAAGATTTTATTTACGCAAATCAACAGTAGCTTTTGACATAAGTATTTTTCATACATAATATAAGTATATTGTTTCCAGTAAAGACTAAAATGGAACCTTCGCAAAAAAGGAAACGATGCTCAAGATGGTCTCTAACTGATCTTCAGGATGCTTTATATGATATGAAAAACCAGCCAAATGTCTAAGCGTGCAGCAGCTTTAAAATGCCATATACTACGGCGAACGTTGAAAAATTACATAAAATCTGGAAGCGTGGTAGATGAGAAGGAAAGCTGCTTTAACCGACACACTGGAAAAGGAATTGGTAGAGAGAATTAAGAAGTTTTCAAATATTACCTTTGCCTGATACCTTTAACACCAAAGTAAAACGTAAACAAATTTACTTATTTTGTGGAAAAAACGACATAAAAAATCCTTTTAGTGACAAAAAATATATTATGATTACAGAAGTATAATACCTAATAAGATCCAAGTACTAAGTAAATTGAAAATATGACTGATTATTAACATTTTGTGATTTTTTTTTACTAGAGTTAATAAAAATCTGCACACAACTACAATTTATTTCATTTATATCTATAAAATAAACTTTATATTAATTTCCTAATACTTTATAAGGGCCACGACACTAATTCATATGAATTTCCGTTTCATTATGCGAAAGCCACGAATTTAATAGTAGTTTAAAGCCTTTGCTTTATAAAGGTATGATTTTTCTGGTATATAACGCCTAAAATCTTGCAGTTCAATTATGGACCTTATTTAGAGCCCTAGTGCCATATATAAAACTTATTTTGTAAGTACCTCGACCTTGGTACCATGTTTATCTATAATATTTTCTCTTCAAATATAAACAGTTAATTTGATTATGATGTTTTACAAATTAAAAGACTTCCCAAAATTGATTTATAAGGATTTCCAAAAACCCGGCCCTTATTAGATGCAATTACCTTATATCACCACATATAAACAACTGCTGTCCGTTAGTCTGGCAAAAACTTAAAAACGGCTCGACCGATTTTGATGAACACAACAGTGTATGAGTAGCTCTCTGGATGGTTTGAAAACTTAATTGGACTAGATGGCGCTGTTGTCGAGATCCACAAATCATCGGATCGCTACTAATGTAATAGAGATACGATGTAACATTCTAATGATAAACAGTAGAAACCTATAAGAGTATTTTGTAATGTTTGCTTGCAGAGTATCTAGAAAACTTTGATGACAGTTTTATTTGAGACACGAAGCTAAGTAAGGGTGGCCGTGAGATGGCAGAGCGCGGGAATAAAACTGTCGTTTACTAACACTAAGATAAGTGCGGGGGCTAGCGTGGCTCTCATGTAGATCGATCTTCAAATACTGTTTCGAACATGTGCCCGAAGTTGAAACGGCTGTTACCGGCACTACGTTTCACTAATAGTTAAAGTTTTGGGTCAAAAAAGCGAATAAAAATGAGAGAAATAAAGTGTTAAACAAAAAAGTTATTGTTACGTTTCCTTTTTGATAAGTTGTTGGACCTCTTAAATTTTTTGCGTATCTTTTTTTGTAAGTGTGGCAAACGAGCACACAGTCCTGCTAGTAATAAGGGGAGGCTACAACCTATAGACAAGAATTATACTGAAAATTGACAGCTCCGTGGCGTGGCTTAGCAATCAGTTGTTGCGCTGGGGGCCGCGGGTTCGAATCCCGCATGGAACAAATATTTGTATGGCCTACAAATAATTGTTCCGGGTCTGAATGTTTGTCCATGTGCAATTTATGTTTGTAAACTGTCTCCACGATACAGGAGAAAATCCTAGTGTGGGGGTAACGTTTTAAGGAAAAAACTAACAAACAAAACAAATGCGTTGTCACCCTCTAAGTATTAAAGTGAAATGTCTGCTTGCACAATAATAAATTTATTCAAGCCTATAACTATTTATTTTGACCGTATAGTGGCGGTGTAAGAATACCCACTACCCTATAATATAGGTGAACGATATCGTCTTTTGGACTTCGTAAGAGGCAGCACGGGAAATAAACCATGATATGGGCATTAGCACCTTCTTTTTATTAACTAAAAATTAAAAAGAAACTGCGTTTGACAACCCTCGTGTGACAACATTGGCAAATATCTCTCCTATGAGGATCTATGGCCTATAAAATCCATTGATAACCTGTAATTAATACAGTTTAAATTCTTCTCTATTCAAGGCTTCTTTTAAAACTGCTTCTAATCTTTTAATACTGAACATTTTTATCCGAATAAATTTAAATCAGATTGTACAGAGGAACAAAGTGCGTTACAAAATTACATTTTATCACTCGCGTCTGGTGTCGGTAATTTAAAAACATAAGTATAATTAAACGTTATAGAATCCGTAAAATAAGTTTTATGCAATGTGAAGTGTTCGCGTAAATATAAGAAATCATTATACATTTTATCGTTCAAGGTTTTAAGCAAGAACTAAAGTATTGAGCTGAATCATTCAAATTTAACACAAAGCTTTTACAAATGGACTAAATTAAAATAGAAATAGATCTTCTTGAGCAAAAAGACATGGATGCGTTTTCAAAGTTTGCTATTCCACGTTTGCATTACCTAGGTGAGTTATACACGGACGAACTCGAGAGCAAAAGCTAGTATATAATAAAGTAAACATTAGGATTAAGTAAATTATTTCAGCATTATCAGTACAATATTTATCTACAGGCGGGACGAGTCCCGTTCACCCTCAGGGCGCCGCTAATACATAATGCGGAGACGTTTCCAGATGAAATTACGATAAGGCTCACGATGTAACGAAATTGTGCGAGACAACGAGGTCGGCCATATTCCCGCGCGCCAGCCTCGCAACCTTCTTAATACACGATATTTTATCAAAATTCATAATTCGAACAACTTTTATTGAGTAATAACTGATATTACTTGTGTTTATCGGATATTTTTTTAATATTTTGTGAGTAAAAACAAAAAGAAATTTATATTCAATGTTATTATGATACACGACAACACTTCTATATATAAATAACATTGAAGTGTCTGTTTGTAATATTGAAATAACTGGCTTCTATTAAGCTCATTATTTGAATGATATTAAGACATAAATAATATTTTATTTAATTTCTGTCTGCCTGGACTAACCTTTGGAATGGCTGAACTGTTTGCGATAAAACTTTTTGAATAGATAGAATGCAATGCCAGAAGGGATCTACTCTGATTTTTTTTTGAAAAACAAAAAAATTACAAAATATTCTTTGCTTATCTTAAATGTAAATAACGCCCCATTAATAAATACAATCTAAGCAAAGCCGGGGTATGTTGTTAGTGTATAATAAATCTAGATCACTGATCCTGACTAAAATTACATACAAAATTATTCAAATAAGTATTGGAGCAGTGGGGTGGACACACTGATTCAAAAGCCCTGTCAGTTATAACAGAAAGCACGTGCCCAGTTGTGGGACGTGTAAGGGACGACTAAACATATATAAAAGTAAAATTTTCGATACCGATTGCACTACAGTCTTCATTTATTTCTAAATTGGAAGGATAACCGTCAAGATTTACACAAAGATATCAAAAGGATAGAATTTGTTTCTTGCTTTCTTGACTTAATAACGTTACGGCGGCTAAAAATAATCATTAACACATTTTTTCTCGGCCTTTGAAGAACAAGATTCCCTTCCAATAAAAAGTCTCAGACCATTAATATTCAGACAATGCCTTATTTTAAGATGTTTGGGGCCTGCGCCCATCAGTGGGATCTATTATAATAGTGGTTGGTTTCATAATAAGCAAGAAATTATCATCATCAACATCATCATCATTATATCCCATCACAAGTCTACTGTTGAACATAGGCCTCCCACACAGACACGGACACGGTCCCGAGCCTTCTGTATCGATCGAATTCCTGCATCTCTTACCAGGTCGTCAATTCATCTAGTGGTGGGTCGCCCTATACTTTGTTTACCGGTACGAGGCTGCCACTTGAAACCTTTCTCCCCCATCGCTTGTCAGTTCTTCAACCGATGTGGTCAGCTTCATTGGCTTCATTGTCACTTAAGTTTATTTATCTGTTGGGCTATATCGGTTACTCTGGTTCTACTGCGGATATCCTTATTTCGAATTCTATCACACAGAGAAAGTCTAAGCATAGCTCTGTCAATAGCTCGCTGAACGACCTTGAGCTTACAAGAAATGATGTTTGTTATAAATACAGAAATTAATATATTTATATGAAATTAATTACCACATGTATGAAAGGTTATCACTTGAGTACGGCTGGACTGATTTTGATGAAATGTTTGTTTGTGTTTGACTGGTTCTTTGGTTGGTTTAAATTCACAATCAGATCCAGAAATCACGCGCACGAAGCCGGAGCGGATCGCTAGTTATCAATAAAACTGAAAGGAGGACTTTTCTTAAAATAGAGTCGCGTGGGACAGGACGCGGCTCCACGGTCCGCAAACTTTTGCGATAAAGTCTTCTCGCGTACAGGTGCTGCCCCACGAGTTCATTGTTGTGTGTTAGCTAAGCTCCGAGTGAAGAGCGTTCGGCCGGGCGTTTAGCGTGCCGAGCCGCCTGGCATGCATTACGAACGGCTGCCATTTGATTAGAAGTTTTAAAGTTTAACTGATTTCAAAGGGAGTAGATAGTATATACTTACAAATATGAGTATTGTTTATTTAAAATACCAAAACAACTTTTTATTTTGTATTTTCACAACTGCTATTTGTGTTATGTAATATTATTATACACACTTATACACAATTATGATTCAACAGACAACATAAACTTTGTGTTTGAATAAAACGATTTTTACAGATTTTTATCGTGTTCCGAAATATCGAGAATTAAAATTAGGTTCTATCTAACCGATGTTTCGGGTGCTTTGTAGCACCCACGGTCACGGAAAGACTGAGGTGAGCGAAGTCCCGATATCAAAGTTAACCCTTCACATTTTCAACCTTAGTAAAGTAAAGTTAAACTTTCATATTTTCAATTATTAATTTTGGTCTATTATTCAATGAGTACTATTGGCGCATACATATGAAATCATTATATAAACTTTGTGCAAAAATGTCAGAGTTAATGTACAAATAGCGTATTTAAGGGTACTCTATGAGTGTTTACTATATATATAAAAATAGATGGTATATCTGCTTGAGGTTTAGACTACTACATCGTTTCACCATAAGAGGGTTTTATGTTATCCACTTTGATGTAACTAATCACTAGATAAATAACTTATCGCCGTGAAGTAGTACACTAAGGAAGGACAACGACAACAAGATGTTGCTACTAGATTATAAAGTACATTATCTATTCTATTTTTATATAAGTTTAGCAATTTTAGTTGTACAACTTGCGTTTGCGAAGCCGCAATGAAAATGTCATACTTTCTAACGAATGAAGCACAAATAATTTAAAATTAAAAATTTTGTACAGCCGACTTCAAGACTTATTAAGATTAACTCAAAAACTATAGGTTTGACCTTAATCAACTTCATATGGGACCACACGAGAAGTACCAGCTTTCAAATAAAAAAAGAATCATCGAAATCGGTTCACTCAGTAAAAAGTGATGAGGTAACACACACATAAAAAAACATACAGTCGAATTGAGTACCGTCTCCTTTTTGGAAGTCGGCAGAAAAGAGTTTATACTTGAAAAAATCTGTGTGAAATGTACATAGAAACCTGCCCTTATATTTCCGTATCCGTATACCCGTGTATTTACATATTGGGTTTTGTGTTTATAGCGTTTTTCTGTTTCTGTTTAAAAACAAATCGTCTATTGACCTAGGATCTAATAGGGGCATTAATTAATTATTTAATATTTCGTCTATAACTTTTATTAAAAATGTTTTCTATTTTCCTTTATTGGCTACGTGCACGAATTCCTTCCGAGAAGAATCATAAAAACTTAACCGTTTTTATAACGTAATAATATCAGTTTTTGTATCGTGTGGTTGTTTCACGAACGCAGAGTTATTGCGATCCGCTCCTTTATTACAGTTTTTGCGTCCGGGAACAAAGAAAATAGTTGTAAGTAAATAGAATTGCTCTTGTTGTATAAATAGGTCTTAGGAGTTTGTTTTCTGTTTTCTATTTTGAATGTAACCACTAAACAGACATTTCAGTTAGACATTAGTTTCACTTGACGTAGCTTAGTCATGGTGGCTCAGGGAGTAAATGGTAACCCTGGCCTTAACATTATATCCTACGCGAGCCAACTACTCAATACCATTAAAAATGGGAATTGCAATATTAAGTGCTGAGTTACAAACACAAATTGCACAAGGACAAACATCCAGACCCGGAACAATTATTTGTAGGCCATACAAATAATTGTTCCGTGCGGGATTCGAACCCGCGCCCCCCAGCGCAAGCAACTCATTGCTGAGCCACTGCGCCACGGAGCCGTCAACTCTTTAAAAACGGGAAGAGGCCTGTGTGTAGCAGTGGTGCGTACTTTATCATTACAGACTACCAAAAGTTCACTGCTGACCATGGGCTTCCCCCATAAATTGCCTCATAGGTGGATATTTGCAGTCGCTCGGCAGGCGGGTTGACTTTCACGTGGCGTCTTGCCAACAGATTCACGTCTCGCGTTCACGACTTTTTTAATAGAAGTTTCTATGTCTGCATGCTTTACAACTTATTACGAAGATGATGCTGGACATCTCCTGTTGTATTTCCCTCTCTGCCTCTTACGACTCCCACATGATGATACGAGGTAATAGATTCTCTTGCGCCGGCACTACTTGCTGATGTAACTATTATTTTTGTGCATTATATGTGTGTATATGTCTGTCTGTACTCTACCTTTTACCATAACTTAGTCAAGCAAATTTTTAAAAGTAAAAATTTTAAAAATTTAATATAAGCCATACGACTCACAGTTGAGCACAAGGCTTTTCTTATTTTTGGGAGGATTGTATGCAAGCTAGAGTTCACCGCGCACCCCCATACATACATCAATTCAACATGCATTTCTACGTGTCACAGTTTTAATTGAACCTGGTAGAGCCATGCAGCTATATTATGGTTGTAGTCGAATGGGTCTGCTCGACCGAGGTAGGGTACTACGCTCACACAAAATAAGTAAAAGAGACATTCCATCTTAGTTTTCAAGGGTGACAACGTATCTGGATTTCAAATTGTAATGGACGGTAAAATGTAGATATTTATGAATCACAGTATCCACTTACCATCAGGTGGACTGTGTGCTGGTTTGTGGACCATATTCTATAAAAAAAATCAGACATGCAAGCTATCTTATTACGTTTCCATACACCATCGAACACTAGGAACATCAAAACCAAAACCTAGGAACATTTAAAGGACCGGCGGGAATCGAACTCTCGTATTAATAAATCTCAGAGGTTAGCAAGGCTCCAGAGAATGTTTAACATCAAAATATTATTGAAAGTTGGTTGTTTTTGCTTGGCTAACGATATGGAAATGTTCATCCGCGTACGGATGGTTGAGACGCGCGTGCGGGTGAGAGGGAAGCGGGGGGGATTCGGGACGGCCGCCTATTATTTTATGCAAATCTCGCTCCCGAACTTCTCAATTTGTCCAAACAGCTTGTTTTCAGTGAAAATTCAATTGGAATTTATTTGAGCATCGCACGCACATAATGAAACGGGCTTAATACGATATCTGTAAACATTAGCATAAAGAATTCGCAAAAATAGCGTTCGGGGGTTGGGAAGAGGAAGCGAGGAATCTTAATATCATCCCTCGTCCCGCCGCTTCCGGGGAGCGGGGAAGCCGCGATTATGTGCAATTTTGTGAACGGGTTCCCTCGGCGTAGGGACGAGATGTATATCAAGTAAACGTCTTGCAAACTACGCAATTATACAAGGTACATAAATATAGCTGACAGATTAGCAAAAAGAATACAAGATATGCTATTTTAATGTACTTTAGTAGTCATAATGATTTCTTATAATTCCGTGAATGCCACACATTGAATTAAACTAATTTTAAGAATTTTATCACGTTTAATAATAACTTTTTTTTAAATTCTCAGCTGCCCGGAGTCAGGAAGTTGGCGGTGTCCCAACCCCGTGCCTCGGAAAACACGTAAAGCCGTGATCCTGCGACTCGTTTCTCTCCGGTCCTGTCGGCTTATCATCCTATCGGAGTACGGGAATAGAGAGTGCGCCTGTGCTTGCGCATATACTTGGGCACTATAATCCTATCCTGCGCCGATGGATAGTCTGCGTTGAGGCTGGCCACCGTGACCGAAATCCGGTCTGGAGGACATTATTATTATTAATTGAAATTACTTTCCATTAATTTTCCATTTCCTAATAATTATTACATTGTGTATCACTTTTCCAGTTATTTTATTATTTCTATAAAAGAATAAGTTATTCTTCAATATATTGTTTCACAGAAAAATAATACGACGTGAGATCCAACGCTTGCTTGTCGCGTTCCCCCGAGCTGCAGCCCGCGACGCGCGCCATTACCGTTCATTTGCATATTCTTAAACTGTTGAAACTGTTTCAAACTGTACCCCCACAGAGCTGGGAACACAACCTGCCAGCAAATATTAGGAATTATTTATTGCAAAGTTTAATTTAAGCCGTTTCAATTACGGCATTTCATACATAAACCTACATAACATAAACTCTTACGCCTCTTACCTACAGGGATACACACAGACTATGAACTTCCATTATCACGATCCTACACATAAATGCTTGACAATAAAGGGTGCTTTTAATTAGATTCATGTCCAATATATCGCCAATTTGGTCGATAAACTTTTGTCTAGGGCGTCCCTTGACAACACTGCTACATCACTCTTTCTTTCTACGTGTTGAAACCAAAGAAGTATACTTTATTAAGCATTAATTTCTTTTATATACATGTTTGCATATGTAAAAGTTTGATATATTATATGAATTTCATGTAGTAAAGTAATAAAAACATGTGATACTATAACATGACCTGTGGGAGGTCATTTTATAAGTTGCTACTCGGATCAGACCTGTCTTTTTAATTATCACCATCATCTGGATATGGCGCTAGACAGATATACCGTCACCCTGTCTTACACCTCTCTGCAATTGGATAGGTTTCGTACTTTGTTTCTGTACTCGGATAGCCATCGTAGCCCTACTGTACAAACACGTCAGCACTTCGATATACCGACAGTCACTTTGGCACCGCTGAAGGGACTGCAGCACCGCCCAAATTTCGACGGAATCAAAGGCTTTCTCATAGTCCACTAGCGCAAGACAAAGTGGCAAATTGTACTCCTCGGTCTTCTGTACAATTTTCCGGAGAGTATATATGTGGTCTAGTGCAAAAGCCTTTTCGGGTACCGGCTAGTTCGGCTTCGAAGTCGTCGAGTCTGCATGCGAGACAGTTCGTAATGATTCTCGAAAACAGCACGTAGACGCGTCTCAGAAGGCAAATTGATCTGTAACTCTTCAAGAGAGTATTGTCGCCTTTCTTGAAGAACAAGACCACCGCTATTCTGCTCCACGCCTACGGAGTAGAGCCGCCATGAAGGACGGAATTAAAGATCTTCTGTAGGACTTCAAGTACCGGTTTTTCACCCGCTTTCAGAAAGCTCTGCTGTAATTCCATCCTCACCCGGGGACTTGCCGTTATTAAGGTGCTGGAAAGCCATTCTAATCTCACTCAGATTGACGTCCGGGATATCATCGGAACAGTGTCGGATAAGACTTTCAGAGGCTCTTTGATCGTTATTCACACATGCATGTAGCTCCAACGGTGACGTGTACAGTTACCCATAGAACCTCTCAATCTCACACAAAACGGTGTTCCTCAGGGGTCCGTTCTCTCCGCAACTCTCTTCCTGCTGCATATAAATGATCTGCTTATGCCCGGTATCTATGGGTATGCAGACGATAGCACAG
This sequence comes from Parnassius glacialis, assembly GCA_033319125.1. NCBI lineage: Eukaryota > Metazoa > Arthropoda > Insecta > Lepidoptera > Papilionidae > Parnassius > Parnassius glacialis. Next base: position 48,769,919 of record JAVANC010000019.1, on the reverse strand, counting down.
TGGTTGAGAGATACCAACCAAGTCCTCGGGCCAGTCGGGATCAAATCCAGTCCGAAAGAGAAGCTATGGTAGGGCGTGTGAATCTCACATTACAGGCAGTCTCCGATTGGGGCGATGCCAATCTTGTGAAGTTCAACGCCTCCAAAACACAAGCGTGTCTCTTCACTGCAAAAAGGAGCCAGCTCACCTTGGCTCCTTCTTTCCGAAATGTATCACTGAAGTATACCGACCGCCTTCAGTTGTTAGGGTTTGAAATATCCTCAAATTTGAACTTCGGGCGGTTCATTGAGTCCAAGGTCAAAGCAGCTGCAAGGAAGCTGGGAGTACTTGCAAAGGTGCGGCGATACTTCACGCCGGGACAGCTGCTTACTTTATATAAAGCGCAAGTCCGGTCGTGCATGGATTATTGCTGCCATATATGGGCTGGTGCTGCAAAATGCCACCTAGGAGCTTTGGACTCAATGGAAAGGCGTGCTATGAGGCTTATTGGTGACCCGAATTTGGTTAAAACCAATCTTACCAGCCTCGAACACAGACGTAAAGTAGCCAGCCTTTCGGTTTTCTACAGGATGCATTTCGGAGAGTGTGCGCAGGAATTACATAACTTAATTCCACCCTCTCCCTTCCACCATCGGACAACCAGACGTTCGGCCAGTCTCCACCCTTTCGTTGTTGACTTACCACGCATTCGAACCAAACGGTTCGCCACGTCGTTCATCATGCGTACAGCAAAGGAGTTGAATAAGCTGCCAGCATCTGTCTTTCCATCCGATTACAGTGTGGGTGTCTTCAAGGCAAGAGTGAATAGGCTTTTGTTAAGTCAGTGCGCTTCACCATCTTAGGCTACATCACCACTTACCATCAGGTGGGATCGTAGATAAGCGCTGGCTTAGTAGAATAAAAAAAAAATCTCAGGTGTTCCGGAAACGATGCTGCCACACTCAGTCTTCAGCTTCAACAGTTAGCTCTTTCTGGCAGGCAGATCTCTGGCAAAGACTTCGGAGCCCTGGTTCCGCTCGAGCGCTTCTTCAACACGAGCAGTATTAAAGTTGCGTAAGTCCCGCCTCATCTATTTGGAGATCTGTCTGTTCAGTTGCCTGTAAGCTGTCAAATCTACTAAAGACTGCAGCTTCATTTCCCGTCTAACAGCCATGAGATAAAGAGTGTGATTGAAGAGTTTTGTGTTCTTCTGCGGCGGGTCTTGCAAAACTTAGCTCCCGCTCCCGGTTTGGCAAGAGCAGTTATTTTATTGTAATTTGCTGTTATCAGAAAGATGCTGCTGCCCATCTTCTGTTTCAGTTTCCGTCTATCGCCTCTTACGGCACCCACGGGAAGATATTGGATAGTGGTTATTCTCACCAGACACTACTCGGGGTAAATAAAATAATTTCACATTCGAAACTCTCTTATGGTAGTACTTAAATATTTAGATAGTTAGCAACGGTTTTTTATACACATACTTAGTATAATAAAAAAGATTAGCAGTAATTTAAAAAATAATTTGCACAACATAGTTTACGAAGTTGGATAGCTCCAACCATAGTGTATAGAAGAACAAAAGACCCGATTTCAGAATGTGAACTTGTTTTATTCTTTTTAGTTCTTTGAAGTCGGTTTACTTTTTTATAAAGTTTATATTTTTTACCCTTTTGAGCGGACTGAGGAATATCACAATTTCAATGTCGTCTGAATAGTTACACTAAAAACTTCATCCCCTGTTTTCTCAAAACTAGCCTTTTCTCCAAATTGATATGGGAACACTCCTGAGGTATAACTTATTTAATAAAAAAACAATCATCAAAATCAGTCCACAATTGACGGAGAACTCGGTGAGCACACATAAAAAAAATGCATACAGTAGTATTGAAAGATTAAATAAAATCAATGTCCTGTTTTAAGATGGCAACGCGCGATGAGAATTGAGAATTAATAAAGTTAGCTGCCAACAGCGCGAAAATGAGCCGAATGTCTGAGGAGACCGATCCGATTGATTGATGAGTGCAGCTCACTGCGGAGTGTAACCTCGATAACAATTATTGTATATCCCGTAAAGAATTTATTAAAGAAATGATATTATTGCTTTAAGCCTTGCCTTCTCGTATACAATTGTTTGATCTATTTATGTGTATCCTAGTATCCATATAGTGAATTCGTACAAATGTTCAACTTATTCTATGAAACATCTTTGATAGGAATTTGATCTCTTTTTAATAATAAAATGCAGTAATTTGCTCAATCGACCTTTACTTGATCTCTAATTTTTACAACGACGACAGGTACAACATTTTTTAAACATACCTACACAGCTTACGGACTAATATTGGCATGAGAACTGCTAATATAATTTGACAGGCGCTTCAACATGCCCCCCGGCGTTGAAAGTCTACCTTTCAACCAGATTCTTCAGGTTCAGGAAGCGGACAAATTTTGCTAAATGATCGGCGAACTATACCAGTCGATGTTTTGATATCCGCCACCCTTGATACGCCGTCCGAGCCTGGATGGACTGCGACGATGCGACCCATCTTCCACTTTAATGGCGGTGAATTCTCCTCTTTTAGGAGTACCAGTGAATTTAACTTCAAAGAGCCTTTACAGGAACGCCATTTCATCCGCAGTTGAAGCTCTGATATATATTCCTTGCTCCATCTAGCCCAAAAATGTTGACGTAATTGTTCTATTCGTTGAAATCGGGTTAAAGAGCTTACGGAATGATCTTTATAGTCTGGTGTCGGCAAGGAAGTCAAGGGGCGTCCAATCAAAAAATGACCGGGCGTTAGTGGTAGCAAGTCTTCAGGATTCGTTGACAAAGGTGTGAGTGGTCTGGAGTTAAGTATAGCCTCAATTTGTATTAATGTGGTATTTAGTTCCTCGTAAGTCAAATTACAATTGCCCAGCACTCTAACTAAATTATATTTAATGCATTTGACACCAGCCTCCGCAAGCCCAGCAAAATGGGGAGAATAAGGCGGTATAAAATGGAAATTAATTCCTTCATTTGCCATTACCTCAGATAAAGAATTACAATACGTCCTAATAAGTTTTGAAATGTCATTGTATGCGCCTACAAAGGAGGTACCATTATCCGAATAAATATTAAGAGGTTTCCCTCTTCTTGACATAAATCTGCGCAAAGCTAATATGAAGGTATTGCTAGTTAAATCACCCACTAATTCAAGATGAATTGACTTAGTCGCGAAGCAAATAAAAATAGCTATATACACCTTTACAATTTTACAACCACGGCCATGGCGAGAAACAGATTGAATTGGTCCCGCATAGTCTAGTCCAATATTTTGAAATGGAAAACCAGAAAGGATGCGTTGGTGTGGTAGGTTGCCCATTATTGGAGAGATGGTTTTTCCTTTCATTCTATTACATCTTACACATTGTCGATAACAAGATCTGGCCAAATTACGACCTCTAATCGGCCAGTACATCTCTCTTATAGTGGCCAACATTAGCTGTGGTCCCGCGTGCATTAACCTTATGTGCTCATAATTGAAGAGCAATTTTGTAAAATAATGAGTGGACTGTATAAGTATGGGATGTTTTTTCTCATAACAGTAATCGGAATTTTCAAGACGCCCTCCAACACGCATTATTTTATTATCATCGAGAAATACATTAAATTTATGCAACGGACTTTTAGTGGGTAAGCTTTTATTTTTAATTAACATGGTGTATTCCTCAAATGATTCACTCTGAGATATTCTTATAATAACATTGAGTGCGGTTTGCAACTCTTGATTGCTTAGAGGACCGTGAACGGATTGCTTTCTACAATTATTAATAAAACGCAGCACATAAGCAACGGCCCGATTTAATCTAGTATATTTAGAAAAGCGTTTAAATTCAATTAATTTATTCCCGCCTAAATCTTCATTGTTGTTAGAATGAAGTATTCCGTGGAGGATAACATTTGACGATTTAATCTCAGGCAACTCGTGATTAATACTTAAGAAATTTGCAGGCCAGTGAGAGACGTCTTTCTTTAAAAATTCAGGTCCTGACCACCACTTACTCATGGATGAAATATCCTTACAACTCACACCGCGAGAAATATGATCGGCCGGATTACACTCTGTTGGGACATGCCTCCACTCGCAATTTCCAGTCTTCTCTAATATTTCAGCAACCCTATTTCTAACAAAGGGTTGTAGCTTGCTAGGCAACACCTTTAACCATCCTAACACGATGGACGAATCTGTCCAAAAGAAAGTGCGCTTAGCTTGTTGTCTCAGCGATGCTACAACCTTTTGGTAAAGGCGAGCTCCAACAAGTGCACCACAAAGTTCCAGTCTTGGGATTGTTATAGGTTTAAGCGGCGCGACACGACTTTTCGCCATCAATAATTGAATTAAACCCTCACCCTGATCATTAACACTACGCACATATAAACAGGCGCCATATGCTCGCTCAGAAGCGTCCGAGAAAATATGAAATTCAAACAAACTAGGCGAGTCACAAATAACACGACGTGGAATACGTAGATTATTTAATTTAGGTAAATCGACTATTATCTCAGCCCACATCTTGCTGATTTCTGGCGTCAACTGCTCATCCCATGACAGCTTGAGCAGCCACAACTGTTGAAGAAGCATTTTCATCTTAATTACACAGGGAGATAGAAGTCCTAGTGGATCAAAAATCTGAGAAATCACAGATAACATATCACGCTTTGTTCTACCTGAGAATAGCCCTCCTATAGGGAAATAAAGTTGGTCAGTATGTGATTGCCACCCAAGGCCTAAAGTTTTAGTCGGTTCAAAGCCACCAATATTTAAATCAAGCGGAGAAATATCATTTTCACTAACCAGTTGAGATTCATTCGACTTCCACTTTCGCAAAACCATATGAGCTGATGCAAGTGTGGAAGTCACTTTACGGCGCAAATCTGTAACCTCGTTAATATCATCCCCTCCCGTTAGCAAGTCATCAACGTAAAAATCGTGAATGATCACTTGAGCAACCTTGTCATCGGTACACTCTAAGCCTAATTGTTGGAGGCACCTAGTTGCCAAAAAGGGAGCACTAGAGGTGCCGTAAGTCACGGTGTTAAGTTGATAAGCTTGAAGCTGTTCTGAAGGGTTATCACGCCAGACAATTTGTTGCAAATAGCGGTCATCGGGATGAATGACTATTTGCCGGTACATTTTCTCAACATCAGCTGTGAGAACGTATTTGTGTAGCCGAAAGCGTAAAAGAATGGACAAAAGGTCGTCCTGTACCACGGGACCTACCATCTGTATATTATTCAAGGAAACACCCGAAGAAGTCGGACTGCTAGCATTGAAAACGACTCTTAATTTAGTAGTAGTACTACTTTCCCGCAGCACACCGTGATGTGGTATAAAATGCATCTTACGTGGTAAATTATCATTCTCACATTTCTCCATATGACCCAGACTTTCATACTCTGACATAAATTCTTTATACATTTCATAGACCTGAGATTGACCTGCTAACCTGCGCTCTAGCGATAGTAGACACTTCTTAGCTCGTGGCCAAGAATCACCTAATACGTCAGGATTATGTTTTAAGGGTATCCTCACGCAAAATCGACCATTTGCCAGTCGCGTGGTGTTTTTTAAAAAGTGTTCTTCGCATAATTTTTCTTCGTTTGAATAAAGAGACGCAGGGCTTACCTCTTCGAGGTGCCAGAAGCGTACGAATTGTTTTTGTATATCTTCATCTAAATCTTTACTAGCCTCATCTTGAAATATTCTTGTAAAATTACATTTAATAGAGTTAACCCCTTTCTTTACATATCTATAATCAATTGGACCTGATACTAACCATCCTAAGCTAGTTTCACAAAGAATCGGCTGACCGTCCCCTAATTTTAATCTCTGCGTTCCTATTAAGTCCCAAAAGACATCAGCACCTATAAGCATGTCAACGGGAGCAGGTGAATGAAAATTAGGATCTGCCAGAGAAATATTAGATGGAATTTTTAAGTTTGACAAATTAACATATCTAGTAGGTACATTTTGGGTTATTGATGGTAGGACAAAACAATGAAGATGACTAGAGAAGTTATCATTCAATCATTTTATCGATACCTTACAAATCTTCTTGATGTGTGCCGAAGCATTATTAATACCGACTACCGACTGATTTACATTTTGAGCGGGCAAACCTAGCCTTTGATATAACTCTTCAGTTATTAAACAAGCGTTACTGCCACTATCAAGAATAGCACGAGCAATATATGGACAACCATTCTTACCTATAACTTTAATTAATGCCGTCGATAACAATACGTCGCCTTGTTCACTACACGATGCAGTGCCTACCTTTGCGGATAATGACAGATGTGCGTTAGAATTGGATGACAACTGTGAGCCTGTCGAACTGTTTGTTTGTTCGAAATGACCTTGCATAACGGGCTTATTATTACCACTACTCGTGTTAGATGTATTAATATCTGTAATTGGTTTTGACTGGTAATCTGCGACGTGCACGAGAGTGTTATGCTTTCGGTGGCATATTTTGCATCCTGGCTTTTTGCAGTGATTTGCATAATGTCCTGAATTAAGACAATTGAAACATACTTTATACTCTGGCAGTAACTGTAGACGCACATCGTTACTTAATCCAAGAAACTGAGGACAACTGCTTAACTTATGGTCACCCTTACATTTAGGACACAGTTTGGCGGAAAAGGCCGAACCGTTTTTATTACCGGTATCCCGAACTGAAACCATTGCCTTAACTTTTGGAGCATATTTTATAGAAGAATTTAAACGGTTAGTAGCACCAGAATTAGACATTTCTAGTGTTTCGATTAAATCGGCTCGATTTTTTAAAAACATCAAAAATATATCGAACGTAATAGGTGTATCTTTCTCCAAACGACCTTTAGACTCTTCCCATTCACGATATGTCTTAGCATCTAATTTTTGAGTAATAATATGAATGAGAAGTGTGTCCCATTGTTTAGTTGGCTCACCGAGAGATTCTAGTGCACGTAAATTTTTATTTATTTGGTCAATGAGACGTTTTAAGTTGACAGACAATTCTTTATTAATTGGTGCTATATTAAATATATATTGGTAAATCCAATTGGGCATACCTTAAGCGCATTAAAAAAATTACGTATAACATGATTATACGGAATTTTTAAAGTAGTTTAAATACATTTCGACAGCACTATCGGCTTCAACGTCCTCGAAAACCATGAAAATGACACCCGTGATGAAAAAATTGATACCTATTGCAGCCGCCATCTTGGATTTACATTTCGACAACCCTATCGGCTTCAACTCTCTCGAAAACCATGAAAATGACACCCATGATGAAAAAATTGATGCCTACTGCAGCCGCCATCTTGGATTTACATTTCGACAGCACTATCGGCTTCAACACTCTCGAAAACCATGAAAATGACACCCAAGATGAAAAAATTGGTACCTACTTCAGCTGCCATCTTGGATTTACATTTCGACAGCACTATCGGCTTCAACACCCTCGAAACTCATGAAAATGACACCCATGATGAAAAAATTAATACCCATTGCAGCCGCCATCTTGGATTTACATTTCGACAGCACTATCGGCTTCAACACCCTCGAAAACCATCAAAATGACACCCATGATGAAAAAATTGATACCTGTTGCAGCCGCCATCTTGGATTTACATTTCGACAGCACTATCGGCTTCAACACCCTTGAAAACCATGAAAATGACACCCAAGATGAAAAAATTGATATATTTTGCAGCCGCCATCTTGGATTTACATTTCGACAACACTATCGGCTTCAACACCCTCGAAAACCATGAAAATGACACCCATGATGAAAAAATTGGTACCTAATTCAGCCGCCATCTTGTATTTACATTTCGACAGCACTATCAGCTTCAACGCCCTCGAAAACCATGAAAATGACACTCATGATGAAAAAATTTATACCTATTGCAGCCACCACCTTGGATTTACATTTCGACAGCACTATCGGCTTCAGCACCCTCGAAACCATAAAAATGACACCCATGATGAAAAAATTGATACCTATTGCGGCCGCCATCTTGGATTTACATTTCGACAACCCTATCGATTTCAACACCCTCGAAAACCATGAAAATGTCACCCATGACAAAAAAAATTATACTACTTGCTTTTAGTACGTACTACTATTATTTATTCTGTGCTTTTAAATATTGTAATAAAAAAATGTCTTATTATTATTATAATTAAGTATTTAAGAAATTTGGTTATTCGAATATTGTGTATTTGTACAGCGATCTTTTTGAGCCGCTGCAAACAACCGATACAATGTCCACTCACGAAGGTGACCACAGAACACTAGTACCCTTAGAAGGTGACTGCAGCAAGTACCCTATATAGTATACTAGCTGACCAGGCAGACGTTGTTCTGCCCTTTCCGAATAACCATTTGCTTTCCCAAAAAAACTCCTGAAATTAGCAATAAAAAAATTGAGGGTCACTTATCGGGATAAAAACTATCTTATCTCTCAAGTTAGACCAAACTGAACACAGTCTGCAAATTTTTTATGAAATCGGTTCTATTTGTTGAATACTTACAGCAACACGTGGTGGTTATACTACTAAATTGTAGCTTATATTGAACGTTTGTATTTTTAACATAGCGCCATCTATTAAATATTTACTCAATCCAATCAACAGATATCGTCATCTGACAGAATCGTTTGGAGCTAACAGATAATTGTAACTGTCAAATAATAGATAAATAATTTTCTATAAAATAATATTGTATTGCGACTATAAATTGAGATGTAAGCTATCCTATCTTTTAAGTTGGACCAAACTGCACATTGACCAAAAATTTCATTGAAATCAGTTCAGTAGTTTAGGAGTCCATCGCGGACAAACAACGTGACACGTACTTTTTATATATAAAGATTATCTATGGCAGCAAGACTGAAGCCAAACCAGTGGCATAACAGTCCATACTATAATTTTTCTTAGAGGTATTATTATGTCATGACAGTTTGTCCATGTTGCAGTAGATGTCGCATTTTTAAATTTAGCCATGCTAGGCCAATTTAGAATCAAACAAATTAATGAATAGTTTAAAATACAATCGAACCTTGCTAACTTACTATTTTGTTACAAAACAAATTTGTAATTAAATTTTCAGTATAATTTATTTATTTTACATTATTCCCTATATATAATGTACTCTGTGAGCCAAACTAAACTACTCGTTACTAATCTGTGGCTGTAGCTTCCCATTTACAGAATTATTAATTTGTATACGAGGCTAACAAATCAACGAAAATTTCGCCATTTTGGAGCCGAAAAAAATTAATTATAGCTAAACAAAACAAAACTACACTGCCATTTACATTCAGTGGCTTCCCACATGATCGATGAAGAGATTAAAATATAGATTGAGTTAAACAATTGATATTTCCAAAAGTTATTGTGTTTACAAGCCACAGGGACATGATAAATCCACACCATAAGCCACTAAAACCCTTTTTTTTATTTAAAAATAGCAATTAATCGATTTAAAAAAATTATTAATAAGTTCAACAATCATTTATCTTTCTAACAATGTGCTTTTTATATCATTTATATGTATAATATGATTGCTAGATACGATTTTATTCGATAAAATGTTGGAATCTTAATTTTTAGGCGATAGTAGAACACACCTTGCGCTTTCGCTTAAGGTATGCAATAAGGCTGTCACGTGATTTTGAATTAGTAGTCTTTTATTATCATATCTATCACATAATATAGTCCATGCGACGGTGTAATTAGCTGCCGAGAATTCGATTGACTGTATTACCACAGCAGCGGGCCCTTCCAACGACGCTCTCAGATAGTGAAACTTATTTATGTCATCTATCTCGTCATTTGAATGTATGAGGCTCATGAACGTGTCATGAAACTCTAACCAATTATCATAAGAACCATTAAATTTAGGTAGTTGAATAGTGGCCAGTTTAACAAATTTATGATTGCCGGAATGAGAGCCACCGTCACTGCTTACGTCATCTGACTTAATGCAATCTGCTAAGATCCTTTTTGCAAGAGAAAGCGATTTAAAATACAGGGATTCAAACTCAGTTCGTTCTGATATCTGGGCGTCTATATTATCAGTATTACACTCGATGGATAATTGTACCTCATCATATCGTTCATACATTGACTCAATCCTACTAATACGTAATTGCAACTCATTTACCTCAGTAGCAGCCAATGAAGATATCTTCAGTGAATTTAAATAATTTGAAAAAGCAGTTATTTGTCCCTTGTAGCTAGCTCGTTTCCTAATTTGCTCCTTATCTTCTGACATGTTGGCTGGTATTGGGAGACTAGTGCAAATGCCTGAAATTTATACAAACAAGAAGTTTATATTCTATAAAATATAATTCATAAGTAGTTTTATACAATTTTGCTTACAGTTATAAAGAAATGAAAACTAATTCCCTTACTTATTTTTCAAACTCTTAAATAATTAAACAAAATGGTACATGTACTACCTTGATATTTAACTTTATAATTAACAACAATTAAGGGTAACAAATACAATTCAGACAATCAAACAGCTTCACAGGTATGCCTTAGTATGTAATAAATAATATTATGCAATTTTTTCAATTATACACTCTCTTGACTTATTTTTTAAAAAACAGTTTAAACCAATAAAGAAAAAAAAATTATAATATCGTCAATATAATTTAACCAAGCTTTATAATTTAATTTAATTATGATTTGACGGTTATTAGAAACTATATAAAACAATATTAAATGAATTTTAGCCGATTAAATACTTTAAGTTATACGTAATTATTTTATAGGTAATTTGGTACTAACCTGATAAATTAGCAGTCGATTTACACAAAATACTACCTGATAATGAGTGCTGGGTTAAATAAATTAAATAATAGTCCAATATCTAAGGGGCTAAGACTCCAGATTTCTTGGTTAAATATCTTCACTCCCTCGGTGGTATTTCCACAACGAATATTTAAGACTTCCCAAGCGTATTCCACTAAATAATATCTTGTCCAATTACGTTTTTTCAAATCCGGCTTCGATTTAGGACCATGATAGGAATTTGATCTCTTTTTAATAATAAAATGCAGTAATTTGCTCAATCGACCTTTACTTGATCTCTAATTTTTACAACGACGACAGGTACAACATTTTTTAAACATACCTACACAGCTTACGGACTAATATTGGCATGAGAACTGCTAATATAATTTGACAGGCGCTTCAACAATCTTACAGTAACATACTAAATAATAAAGGAAAATGTATTAAAAAATCTGAAAAAATGGTTGACCCTGCAGGCCATCGCTTAAACTTACCGCTTATTTTCCAAATCTATTCAATTTTTGTTGTTTTGATTTTTATTTTTTGAAAATCTTTGAAACGGTTCAATTGACTTGGAAATCTAATCAGCTCGAAGTCTCAATTAACACTTTCGAACTCCCGTGTCGCTCATCTCGATCGGTTGATTCGTTCTAAATATATCGTACGTCAAAATTTTTTTTACGTTACATGCATGCATACAAACACACACACACACACACACACACACACACACACACACACACACACACACACACACACACAGGTCAAGCGGGAATAGTCGGAACGGCTTCTTAGTGGCTACCATAAAACGTTGAGATCTGATGAAAACTCGCATTCTCAAAATCGGACCGAAATCTATAACTTCCTACTTTTGAAAAATCTTTATTTTCAAAGCGGGAAGTTAAAAATCTTTTAAAAGCTGGCGATGAAGCCACAATCGCACTATTACATTTCAATATCCTATTTACTCTGGCCTTATATCTATATTCGTAAACTTGTGGGTTTCATTTCACATTCATTCCATGGCGAGTTTAAAACACTTCGTGGTTTAAACTCGCCATGGAATGAATTACATCTAGAGGTAAAGTAAAAGACGGCCAGGAGGGATGCTAAAATATCTTGTGGTTTAACCATCCTTAATACCTTCATAAGCCATCAGTAGATTAAATGAAATTAAATTTTATTCAATTAATTCCAGAATGTAGTACATAATATTATAATGATCTTATTAGCTATTAACGAGACCTTGCAATCTACCATGATAATAGCGTGCAGTATATTTACATAAATACTAAATTTTTATTATTATTACAATTGAGTAAAATAATCAAATGATAATGTTAAAGAATTATGATCAGAATTTTTTTTCTGATCATGATTCTTTAACTTTTTTAATTTTTGCATTTATTTCTTTAATGTCATTTACCTATGTAATTTGAAAAAATATTTAAGCGTCAAGTTTTTAATTGTTTGAAGTGAAAACTTCTTTAGCGGCGTTGTGCTCTTTTTTGTAATGGGTAAAAAATGTTAAACTCGCGTCAGGTCACGTGTCCTGATCGAAAATTCGTAAGACGGACGGAGAGTAGACAGCCGGCGCGGCGTAGGAGAGGAAGTAAGTTAGGTTTAATTAATTTTCATTTATTAATTAATATAATTTTATTATTAAGATTAGGTTTCGATCGAGACTACTGTACTGCTTGACGAAATTATTAATATAGATACATATGTACCTACACATTATAGATGTAATATTTGTAATATGTTTATACTTTATAGCATTAACCTATATTTTCATAACATCACAATAAGCACATGTGCGGTGTAGGTTTAGCAAACAAATAATTTCGAATGAAAATAAATGAAATAAGATAATAATAAATAATCTCCGCCATTCCAAAATATCAAAAATGCACAACGTTAATATTCAAGTTTTCACTTCTACCGGCACTCCCGGAGTGCAATCCGTCGTTTTTTTTTAATGCATATTATGTTTATTTCTTTACGAGCATATATATGAAGTTTTTTTTTTAGTTTAGTTTAGTTTAGTTAGTTGAATTGATATCGTTCTATTATTAAGAGTTGAGCTTTATCACACAATTTTGAAGATGTTAAGTGTTACTGTTGTTGTTACAAGTGAAGGTGGAAAACGGACGATACAGTGCAGTTGACGGTAAATTGATGCTGTGGTCTATAAATACATAAACCTACATCTACCCTCAATGTACTATTATTTATTTCTGTGACTTTGATTACTTGACTTTTATTATTTCTGTAACAGAATCAAAATTAAGTACTGAGATGAGATGATTGTTTTCCAGTATAATGATCTCTCCTCTTGTCGCCAATTATACGTAGCACAGAAGCGATATGCTACTATGTTAAGCTGGTACCTAGGTATTCGGTATTCAGTGCATGGCCCTTTCTTGAATAAACAAACCCATTCATGCTGCAACCACAGTTTTATTGTAACGATGATATATATTATAATATATTGTAAGAAACTATTTCAAATCCAACAATATGTATATTCAATTCACATTACGATATTACTTGAATATTCTGTCTTTATCTGCCCAAAAAAGTTTACTCCTGAACATGTGTGCATCATCCATTGTAGGGATAACACTCATTCATCACGTATCAAACATCCACTGCCGGACATAAGCCTCCTACACAGATTGCCTCATAAGGAGAACTTATGTCATAGATGTAACGCCTGGCAGGCGGATTTTGAACTGAATTTTTTTTTATCATTTTTAGTTGTTATCAGGAAGACGATGCTGCTCATCTCCTGTTTTATTTTCTATAGGATGATATGGTGTATTGTATTCTCTTACGTCGTCGCGACTCATCATACGGCTAACTTTAGCATTTTATTTAAATGCTCTGTTTTAATGTATACATGATAGAAACATGTTGCAGCTATATTATGCTTGTAACATGAATGAGTCGGCTCGACCGGGGAAGGATCACGTTCTCACGGAATACCAGCGTAAAATAGCAGCCAAATGCTGCTGTGTTTCGTATGGTGAGTGTAGAGAACAGGAGACCCTTTTTACTGGATACGAGTCGTTCTATCTTAGTCTTCAGGGGTGACAACACATCTGCATTTGGATTATTAATCGAGAATAGCTGTATGGGCCACAGCATCCACTTACTATCAAGCGGGCTGTTTTTGCTTGTCAACGTTATTTTAAATAAAAAATTTAAATTATTATCTATGTATTTGACTTTGTAAATATATAGATAATTATTTACATTAACACAGAGCAGCCGTTCATATTCACCGTGACACGAAGCACTGCGATTTACCGCCAGCCTGTATTACGCACGCCCTTATTTACACCGCCCGGAGATCTCGAGCGCAAACAAGCTCGCTACCGCGGGGACATAACGAAGCGACTCGGAATGCGGAGTTGGATGTCCCGCGGGCAAAATTTGAAAGCAAATTTAGTTAAATTCTAATTGGAAAAAGAAATTTTTAAAATGAATCTCCATTGTTCATGCCAAACTTTTTCTTATAAAATTAAAGTGATAAAGGGACTTCAAGTATACACTTGGTGGTAAGTGGCTGCCATCAGATGGTCTATAGCCTGTAATTATACTTCTGTCTATACCCTTCAGCTGTGAACACAGCACACACAGTGTACGCACTGCCATTTTCCGACAGTAATAGGTACCTACTCGGGACGGATTCCTATTCGGGAAAGAGTACTATCACCTAGTAGAAAGAGTCCTTCGAACTAGTCTATTTACAATTGTACAATAATATTTCTTTAATTTTATGTCGACGGCTCGGTAGCAGATTGACCAAGTACTTGAATAACAAAATACAAATACAAATAAGTATTATTTATAATCTTTATTGAATAAAAAAGTTTCTGTTTCTGTTTCTCTTTAACGGGCGTCCGTCTTGAGTCGCGGGACGGACGCCCGCTACGCGAAACGTTGTTAGTGTGTGCGGACACACTAGCAACGTTTCCTATATCGTAGAGGCGTTTCACATTTATAAATTACACATTGAAAAATATTTTTTTTTTGCATTTTGTTCCGTGCGAAAATCGAACCCGTTGTCCGCAGCGACCCAGTTGAATTGCCACTATGCGCTCAAGTCGTCAAAGTCGAGCTTAATAAATACAGGTATATACGTAAGGGCAATAGCGACTTCCTAATAACAACTTAAAATTAAAATAAACAGCGGTTGTCAATCCACCTCCTAAGCGTGGCAACCATGGCAAGTATATGTACTGTATTTTGCAATAATAATCCTTAGCTCTTATATTAAATATAAACTTGAGAAAAGAAGCAGGCACCTTGAGTCGCTTGCCATAGAAATCGTTTTGGTAACCCTCTATATTAAAATCAATGTAGTCAAGTAAGTGTACAGCAACTAAGTTTTGTGTCATACACCCTGCTATTTTAGAATTATCATTCGCATATTTAAGATTTTTAATGGTAATTCATACGTCATTATTGATTAACACTTCATTAAAAAGTTATTGTCTGTGCCTAGCAAGAAAAGAAGAAAAAATAAAAATATTTCTTGCTCATACAAACAACAGAAAACACCTTACCACATTAACAACACCACTAATCTCAAACTAGCCAGTGTCTACGTCTTGCAATATGAAACATGCGAACGGTATTTTTACAATATTAAAGCAACGAACTAACCTACAGTCCACCTGATGGTCAAACAAAGAAGGCTTACAGATGCGCTGTCCCTCCTAAGGACTGAAGTGAAATGCCTCACAGTCTGCAACTGTACTGATTTAGGGGTAGCCCATTGCAGTAACAGTGCACGCAATTGTGTGAGGGAAAGGAGGCGTACTGATTAAATGTACATGTGAAATTTGCTATTGTACGAAGGCAGTTGCAGGGCAACATTTTTCGGGCTGTTCACGACATGCCATTCTTTTAATATCATATTACATTATATCCGAGTCTCCCCTAACTTGTGCTTTAACTAACATACACCTTTCTAATATAATATACGACGTGGTAGAGCCATGCTGCATCTATATTAGTAGTATAGTTGCAACACGAATGGGTCGTCTTGACCGGGGAAGGACCACGCTCTCACAGAACGCCAGTGTGAAATAGTAGCTTAATACTGCTGTGTTTCATACGGTGAGTGTAGAGACCCGGAGACACTTTTTACTGGAAACGAGGCATTATATCGTAGTCCTCAGGGGTGACAACGCATCTGCATTTGACTCTTAATTAAGGAAAGATGTAGATGTCCATGGGCCACACCATCCACTTACTATCAGGTGAATTGTGTGCCCGTTTGTCACTCATATCCTATAAAAAAATGTAACATGATTCTTACGGCATCCGTTGAAACTGTTAACACCAACCCAAGTACACAAACACCATCAGCTATCTACAATAAAATCGAGTCTTAAACTATACATCCTGATTATGAAGCTTACATATTTTGAGAGAATACTAGATACAAGAACATTTCTCGTTGTGTATGTAAGTCCCATTCTGCTTGACCGCTGTTCCCAGGGTTTTTACTCGATGTCCGCCGCAGAGAATGCCGCCTTAGTTTTTTGTTCTCTGATCGATAATTACAAAACGTTGTCAATTAACGCCAGGTCGCTGAACGAAGTACGCAATACCTTTCCCAGAAGTCATTTATCTTTTTTTGTTACTTTTGATTCGTCAAAACTCGTTTCTGAAAATATCTTACACCTGTTTGACGTTTCACAAATTTATTTTACATTACAAGTTTTTATTGTATGGTATTGTGTTTTCATTGTGCACACAGTCCACCTGATGGTTAGTGGATGCTGTGGGCCATAGCCATTTACATTTATTTTCGATCAAGAATCAAAATGCAGATGCGTTGTCACTCCTGACTATTAAGATGGAATGCCTCCCAGTAAAAGGGTCTCCAGTTCTCTACACTCTTTTTACAAATCACAGCAGCATTAAGCAGTTATTTTACGCCGGTATTCCGTGAGAGCATGATCCTTCCAATCAAGCCGATCCATTCATGCCAAAACCAAAATTTATAGCTGCATGGCTCTACCCCGTAATAAACCTTACAACTCTTTGCGGTTTTTGTCTATTGAATTCTCTAAGGACTTTGCTTCAAGGCACTATGTAAAAATATATGATCAGCACTGGACTTGTAATGAGTCCTTACACGATGATAATGATTTCGTGATGAACTTATGTCAAAAAAAGATGTAGACTCAAGAAAGAGAAGGTTACGCCTTTACTTTTCAGATTTAGTTCGAGTCTTCATTTGAAGGAACATAAACCTAATATAATATGCGTGTCTATAAGTGAGTCTTATAAATGACGGCTCCGTGGCGTAGTGGCTTAGCAATGAGTTGTTGCGCTGGGAAC
The DNA here is from genome assembly GCA_033319125.1 of Parnassius glacialis. NCBI lineage: Eukaryota > Metazoa > Arthropoda > Insecta > Lepidoptera > Papilionidae > Parnassius > Parnassius glacialis. Next base: position 48,752,736 of record JAVANC010000019.1, on the reverse strand, counting down.
ACGTAACAAATACTTGCATGGCCTAAATAATTGTTCCGGCTCTGGATGTTTCGGTTTTATTGTCCTCGTGCAATTTTTGTTTCTAAACTGCCTCCACGACACAGGAGAAAATCGTAATGTGGGGGTAACGTTTTTTAAAAGAAATAAAAAGAAAAAAAGAGTCTTATAAGAAATTAATAAAGGTTTCATGCTTATAGACACCTCGGCAGTGGCAAAGCATTTGGCTACGATGCTGGGTTGCGGGTACGAATTTAGAACATGTCTGTATGTAATTGTATGGCATATGGAATAATTGTTTGGGGTCTGGATATTTATTTTTATTTATTTATTTATCAACAACAAGTTACAAATAACATCTTATAATAAAGCAAAAACTTAAATCTAATCTCCTCACTGTAACGTTACATATTTAAGTGAAAAGCTAATGCAAATCCAAATTTAAATGAGGTAAACAAAATACATTGCAAGTTATTATAATATTGTTACAAAAAAGTCAATGTTCTACCCTCCGTACTAGTTTGCACTGTATTACGGCAGGATAATTCACCGGCATATCAAAAATCCACATCTAATCATAAACCTCCTCCATGGATTGCCTTATATTTGCCAAGCTTGGCAAATTTTTATTATTTTGAGTTATTGTCAGGATGCCTCTGCCCATCTACTGTTTCATTTTTTTACAGGAGAGGGGGCAAACGAGCATGCGGCTCACCTGATGGTAAGTTACTACCGCAGTCCATGAACAACCGAAACACCAGGGGAACACAGTTCGTCGCGGGCCGTGCTACAGTGCGGACGTGTTTAGCAGCGCTCCCGACTTAGTACGTGTTGTGTCAGTGTTCGACTCCGCCGACGTCGAGTTCGCTCCGTCAGGCGTCGAGGCGTCGCTGGCGCATCTCCTGCGTCGAGCTACATCTAAGGTAAGCGCAAAGGTCACTTCCTACGCTGTGCCCTACTTTGCGTCTTATTTTACTACATTGTACCCTCTTTTTTATAATTAAAAAAAGTGACTACAAGTGTGCCGCACTCAGTGTGAGTTAACGCCCAATTCCACCTGCGGCTCACACACCCCTCCCTGCTCGCGGGCGCCTCGCTGGGCCTCCCTCAAGGGTCTCACCCGGTGTGGTTGCACGCGCTGAGGGGAGTAAGGTGTGTGATAGCTAAGGGCTGAGCACACCAGAACAGTTCAGAAAGATGTCGGACAAGGGGGAACCCCCCCCCAATACGCCGAAAACCACCCGAAAGGCGTCTGGGAGGTCTCGACAGGCCCCTCATGGAGCGAGACCTCTTCGCTCCTGAGAGGTCGAGAGTGCTCCCACCCTACAGCCAACTCCCGAGGCGGATAGGTGGCCTCCCGGCACCCGGCGCCGCGCTCGGCGCTGGTGAAGCTGTGTCTCCACCTAGCGTCGAACCGGCTCCATTACCACGCCGGAGCCTAGCCTCGAGGAGGAGAACTCCACCCGAAAGAAGCGATGATGAGCTCCAAGAGGAGAAAAGGTTGAAAGCCGGGTCTGATTTCATGTCCGATTCGGCATCACCTACTACCTCGCCAATCCCACCCAAAAGACTAGCCCTAACACCCGTAGTGAGGCATAATATCCCGCCAAATTCGCCATCACCAACCATCTCTCCGACCTGCGCAACTGAGATGCAGGATTTCGGTGAACAGGACCCAGAAGGAGAACGGGAGTGGGACAATACGTCCTACGCCACTCTAGCTCCCCTACAAGACGCCCAACCCTTAAATCAAGAGCCCACACCTGGTCCACCCTCGGCGCCGGACTCCTATGCGCGCATAGCCGCAGCACCGAGAACAGCGCCCCCATCACCACCACAACCAACCGCAGAAAGACCACAAAAATCCGTAGACAACCCAGCGTCTAAATATCCACCAATTATTGTTGAATGCTTCCCAAATTGGGCGAAGCATTTTAAAATTTTACACCAGCTTCTCGGTCATGCTCCGAACGCTCGCCCATTTGGGAAGGGGGTCCGTTTCCGGCCCCAGTCCGATGATGAATATAGAAAGGTCCAACGCTACCTCATAGACAAAAGCAAGGAAGACGCCACCTTCGTGTGGTATTGCTACTCCCCACAGGAGGAGCAACCCACGAAGGTGGGGTTAAGAGGGCTCCCTGCTGATACAAACCCACAAGACATACAGGAGGCCCTCATAGAGAAGGGCTTCCCAGTAACATTTGTGCGCTCCATACCACCCAAAAGAGACAGGCCTGGCTGTCTATTTCATATTAAAATGAACCACCTAAGCCCAGAAGAACTCAACAGGCTATATCAGATAGACGAGTTGCTCTACATGCCGGGGGTAACAATTGAAGCCTGGACTGGTCGAATTGGCCCCGCACAGTGTCACAGATGTCAAGGGTTCGGGCATGCATCTTACAATTGCTACCGGCCCTTCAAATGTGTTCGCTGTGCGGGTGACCACCTGGCCTCAGCCTGCCCACTTCTGCGGGATGCGCCACCCAAGTGCGCAAACTGCGGAAGAGACCACTCGGCGAACGACAGGCGGTGCCCAGTGTTGCAGCGAATCGCGAGGAAAAGGGGCATTAACATGCAGCCTCCCATACCTCCGCAAGCGACACGAGCACCGCAACGGCCACCACCTCCACCACAGTGGCAACCACCGCCTCCACAACGACCACCACCACCCCAATTGCCTATACAGCGACAATCCCAACAGCCCTACCAGCAACAACCACAACGTCAGGCACCACAACCGCAGCAGCGGCAGGTAACGGTGATACCAGCACCAACATTCGCGACGACCGGGGCAACCTTAGCCCCACCGGCGAATGCTGCCACGGAGCGCATAGAGCGCCCCAAAAAGAAACGCGGGAGGAAAAATAAGAAGAAGAGGAAGACGGCCACCCAACCAGCTCAAGTGGGTGGTACGTCGACTCCGCTTCCTCCACCCATAGCCACCACACAACAGCGACAGCCACTGCCACAGCCACGATATTCTTTTCCCCCCCTACTTCAAATCAGGATGAGCAAACTGTACCCCAACCCCGAGCCCCACACCCACGTAAAAGGACAATAACTGTCCCACCACAACCACAGCCCCAGGCACCAGCCACCATCGAGGAGGCCCTCGCTCAACTGGTGGGCATGGTGATCAGGATCTTAGGAGAGGTCCTGACTGCCATGACCACCGGCACCAACCCCCTTTCGGCCATTCTAAGTGCTCTAGCCCAACTTTCTTCAGTCAGCAGGCCATCAAATTAAATTGTGTTACTGGAACCCCGGCGGCATCGTAGGGAAGGTCGCCGACCTGAGAACCCTGGTCCAGCAGCACAATATCCAAATTGTGCTGTTGGGGGAAACCAAACTGCGCCCCTCTGCCCAACTAAAGCTCCCCAACTTCTTCGTGTATCGCCATGACGAGATCTCCCCAGAAGGTGTCGCGTACAGAGGTACCGCGGTCCTTGTGAGGAGGGACGTCATGCACGAAGAAGTTGGCACCAACACCAATTATACGTCAACGAGGACTAAGGGAATCAGGTTGAAGGTGGAGACTAAAGACACCAGGATCTTCGCCGCCTACAGGCCTCCCGGCACCTCGTTTGCCCCCCAGGATATAAGAACCATCTTTGATTCCTCAACACCTGCCATTATCGCCGGAGACCTCAATGCTAAACATCCTGCATGGGGCTCCGCGCTGATAACACCACCTGGCAGGAAGTTGTATGACGACGCCGAGGAGTGGGGGTACGAGGTGCTGGGCCCTGATGAGCCCACCCATATCCCCACCAAACCTGAACACCAGCCCGATGTCTTAGACATAGTGCTGTGCCATCTAGTGCCGTATCCAACACGGCTGGAAGTGTTGCATGACGTGGACACGCAACACCTCCCCGTGCTGATTACCATCGACACCAGTGCGGATGCTGTAGTGCCCAGAAGTCTCCGAATGAAGACAAACTGGGTGCGCTTCCGTAGTGCGCTGGAGGACCTCCAATTCTGTGCCTCTATCACCACCTCTGAGGATGTGGAGACAGCGGCCCAACTGCTTCATAATACCATCAAAGATCAGTTACAACTCCATTCCTACCCTGTCTCCACGGGGCGCAGGAAGGAGGAACTCCCACGCAGGCTGCAAACCCAGTTGTCTGAGAAACGGAAGCTGAGGAGGCTCTGGGCACGGACACGATGCCCACGGCTTAAAGCCAAACTCAACGCCATGACGGAAGAGCTGTCGGAAGCAAAGAGAGCGTACAGGGGAGAGGCATGGGAGCGGCGAGTCGATGAAGCTTCGGAGACACCCGCCTCCCTGCATCTCCTCAACCGGCAGCTCACAAAGGCACCACCACCTGTCTGCCCACTGGTGGACAGCACGGGGAGCAGAATATACGACCCCCACAAGAGAGCGGAATTGATGGCACAGCACCTTGAACAGCAATTTATACCCAATAGTATAGCAGAGGGGTACGCAGACCACGTACAGAGCATAGTGGACCGCGTACAGGAATACTTTTCAAACCCGGCGCCGCCCTTACGGGGCGACGACTTTATATCACCAGCGGAGGTAAGGCGCACCATCATGCGCCTACCCACCCGTAAAGCGCCGGGATATGACGGCATTACTACCACAGCCATTAAGCAGCTGCCCAGAAGGGTAATAGTGGCACTCACCAGGTTATACAACGGCATCCTGAGGACTGGCCACTTCCCGACCATCTGGAAGCAGGGCAGGATCATCGTGCTGCCGAAACCGGGAAAAGACAGGAGGTTCCCGGCCAGCTACCGCCCCATAACGCTATTGCCGCACATAGCAAAACCCTTTGAAAAACTTACACTTACCAGAATTCTTCCGCATGTCACCCTGCGGGAAGAGCAATTCGGCTTCCGCAGGGGACATTCCACCACTTCTCAGCTGGCCCGCGTGCTACACTATCTTGCGGCCGAATATAACTTCGGCCGCATCTGTGTGGGGGTCCTTCTCGACATGGAGAAGGCCTTCGACAGGGTGTGGCACGCAGGGCTAGTTTACAAACTCATCCAGCACACCACCTTACCGCCCATGCTTGTGCGGTTAATAGCGTCGTACCTGGAGGGGCGGAGCTTCCATGTCACCCTGGAAGGGGCTGTCTCGGCGGCACGACCGATCTTGGCCGGAGTGCCACAGGGCAGCTGCCTATCACCACACCTGTACGCGGTTTACACCAACGACATCCCCACCCTTCAAGGTCATCTGAAGGAATGGGAAGAAGATATAGTTCTCGCATTGTACGCCGACGATAGTGCGTACTTTGCGTCATCACGTCGGGTGGATATAGCTGCCAAGAAGTTGCAGCGGGTACTCGACCTCTTGCCTGAGTGGCTGGACAAATGGAGGCTGGCGGTCAACGTCGGGAAGACCGTCGCCTTCATGACCAGGCTGGCCAGAACACCTCCAACTCTGCGACTCCGCGGGCAGGATGTGGGTTGGAGTAGTACCATCACTTACCTAGGATGCCAGATAGATCGCTCGCTGCGGATGACCCCGATGGTCAATAACGTCGTAAGACAGGCCAGAGCCGCGCGAGCAAAACTCTATCCAATACTGGCATCCAAACTACCAACAAGAACAAAAATCGGTATCTACAAAACCTACATCCGCTCGCGGCTGACCTACGCAGCACCAGCCTGGTACGCGTTGACCTCGGCCACTCAGCGCAGGAGGTTGGAAGCCCAGCAAAATCTTGCGCTTCGGGTGATCGTGGGAGCTGGTCGCTACGTCAGGAATGATATCATTTCACGCGACCTTAAGGTCGAATCCATTTCCGAATTCGTGGCCCGTACTGCGAGACGGTTGTTCGACCGCGCAGATAACGGGCCACACCCACATCTTCAAAATCTAGCTCCTCTCCACGCCCGCCCACCTGACGGGCGACCACTCCCACGTGAACTTCTACGCTCACCACCCGGCGACGGGGACGCCGGGGATGAGTGAGCATCCCGACACCTGATTTGATGGCGCTAAGTGCGCACTACACCAACCTGTAAGCTGCCAACGCAGCACCCAGTACCGGGGGGTCGTGTCCTCCTGAGATGCCGCCCATGTAAAGAGGGTCTCCTCGAAACATGCATAACCTCCACAAGGAGAAGAACCACCACCAGGGGAATTGCGGATGCGTTGCCGGCCTTTTAGAAAGGTGTAAGTTCTTTTCTTGAAGGTCCCTAAGTCGTATCGGTCCGGAAAATTGGCCGGTGGTAGAAAATTCCACAGAAAAGTTGTACGAGGAAGAAAACTCCTAGTAAAACGCACAGTCGTGGTCCGCCGAGCATCCAGATGGTAACGATGGCATCGTGAATTTTGACGCGATGTGCATTCGTGAAATTTGGCGGCTGGAATTAATCCGAACAATTCCTTAGAGCACTCCCCGTGGTAGATGAGATAGAAAATACAAAGAGATGCAACATTCCTACGCAGTGCCAGTGTATCGAGCCGATACAGAAAGAACTCGGTCGTCGACGATTCGAACCGCTCTGCGCTGGATGCGGTCAAGTAGAAGGAGCTGGCATCGGGGTGCCCCGACCCAGAGATGAGAACAACCCTCCACCTCCCATGGCCACACCAAACTTACGGTTATACGGGCCGAATCTCGAGAGGTGCACGCGGTACTTGCTCAGGGCTCTTTCCCGCGTGCACACCAGAGATGAGAACAGTATTTCATATGAGGCCGAACTTGCGCTTTGTAAAGTTGCAAGCGATGTGCCGGCATGAAATGCTGTCACGCTCTGCCGAGCACGCCAAGCTTTTTAGAGGCCAATTTGGCCTTCCCTTTCAAGTGAACTGCACACTATTCGATATGTCGACGCCGAGGATTCCGATTTTAGTTGAGGCAGCAAGGGAAGTGCCTTGAAACTGAGGAGATACGACAAAGGGGTTCTTTTCAGCGGTAAATGCGCAAACTTTTGTCTTCTGGTGTTAACGCTCAGCACTGCAGTTCGTTGCTATTAAAATTCCACAGGAGCTTATTATTTTTTGTTTGTAAATAATTGTGTCACTACAGTCATATCGCTGTACAATATTCTCTTTGTTCTTGTGAAAGACAACATCTCTCTAAAAAGTGTGTTATAAAAAGAATCGCAATAAACTATTAACTATAATAAAGACTTTTTCATATGTCCATCTGAGACATCTGGGAATTGAACTGGACTAGATTTAGTCGCCGCCAATACGAGACTTTGTTCAGTAAAGACTCGACTTCAGACACAAGTTTGTCTTAGTACTCGGCGACGTTTTCCCGAGAATTATTGGCACGGCCGGTCTATAAGGCATCACCAGTACTGTCGTCTGTATAGGAATGAATGTTACCAGTTTGCAACATATCATTGATATGCAGGAGAAACAGCGTTGGTGATAGCATGCAGCCTTGTGGAACACCAGCGTTGATAGGCTTGAAATCAGAGCATGCACCGTCTACTACGACCTTTATGTTCCGATCAGCAAGAAAACTGGTGATCCATTTGCACAATTACTCGGGAAGCCCATAGGAAGGAAGCTTTGAAAGAAGCGCTTTGTGCCAGACCCGATCGAAGGCTTTTGTTATGTCCAAACTAACGGCCAATGCCTCCCTCTTGGACTCCTATCCTGCCTCCCACCATCTATGAGTTAGGTAGACCAGAAGATCACCAGCTAATCGATCCCGACGTAAACCGTACTGACGGTCACTAACCAACTGGTGATCCTCAAGGTACCTCATGAGCTGGCAGTTTATAATGGATTTCATTATTTTGGAGAACAATTTTTAATTTAAAAGCTTTTAGAAAAATTTACTTCGCAAATATCCGCGTTATAAAATAAAATGATGTGTCTTACCTAGTATGAAGTATTAATTAATACTTAGGATTAGTGGTGACGGGGATAGTGCACGCAATTGAGGGAGAGTGGGAGGTCTACTTAGGATTAGTGGTGACGGGGATAGTGCACGCAATTGAGGGAGGGCGGGAGGTGCTCTTCATACTAAGGATTAGTGGTGACGGGGATAGTGCACGGAATTGAGGGAGGGCGGGAGGTGCTCTTCATACTAGGTAAGACACATCATTTTATTTTATAAGGCGGATATTTGCGAAGTAAATTTTTCTAAAAGCTTTTATATAATGGATTTCCGCAAAGTAACGCCTGATTCTATTAATTAAATTTTTAATTTATCACTGTCGCTCTTATGACTCCCACTGGATTGTATGTGTTAGAGGATTCGCTTACACCGTCACTGCACGGTAAAACCATAAAATGTAAAACGCCTTTACGATACAAGATTGAATTCTTATGAGGCAGTAACTTTTTAATTCAGAAACAAATTAGCAAAAATACTTTTTTCCAAATCAAATTTACAATGTTGTCATTTGCGAATACCTTTTGTTACTAATAAATTTTGTACTTTATTACCTCTTGTTTAATTTATTTGAATATAGCAGTCATTCCAATAAATTAAAATTGCCTCGAAAGAAATAAGACGTGTTCATTGTCTGCGATCGAGCGTAATTTCTTTCAACAGAAACGTATAGAGGCGGCTCATTAGAGATATTTTGTGTAGCGCATAACGCAGCCAATTTGGCAAAGCAGTGACGCGAGGCATGTTGGTAAAAAAGTGATTAGAAGGAATGGAAGATTATTTAAAATAATTTTGGCTATCCAAAAATTTGTTAAATGTCTACATATATATTATAAAAATCTATTGCTGTTGATTAGTCTTGCTAAAACTCGAAAACACTCTTTCAATTTCCTCACTCTCATATTTTGATGGCATGGTAATCCGACACGACCGGAGAAAAATCAGGCGCAGGACATCACCAACTTCCTGACTCGGCTACTACTAAAAATTTGCTGTCAGAAAAACCCAATAACTGATTTTACCTGACCCGGGATTCGAACCCGAGACCTCAAGATCAACAGTAACATTTAGGACCACTAAACCAAAGATTCAGTCAATCGGTACCAGTGTTCACTGTGCATCAGTGTCGCGAGCTGCATACTCGCGGTAATTGTCGGACCTTCTTGTATATGTGTGCGTTTGTAGGAAATATTATGTGCTTCACACATTTTTAATGTAACATTACGTCCGTACTTTTACGTTCTGTGATGCAGGGACACATTTTATTGTCATTATATATCATCATTTCATCACATCAAATCAAAATTATAAATAGTTGCAAGGCAAAGAATTCGATCGACATCCTAGACGTATAACAATATGATTTCTGTTTCTGTTATAATAATTATTATTATTTAAATTTTTAATTACATCTTGATTTTATTTTTATTTGGTTTAAGTGCTTTTTATATCAATTTACGGTTGTTCGTGAGTCAATTATGGCAACGACTAAAAACCAGTGCTATGGTATCCCAAAGATTATTACTGAGGCGGGATCCTTTTTTGACATCACAATGCTACATCATTATTGCAATTTGTACGTAAATAATGTTGTGTCTTAGTCAAAATTTCTTTTACATACAACCCTAAAAATCATAAAGTAAGTAGATATGCAATACGATATGGCGCGACTCTACAATACAGCGCTATAATAAATTAGTATGCGCAGTATTTCACTCACGCGACAGCCCTACAAATCGTTAATATTAGATCAACGGTCCACACGGCGGCAATTACTGTCGCGCGAGGTGCGGATTCGTAATTATACAGTGATTTGCAACACGAAATACCTTCTTACTTTTAGGTATTAAAATTTAAATTTGAATGGCATCTGAATGATTCTTTCTCGTTGTTACTGAGGATAACTTGGCGTTTCGCCAGAGCTTACTAGTTGAAAAGGACACAAAAAGGCTCGTCCCGCAGTCCAACTGGCCGCTGACTCAGACTTACATCTGTTCTTACTTAATTAAAAATAGTGCTGCTGATATTGCAAATCTATCTCCGATATATTACGGAGATAATGATAGTTGATGGTTCGATATAGCAGCGACTAGCTGTGGTGCAATGAACGCCACAGGTTAGATATCCGAATAGAATGAAATACACACAAATATTGTTTCCGATGTTTTCCATGTTCAATTTGAATATGTAAAACGCCTCACGATAGATTACAAATTTATAGTAGTATGTTAACAGTCTCCTCATGACTTTCTTAGTCCTGCTAGCAGTGGACGGTTTTCTTGACTACATACCATTAAAGATATTAAAAATTAGCGGTCAGTCAACGCAGAATCTAGATTTTAGATCTTAGCAGTCAGTTATCGCAAAGTCTACTTCACCTGAGGATGCCGTGATTGATAAATCACGTGTGGTATTATCGACGTTGGTGTGTATTTCCTAGGTCTTATTATATTGTGTTTAGCTAGACATTGCGTTATAACTGTCTTTTTAAATTCTTTTTCGGATCACTATGTTAAAATAATACATTATTTTGTACATTGTATTGGCATGGTAAAGCTCCGTTGCAGCTATATATTGCAGATCAGATCGGCTGCAGAACGAACGGGTCGGCTCGACTGGCGAAGGACTACGTTTTCACAGAATACCAGCGTTAAATAGCAACTTAATGCTGCTGTGCTCCCTATGGTGAGTACAGAGAACCGAAGACCCTTTTCATCCATCCATCGTAGTCCTCAAGGGTGACAACGCATTCTGCATTTTGATTCTTAATCAAGAATATGTAGATGTGTATGGGTCTCACCATCCACTTAGCTCGACGAACTGTTTATACCTTTGTCACCCTTATTCTATAAAAAACATATGTAGGATACGATCAACAAATAAAATACATATTTAAATGCTCTCTGTGCCGAGAATAACGGGTGTTCTAGTGGAACGACTCACACGTCACTTCGTAAAAATCTTAATTGGGCTTGTCATGTAGGGGAGAGCGCGCCAACTGATGGAACTAATTAGACGCGGCAGCTATTTGTCACCGGAACGTAGCCGTGAACTTAAATCACTGCAAAAAGTATTTAAAAACGCCGGAAATACATTGACACTCATCAAGGAGACTATTTCCAGAGTCACTTGTAGCCGAGCTGGATTCGCGACACTAAGCTAGTTGGGGATGATTTATTGGATGTTTTGTTGGAACGACGAGTAATTAATATTGGCTGAAGAAACTGGTTGTGTGGTTGCGATATGGTACAACAATCCGCTGCCGGTATTAAACGCGGCTCGCTATTTTATAGTTTCGTTCTTTTATTTCTCTGTGGGTTTGTGAAAAACAATATACAGTCGTGTTTACCGAGCAGCTTTGGCAATATCGATTCTACGACAGAAATGAAGACAGGAATTTGATCGCTTTGTATCGAATTGCTGCGAAAATAATGAGAATGGTTTGATCCTTGTGATCTCTTTAGTAACGTCAGATATATTTTGAAAATGTATTTTATTGCTTCAGTTTGTTTATATAATTTAAATTTTGGTGTACTGATTTAACTTTTTAAACATTTAATCTTCTGAAAAACCAAGGTAAATACGAGTATCTATATATAAAGCCTCCATACGGCGAACTAAACTTATAACAAATTACTTCTGTATCTCATTCTCAGAAGTGGAGGAAATTTTAATTTGTTTCTGCACAAAGTTTCATTTGTGTCTAAAACGAGAGATCAAAGCAAAACTAAAATTATCAAATAATTCGTCGTAAAGAGAGATATTAAGCTGCAAACGAATTGAATTATTTCTTAAGATTCTATAAAAGATGACTAAAAGCTACTTAGAAAATACAAATAATATTTTCAAAGAAGTTTTTGACAGCATACCATGCAGATACATGTGAAGGACTAGGTGTGAAGTACGAGGCGACGAGCGAGGCGGCAACTGGGGCCAATGCGGGTGACAGTCACAAAACGACGAAGAGAGAGAAGGTGGCTTTGCTGTCATTTAATGTTGACGGCAGCCGTCACCGGTGTCCAGCGATATGGCAGCAAGTAGTTTTATAATAATTTGTATTTATGCTTGCTTTACTTTTTTCCTTTACTCTTTTCATTTTAGTTGATTAAAAAAGGAGGAGGCTTACAACTCGACGTCATCTATCGTATCTTCGTCAATTGTGAACAGATTTCGATTAATCTTTTTTTATTAAATGGGTCCTATATAAATTTGGAGGCAAATGTCTATCCCTAAAGGTGGACAAATAGGGGATGAAGTTTTTACTGTAACTATTTAGACCACATTGAGATTGTGATATTCCCCAGTCCGCTCAAAAGGAAAAAAAAAGTAAGTAAGAGGCCACTTCAAAAAACTATAAAGAATGAAATAATTTCACTTTAAAAGACGGGCCTTTTTTCTTCTATATACTGTGTCTTATTGCCGACTACTGGAAGTAAAATTATTTCATTCTTTTTAGTTCTTTGAAGACTCAGATCACTTTTTTGGACGAAAATAACGTTCATTAAAATCTATTGCCGATTTACGCAGTTTTCGTAGTTATAAAGGCAACGACTGAGCGTTGTATTTCGTGAGTATACTCGTACGTATATTATGTTTGTGTTACATGGACATCACTTAAATAATTTGCAGACATAAAACATAATTCTTTGTTACCATCTCCATGTTTACATCCAATTAAAGTGTACTGCTAAAAATAGACCCTACCAAAGATTGCCTCATAAGGAGGATAGTTGCCATATATATATCACGATTTTGGCAACCGGGTTGGCTAACTACTACTACTGTTCGTGCAGATACATTATACTAATAATAATATTTTATTAAGAAATTAAAAATAATAAATTAAAAACATTGAACACATTGAACACATAATAACAATAAACATTAATACATAAAAGAAATAATAATATAAATAAAATTTCATTCAATCGCGCGTAAAAAAAATTATTAAATTTGTCAAGTTATCTGCTTATCTAATATTAATAAACATAAAATTTTCATTTTAAAATACAAGGAAGACAAGTTATTCTACAGGTGATCTGTCGAGGTTCGTAGTGTAATAAAATGATGCAAATGGTACGGGTGGCAGTCACCGGGAAATGACTACCGGCGAGGCGCGAATTGAAGTAATTCATATTATGAACTCAGTACCATACGCTGCATGTGGCTCAGAAAGAGCAATTATTATCTAATAGTAGGCGACGGATGTTAATCATTACTAACGAAAAGTTTTCAGGCAAAACTTGTTGAAGTAACGAACGAACTTATTTATGTGACAAACACAACAAAAACAGAAAATCGTACGTATCAAAAATAATTAAACTTGCGTGAAATTAAAAGTATCCCACCTCAATAATCTGTGACTGAAAACCAATGCTTTGGTACCCAGCGTTGATTTTTAGTCTAGACCTTAATTGATTCTTAAGGAACTTTCCTCTTCTCTGAATTTTTTCAAAGCTTTTGATGTTTATTATTAATACCTTTTGATAGTAAACAAAAGATATTAAAAATCAAAATCAAAAGCTTTGAAAAATCCTTATATAAAGAAGACCAAATTTAATTATAGTATATACAAGACTGTATGCTTAAGATATTTAGCCTACCAGAGTTCATAAGAATATGATGGTATATTTATATAAAAAGGAAATTTACAGCTGTAAAAAGCTGATTTATATTGACAATAAAAATTTCTAGCAATGCGTTCCTAACATTTTTTTTTATAGGATAAGGGTTACAAACCAGCACACAGTCCACCTGATGGTAAGTGTTTGCTGCGGCCCATAGACATCTACATCTATCCTCGTTTGCGAATCAAAATGCAGATGCGTTGTCACCCGTGAGGACTAAGATGGAATGCCTCATTTTCAGTAAAAAAGGCCTCCGGCCACCTGCACTCACCAAGCGGAACTCAGAGGTAAGCCTCTACTTCACGCTGGTATTCTGTGAGGTCGTGGTACCACCCCGGTTCGAGCCGGCCCATCCGTGCGACAGCAAAAGCTGCCGCGTGGCCCTACCACTGTTAAAACACTCACTCAACATTACCGCGAACCACTCCAGATAAGGTTAAAATGCTTGAAATAGGAGTAGCAAGTTACAATATGGTAGTCCTAGTTCTAAATCTAACTAAACTACTTCTTTGATTTATAATTTAAATTCTTTGGGCTAAACATATTATATAAACATAACAGTTCATAATAATTGGGTGATTAGCAAATAGTAAATATGGATTCTATTAAAATAATATTATATAACTATATGGCAGACGCACTCACTGACGTCGACGCTGTGCATCAGGGATGCGCTCTACTTGTGCATAAATGCTCGAGTGTGAAATTGTGTGATTATGATGGTGCGGTATCCATGTCTTTTAGTAGTCTTTAGATGAGGCCTATGTTCGGTATTGAATTTATAAATGAGATACTATGATTGTAACTATAACTCAGCAAACAAGTAGTATAGAGTAGTAGATTCAGAAACGAACAAGAAGAAATTTGTTTTGAAATACAATAGTTATATATATTCGAAAACTTTTTAGAATCGATTAAAGACAATGACTATTTAGTACCACTACATCTGTCACTGGAACATGTGGCGTAAACTTATAACGAATCTATTTTTCATAAGATTTTAAAAAAATCCCGTATTATTTCTTGTGTATATTATTAACTATTGATGCCCTAGTTTTTTTTTTTGAAAGAAATATTTATTATTTAGAAAGGAATTAAAGTGCTGTTAATACTGAAAAATTATCCCATAAAAACTATTTTGTGTTACTGTAGAAGAAACAACATTTCTAAAGGGAACTGTGTCCCGATTTAACCACCGGCGAACCGAGTGCCGCAGTGCCGGCGCAATTTGAAGAGGACCGGGATTCCTTAGAGCTATTGTACGCGAATTCTCTCGTTCGGAAAGCGACTTTACCACAAGCGTGTGCGGTGCAAGGGGCAGCCGGTAACGATTAGCGTTAAGTATTTAATTTGACACTTTTATCTGATTTCTGCAAAAAAAAATTGTTCTTTGTATGCTACCCAATCTACAAATGAATTCTCCTTTGTAGATTTTAGGTATATGTGTTGTGTGTTTTGAATATGTGAGAGATATTCTTATAAGCAACTTATACTAACAGAGAAAGGTTCAGATTAGTGGCATTATATATGTTTTAACATATGTAAAATCATAAGAGTAAAATTCGTGAGTGAGTTTAAGAAAATGGGCTCATCTTAAAATTTTATAGTACGCGAACTACCCGAGTTCGATTCAGCATAATTATTAGTTGCGATTATAAGGACTTATGTGCTACTCGACGGTTTTGAACTTTGGACTCAGTAGTATACGTTACTAGAGCTTAGATTATAGTAAAGTTTACTACGAGTACAATAATTAGGGTGACGTGCAAAATACAGGTCAGTTTATATTTTATTTAGTGACGAATTATAATAATTATAATCATCAAAGACTACCAACCTGCATAGAATAGGATTATAGTGCAGGAAAAAACACATGAATCACCGGAATCACACGATCAGCAGTTGTGATTATGAACATATCAACGAGGTAGTTTATATTGATAGATATAATAATAAATTATTGGCAACCGCAGATCTTTTTTATTTTTTAGGAGTTAAATAGAAAGACCGCGTATTGAGCTACCGCCTCTAACGAGTGTGACAAATATGTTAAACAGCACCTCCCCCCCCCCACCCTATTTGGTAATCTTAGCTAAGGTAACTTGGTGCTTCGTCGACTGTCATGATATTAACCTCAAAAGCAGTGTTTGCATCCGCGCATTGCTTATGTCTTGCAGAAGCGGTGACTGCCGGATTGTCTGGGCCATCATTTACCCACGTGACGTTGCCTTGCTCTGTCCATTGAAAATAGTTTTTTTATTCAAAAAGTAAAGTTAACGGGTAGGTTTCTAATTAGTCTTTGAATTTTGCCACAGTAAACAATCGCTAGATTTTATTTTTTATACGTCAGTAACCGATAAAAGATACTGAAATGACATGAGTTCCAAGTAATCTGGTTAGGTTCGTATTATACATATAATACATGCTTTAAACATAAGCTTAGTCTGATTGAGGGTTACGGAGCAAATAGTCAGCTGCGCTGCTACAGCGCGTGTGGGCAGAGTTCAAAAGTTCAAAATACACCTATTTGAAATAAAACATATATCGAAATAATTTATTCCCTGAAAACATCGATATACAAAAAAATATCAATGCTCGGAAATGTTAGTTTTTCCATGTTTCCCATGTGGTAAACCAGCAATTACAATTGCAATTAGCAAATCATTGTTGCTAGCAAGGATTGAACCCGCGATGCTTGTGTACTGCAAAATGCAATTCAATATGCATACCAAAAATACTTATGGAAAGCCATTTAAGGCATAAATTGTATGAGGGAATATTTCTTGTGGATGTGTGTGTTCGACCATAGAAGTTCTAAGTACCGAAATAAGGTGATAGTTTTAAATAAGTTTAATTTCTAAAGAGGTATAAGGATATAATAAACTATTGTGTGTGCATTTTCTATTTAAGCAAATGTCTATTTTAGACGTTTATTGTACTAGTCCTCTAGTACAATAAATGTAAAACATATTTTAGTGATTTATACAAAAGATATCAGTCGAGAGTACTATTGTAACAATTTACATGCAATTCACAATATCATCCACACCATCTGGATGCTTAGCGGTCCACCATTGTATGTTTCACTAGGAGTTTTCTTCCTCGTACAACCCCTCTGTGAATGCTTTACCACCGGCGATTTTTCAAGACCGATACGACTTAGGAACCTTCAAGCAAAGAGCTTACTCTTAAAGCTGAACGCACATTTGTCCAGTTCGTACAGAGTCGTACGCGCCGAGTTTTACTGATAGCCTCGCACATTTACACGTACGCGCCGTCCGCGCAGTACGCAAATCTTTTGTATTACCAACAAATTTTATAGTTTTTTCCAACCACTGGTATGAAACGGTACAGTGAAATTGATCGCTGGAAATCATTATGAAAAGAAATATAGTAGTAGCCTGTTTATTGGCAGAGGAAGAAGAAAATAAAATTCGAAGAAAAAGAAGATTCTAGAGTCATAATATTAATTTAAAAAGACAATTGTATGGAGAATATGAAGGGGTTGTACTTTATATAAATATTTATTAGATGATGGTGAACGATTTTTCAGATATTTGCATTTAACATACAAGAAATTTCAAGAATTGCTATATTGCTATACATATATACTAAAACCATGTCTCTCTATGGGAAAATACAAGATTCAAGATTCAAAGGCCAATTGAACCAGAAAAAAGACTTGTTGTATGTTTGAGGTAAGTATTTTTATTGATAATTAAGTAATCAGGTATAATTGGGTTTTTGAATTAAATTAAACTATATTTTTTAAGTTAACTATTTAAATAATTTATCACTAAGTATTCATATCGACAATCGATGCAAAAAAATCAAATTATGTATAATTAATCACGAATTAATTAAAAGTTATAAAAATACAAATATTATCACGTAACTCGAAAGCATCAGTTATAGTGGAAAATCCACTAAGTTGGCAACATTAGACAATACTGAGTATCAGCACGCGCCGAACGCACCGCGTTATATGACGTCATCAGCATGCGTCCTTCAATATTCGGATAACTACCGCATTTTATAAAATTCGGCGTGTACGGTGCGGGTGTAATGTGCGAGGTTTCTTAGGATTTCATACAACGAATTCTAAAATTGGCACGTACGGCGCGGACAAACAAAGCTCGTAATCGGGGAATAATAAATGTTTTCTTGTTCTCCTGTAATTTTTTGAAAAGTTGTGGATCGTCCCTTTATGGCTTCAGCGACGAAATGTGCGTTCAGCTTAAAAGGCCAGCAACACACCCCCAATGCCCCTGGTGTTGCAGTTGTTCACGGGCGGCGGTAGTCACTTACCATCAGGTGAGCCGCATGCATAAATTTCATAATTAAATGATATTTTATGCAATTAAGTATTACAACATTAAGAAACAGAATGGTAGCGATCATCTCATTCCCAGGGTTTATTATTAATCATGGTACCTTTACTAAAATAAATAATAATAAAAAATTTAAACTTTTTGATAGATAGTTTCTGCATATTTTCTGGAACTTTATTGTAAAAGCGTATACATTGCTCCACGAAGGAATTACAGACTTTTTGGAATCAAGTAACTGGAATCTAGTTATTCCTTGTGTTGTTGTCCGTAATATTTACACAGTGTTTTAAAAGTATATCCTATTTTTTTTTAAGTAAGCTGCGGTCAAAGCTTTGGTGCTTGTTTAATAGAGCAAATAAGAGAGGGACGAGAGGTTTTAATAATATGCAACACAGTGTAATATTGTATTAGCTAATAACATAAAGATAGTCTCAACCCAACTCGCCGGTCCCTCATCTCCACAAGTCCCGCAATGTTTTCGCGGGTACTCGCGCCCGACGACGGACCCCATATTAAATTCCGGACGGACAACAATTTTGCTCATTAGAACTGCTTGGGATAATGCGACATTTTCTCCAGTATTAGATAAACTTTGTCGTAGATGTAATTTAATAAAAAACACATATTATTGCTGTTTCCCCCCAAAAAAAAAACCAGCAAATAGAATTTTTTTAACATTAATTTACAATGTATTATTTTATTAATTTAAGTATGAAAACTTTTAGAAAGATCATAAAAAAAGAAATGCTACTTGAACATTCAACATTCTTGGAAAGGCTTATGTCCGTCAGTGGATTTTAAGGATAACTCAAAGAACGACTGGTTCTGACCAGTAGTTTTGATGATGAGACGCACCAGCTTCGATCTTCAGCGGCATCGGTTCAATTCGAATTCGATCGAATTGAGTACCTGCTCCGCTTTAAAGTCGGTTAAAAAGGGTATAAGATGTAATCTTCATTCAAAATAAAGTAAATAAAAAAATTATGAAATAATAATTAAATATTTTGTAGTAATATGAAGATTTTATAAATTTAGATTTATGTGTGCTTATTTTTACCTTTATTTAATGAGATATAGAAAACTGTTTGTAAAAACTCACAATGTTTTCTTAAAGGATCGCCGCAGTTGAATCAATTTTACAACGTACCTGAAACAAAAAAATACGAATTAAATTATGTCATAGCTACTTTTTGTATATATTTTTTATAATAAAAGTTAATGTAAAACAATAGTCCACAACACAACCGATGAGGAAGAAAAAGAGCGGTTGCAGCCACGTACCAGTTAGCGAAGTGTAGGGCGGTCACATATTAAATAGAGAGACGATCTGGTAAGACATAAGTCGATGGATGCAGGTGGTTGAGGATCGTGTTTTAGGATATTCTTTGCGCGAGGCCTTCTAGCAGTGGGGCAGTGAAGGGCTGTAATGATTATGACGATGATGATACTAATGATGTAAGTGTTGTTGATTTTGATAAAGCTAACGCTTTCCAAATTAATATTCATGTTGTGATAAAATTATAGATTAAATGAAGGTTGCAATTATAAGTAAAAGCTAAATTAGCATCAGAATTTTTTGCACGTTTACCGATAAAGAGAAACTATATGTCGTATTAATTCATTCTGGGGTACTCTTATTGTCGTCTCAGCCTGTATTTTGTAAAAGATTTTGCAATCTATTTGACATTGTACAATGTTGCTGTAGGAAAAAATGACCGCTCTGTTTCTTGCTGGCTGTTCCCAGGACAGATTTTTTTAGCAATATTATACTTAACAACTTAAGTTTTTTAATCATAACCTCAGTAGAAGTATAATGTATAAATATTTAGTAGTTTGGTAGAAGTTAGTATTTTTTATCTATCTAAGACACGTTCTTTTATAATTAAAATTCATTAGTAATTCTGCCTAATGAGAGGACGTATGAAAATTTTAAAAGCAATAACACCAAAGTTGAAAATAAATAATTAGTATTCAAGAGTTGGCATTCAGCGCCTCAAAGCGAAATTACGAACATTTTTAATTGCTCTGTGGAACGATTGCATGACTCGAATACAAATGCAATGGATTGTTTCAGAAATACGTGAACGCTCGTTAAGGCTGTATTGGAGGCGGGCGAAGCTGGGGGGCAAAAGCAGTTCGAAGCGCGACCCCGCAAAAATCCGGGCTATTCGGTTAAGTTTTGAGCTTCTTACAAAAGACAAAAAACTGTATTTAATAGAATCAGGCGGCACTGTGCGGGAATTCATTATATAAAAACGGTATTATGAAGTACTATTTTGATTTCTTATATTAAAACGGATACAGCACGTTAAATAAAATTATTTTATGATTTTTTTGGCTTTAAAGCGCTCATAATATGGATATGGTATGGTACCACGTTGGTGTCGAAAAAGGCGACACAGGAAAATTAAACAGAAGATAAGCGGCTGCTCCCTAATAAAAACTCAAAATATTAAAAAACTGCGGTTGCCAACCCGCTTGCCAAACGTGGCAACTGTGCTAAATATTCCCCTATGAGGCAATCTTTTTCTGCCGACTTCCAAAAAGAAGACTGTACTCAATTCGACGCGTATGTTTTTTTTTTGTGTGTTACCTCATAACTTTTTACTGGGTGAACCGATTTCGATGATTCTTTTTTTATATGAAAGCTGATACTTCTCGTGTGGTCCCATATGAATCCCATATGAAATTGATCTAGGTCAAACGAATAGTTTTTGAGTTATTTGAGTTATTCTTAATAACTTATATTGAAGTCGGCTGTACAAAATTTTTAATTTTAAATTATATTATTTTGAGTTGTTATGAGGAAGATGCTGCTGCCCATCTCCCGGCTTAGTTTCTTTCTGTCACCTCTTACGACAACCACGGGACGAAATGGGGCAGTGAATTTTCTTACACCGCCACTACACGACAATAGACTGCAATGAATAGAATTTATGCATTAATTAATTAATGTCATAGGGACAGCTGAGCTGTTCAACGATACTATGTCATAGTTAACTCAGACTACCTCTAGCTTTCCATTATTATGAATGAGCGGATCCTGTATATTGATGTCTTACCCTATTATGCTTAACTTTGGATTTTTTTTTCAATCAACGTTTCAATTCAGCATCCCAATGGAAATGAATTTGGGATATTTTTTTTATTTCAATAGCTTCGCGAATTATTCTTTGTAGGAATCGGTGTTGTTTCGCAAGGATTTGTTATCTGTCAAATCTAAAATAATGGCAGAGGCCGCCTTTTAAGGTCACAGACTGCAGTCTTAGCAGTTTGAGACCACACTTAGACAGATATATTGATATACATAGTACGGTTACGCACTGGCGTTCGTTTGCGTTAGGTGACATGGCTGGCCAAGGTGATTAAATCAAGAAATGGCGCGATGATCCCATGTTTTGAATATGTTGCTGAGTTGGAGGATCGATTAAAAGTTCTCTATTTTGCACTGGTTCGCAGTCATGTTGATTATTGTTCAGTCGTATGGTACCCGCCTTATCAAAATAATATTCAGCGTATAGAAAGAATCCAGAAAAGATTTTTAAATAAAATATCTTATGTAAGTGGCGTTCATCGTACAATTCGCAGATACTCTGAAAGATTAGCGCATTTCAAAATTTTATCATTAGAGCAGCGAAAGAATTTGCTATCTATAAGCCTTTTACATAAACTACTTAATAATAAAGTGGATTGTCCATCCCTCCTATCACAAATTAACTTGAAGGTGCCCATAGTTTCAGCAAGGTTGTGTAATTTTAGTCCTTTTAGTGTAAATTTCAATAGCAAAAATTATGGTAACAACTCTCCTCTATGCTCTATGATGAGAAAGTACAATGATATATTCGGTAAATGTAATATAGATCTCTTTAATGATAGTCTGGGTTCCTTAAAAAAGAAAATATTTCTATACTACACTCAAACTGAAAATTAAAACTTTAAATTATACAATGTTAAGCTCTCTACCAAATTATAATTTTACCTGTATTGCATAGAATAGTCTTTGTGTTTATATCATATTTTATTAGCTGTTAATTTCAAAACTAATTTAAGTTTTATGTTGAAATGTTGTGCATACCTTTAAGTTAAATACATATATAATATAATTTTGTTTATAACTACAAATGTTTAATAATAATGTTTTGTATGTGTTTAGTTGGTAAGCCTAAATAAATAAATAAAATAAATAAAAATAAATAAATAAAATAAAACAGTTATTTCACTTGAAGAAATTACTGTAAGAAAACCAACATATCATCAACATTAAAAAAGAACCCATTTAGCTTTTTATTTTAATTGCCTTGAGATGTGTGTGTGTGTAGCTTCAGGGTGAGTGGTGGGTGATAGAGGCAATCACGAAAAGCCTAAAACGAAGTTTGTAATTAAAGCAAGCAATAAAACGTTTAATAAAGGTTCGCACACAACGGCGCGTCCGCCGCTCGACACGCGACAAAAACTTTTTCAATTAGTTGACCAAACCACTGAAGTGCGATCACCCGATATGTCCGATGTGATCAACTTCTGTACTCTAAATTAAATTAGTTTCCCCGCGGTCCTTCGTCATGTTTTTGTCCCTCATTTGATTCACTAAATCCATTATAAAGTTTACGCGTGATAACCGAGTTACAATGTTGTTTAATGTCTTCGAGTGAGCATTTGTTGTTTCTCCGGAACATAGAAGTAGTGTAATAAAACCACAGAGCCGTTGTGTACTGTGTTGCTTATAATTGTTTTGATTTATTTTACAACGTAACGTGCTATTGGTACAAATGTGTTCTATTGCGCTTACTGTTTTTATTACTTGGCTGATGTTGTAGGTAGTAGAACCAAATTGTAGAAGTATTACGGTTGCAACCCGATTCGGTAAGCTCGAACGGCAAGAATCACGCTCTTATAAAATACCATTACTGCTTATACCGGTAGCAGTAGCGTAAGAGACTTCACTGCCACATATCATGCCGTGGCTGCCATAAGCGGCAACAAAGGGAAATGAAACAGGAGATGGCATCTTCCTGATAACAGCTAAAAATTGTAAAAAAACCGCGGTAGCCAACCCGTCTTTAAGGCAATGCATGGTGGCGGTACATGTTAGCAATGGACTTTTAATAGGCTATAATGAAAAAAAAAATCAAACAATCAAAATGCAGAAGCATTGTTACCCCTTACTTACATACCTACTACTCAACTATGGGGACAACCGGGTTACTGTAGGGATCTGCAACTAGATTAAAAACAATATTCATTTTGCAAAACCAAGCGGTACGTGTAATTTATATAATATGGGGCCTTGCAAGATGCTACCCGAACTTTTCTATGAGACTAATATTTTAGTATTTCAATGTATTTAGATACGGAAAACAATTGTTTAATAAAAACAAACTGTCTTCTGTACAAGTTCTGTATCTTTTTTTTAAATAAGTACATTATATACATACTTACAATCAGATATAAAATTTATAAGACTAGGGATATATTGAAAAAAAAAACAAAAATTTTAAAAATTCTAAATCCTAAATGAAATTGTAACATGGCCCTTTTCTGAAAAAAAAAGATAGTTCAGAGTTTCTAGCCAGACTCTCCTCTAAAGTCTTGTTTGTGCAACTTTAACGCTCATAGGAGTTTTCAATAAGCCTAAATTTAATTAAATGTTTTGATTTTGGACTATAGCTTTGAGTCCACAATAGATGTAGGTTTATATGGGTCAAGGTAATTACATGCCATCAGGTGGACTGTGTGTTCGTTTTTCACAGTTACACACTTACCTACTCTGTTATACATGTGCATATTCCTTCTATTCGTTGACGTTTTTCTAAATTATTGAATCCTTTCCCGAGGTATTATAAATACTAGGTAGCATTATTAACTGTATAGGTTCCTTCTCTTTCACCATAATGTTATGCACCATATTTATAAATGGTCAATACAAAAGGACATTTAAACGTGCCCTTTTAATAAAGAACATGACTCTTGTCTAAAAGCCGCGCGATCTCAACTATTACGACGAAATATTCAAAACATTCGCCTCATAGATACATTTTCAATACAGCTTCATTTAAGAAAGCCATTTAGATTATTATCGCCGCTGCGCTTCTTTAATGCGTCAATTTGTATGCGCGTGTGTGATCGCCCCCTAATAGATAAGGTCGCCTACGCACTACGCCCACCGAATATAACAATAACCTTCGTAGTTACAGATATCTAAGAGAACAATTAAACACGAATAAAATTACGCCTATTTGGAATATTTAAGAGATGAATCATATGCTTTATGTAGAATCGTTTACGTGGTAGAGCCGCTAGGACGCTGCAGCTATATTATGGTTGTAGCGGGAATGGGTCGACTCGACCGGGGTAGGACCACGCTACCGGCGTAAAATAGCAGCTTAATGTTGCTGTGTTTCGTAAAGTGAGTGAAGAGAAGAGTCTCCCTTTTTACTGGATACGAGGCATTCCATCTCAATCCTAACGGGTGACAACGCATCTGCATTATATATCTTACTTTAGAACAGGTGTAGATGTCTATGGGTCGCATCATCCACTTACCATCAGGTGGGTTGTGTGCACGTTTGTCACCCTTATTCTATAAAAAATTGCTTTGGTGCACCATTAGCTTAAACTACTTAAATGTTCAAAGTACGAGTCACGAAAATGTGTGCATGTAGCCTCATAGAGTACAATACTCGTATATTGTAGAAAGCCACCGGGGTAAGCCCCGTGATACATCTCTGTTATCTTGACGCAGATACAAGTTAGAGTCAGTTGCTGCGTTTCAAAAATAGATTGTTATCGCGCGACAATACATCTCTGAAGATTTGTTGCCAGGTTCCGGGTTAAGGCAATAAATTGTGTAAGTTTTGTTCGACTTTTTGTTGAACCTTAAACTTTGTTGTGTATTGGATGTGGACAAACATAAAAGTAAAGTACCCGTCTATTAACTTTCAATTCATATTCCCTCCCCTCTCTACTCCCTTTACCGTGTGATAGCGGTGTAAGAGAATTTCGTCCTATTAGAATAGAATATATTAATATAGAATAGAATATTTTTTTCAATATAGATTACATGTAATATTTATTGAAAGCCTTTTTTTATTTTTATCACTGGTTCGGAAAAATACCTCTGACCTGGGAAGAACCAGTAAGAAGCCCAGCTGGACTTTTTTTTAAAAGTAAATTATACAATATGAAAGGTTGTAAAAGCTATTTATAAACTATTTAAAATAAATATTTTAGAAACAGCTTGGAAGCGACCACCTCATTCCCAGGGGTTATTATCCACCATGTATTAATTTATATTACAATAACCCTTTTATAGAGTTTTTGTTTAATAAAATATTTAAACTTGCTAACAGAGAGTCCTTGTATATTTTTTGGAACTTTGTTGTAATAGCGTATACAATATACTCGCGATACCATCCATACCATCTGGATGAGGCGGTCCACCACTGTGCGATTTAGAAGAAGTTTTCTCCCCCGCACAACTTCCTTGTGGAATCGATTACCACCAGCAATTTTTCCGGACCGATACGACTTAGGGACCTTCAAGAAAATTGTCTATGCCATCAAAAACATAACTTGTAAAAAAAGCCAAGTCTCGCAACTCAGTTCTTCTACCGTAAAAAGTTGTAAGATCTATGTAATACCAAGTCGGTTAATTTATTCAGTACATAGATTGATACATAGATTGACTTGGCAATCACATGAAAACACAATATATCTCACAAGTAATACATATTATATTAAATTAGATTGTTTAGTGATTGCGCTTTTTTGCTCGACTTGGCGGGGGCACTGCCGTGCCCCCAGATTCCTTTTTAAAAGGTGAGCGCGCATGCTCGTTTGCCCTCTCTTCTATAAAAAAAAAAACTTTTTTCTAGGAGAACCGCTTTTGATGATTCATTTTCTACCGACTTCAAGAAGGAGACGGTACTCAATTCGACTGTTTTTTTATGTGTGTTACCTCATAACTTTTTACTGGGTGAACCGATTTCGATAATTCGTTTTTTATTTGAAAGCTGGTGCTTCTCATATAGTCCTATATAAATTTAATCAAGGTCTCACCAATAGTTTTTAAGTTATTCTTAATAATTTATATTGAAGTCGGTTGTACAAAATTTTTAATTTTTTATCATTTATTTGAAAGCTGGTGCTTTTCATGTGGTCCTGTATTAACAAAGATCTCAATTTAATCAAGATATGACCAGTAGTTTTTGAGTTATCCTAATGCTTATTTAATTGATTTCGACTAAATTGATGATGTTCTCATTTTATTTATATTAAAGTCGATTGTACAAAATTTTAAATTTTACTACTTGTTAATTATACAATATATATTCATAAATTTATTTAGGTACGATCGTATAGCGTCGTTCACCGACCGGAACTCGGGGTTGATCAGCAACATTTTATATTAATACAACATCGTCTAAGTTTGAAACTTTTAAGATTTAATATTATCATTGGTAAGTTATTGCCGTATAATCGAATTAAGTTTTTGTAGGTGGTAGAAGTTCCCGTCTGCTCAATACTTACTGGGTGTAATACTTAATACATAATCAATTCTCAATACTTTATTTGCTTTCCATAATGTATTACAGGTAGTTAGGCTACGAGTCACAAGGTACTTGTAGAGGATTCGTTGCCTTAAGAACTTAATAAGTATGATGTAAACACTATTGTCAAAAAAATCAATGAAAATCACTTCTTTTATTTATATTTATATTATTATATTTTTTTGTTTAAAAACGATCCCGTGGCTTAGTACTGAGTTGCAGCGCTAAGGACCACGGGTTCAAATCCCACACGGAACAAGAATCTGTATAGCCTATAAATGTTTGTCCTTGTGAAATTAATGTACGTAAACTAGATTCCGAAATCTCCATGATACAGGAGAAAAACTTAGTAAGGGAGCACCGTTTATTCAACAACCAAAAATATGAAAGAAGCACTAAATTGAGTATACGTAATTTTTTTATTAACATCAGTATTACAATCATTGAACCCATCACATATCCAGTGCTGGTTTATTCCTAGATTTGTTCTGTGAGTCTGTGAGAGTAATAGAGTCAATTTAAAATGTTTTCAAAGTTAAATGATCGTACGTACGTAGGTTCTACTAGCGTCTAAAAATCAAAATTCCAAAGTTTTGTCGCATGAAATCGTATCTAACAATCATAT
This sequence comes from Parnassius glacialis, assembly GCA_033319125.1. NCBI lineage: Eukaryota > Metazoa > Arthropoda > Insecta > Lepidoptera > Papilionidae > Parnassius > Parnassius glacialis. Next base: position 48,725,766 of record JAVANC010000019.1, on the reverse strand, counting down.
TGAACATATAAATGAAATAAAAAGCACATTGACAGAAAGTTAAATGATTGTTGAACTTATAATTTTTTTTAAATCGATTAATTACTATTTTTTGAAGGTGTACTTCGGTATCTGCTAGTGGCACTACTCGACAAGTTGAACTCGGTGTGCCGAGATTGTGCTCGTTATGTTAGTTATGATAAGACCTTACCGTCGGATTTGACGGAGTGACCTGAAGGTGTGCTTCGGTGAATGCTACTGTAGCTCCTCGAAGAGTAGTAATAGTTATAGGTGTGCTCTTCGAGGAGTTATAGTAATAAATAATTTGGGCTCGTTTTGTTAGTTATGATGAGATTTTACTTCCAGACAGTGGCGGATTATCCTTAAGGCAAACTAGGCACGTGCCTAGGGGCGAAAGATTAAAAAGGGGCGTGCACGGAAGTTTTTAAACGAAACGAAAACGAAAAATCGTCGTAATTGATTACTCCTAAGTCGCTCTTACTCTCTCATTTTTCATTTATGTTCAGCTCTAAAGGCTACGCGTATCCTAATTATTTTGCAATTGTTAAACTATATTATAAATTATAATATAGTTTATTTGCAAAATGGGTAGTTTTATTTTATAATAAACATAATATTGCCCCTAGAGGGGCACCGATTAGGTGCTTGGCTAGCCTAGGGCACAGTCGACATTTAATCCGCCTCTGTCTCCGGACTTGATAGAGTTACCTGAAGATGTACTTCGGTGAATGCTACTGGAACTCCTCGAAGAAGAGAACTAGATATTTTTTTATAGGATAAGGGTAACAAACGAGCACACAGTCCACCTGATGGTATGTGGTTGCTGCAGCCTATAGACATCTACATCTATCTTCCATTACAAATCAAAATGTAGATGCGTTGTCACCCGTGAGGACTAAGATGGAATGCCTCATTTCCAGTAAAAAGGGCCTCCGGCCACCTGCACTCACCAAGCGAAACGCAGAGATAAACCTCTACTTCACGCTGGTTTTCTGTGAGGTCGTGGTACCACCCCGGTTCGAGCCGGCCCATCCGTGCGACAGCAAAAGCTGCCGCGTGGCTCTACCACTGTTCAAATATAATAATAATTCATATATTTTAAAATTAATAATATTCTGAGTTGAGACTCGTTTTGTTAGTTATGATGAGATCTTACCTCCGGACTTGATGGAGAGACTTGAAGGTGTACTTCGGTGACTGTTACTGGAACTCTATGACGAATAGAACTACATTTAACAATTTTTTTTTCACGATCATATGAGCATTATGAGTCACGCACTTTTAGATATTTCAAGCTTTTTTTTTAATTGAAATTTGACTTAAAATTATCGGAAAATTGGAAGTATAGTAATAATTATAAGGTTTTTAGTATAAAAATTGTGTTTAATTAAACTATTTTAAAAAGTTACGTGTTATACGTAATTTTTAATGCGCTTAAGGTGTGCACAATTGGATTTACCAATAATTTATATTTAATATTTAGTACGTTACGCTGTTTTATTTGTCCTAACAATTAATTGCGTAAACAGAAGAGCTCTCACAATTTTACTATTTTTATTTAAGTATGTTATTTTATTTTTCTTGGCCTTTAACTCGACTCAATATAACTTGAATCTCTAAAATAAAACTGTAGCTATTTCAATGTAACGATGCTTTAATTGTTAACTATAAACTGGAATTAAAACCTAGAAGAGAATACGTAAATTTTGAATTTAAATTAAAACACAAATTTCGTGTCCTAAATACAATTAGAAAGTTATGCACAATTCTGTTGAAACGTCTAGTTTTAATTTGTTAAATCTACTTCCGAATAAGTGCAAACATTTTTAATATTTGGCTAAAAAATATGTTAGATGCTATCATTATCAACCATAGTTGTCTATTCCCGATGTGGGGACGATTTGCCGTAAACTATATTCTTGGTAGGTATGTACCGCGCCTTCACCTCTCCATTGCTGGTATGTTGTTCTTGATATTATGGTTCATCATAGTCATCACCATTGCAGTCCATCATAAGTTCACTGGAATGAAACCTCCCCCAAGGAATGCTGAAAAACACGGTTCTGGACCACCTGCATCCATCGACTTGCTGCATCTCTTACCAGGCCAAGGTCATTATAGTTATAGTGACATATCGAAGACCATGAAATCTTATTGGGCTTTCCCCTAGGAAACAGAAGATTCACGGGACGAGAGTGTTGGACTCTCTATTTCCCCTATTTTTATTTCTTTTTGTGACAGTTTAGTAAAATTCCCCAATAAACTGACAAGTTTCATTAGAATACAAGTCTATGATAGTACAAGAGTTTACTTTCATCCCAGTATTTTGGCAAATCTTTATGTAGAATTACCTAGAACAAATGAAAAATACAGGTTTTGATTTAATACTTCGCGCGATTGACTGACTTTTCAGTCATTAATCTTGATATATTTGGTAATTTTGGAATGTTTATGTCGCTATCTGTCAGAAGTGGCTAGTGATTCGTACACGCCGTATCCCACTATGTCGTCTTTGTCTTAACGTATTTCAAAATAAAAACAAAAAATTTCTTGATATTGTAAATGTCTGCAGCCTGTCGTGCCGCGTCGACTTGCGCTCGCGTGGTAAATTCATTACTGCAATAAATTACACCTCTCCGTGTTATTACAGTGTAACATTAATTCGTCAAGTGTGGTCCGCGTCCAGGTCCGCCCGCGCTCCGCTTGCATTACGTAACATTATACGAGTAAGAGCATTACACGCAATTTGGAGCGGGTGAGTCCCTCGCAAGAAGGGTAGCCACACTGAGATTTGAAACGTCGGGACAATAAACTGAGTAGGTATGTAGTATTTTTTACAAATACAACTTTTTTAAATTAATTTAAGTGGTGCACACTATGTGGTTTTGCCTTCATATTTAATAGTTGCACGTGCAGATCTGGTCCAGTTCTGTCCTCAAACCGAAAATAAACCCTGTTAGTTATCGCTGAAATAAAAATGTGTAGGGTTTCATCCGCTTGAAGGTTGAGTTTTTTATACTTTTTGTATATTGCCTATTAACGTTATTCGAATTCAAATAAATTTTAAAAGCGCCTGTTAATTTCATCATCATCATCATCATCATTACAGGCCTTCAAAAGTCCACTGCTAAGCGAAGGCTTCCCCGAAGGAACGCCACAAACACGGCCCTGACCCACCTGCATCTATCGACTTCCTGCATGTCTTACCAGATCGTTACTCCATCTAGTGGGGGATTCCTATCTTTAATAACAAATGTCTGAATACTCATTTGTGGAGACAAAACCCAGGTGTGAGACTAGATCAAATACGGACAATCCTAATATATGGTAACTCAATCTACGAGTTGAGTTAAGTTTTAATAAAACAACTTCTCGCGTAAATATAGCGGGAGAGTTTGATAGATCGCTCCTACGGTTGCCATTAGGCAATTGCTGGAGGCATTACCTGCCGCGTAGTATCATTATTGTAGATTGCCTTTAATTTCTCAATTCTAACACACGCGTGTGGTGAACAAGAAATTTATTTTAGCACGTATTCAAGTTAAATATGAAGACTCTATTTGCATATGATTAATCAGAACTGTGTTGTTGAGTAAGAGCTTTGGTTGTTCGGGTGATAAGCGTTCGCCTTTCTATGCGAATAAATAAAAAAACTCGTAATTTTATGAAACGCAAGTAAGCAGAGTTCGTTTCTCGACAGCACACATATAAAATTGTTACTTCACTATAAGATCAATTAATTTATTTATAACTTAATATATATACAAAATACAAAATATACAAAAGCTTCGACCAAGTAACCATTATCTAATAATCAATTAATCTGACCATCCGAGTGTCAAAGTTTATATTGTCAACCAATCGTGACTTTTACTTGACTGCGTCAATCACGATGACTGTAAAGGATTTCATAAACACGTTCACTAAAGCTAGCCTTTTTAATTTATTATATACTAACTGTTCCCCGTGACTTCACTTTCGTGTAATTTAGGGTTTTAATTTTTTAGCGCGGAACCCTAATTCTTTTTCTAAAATAAAAGTAGCCTAAGTTACTCCTTGTGAAATCAGCCATCTGCCAGTGAAAGTCCCGTCAAAATTAGACTAGCCGTTTCGGAGATTAATCGGAACAAACAGACAGACAGAAAGACAAACAGACAGATAGACAAAAAATTTAAAAATTGTATTTTCTTATAAGTACCGTATATACTTTCATAAGTATTTAGTAAAAAGCTGTAATTTTGACATTACATACAGACACTTCAAGTTTATTTATTTGTATAGATTACAAATAATAAGATAATACCGAGGGTACATCTGTAATCAATTTTATAACAGAGTATAAAAGGCAATTCAGTCTAAAACTTTTATTAAACTAAATCGCAAATTACTTTCAAAAGTGATTTATGACAATTTCTCCGAGAGTTATATCAGTACGTCACAGTGAAAACATCCGGCTCGAGACAGAGCAAGGCAGTGTAATTTTAGAGCCGCAACCGTGGGGCAAGCACGGGACGTCTAGACTAAACATCGGCCATACTGAGAACAGAACCGCAGTACATGAAGGCTGAGCTAACCATATTTAGTACTAATTTGGGATACATTCAAATTAGACCCGTAATAGGTGAGGAGTTAAGTGCTCGCCGTAAATTTCATAGTACACAAGCAACGTGGGTTCGATCCCCAACGGCACCAATTAAATTATTAATTGCAATAATTGTAAGTGCTGATTTACCACGTGCTGGGCGTTGAAGTAAAACATAGTGAAGAAACCTGCATGAAGGTACAAAGCGAAAGTGGTTATCAAAATTATTACTGTAGCGAAGTTTAAACGCCGCGCAATAGCGGAGTGGGGACTGATTATTACACTTTTTGTATTTCTCTACAGACTCAAATTCTTTCGCCAAAAATATATCCGGGCCAGTGTATCTTTCAATTTTGCCGCTGCTTGTGAAAAGGGTCCTTGGGTAAAATGGCTTATCCCGCGTTAATCTTTTAGTCTCAAGCTAGCTGCCTGCATCTTTATACTGCACAAAGGAGCGTGGACTTACAGTTGTACTCTCATTCTTTTATATTTATTTTATTTACTACCCTAATTTATAATAATATTATTAATTGAACATAAACGACACCCAAATGTCAAATAGGACAGTCTGTACGTACGTCATTTAGGTGACCATTCTGAGTCATGCCAGTGAACACAGCGTTTAGCCAGATTGTCCCGTTGCTGGCAACATTACTTGTTAAATATTATCCCACCATTTTCAATCGGACACTTGTACCCTGTTACGCTGAACTTTACCACAGATGACCTACATGTTTTCACTTTACGATTATGTGACAAGCTACGAATAAGACGCCCAACTAAATGATAAAATAATAAAGCAAATTAAAACTCTAAGTTGTGGCACCAATTATGTAATATACATAATCTTTTGACTGTTTACGTAGGTCTCCTATCGAAGTTTCCTCGAGCACGTGAATTCAATACGGCAAAAACGAATTGGATAATATTAGCTTTAAAAAAAAAAAATCCAAGACTTCAGATACCGAAAGGTTCTTTGAAAACGAATACAAAGGCAACAAACGAGCACACAGTCTACATGATGGTGGGATCCACTTGATGCTGTGGCTCATAGACAGCTCTGTCTCTTCTTTCGAAAAATGCAGTTGCGTTTTAACCCCTGAGGACTAATATGAAATGCCTCGGTACTAATAAAGAGGTGTATACTCAGCACACTCAACAAGAGCATTATGCTGCTATTTTACGCTGGTATTCTGTGAGAACGTGGTTATTTTCTTATCGAGCCTACAGCTACGTATAAATGTTAAAAATAATAAATAATCCTAAATATTCCTCCTATTATCATGTTGCTGCAAAGCATTGAAACAACGAAAACGTCTTTATAAGTGCGATAAAATGTGTGAAATAAGTTTTAGTTATGGCAAACTGCACCCGCCTCCACTAATTTTTGGTATATTTCTTCATATTACGGTATTATCTAAAAATCAAAATTTGCGCACCGTTTGTATAGTGTTTTATTGGAGTTAAGCATTTTTATTACATTTGATATGAAAGTGATAAAATCTACAAACTTAAAAGGAAGGCGTGTGCAGTTTTAAATTAAATGATCTCTGTATAATATTTGATTAAAATGTACATTTTATTATCTATCCCACCGAAATGTTTTAGAGAGAATTATTGCTTTTTAGGGTTCCGTACCTCAAAAGGAAATTACGGAACCCTTATAGGATCACTTTGTTGTCCGTCTGTCTGTCTGTCTGTCTGTCTGTCTGTCAAGACCCTTTTTATCAGGAACGCGTAGAGGTATCAAGCTGAAATTTATATCAAATACTCAAGTCTACGGTCCCTTGGGGCTGTGTAAAAATCAAACTTCTAAGCCAACGCAATCAAAAGATACAGCTGTTTATGCCGCAAATTTTCGATATTCGCAAGGGAATCAAAAGTCAAAACCTACAGGGTACTTCCCGTGAACTGAAAATCTTAAAATTTGGCAAGAAGCAACGTATTATAGCACAGATAAAGAAAAAATTGCGAAAAGCATAAATTTTTAGTTACATAATTTAATAAAAATATTTTTAATAATTTTAAACTCATATACCTACGGATTTGTTCGGAACCCTCGGTGCGCGAGTCCGACTCGTACTTGGCCGGTTTTTTTTTGAGTTACTTGGGCTACATGAGTTGTACACAAATATCGTACCTACATCAATGCACAATACGCAGACATCGCTTATCACAATAGAATCAAAAATTCGATAAAAATTATGAGAATATTTCAATGAGGCGGACATCATGAAACCAAACAAATTCCCAAATAATAGCCGTGTAACAATAGTCCTTAGCAAGAAAAGGTTTTCGAGGCTGTGTTTCCTAAGCTTACGGTTAAAATTAAACTTAGGTTAGTTAGGTAGTTGTTCTACGTGGTAGAGTCATGCTGCAGCCATATTGTGGTTGCGGCATGAATGTGTCGGCTCGGCCGGGGAAGGACCTCGCTCTTACGGAATACCAGCGTTAAATAGCGGCTTAACGCTGCTGTGTTTCGTATGGTGAGTGAAGAGAACCGGAGACCCTTTTTATTGGCAATGATGCATTCCATCTCAATCCCGAGGAGTGACAACGCATCTGCATTTTGATTCTTAATTGAGGATAAATGTAGATGTCTGTGGACCACAGCACCCACTAACCATCAGATGGACTGTGTGCTCATTTGTTACCCTTTTTTTTTTTAAAAGATTCTGTGTTTTCGACGGATTTCCTACCCCAATCATTGTCTTTGCCTCGGCCGCTAATTAATAGGTACAATGGAAAAGGAAGAGATTGACATTTGGAAAAAATGTTGCCTGATTTATTCCCTAAATCCCCACAGAAAAATTCCTTGTTTTATTAATTTGCTTAAATCCCTTTTTGAAAACAAATTTTTGTTAATTTTGAAATGAATTTGATGTCACCATTTTTCGATACTTGGGAAGACCCGACCGAAAACAAATTGATAAACCTAGTCCCATCACGCGCCGCACGATCGTCGCGTTTGCAAACGGTAGAGTGACAACTAAACTGACAAACGTCGGACATATTTCTGCAAATGGGTGCCAAGGGCTGCTGGCGACGGCTCAGACACGACCTAACATTTTCTTAAAGTGTGCCAATCACTAGTGTCATGTGACTTGAGTTGGAATTGTTATAGCAGTTATATTTATTTTAAGAATTGTCATTTTTATTTGCATAACTTATGCACATACTAGACATTATTATTATTGATTTATTAATATTTTTTTTTATATAGAATAAGGGTGAAAAACGTACATACAGTCCACCTGATGGTAAGTGGATGCTGTGACTCATAGACATTATCTACATTTATCCTCGATTAAAATCAAAATTTAGATGCTTCACCCCTGATAACAAAAGAAGGAAAGCCTCGTTTCCAATAAAAACGATCTACGGTTCACAAACACAGCAGCATTAAGTTGCTATTTTACGCTGGTATTCTGTGAGAGCGTGGTCCTTCCCCGGTCGAGCCGATCCGTTCGTGCTACTACCACAATATAGCTGTAGCATAGTTCTTTAAGGTAAACCACACTACTTACCTACATTTTTAATATCAAAATATTACGATATAAAAAAATAAGACTAAACTCAGTTCATCATCGTTACAGCCCTTCATAAGTCCACTGCTGAACATAGGCCTCCTCCAAGGAATGCCACAAAGCACGGTGCTGAGTCACCTGCATCCATCGACTTCCTACATGTCTTACCAGGTCGTCACTTCATTTAGTGGTGGGACGTCCTACACTTCGTCCGCCTTGAGAACCTTTTTTCAAAAATGTTTTTTTGTAAAATTTCTTGAGGAAAAAAAACTCAGTTACGCCAATAAATTAATACTTGTGTTTATTACTGTAGTTATTTCATAAACAACTTAGCAATAATATTGCCGTCATGAAATATCAGCCTGTGTAATTCGTGCAGTAACTGAAAACCTATCATACAACCGAGTAGGTAACTACGAATCAAAGTTTGATAAATCAATTACGGGCCGTTACAACACGTCGCACGGGATTCGTCAAACAGTTTCAGTCATTTCGAGACAGCGACTTAATATAAGTTGAAACAACTTTGCCGAACCATTTACCGGCATCAAGTTAGTTGCTTGGGGTCGGGCCCCTAATCTTCGTGCTATCGACGTTTCGGGAGGTAATGAAATCTCATTCCGCGCTCTTGTGATTTGGTAAATCCTCAAGAACTTTACCTTGCACGCGAAGCTAGGCACTCCGTTGTATATATTAGATGTGAGATGACGCAGTCAGTGCAGTTTATACAATACTGAATCTGTTTATTTAAAGCTGAAGGTTTAATAACAGAGCGCTTCGTTTTCACCTCCTAGAAGTTAGTTAATATTTATACTTCCTGTTAGATTTACATCAAGTTATTATTTACTCAACATTATAGTAATAAGCAAATAATGCCAGTTTAGATACGTCCCTACTTTCTTACTTAAAACGTCTATTTTACTAGTAAGAGGTTCAAATCAAGGTAGATTGGGAATCGACTATTTAATAGAAATATATAAACACAAGTATTGACTGTGTAAGGGCGGTGTAAGAATATCCACTACCTCATAGCACAGTAAATATATTTTATACTGTGCTCATATCATCCCGTAGGTGTCGTAAGAGGCAACAAAGAGAAACAAACCAGTAGATGGGCAGCGGCGATTTCCTAATAACAGTTACAATCCCTAAGAGACAATTTAAGTGAGAGGAACCAGGACTTTGATAGGCTGTACACATTGAATGAACGAGCTGTAAGAGCTAGCAAGATAATTTAGTATTTATTCCATAGTTTTTTTTATAGGAGAGGGGGCAAACGAGCATGCGGCTCACCTGATCGTAAGTGACTACCGCCGCCCATGAACAACTGCAACACCAGGGGAACCAGGGGAATTGCAGATGCGTTGCCGGCCTTTTAAAAAGGAGTAGGCTCTTTTCTTGAAGGTCCCTAAGTCGTATCGGTCCGGAAAAATCGCTGATGGCAATCGATTATGATTGTGATTGGTTATGGACTTGTACATTTATACTTTTGTCACTGGCCAATAATAAGTAATTATCCTTTAAAATAATCCATCAAAAACTTCTTTACAATATGACGACAGTATATCAAGTACTGAAGACACATAAGCGGACAAAATAACTTGAGGCTTATACCGCTTATATCAACATCGGAGCTTGTTTCGTTATTTCCACTAAAAGTAATACACAAAATCACATCACTTTTTCGTATCAAAATCCATTTCAAATCATTACTTAAATTATTATTAACAGGAGCAACAATCTTCTGGACGTCAAGTTCCTGCCAAAACACCAATTCAGTATAATATATTACTTATATAATGAAATGATATGCGTACATAACGAGCACATAAGGCCATAGTATATGTAATGCATGCAGTAATGGCTGGGACATTAGCGAGAACATACCGCGGCGGCGCGTCTGTCGCATCTCGCATACCGCGCATTCACCTCGCCACTAACTCGCACCCCGTACACGTATGTGCGGGTGGGGCCAGGAAGTTATTTAATAATTTCAATAGTATGATTTATTTTGAATATATCTTATAAAATAAAAATAAAATAAAATATCTGCACATATAAATAAAATTGAGGTGTTAGACCGTAGTATTGAAATAACCGGCTTTTCATCTTTTATCAGGGGGATTTTCGCATGCTACTGAGACATTAATAACCATTTTTTAAATTATTGTTTCTCTGTCCGGGATAATGTTCAAAATAGCTGAACCGATTGTGATGAAATATCACGAACAAATAGAGAGCTATGCCAGGAGGGATCTAAGTTATATTTAACTCGAAAAATATTAAATCTAAATAACGCCTCATTAATACTATCCTGACGAAGCAGGGGCGGTTCATTAGTATTAGACGTGGTAGAACCATGTAGCAGCTGTATTACTGGTATAGTTGTAGCACGAACGGTTCGGCTCTACCGGGGAAGGTGCACCCTCTCACAGAATACCAGCATAAAATAGCAGCTTAACATTGATGTGTTTCGCATGGTGAGTGTAGAGAACCGGAGACCCATTTTACTGGAAACGAAGCATTCGATCTTAGTCCTCACGGGTGACAACGCATCTGCACGTTAATAAAGAAAGTTTTGAATTAGAATTATGAACGTAATATAATATGCAAGACCTTCAGTTAGTTATAATATATAGCTGTTCGTCTATTTAAATTTGCAGCACCCGAGGTAACGATACTTTGATGGTGCTTCCCGTTGCCGATCTGGATAATGACTTTAGCATATCTTCTGCCTTTTCTTTACCAGAATATAAGATAAATTTTCTATAATTCCCCATTTCCACAGACGCCCTTTACGATACTAAGTGGGGTTCTAGATTCTTTTACGGCATCAGCACATCTCATACAACATTACAACATTGGTGAAATAACTATTTGGTATATACCAAATAGCTATTTCGCCAACTATCGCTGGCCATGAGATATTTTAGGATTTCCCATTGTTGTATAGATATAACTTTCATCATCATCATCATCATCCTCATTACAGCTCTTCACAAATCCGCTGCTGAATATAAGCCTCCTTCAAAGAATGCCACAAAGCACGGTCCTAAGCTACCTGCATCCATCTACTTCCTGCATGTCTTACCAGGTCGTCACGCCATCTAGTGGGGGGCCGCCCTACAGTTCGCCTACCGGTACGAGACTGCCACTCGAGGACCTTGCTTCCCCATTGGTTGTCAGTTCTTCGAGCTATATGGCTGGCCCATTGTCACTTCAGCTTACTGATCGGTTTCATATACCCATGAATCTTTAGTTACAAAAAGAGTTTATCTTAGGAGTGTGTTTTTTAATTACACATTAATGTGTACAAAAGAAATTTTATTTTCGTACGTCGAAGAATTAAATGTATTTCATTTTATTAAAATCAATAAAATAAAACCAATAAATGTAATTGTTTATCATAAATTGAATTGGTGTGTGTCGTCTTTTTACGATAATATTATGATATATGTTTGTAAATGTTTTTCAATAAAATGTCTTAATAACACTGTCTCTCAATGTTATCACCAAAAGGGTAGAAAATAAAAACTACACCTTAGTACTTCGTGGCCCCATTAACAATGATACAGCCCTAGGGCAGGTGTCCGGCAGTCCGCTGGTGACAAATTGAGCGTCGCCGCCTAATCCCTTCGGTGTCCGGACATCCGCCGCCGGACAGCCTCATCAGTGCCTCGACAGTCTTTGAACACCTCGCTATGTGAGTGATTTGTATACGCTCATCTACTTTGGAGTGAATCACATTTGTAAAGGTACAAATAATCTATACAAATAAATAAAATTGAAGTTCTGTTTGTTCCGGCTCACCTCTGAAACGCCTGGACCGATTTTGACGGAATTTTCACTGGTAGATAGCTCATGTCATAAAGAGTAACTTAGGATACTTTTATTTTAGAAAGAGAATTAGGGTTCCGCGCAAAAAAATTTAAACCTCGAATAACACGCGGGCGAAGTCGCGGGGAACAGCTAGTATATACATATAAATAAAATTGAAGTGTCTGTCTGTAATAATGAAGTGACAGACGTCTTTTAAGCTCAGGTGGTTGTTTGCATGCTGCAACCATTTTTACAAATTTTGTCGGTCTATCGATCTGTCTATCTGTCCGGGCCAATCTTTGGAATCGCTGGACTCATTGCAATGAAACTTTTAGGACAGACTGTACCTGGACTGGACTACACCAGCAGAGATCTGGGCTATATTTTATCCGAAAACTTGAAGATTTAAAAAAAAATATGTATATAATGGTCTTTGATGATAATCATAAATCTAAATAATGCCACATTAATAGACCCTAACAAAACGAAGCCAGGTGGGTCGCTAGTTCACAAGAAAGCAGCAATTACTTGGGCAACGTTTATTTTAGGCAACGTATGTAAGTATTCAATTTCAAGCGAACTTTGTAAAATGATTTAAGATATAATAGAACCTAGATATGTGAAAGCACATTGTTGATAAGCATTTGTATATATAAATTAGTGTCGTTGTATATTGGGTCATAACAATTTCGTTCAATATTAACCAAGAATCAACAAGAGATGTAAACAAGAAATAATACAATAGTAAATAAATAACCCCACGGCATACTCGCCCCTTTCAATGCAAAATATATCAGTAAGAGAGTGTACAGTCTTGATAGCAATTAAATAGAAAAGACGAAAGCATTCTTATAGGCATAACGAGCGAAACTGAAAAGTCAATAAAACTATTTGACCCGCCGCGCCGCGCCGCGAGCTCGCCCTGCGTACAATCTAAATAATCCCCGCGGGCCCCACACCGCCAAACAACAAGGATTATAATGTAAATGTATGCAAATTCGGAGGGGTCCGCACAATATTACTATGAAGATCAGGGCTGACTGGTGCCCGAATCCAACGGACAGTATTAAATTCTTTTTAAATGTTGTCCCCCTAAATCGGGCGGGGCTTTTGTTAAGCTGTTTGCAAACTGATGATTACAGAGAAGTTATTATAAGTGCTAATGAGTATTATAGAAGGGTGTAAGGGTGAATTTAAGATATTTTTTTTCAAAAATAAGCTGCACTTCGTAAGGTTCATATGGACAACCCTGCCGGATAGAATGATTGCGAAAAATCGTTCAAAATGCTGAGCCGAAATTCTTTAACATAGAGTGAGAACTGTTGTTGAATAGGCAACTGGCAGGTCTAGTTGCCTGTTTTTTTGTATTTACTCAGTTTTAGTAGCCAATGTTCTCTCAGAGTTGTTAAGTAAAAATAAAAAAATCTATAAATAAAATACAAAACTAATTGGTGAACGAAACTATTGCTACGTAAAAAAATATTTATAAGTATTTAATATTTACCCATTTCAATGCAATTAATGAAGAAATGACTGATCTAACAATTAAAACTTTCAATTACGAAATGCTACCATAAGAATGTGACCAATTTTCTTTGAAATTACAAATAATGTTAATTTAAAATCTAGATATGACGGGAAATCGGAAGGCCTGGCAACCCTGAGAGTTGGAAAAATGGCGGCTCGCGAACGACAGATAACGACAGCTTATGTCGCGGGAGCGTGCGGCTTAGCGCTAAATTGTGGAAACATGACTTGTTTCGGAAATTCTCACAGACTGCGTAGCAAATGTAAATGAAGCGATAATAACTCACGTCGCCCTACTAAAACGTACAAACGTGTTGGGTGAAAAGTGATCGCTCCGAATGTTTTTTGTACCATTTTCTTATTTCGTCGCAAAATTTTTCAATGCCAATTGCACTCTAGCATGAAGTCATAATTTTGAAGACAGTGAACAATATAACAACATTAACTTTAATTGGGATATCATTTTACTAAGAACAGGTTGCTTGTTATTTTCTACCGACTTCAAAAAGGAGAAGGTACTTAATTCGACTGATTTTTTATGTGTGTTACCTCATAGGTAACTTTTTTCTGGGTGGGATTTCGATGATTCTTTCTTTATTTGAAAGCTGGTGCTTTTTATGTGGTCCCATATAGATTTGATCAAAGAAGAACAAAATGTGTGAATAAAGTCATAATTTTTTTAATTTTAAATTAGCTTTCATTCATTACAGCCTGTCAAAAGTGCCATGGTCATCATACACATGTCTCACTCACAGATTGCCTTATAACATTGACATTTACCATAATTGTGACGCTTGGCAAACACACTTTATTATTATTTGAGTTTAAAATTAAGTAATCGCTTGATACATAACACGCGGGTTAATTTCAACCCTCTCCATTCTTAAGCTTGAAGTCCATTGACACGTACATCTATATTCGACTAAGTATCAAAATGCAGAAGCGTTGTACCTCTGAGGACTAATATGGAATGCCTCGTTACCTGTGGATACGGTCTTCGGGTTTTGTTATTCACCATACGAAACACAACACTTTTATGCTGGTGTTTCACGGTGGTCACCGGGGTATTCTGTAAGCTATAATTATAGTTCACGTGGCTCTACCTCCTAACGTAACATATTTATAATTTTAAGTTTAACATTAAATAACATAATTTTCTAAAGTACTTTATGTTACATAAAGTTACTTTAGAAAATTATTAAGTTCCAGATCAGAAAGAACACGTATTACCACGCATAGGTATCTCGATACCTAATAATATGTATCATAAATAAAAATTAAAGTGATTTTGTGATCACTTGCCGCATCCATGCGTATTATTTCTTCAGAACTCGTTGGTTCGCGACCGCATGTATGCGAATGTACATTCACGAGACCCTTGTTGTGGAAAGTCGCCCAAATCTGCTGAGTCTTACATTCAACGGACATTCTTTAGGCCGAGGCATTTTCCTAAACTTCGCCGGGGGCCATAACTTTTCTATCCTTGTTGCACTGTCTGATCAAGCCGAAACCGGAACATGTCTTGCCGAGTGAGTCGAGTATAGCTAATAATGTAGTAGTTTTAGTTTCAGTTTGTAACAATTGATAATCATACAGTGTATGCATCAATACTTACGAGTAGGACTGCTTAGGATGGTTGACATAATCGTATTATTCATAGTTAGCTACACCATCTATACATATAATAAATCTGTAGAAAGGTCGTGTCTGTAATTCTAATATATTCTTGAAAAAACAAGTCCAGGGGACTAAATAAAGGGTTCTGAAGCCAAATTAGTGGTTTTTAGAATTTTTGTCTGTCTGTCTGTCTGTCTTTCTGTCTGTCTGTCTGTCTGTCTGTGTATTCCGGATTCACGCAAAAACTACTGAACCGATTTACATGAAATGTTGTATGTAGATAGTGAGTAACCCGGGGCAACTTATAGGCTACTTTTTATCCGATTACGGAACTTTAAAAAAGGAAGGTTAAGTATTTTATTTCCTTTAGATGTTAATTTTCTATTATATCTTGGTTATAGGTGGGATGACAGGTGTTTTTCAAATAAATACTCTATTTGTAAATAAAGTTTAAAATATAGTTATAATCTTGGTAAAATAATTTGTAGCTAAACCGATTTGGTATTTAAAACAGCGCCATCTATCATCAAATGGAAAAAGTAGTATATTTTGCCTTCATTTCCTAATAAATGAAATAATATAAATAACTTGCATGTATATGATTAAATGATTAAATTTTAAAATTAGTTAAAAAATTTAACTTAATTTTTTTTAAATATTTTTGTTATTTTATTTTAAAAGTGTAATAATTTCAATAGATAATATTGACGTCTATCAAAAATATGAAAATTGATAAGGTATTTATTGCAATTACTAATATATATATGTAAAGTGATTAAAACTTTAATTATTGTTGCAAAATTTTCATTATCAGTATAGTTTTATTCAAAAGATTTTTATATATGTCATGATCATAAATCATAAAGTAGTCTATCATTTCGTGAAATGGTGTGGTCATTTCATGATATTTAACACAATTTGTTGACCATGTCATGATATAGTTTGACCAAATCAATGAATTGAAATCGTTTGAAGATATTAATAACTAAACAAAACGTTACTATTTCATAATATGTTCATATGACGACATATTAAATCGTTTTTTACCGCTAGCGGCGCTGATAGTGTATTTTTTAACAGAAACTTCTCTTTTAAGAGAATTGACATCACTTTATCCCTTATTTATATAATAAATAAATGTTCGCTTCTATTGCTGATATTACTAGATGGTATGGTTTTGGCTTTCATTATTTCATCTAATATTAGCGCCACCTACTTACTTCTAAATAAACTAAAATGGCAAGTCATTGATAAAATGAGATAATACAATGCTACTGTATATACAATGTAAATAATTGAATCATTAACATTACATTCATCCCGCGTTAGAACCAGCGTACCGAATATTTTTTTGGGCAAAAACTCTGCGGCCTGTGCCTATTAGTAAAAAATAAGTTAAAAATAGCAGTTTTTATTTCATTCGTGTTTTCAGGTATGTTATTTTTTGTCTTCACTCTACAGTAAATATTAAGGCTTGCAAAGATGAGTAGAGATCATTATCGTCCTCCACTGAAATGAACATAGGCCTCCCTCATAAATTGTCAAGTAGCTGGATAAATATCCAAAGCAAATGTTGCAAAAGAAATTGCGTTGCCACGCTAGGTTTCTAACTACTAAGCTAACCCGCCTAGGTTGGCAACCGCAGCTACTATTATTTTGATCAATTTGATCTGTTATCAAGGAGATGATGCAGCCCATCACATCTCCAGTTTGTATTCCTATATCGCCTCTTACGACGGGACGATATGAGGTGTTGAATTTTCTTTCACCGCTACAACAGGGCGAACATTTTTCTACTCTCGTTCATTAGCTTAGTGATCCTCACGTTCACTGTGAATGATATTTATAAGGAATAAAACTAATTTTAAGGATTCTATCGCGTTTAATTTAATTTTTTTAAATTCCCGATGTCTTGAGCACTTTACAGCATCCATGGTCACGGGAGGGACGGGAGAACTGAGTTGTTTGACGACCTGATGTCGTAGTTAAAATAGAATAGAATAAATGCAGTAGTAGTTTGAATTTAATTTAATTAATTATGGGGTCCTTAGCAGATGGTAGCACTCCGCTATCTTTCCTTAGGGTTCGGTGTTCTATTGCAAGGATTTGTTGTCTATCAGATCCGATTTAATGGTTGGGACGATACTAAACATGTTTACATACTTTAGACTTCCCGGAGCTTCGGTGCTTCACATCAACGATATGTTCTTTTACTCGGACCTTTTATCCAAGATGCGTAAAAAACCCGTAACATTAGTTTTAATCCATGTGTAGTATTCATTTTTATAGAACTGTATTTATGAAAATTTTCAAGTCTACTCAAAGTAAAAAATAATATCTACCGCTATTTAATGGTGCCAATCAATATTAAATAGGACCAATGATATGAATAAAATTTCTCAAATAAATATCATATTACTTTGTTAAAACTAAATTTACTTTAACTATGAATAAATGTAAAGAATAAAATATAAATAATAATAATACATATTGATTTCAAGACTATTTACCTTTCTTATGGATACATCGGAATCGGAAGACACGCCAGATATAAAAAATAGTAGGTGTTTCTATATATATTCATTACGTATATATATTCGTATATATAGACACCGAGGTGACTCTAAAAGTGATCGAATTTTTCTAAATTTGGCACGGAACAGCTTTTAATGATGTTCCTAAATTCAAGCGCACGTGAGCGAAGCCGCGGGTAACAAGCTAGTATAATATGTAAGTATCAGTCGTAAGTAATATTTATCATATTATACATTTTAAATTAGTGGAATAATAATCAAAAAATGTTCTTTCCCGTTTGAGAAGGCAAAAATTAATTAATATGACATATTGATTTTATAATTTTAATTTACCACGTGCTCGGCGGTAAAGGAAAACAGCGCGAGGAAACCTGCATGTCCGAGAAATAAGAAAAAAAATATTTCGAAGACATGTGAAGTTCGCCAACACGCAGGCAGCGCGGCGGACATTTCCTTACCCTAAAACCCTCTTAGAAATGAGAGGAGGCCTGTGCCCAGCAGTGAGACGTAAATAGGCTGCATACTTTACTCTTTTACTTTCACGAAATTCAAACTAATAATTTCACGACCTATGAAAATAGAATGTTCAAAATCACTAAATCTTTAAATAAAATAAAGTATTAAGTATCAAGTAATATTGACGTAAATTACCTACCTGCAATTAATGGTATTATATGTTATATGATATAAATACATTAACCATCCGTGCTACAACAGGCAAGTGGTATTTCAGATAATAATCAATTAGTGGCCACCATCAATCTCTATTAACAGTCATGAGCTAGCGTCGCTGCCTCGTCGGGTCCATGTCCGGCTAAATGTCGCGATCGTGGGATAATCGATGGTTATTGCATTCACGATGCGATTCATGCACTGTCGCCTCACCTCAGATCCATTAATACTATAATATTGTTATAATTTATGTTCTAACTTTTCTCTCAACAATTAGCGGTTTCATTCATTTGACTTGTTTTGATTTACTTATATCACTAAAATAGAAAAGAATAGAATAGAATAGAATATTTTTTTATTCAATATAGATCACATGTGTAATTCTTATTGAAATACAACTCTTATTGTTATACAACTATATAAGTACAAAATTTATTTTAGAAACAGCTTGGAAGCGATCACCTCATTCCCAGGGGTTATTATCAACCATGTATTCATTTATACTATAATAACCCTTTTTATACAGGTTCAACTTAACTAAACATTTAAACTTGCTAATAGAGAGAGCCTGTACACTTTCCGGCACCTTGTTGTAATAGCGTATACATTGCCCCAAGAATGAATTACTGACTCTGTGGAGTCGAGAAACTGGTATCACTAGCTTGTGTTTGTTCCTAGTGTTTACAGAATGCACATCACTTTTTTTACTAAAACTACCTTTGTTTTTGTGAACGTACATTAAATTTTCGTAAATATACTGAGAGGCCAAAGTTAATATATTTATTGCTTTAAATTTAACTCTAACAGACTCTCTCGGTTTTAGGTTGTAAATAGCTCTAATGGTCCTCTTCTGTAAAACAAAAATAGTTTCTGAATCAGCCGCATTATTTGTCGGATTTGTTTTAGGGTTAAATTTAGTCAATCATTTTGGCAATGGAGTTCAATATTTACAGCAAGATTGTTATGATAATAGTTACATAAGGCCGGCAAAACCACTTAAGAGTTTGAGCCACGCTGCTGCTGGAGTTTTGTATAGAAAATGCCAAAAATCGGAGAACCTTTTTATAAGTGTTTTTTAAACAATAAGGGTTACAAGTGAGCGCACTGTCCATCTCACGGTAAGTGGATGATGCAGCCCATAGACATCTAAATCTGTCCTCGATTAAGAAAATAAATGCCTCGTTACCAGTAAAACGCGTCCCCGGTTCTCTACAATAACCATATTATGAGCATTAAGCTGTTGTGTTGCGCTGTTATTCTGTAGAGCGTGATCCTATCTCGGTCAAGCCGACCCATTCGTGCTGCATTCATAAAACAGTTGCAGCGTGGCTCTACCACGTAATAATAAATTTCGTCGAGAATAGAGAATATAGTCTATTTGTAGATGTCTATGGGACTGTAAAATCACTGTGTGCTCGTCGTTGTAAGTGTAGCATCACTTTGTACTTTATTCTAAAACAAAGTCACATTTAATCTATTTAATCTGCCAAAATTATCTCATACGTTTATATTTATTACTTATTTCTCTACAAGTTCCTCGCGTCTCGTAATTTGTTACTGTTGTATATCACTCCATTCTAACATAAACAAGTAGAGTTGTAACTTAACTAGTCTGGTGCCGTGACTCCGCCTGTGGGAACTCTTAATTAGTGGCGGCTGGCCGGGGATTAATTCACATCGGTCGTGAGCTACTGCATTAGTCAAAGTTCTTGTTGCGGTTGGTGGTAATCCATTTAAAATGGACGCGGGCGCGGTACTTAGATTTATAGTGGTATAATCTGAATAGTTATGTTTAACGAAGTCTGTAACCTTATAATTCTGATGGCGAGGATGCATTCAAAGCATTTATTATAATAATAACTCTGTTTTATAATTTTGTCAAAGTTAATAATTTTGTCTCTGTTGGGGCTTCATCGATACTGTAGTGCTTCTATCATTTTTACTGAATCTCTCTCTCACCTATTGGATTGAAGTTTTTCGAATCTAAACAAATTACTTAATAACGGTGAAACAAATGTTAGTCTCTGGTTACATCATGAGATACTCCGACCATATGTCAGGATTTGTTAGTCAGGACTATTAGGCTTTTGTCAGGATTGCGGCCGGATTTTGCAAATGTCAGGATTTTTCGTTTTTCAAATAAAATACAATAACGGTTTTTGCGTTGGAGTGGTGTGATCTGAGACGTGGATTGATCACGATAATGCATAAAACCAATAATTAATTTGGTTTTTTTTTAATATTTTTGCATTAGATATTAAATATTGCAAAATATTTTGAAATATTATAATTGACATATCACATATTGAACACAGTAATTTTGTACTTGAACCATCTTATTTATCTTGTACAAATTGGATAAATGTCTCATGAAATGTTTAAATTTTCAACACCTAACTAATTATAACCCACCGGATAAGTTATTTCAATAGAATTTTAACAAACGATGGTGATAGTTGATTGAGAGACATGATTCGAAATTTATCGTAAATAGAGCCAACTGTTACATGTCGTTCTGATTGTAGCAGACTTAACATGATATAGTGTCAGGCCCTTCATCTATGGCTACATAAAAATAAAATTGAAATGTCTGTCTGTGATTTGGAAATAACGGTCTTTTATTGAGCTGAGGGCCTGAGGGGGTCATTTACATGCCACTATGACATATTCATTTTAAATTGTTTTGTCTGTTGTGAAACCGGGTTCGGTCCCCGCCGTCACCAATGAAATTGTTTAATGATTTCTTATATTTACGTGAACACTACACATTTAAATAAAACTAGTTTTATATAAATGTGTAGTTAGTAGTAATTGTTAATTGCAATTTTAAGTGCTGACTTACCACGTGCTCGGCGGTGAAGGAAAACATCGTGAGGAAACCTGCATATCTGAGATAAAATATATTGCGAAGATACGTGAACTTCGCCAACACACATTGGGGCAGCGCGGCGGACATTTCCTTGCCCTAGAACCCTCTCAGAAATGATGTGCCCAGCAGTGGAGCGTATATAGGCTGTAACTTTAACTAACTTTAACTGTTTGTCTGTCTGTCCATTTGTCCGGGATGTCCTAACCTCCGGAATGGCTGAACTGATTGTAATTAAACTGGACGAAAAGGTAGAGGGCAATTCAAGGAGTAATCTAGGCTATATTATTACTAAAAACTTCGAGATATATTTTTTTAAATCGAAAAATTGAGAAAATAAATAACTCATCGTTATTAGATCCTACGCAGGCGAGGTAGCTAGTAACATAATATATATAATGATTGGTATAAATTCAAAAACGTTCTATGTATACACGTTTTTTTTTATAAATTACCAGTTTCTTTTAGGTTATTACATTTTTATGTGTTACACGCTTACCATCAAATATAAACAGTTATGTTTTCGTGAGAGGAATTGCAGCATTTTTTTAATAGGTTAAGGGTCACAAACGAGCACACAGTCCACCTGAAGGTAAGTGGTTGTTGTGGCCCGTAGACATCTACATCTATCCTCGATTACGAATCAAAATGCAGATGCGTCGTTACCCGTGATCACTAAGATGAAATGCCTCGTTTCCAGTAAAAAGGGTCTCCAGTTTTCTACACTCCGCTGGTATTCTGTGAGAGCGTGGTGCTTCAACAATCGCGCCGACCGATTCGTGCTACAACTATACCAGTAATATAGCTGCAGCATGGCTCTACCACGTAAAACGTTGCTGTTTGATACTAAATAAATACCGAGTAAGTGATGTAAATACGTGGAGGTTATTAAGTATATCACTAGCTGTGAATAGGGTGTGATATGTGGTGTGCGTGGGTGCGGGTGTGTAGGGTGTGTAGGGTGCAGGGGGGAGAGGGAGAGTTTGTCGTGTCGCAGTGCGGCGCAGCTCGCGGACCGCGGTGCCGCGGGTCTCTGAGGCGAATCTTATTGCCGCTCTCCGCTGCGTTATGCAGTTAGTAACAAGTATATATTACGGTTACTCTACGATGAATTTTAGACAATCCTAGACTAAGAACATATTCAGCTACTTAATTCACTAACGCTGCCGCATTCAAGAGTTTCTTTAAAAAAAATAAAAGTTTGGAAACGTTTCTTATGATGATAGATTAATGCTGTGGTACAATAGACACCTAAATCTATCCTATATTAAAATATATAAATACGATAGAATGTCTTGTTACCAATAAAAAGGGTTTCATGTCCCGTTCTCTACACTCACTATACGAAACACAGCTACTTCACACTGATCTTCAGTGAGAAGTGAGAACTGTCCCGGTCGAGCCGACCCATTCGCGTTGCGACCATAATATACATGTAGCGTGGTCCTTCACGCATCAGGTGCAGTACGTACTGTAAAATTATGATGAAATGTCCATGGAATGAAGTATATGAAATAGATGAAAGAAGTGATGGGTTTTATAGCCGAGTTTTAGCTTCTCCATTGTCGGATAAAGATGCCTAAGAGGCTCATTGGGTTAGTACTGTTAGGTGTAAATAAGTGATTTTTTAAAAGTTTACTAACTAATGGAATGTGCCTACAGCCTATGGACTTATCGACTTCATACATAGAAACATAAGCCATTTACCTACATTGATTTCCTTATCCTTCAAACTGAAACAAAGCAATGTACTTGCCGGCAGAAATAGAGTTGGTGGCAAAAAAGAATTCGTCTTACTATTGTATTCAAAACTAGTAAGTCTATTTTTTTAGTTTTTGCTTGTTGACTCGATAATTACACATACACTAATTTTCCTAATAATATAGTAGAATGAAGCCTTTTACTGGAAACGTGACATTCCATCTTAGTCCTCAGGGGTGACAACGCATCTGCATTTTGATTCTTAATTGACGATATATTTAGATGTCTATGGGCCACAGCATCCATTTACCATCAGGTGGACTGTGTACTCGATTGTCACCCTAATTCTTTAAAAAAAATGGTTACCAGGGCCTCGAATTGGGGATCCAGTTGCAGGTTAAAATCCTGATGATTTGAAAAGTCCGGTCTTCAGCCGGCATCCCAGAAATAAAACTATAGATTGCCGCCTTATTTCTTCATTAACTATATCTAAGTACATTTATTTCAACTTTTTTATGACCACAGCAAAAGCTTTTAAAGAGATGTTTTTTCCACAAATTTTATTGTTAAATTGTTCACATGTTTAAAATCGTTTCACTAGCTCGCGCGGCTCGTGCGACCTGTAGACCCACACACACAAAATAGCTGTACAAATAAGTATTGCAGGCGTAGTAAAGATCAAGTCTGTATTGAAATCTGAGGGGGTCTGGTCTTGCATTTTAAAATCTGGTCAAGACTGGATTTATACGATCGGATGATACGCCTAATTGGAGATGACCTATTTACAGAATACCAATGTGTTTAGTATATTGAGCGTAGAAAAGGAAGGAAGAAAGTAATGTACTTAGTCCTCGGGGGTGAATATACATTTCCATTCTAATGTCGATATCTAGCGTCCTAACCGTAAAGAAATCTAAATTAGATTATATTAAGGATAATATGCTTTGAAACCATCTAAAACAAAAACCGTCTAACCATGAGACGCAGAAGCATCAGCGGCACTGCCCGTTACCCGTTAAGTTTGGCGCGCGTCCAACATGGCAGCGTTCCGCGCGTTTTTATTTGCGCGCCGATCGTTCCCGCCACTTTACGGCCGAGCGCTGATTTATGGCCCAAGCTTGCGACGTTTAATGGACCATTGTGTTATCTTGCTTAAATGACCATTGACCAGTTGTCTAAGTTAGTGGATCAGTTTGATAATTTATATTTTAATAAATTACCTTTAATTATTGCTAGGGATTTAAAATAAAATATGTATAATAAATGTAAGCATATTTTATGCAAACAAAAACATTAAAATATATATAACTTATATTAAATGATAACAATACAGTCTCTCAGATCTAGCATAATATAGCGTTGCCGGTATACGGTACTTTTCTCGATTTCAGCGAATATAAAATCTGTCGGAATCAAATCAAGAATTTTTCAGATTCGGATTCTTTGGGAATTTTCACCAAATAAATCCAAATCCGTGCAGTAATAAAATGGCCTGAATCTTATTTTAAATCAAATATTGAAACTGTGTTTTAATTTCTACCCACTACCCCAAATAATCCAATGGGTGCTGTAGGAGGCAACAGAGGAAATGAAGCAGGAGATGGGCAGCAGCATCTTCCTGATAACAACCAAATATAATAAAATACTGTGGGTGACAAACCGGTCGCCAAGTGTGGCTTTCCTTTCTAAGGGGAAGGATTACGTTCAGCATACCCGTACATATGTATATATATATATACATATGTACGGGCTATATATATATATATATATATATATATATATATATATATATATATATATATATGATATGTAAGAAATGGTTATCAGGAGCTCCTGTTTCATTTCGCTCTGTCGCCTTATACGACACCCATGGGATGATGTCTATAATATAGAGTACCTAGTGCATTCCTTTACACTACACGAAAATATCACAATACTGATGAGTTCATTAAACCTGAGAAAAGGAACATCTGCTATTACAATATCTTATAAGACTATTGTTGATGACTCGCATAAAGATATTCATCTCCATAAATCGCAAACGTCTGACAAGTCTCAAAAGATTTTATGGCCGACTTATTCTCGGTAATTCGAGCGCAGTCTACACGTTATTTATTTTAGCAATTCTTTAGTTTCATCGTCTTCGGTGAATTGGAACGTTTACTGGATGAAAAACAATAACAACTTGACGTCGTTAAATTGTAAATCATGATCTCACATCTTATTTAGAAATTTAAATTTACGTTTTGCATTGAGATGTGACGACGTTCTATAATATCTCTTTCAAATATGGCTGTCTGTAACAATGACAACTTCCACTCATATGGTATTTTGTGTCATCATTACTTGTTGATAAGGTTGTAGCTTTATGGAAGTATAAAATTGAAGAATGCTATATGTGTTTCTAATCATAAAAACACGTATATTTATTTAAACAAAAATACCATCGGTTAAACATTTAAGTTCAAACACAAAGACAAAACGTTCTATAATCTTAAACTTAAATGTACTTGATTTAGAACTAAGTGAATCAAGGACACTTATAAGGAGTTCTGTCTCTGTAAATTTCATTTTATTTGTTGAATATTAACGTCAAAAATTATTTTACAGTCAACTAACTTATTTTTTGTACAATTTAGGGTGATAAACGAGCTAACAGTCAGCTTGATGATGTATGGATGCAGTGTTTTCTAGAAACCTACACCTATCCTCAATTAAGATTTAAAATACATAGTGCTCTGAGGAATTGTTCGGACTAATTCCAGCCGCTCAATTTCACCATCTCACATCGCGACAAAACTCGCGTTACCATCCATACCATCTGGATGATTGGCGGTCCACGACTGTGCGATTTAGAAGAAGTTTTCTCCCTCGCACGACTTCCTTGTGGAATCAATTACCACCAGCGAATTTTCCGGACCGATACGACTTAGGAACCTTCAAGAAAAGAGCTTACACCTTTCTAAAAGGTCGGCAACGCATCTGCAATTCCCCTGGTGTTGCGGTTGTTCATGGGCGGCGGTAGTCACTTACCATCAGGTGAGCCGCATGCTCGTTTGCCCCCTATTCTATAAAAAAAAAAGTCACCCCCGAGGACTTGGACCATTGCCAAGTTACCACCATATGAAACAACGGTATTATGCTGCTATGTCACGATAATGGTCAAGCTGACCTATTCTCTTTTACGCTGTAGCTCTAATACGTAAAAATGTAACATATTTATATTCATGTGTATGTATGTTAATGTAGTGCCTGACGTCTCTCTCATTTAGTGCCCATCACCGGTCTGAATATTTTACTCGAGATGGTAAACCGTCATCTGTTTTTTACTATTATAAGCCAGTGCTTGGCTGCTATCTCACCTGATGGTCTGTGGTGACGCAGCCGAAAATAGTAAAGCGCACTCACTTAACTTAACAAAAAGATATTCACTCTTGCCTTGAAGACACTCACGCTGTACGCATTATCAACGACGAAGCAAACCGTTTGGTGGTGTGTCAACGACAAAGGAGTGGAGACCAGCCGAGCGCCTGTTGGTCTGAATATATATAGTATATAATAGGATGGAGAGGGATGAATTACGTCGTGCAATTCCTTGCGCAGATTATCCTCAATGTACCTATCCTGTAAAAAACCGAAAGGCTGGCTACATTGAGCCTATACTCGAGGCTGGTTAGATTAATACAAACCATATTGATGTCAACAATAAACCTATTAGTACGTCTTTTCATTGAGTCCAAAGCCGCTAGGTGATATTTTGCAGCACCAGTCCATATATGGCAGCAACACTCTATGCACGGCCGGAATTGTGCTTTATATAGTGTTAGCAACTCTCCCAGCGAGAAGTACTGCCGCATCTATCGGAAACTGGGATATTTTTCTGGTATTTCCGATACTCGTTACTTACTACACATATGTGGGGAGGGATGATTTTACGCAGCTACCACAAAGCAATAGAAACACATCTAAATAATTATTAAAAATTATGCGATTTTAACACGTCAACGTTCGTTAAAGTCATCGCTTATCGTCGCGACAATTCAGTGGCAATTGAAAACAATTTATTATTAAAACCACTCGGCTCGGTTCAAGGCGGTCGCAAAAAGCCAAAAATAAAGATCGTGAAGAAAAAGCAACGTTGAGCGATGAATTCGTTAGCGTCGCCGGTGATGTATAATCCGTTCGAATGCAATTCATTAGTCTTCTTGTCGAGATTGTCGACCGAAATTATTTGTAACGAAAATACTCAGTAGGACCGAGTGGCTGACAACGAGCGATCATCCCTTTGTGCTCGCGTTCACTGCGATGAAATCATACACGTGGTTTGCGATAACAATGCACAGACAAATTATTACCTACAGTTCTGAAAATTATGTTATATACCAGGTTTTGTTCAAGGGATAACTTTAGAAGAACTGATAGAAATTAGTAAAATGAACTTTATTATAGAGCACAAGGATAAGATGTGGAACTTCAAAAAACATGTCAGAATTACCTTCATTGCAAATCCACTGTTGATGCTGTCTCTTTGTTAATTCCTTTTTTTACTTTTAATGATAATTACAGGCAGGTATGAGTTATTAAGTACATTTTTGTTAATAACTAAAGAAAATTAGAAACTAATTTAATTTATTAAAGGTTGAGCAAAATGTTGTTAAGTTAATCAATAATAAAATTTCAAATGATTACATTGTATACCGCGTGGTGGCAGCGTAAATCCACTGTCGCATTTCGTCCCGTAGGATTCGTAAGAGGCGACTATAGGAATGCAAGGAAGATCGACTTCTAATTAACGGCGTTATCACAATTGTTCTCATAAGACCTAAAATACTAACATCGAGGATTTTTTTTATAGAGTTAGGGTGACAAACACACATCTATCTAATTGTACGTCGATACTGTGGCCTATAGACATTTACATTTATCCCCAACTAACAATCAAAATTCAGACGCGTTGTCGACCCTGAGGACTAAGATGGAATGCCTCGTTTCCAGTAAAAAGGGCCTACGGTTTTCTACACTCATCATACGAAACACAACAGCATCAAGTTGCTATTTTACGCTGGTATTCTGTGAGAGCGTGGTCCTTCTCCGGTCGAGCCGACCCATTTTTGCTACAACCATAATGATGCAGCGTGGCTCCACCAAGTATAAAATAATAAGGATGGGGACAGCGTCAAAGTTGCGACACGTCTGGTGCTGCGATTGTCAATTCACTAACCCATTTTGATGTTTTATGTCTTGACCATGCCTTGAACATGCTTACGTGTGGATAGTTAGGTCGCTTGTCACTTAAATTTTAAAGGAATTATGACATAGATTCAAATTCAAATTTTATTTATTTGTGAATACAGGTAATGAGACAGAATAGATCTTTAAAAAAATTATGTTCGCTGCATTCAACCCTACGGGTTTGTACGGATATACAAATATTGTAGCTAAAATTATATCTAATACATTTCCACATTTAAATTATTTCATTATATTATATAGAAGTAGAAGAAGATGTCGTTACTGAATTTTATACAAAATATTAAAACCCCACTGTCTCTAATTGGTTCGTACTGAAGTGTATTTCAACATACAATATACCATTGAGTTATCTTAGGCACCGTAATTATTAATCTAGAGTAATATATAAATCAATGCAATATACAGTGTAGAAGTTAACGCAAATAAGCTGGCAGTCATACGTTCTACATCTATAACACAGACAACATTTCATCATCATCAATACAACCTATCAGCGTTCACTGGTGAAAATTAGCCTCCCCATATATTGCCCCATAAGGGGGATATTTGCCTCAGTTGCAACGCTTGGCAGGCGGGCTAGCAACCACAGATTTTATGGTTTTCATTTGACATTAGGAACACCTTGCCGCTTGTCTCCTTGTTTGTTTCTCTCTGTTGCCTATTACGACCCACGAGACGATGTGGGGTTGTGGATACAGATAAAATTTAGTTTGATAAAATGTTTTGAAATTTTAAGTTCACACGATTGTATTGAATCTTATACCTAGTATACGTTAAATAATATCGTTGGACGTATAATTCTGAAACCGAACAATTTCTCTTTTTTTTAATACGCCAGCGCTTAACTACAATCTCCCCTGATGGTAAGTGGTGATGTAGCCTAAGTTGGTGAAGCGCACTGAATTAACAAAAGCCTATACACTCTTGCCTTGAAGACACCCACACTGTAATCGGATGGGAAGACAAATGCTGGTAACTTATTCTATTTCTTTGCTGTACGCATGATGAACGACGCAGCGAACCGTTTGGCTCGAATGCGTAATAAGTCAATAACGAAAGGGTGAAGACTGGCCGAACGTCTGGTTGTCCGATGGTGGAAGCGAGAGGGAGGAATTAAATAATGCAATTCCTGCGCAAGAAATGGTTGTTCGTTAAGTTGGGTCACGGGCATCGAGGCGCTCGACCCGGAAATAATTGCTGGAGTTGTAAACACGATGTGCTGTTTTCCTAGAGGTTAAGTGTTAGCTAACACTTTTCATTATTATCCTCACACAAAGTGTTAGCTAACACTTTGTGTGAGGATAATAATGAATTTTAATAATAAACTAGAAGAGAAATATTTATCGTTGTATATAGATTACAAGTTTACCCCACCACTGACAGTGTAATGGCGGTGTAAGAATATCCACTACCTACCACATATTGCCCCGTGGGTGTCGTAAGAAGGGATAGAGGAAAACTGAAACAGATATTGGGCAGCAGACTCTTCCTGATATCAACTCAAAATTTAAAAAAAAAACCGCGGTTTCCAACTCGTCTGCCAAACGTGTCAACGATGACAAAATCCGCCCTATGATGCAGTCTTTGGACTCTAGGCTGTAATGGATTGAAAGTCATTTATGCTTTTACCACTGGTTCAGAAAAAATCCTTTGTACTGGTAAGATCCAGCAAAAAAACCAGCGGTTTATATGTACAATTATAGAAACAGCGTGGTAGTGTACACTTCATCACCTCAATTCATTTGTGTTTATTATCAATCATGCATTTTTAGTATCATAATAAAACTTTTTAAAGCCTTATGATTAATAAAAATATTATCTTTCTAATAGATAGACCATGTGCATTTTGATCAAGCGTGTACTTTGTCTCATAAAGGAATTACTGAGAATTAATGAAAATTCAGCATTTTAATACAACTATGTTGTTTGTGTATGTACATGTGAATAAGCATTAATTTAACATATAACGAAATACGAAATAAGTGTTGAGATATAAAGTTGCAAAGCAATAATTTTTTGGCCAATATATTAAAAAAGACATAGAGTGCAGACAAATTCCCTCTGCACCTGAATCGGAAGCGATCGGAAGGGGAGATCGAAAGCATTGCAATATCAGCGATTGAACATTTCCTTCCCGCTCCAAACGCCTCATGAATTCAGAAAGCTAGTAGCAAGACTGCTGAGTCTCACATCTGTGTAAAGTCCACGTTCGCAAACTGTGTCTGAAGATATTCAATTTTGTCAAATTTAGAGCTGCGTTATAATTGGAAATGCACTATACTTAATATATGTACTATAAAATCAATTGCCGTGCGTTAGTTTCAATTAAACTCGAAAATGGCTCCGACCTCAACGCCCCTCGTCACCTCAACGATGCTTCTACTAAGAAATCTTACGAAACAAGTTTTTTCAATAAAATTTTAAAAATGAAGTAAATTTTTAGTCACATGGGAGAAATAAAAGACGACGTGAAGTGCTCACTGTAAATTACATAGTACAGGCAGCAATGAAATTGTTAATTCCTTTGGTGCCGGCGGGGCATTTTATGTGCTGATTTACCATGTGCAAGGAAAACATCGCGGGAAAACTGCATGTTTAATAAAATAAAATAATTCGAAGACATATTTTTTAATGATAGAATAAGGGTAACAAACGAGCACACACTCCACTTGATGGTAAGTGGATGCAGTGGCCCATAGAAGCCTAAATCTATCCTCAATTAAGAATCAAAATGCAGAAGCGTTGTCATCCCTGAGGACTAAGATGGAATGCCTCGTTTCCAGTAAAAAGGGTCTCCGGTTCTCTACACTCACCATACGAAACACAGCAGCATTAAGCTGCAATTTCACGCTGGTCCTACCTCTTTCGAGCTGACCCATTCGTGCTACAAAGATAATATGGCTGCGGCACGTGGCTCTACCATACAAAATACCGAAATCCGCTAACACACATTGAAGCAGCACTGGTATTCTACCCAGCAATGGAATATATAAAAGCTGTAAGTTTAGTTTACTTTTCCATTCACTGAACGCGTGCGGAGTCCCCTTTAAATATTATCCGAGAAACCGTAATCCAAAGCAATTTCAAGGCTGAAGGAACTTTTTAAAAATGTAGCGGGACATCGACACGGAACGGGAATCCGAATGACGGAAGATGAGGTTGGGTTGTACCGATTTGCATTTGACGTCGTTCGCGTTAAATTAGAAACTTCTGAGCTGCAGATGGTCCGTAATGCATTTTTGATATTGCCAGAGAAACGCCATCTGGGTCTTTATAGGGATGAACATAAAAAGCCCGACGCGTTTGATACTAAATAAGTGTTCGCTTCCATAAGTGAATAATAATTTTCCGACTGAGGGAAATTACTGAGTGGTTTTTGCCCGCAATACAATTAAACTGGAATTAGACCCTTGCGGCGGATAGTTATAATCTTTCACTGTTTAGGTTTAACATAGCTTTAAGCTTTAAGTGTTTTTTACTACTGTATTAATCTCTGATTATTGTTTTTGTATGTTTATATTGTTTTGTAGTATTCAGTAAAATACATAAAGATACTTAAGTTTTGCCGTGTAATGGCGGCATAAGAATGAGAATCTATTATCCTGTATCATACCGAAGATTTCATAAGAGGTGACAGAGGGAAACTGAAACAGGAGTTGGGTAGTAGAATCTTTCTGATAACAACAAATAATAAAAAAGTTCGGTTGCCAACACGCCTGCCAAGCGTGCCAATTATGACAAATGCCATCCCCCTGTAAAGCAAAATATAAGGCAGGCCTATGTTTATCGGTAGACTTTTGAGAGCCTGTAATGAATGATGGAATAAAAAGTTTTATGTAACCTATATGAAATTAAACTGTTGAAAATAAGTAAAATGATGGAAAGGTTTCATTATTCATTTACAGATTGAAGTTCGTCTGGGTTGGCTTCAACATAGTATTTCAACCGCCAGATATTAGTGCACGTTGTCTCTCGGTTTGATGAATATGAAAGATGAACGCCAGTATAATTACACAGTGTGCGGCATTTCATCGGCTTGACAAAGAGTCGACGCACTGTACTCGTATATATGCTAACTGTATACAAATAATAATGTAGTACATTCCTGTTAGTCAGCGGCTTTTAATTAGAAATCTATGCAAATAAATAAAATTGAAGTGTAAAGTTGTAATGTCAAAATAACAGCTTATTACTAAATGCATATGAAAGTATATACGGTACTTAAAACAAAAAACAATTTTTAATTTTTTTCTGTTTGTCTGTTTGTTCTGGCTAATCTACGAAATTGTTGGACCGATTTTCACGGAACTATCACTGGCAGATAGCTGATATTAAAATGAGTAACTTCGACTCCGTTATTTTAAAAAGAATTAGAGTTCCGCGCAAAAAGTTAAAACCAATAAAATCCAATCGTAATAAATACATACCACGCAGAAAAAGTCGCGGGGAACAGCTGGTAATAAATAAAACTAGGCAACAAATTTAGCAAATGAACTAAGTGCAAGGATTCTCAATTTGTTAGTAGCGGAAGGAATCAAGATGAAATTTAACGTGAGATCGTTAATGGTACAAATATCGCAGTTAATTGGAATTGCGAACTCCCTCCTCTCACTCCACTAATGTATGTCATTAGTTGGGACTGCGCTGAGTATAAATCTAAATCGTTTTAATTTATAAAGCCTTGTATTTATCAAATAAACTTTACTGTGCATCGCGAAATTTTAAATAGTAAAATTCAGTATTGAAGGTGATAAAGGTGCGTTACACTAAACTTGTGAATGCACGATGTTCTAAGTTTAGTGTAACGCATCTTTATCACTGTTAACTTTGAAATTTTTTAGTGATATTTTAAAATCATAGGACAGCATAATAACAAATATTTTTCTATTGTGTACGTTGACTGTTAAAAGTTAAGAAAGAACAAGGAATATTCGGAGAGTTTCTTTTATTGCTTCTTCTCCGTTTAGAGGAACCTCATTTTGACACCACCGTATTGAATTTAAATATGGCGTTTGCTAAACTAATTGTACGAAATAATTTACAATTCTCTCTGTCGCCACTTTGTGAAACGTCAGCTTTGTTGTTGTGATTTGGATATACACGTGTACTTGTTTCACAACTAACATAGTATGTTCATTGTTCTTATGTTATATCCTGATGATGCCTTGAGGCAAGACCGGTCGGTTTTTATAGTTAGTAAATTAATAATTTAAACAAATATTGTGAAACAAAAACAAGAGTGTATCCAAACCACAAAAATAATTTTACGAATTGCGAGCAACCCTAATTCTTTTACTAAAATAAAACTAAGGCCCAGCCGTTTCGGAGATTAGCCGTAAAAAACAGACAGACAGACAGACATACAAAAATATTAAAAATTATTTCTTTGTTACAAGTACCGTAAATACTTTCAGATGCATTTAGTAAGAAGCTGTTATTTTGACATTAAAAACAGACACTTCAATTTTATTTATTTGTATAAATAGATGTATAGATACCGACATTTTGAGCGCTTGCTAGTCATGGTAATAGGGGGTATCATAAGATATGATTAGGTACGTGAAATTTTACCTTTTGACGTTAAAGAAATAAAATATATTTCATGTCAAGCAAAGAAAATAAACTTTAATTTTAATTTGGACAATTTACTTGTATAATATACTATATATGTTCTGTATTAGAAACCGCGTAAGTTCTAGGGACACACTGGTCATACGCGTGGGATTGCGTACGAACATCCACTCCACCTTCCCACGTCGATCACATTGCAGATCGACGTTGCGTCGGACGAGTGTGATTGCGTTGCATACGGTAAATTGGTTTCTAATATAATAATAGTCTTTCATACAAAACCAAGCGTTCAGATGTCATAATGCGTTGCATACGTTGCGTACCTGGGATCAGTTTGTCTCTGCCTTAAGCGGTCAGCTCCGCGGAGCTGTGGCTTACCAACGAGTTGCAGTGCTGATGCCCGCGGGAACAAGTATTGATATGATCTACAAATACTTACGTCGGGATGTTTGCTCTTTAGCAATTTATATTTGTAAACTGTCTCCACAATATGGGTGAAAACCTAGTGTCGGGGTAACGATTTGTTAAAAAAAATTATAAGCTTAAATAAACTAGCGGCCAACTTAGGGACCATCTCGTCGATATCGAGCGTACTCCGGGCGCGCCGGTGTGGCAGCGGCAGCACGTGCGACGAATGCAATCGCCCCAAAACGAAGACACGACGTTATTTACCCGACTGACCCCCACAAAAAGAGCGCACCTCTCAGGATTGTGGTCCGCCCGGCCGTTGAATTTTAAACGGATGCCGACAAACGCCACTATTTTACTGATTTCGAGGGGCGCGTTTCGGATATGCGGGGAATACTTAATGCTTTTGAATTTGTCGATATGTATATCTAACCTTATATATGTGAATATTCACGGCATTAAGTAACGTTATGTAATCTGAAACATGTAAGTGACATTATTTTAATAGAATAGGGTGGAAAACGCGCATACAGTCCACCTGATGGTAAGTGGATGCTGTGGCCTATAGACATCTACATCTATTATCGATTATGAATCAAAATTCAGAGAATGCCTCGTTTCCAGTAAAATGGTATCCAGTTCTCTACACTCACCGTATAAAACACAGTAGCATAGAGTTGCTATTTTACGCTGGTATTCTGTTAAAGCGTGCTCCTTCCCTGATAGAGCCGACCTATTCATGCTACAACCATAATATAGCTGCAACATGGCTCTACCACGTAAAAATCAATAAGTAGCAATTGCTTACGTGGAACTGTGTTGTAATTTCTTAGCAGGAATGAAAGTTCACACGATACGAACCAATTCACTGTTTTCATTGTTTATAAACCTGCAAATGGAAACCTTAAGAAAATTATTTAATTGTAAGATGACAGCCTCAGTACAGCTCATTTGTGGGTACAGGCAATCTCCTATTTCTAGGAAACCTAAATTTTAGGAGAGCACAAGCGTCCGCCGTGCTTCACCAGTGAGACTTTATTATGTAATAGTGGGCAAACGAGCATGCGGCTCACCTGATGGTAAGTGTCGACAGTCACCCATGAACAACTGCTGGGGAATTGCAGGTGCGTTGCCGGCCTTTTATAAAAAGAGTAGGCTTTTATCTTGAAGGTTCCTAAGTCGTATCGATTCGGAAAATTCGCTGGTGGTAATCGATTTCACAAGGAAGTTGTGCGAGGAATAAAACTAAACTTCTTCATAATACTTTTAATTTCTATGATATACAGGTGTTTCGCGCGAGTTTTAACCACAGAACACGCTGTTGAAATTATAATTGGCAAATTAGTCGGTGATTGACCTCGGGTTGCTCACGTTCAGTGAAATGTAAACGAGCGCTTAACCCCATCTGCGTGTGAGAATCCACTACGCCATATCAACCCTTGGGTGTCGTAAGAGGTGACAAAGGGAAATGAAACAGGAGACGGGCAACAGCATCTTCCTGATAACGGCTCAAAATAACTAAAACAATGTGGTTGCCAACCCGCCCACCAAGAGTGGCAACTTTGGAAAACGTTCCCTCTATGAATGAGGTCTCTATGTGGTGGCTTATATCCCGGAGTTAACTCTTTCGGGCTAGTGAAGATGAAGACACGAAATAAAATCAAAAGAAGACGGTTCAACTACTAACGTACCGTGGGTATCAAACCAGGACATGGGCATCAGCATCTTCCTAATAAAAACAAAAAAACTGTGGCTCTTAAAATAATAAATTAATGCTCTAGCTTAAGACTAAACGATCTAACTACGCTTGATTAAATATACTTGATCAGTAGTACATTGCTATACATACATACATACATAAACACTCACGCCTGTCACCCAGAGGGGTAGGCAGAGACTATGGACTTCCATTTGGCACGATCCTGACAGACCTCTCTCGCTTCCTCTACATCCATATACCTACGCATACACGCTCGTCGGTTAAAGGTACTCTTGATTTGGCCCATTTTCAATATATCGCCAATTTGGTCGATAAACTTACGCCTAGGGCGACCCTTCCCGACTCTGCCGTTCACCTCTGCAACATAAATTTGCTTTTTCACTCTTTCCTCATTCATTCTTTCTACATGACCAAACCACCGAAGCATTCCTTTCTTAATCCTGGTCACAACATCATCTTGCAAACCACACTCTTCTCTTATTAAACAATTTCTCACTCTGTCCTTCAGATTCATCCCTAACATACTCCTTATACATTGCTATATACTTGTATATACGAGTATGTGAAGTTGTTCTTCAAACTTGTGGTAAGACACATAATTTTATTTTATTTCGCTTAGTTTAGCTAATTAATTTTTAACAAAGATTTACGCAAAGTAATGGCTCATTCTACTACCTATTTTAAAGCAATTCACTTGATCGAAAACGTTGCTGTAAATATTAAGTTATACTTGTTAAAATAATTGTGTAAAATAATGATATAAGAAACTAATACAAGTTCATAATGTACTAAAACTCTTTGGCTTAATTAATTACTACGTTATGGCGGCAGTAAACAAATAACCTAATACATTCAAAACAATATTTAACAGTGAATGTATTTACACACGGACGCCGCTACTAACATCCACAACTCTGTCCCTCTGTCCTCATGAATTTTTACGACCGCTGTAAGTCACAATATATTCATTCTTACACAGATCGCCAGAATTATTAGTTAACGAAAAGCTATTTAAATAAAAATATTTATGTCACATATAAAGATATGAATCGAATAATGAATGGTGCACATTAGTTGTCTTACGACAGCTTTTTTAAATGTTAATGAACAATAAAATGTTAAGATGATATAATAATCATTATATTACCTGTGAAAAGCGAGCGATGTTTGTGTGGGTGTGAACTGTGAACACGTGAATATTTTAATACATAAATTTTAATAAATGTAAATAATCAGTTACACATAAATAATAATGTAATAAAATGGTAGAGTTACGCTGGAGCTATAATATGTTTGAACCACGAATGGGTTGGCTCGACCGGGGAAGGACCACGCTCTCACAGAATACCAACGTAAATTTTTTTTATAGGATAAGGGTGACAAACGAGCACACAGTCCACCTGATGGTAAGTGGTTGCTGCGGCCCATAGACATCTACATCTATCCTCGTTTGCGAATCAAAATGCAGATGCGTTGTCACCCGTGAGGACTAAGATGGAATGCCTCATTTCCAGTAAAAAGTGCCTCCGGCCACCTGCACTCACCAAGCGAAACGCAGAGGTAAACCTCTACTTCACGCTGGTTTTCTGTGAGGTCGTGGTACCACCCCGGTTCAAGCCGGCCCATCCATGCGACAGCAAAAGCTGCCGCCTGGCTCTACCACTGTTAAAAATATCAGCTTAATGCTGTTGTTTTAGTATGGTGAGTAAAGAGAACCAGAGACCTTTTTTACTGGTTACAAGGCATTCCATCTTAGTCCTCAACGGTGACTACGCATCGTATTTTGATTCTTAATCGA
Source organism: Parnassius glacialis (assembly GCA_033319125.1). NCBI lineage: Eukaryota > Metazoa > Arthropoda > Insecta > Lepidoptera > Papilionidae > Parnassius > Parnassius glacialis. Next base: position 48,688,171 of record JAVANC010000019.1, on the reverse strand, counting down.
AGACAGGTGTAGATTTTTATGGGCAACTGCATCCACTTACCATCATGAGTGTTTGTTGACAGTGTGTTTGTTGGCACTTTTATTCCATTTAAAATACCTCGCTAGCGTTGATGACTATGGTTTAAAAACATATATAGTTATCATTGATAATTTCCATTAATCAGGAGCAAGCTCTCGACATGCTAACGGCGTGAGTAACGGGGGCCGACTCGTGATAGCGAATAACTAATGGTATGCTAATTTGTTCTGGTTCTGTCTTTCCTTGTGGTGCGAGCTGAGGACTTGACACGTTGTAAGAAATGTGTTGCTTTATCAGACATTAGAATACGCGCATGCGCAAACACAAAATTCCGAGTAGATAAATAAAAATGAACTTGATGGTAAAAAGCTATTGCAGGCCATGGACACCTGCAACCACCTTGAAGCAAAGAAGGCTACAGATGGGTTGTCATTTCTGAGGAGAAAGATGAAACGCCTCACAGCCTGTTATTATGGATGGATCTCTTTATCTATCAAATCAGGATACAGCAGTGCATGTTACTTGCCGGCAGAAATAGGATAAAGGTTGATACCTACCCAAAAGCAATTTTACGATCTGCAATGGAATCTTTAGAAGATCCTCCACCCATAACACAGAAGGCCCATAGACATCTACATCTATCCTCTATTACAAATCAAAATGCAGATGCGTTATCACCCGTGAGGACTAAGATGGAATGCCTCATTTCCAGTAAAAAGGGTCTCCGGTTCTCTACACTCATCTTACGAAATACAGCAGCGTTAAGCTGCTATTTTACGCTGGTATTCTGTGAGAACGTGGTCCTTCCCGGTCGAGCCGACCCATTCGTGCTCCAACTATACCACTAATATAGCAGCAACATGGCTGTACCACCTAAAATATGTGGTAACACACAGTAACATACATTATGGATTTAATGGTTGGGACGATACTAAACATGTTTACATATTTTAGACTTTCCGGAGCTTAGGTGCTTCACATCAACGATATGTTCTTTTACCACCCTATTTCCTTTTTGTATAGAATAAGGATGACAAACGAGCACACAGTCCGCCTGATGGTAAGTGTATGCAGCGGCCCATAGGCCCAAAATATAACATAAAGATTTCTATTTTAATCAATAGACAGAAATTAATATATAAGGTGCCGTCTTAATACACATTTATTTGTCAGACGTTGTATGATAGAGAGCAAGCTCTCCTACTCAAGGACGCGGCTCCGTATCGAGAAAATTAATTTATTGGAATACGTTAGAGAGATGATGTATTCAGGTCAGGAGCGACGCGCGCCGCCCCGCGTCGCGTAGAGCCGACTATTATGCGAAAACTATGAACTCTGATAAATTATTGTATGTTAGACCCAGGGTTATTGTCCATACCTACATATTAATAAAATTTAAGTATTTAAGTATGTGTGTGTAATATTGATATAACTGACTTTTATTCAGCTCAGGCGGTTTGAAAAGAGTTTGAAATAAAATGCTATGTTTAATATTTACCATGTTCTCTCCTGATTCTGTTTTTTTTTCAATAGACTCTCTTATACAGGTACATAATTTATTTTCATAATTTTTCATCACACAAATTGGATATTATTCCTACTCCAAATCAATGCAAATCTAAGAATGTTGATTACTTTTGTGATTGATATGCATATACACTCTCTGAGTGTAAAAATGTGTACGTTTGTGTGATAATATCATGTATGAGTATTGTAAGTGCACTTGTTAAATACATAAATAAAACGAGATGACTCATTCGTTTTGTATGCTACTTTTAATATATTTTCTGACAAAATCCATATACCGCTGTTGCAGATGAAATAGCTCCTATGTATACAAAACATTATTTGTAAAGCACGGAAATAACTCACGTTTGCTCATTAATTAATGCGAGTTACGTGGCAAAGCAAATGTGAGATTTGTTTGGTCTATAAATCTGGAAAAACATATGAGACACTTTATTCAATGGATATTTTTCACGATGTAATGTGTACATGGCACATATTTTATTAGCATGTAGCAGACGCAATTCTACTTACAAGTTCGAAAACAGTTAAAAATTCAGAATTATTAGTAATGAGGGTTTTCCCCAAGAACGATATATATATATACTCGTGGAGCACGTCACAATATAGCAAGCTTAAGCCTTTACGTCTCGTTTCACAACTACTACAGACCCGTTAATCCATTTTGCATAGCGTGCCCCAACGCTCTGCATTCCTCTGTCACAAACGCGACGTCGGATTAAAAAGATGAACACACAATTTATACTCAGTAGAGCCATACTATAACTATATTGTGGTTGTAATACGAATGGGTTGGCTCGACCAGGGTAGGACCACGCTCTCATAGAATACCAGCGTAAAATAGCATCTTAATGTTGCTATGTTTCGTATGGTGAGTGTAGAGAACCGGAGACCCTTTTTACTGGAAAAGAGGCATTCCATCTTAGTTCTCAGGTGTGATAACGTATTTGCATTTTTATTCTTAATCGAGGATAGATGTATATGTCTATGGGCCACAGCATCAACTTACCACCAGGTGAACTGTGTGCTCGTTTGTCACTCTTATTGTATAAAAAACACCGCACAACAACTACACTGACACTATGACAACTTTACAGTGACTAAAGAACTACTAAGGCTTTTACAACTTTAATCTTACTTCGCAAGTTATGCCTTAAGCAGTTTATTTCTTCTTTAAAGTTTTTGTAAGTTGTTTTTAAATTATAGTCTCCAGATTCCACAGTTGAATTTTTACTCGTATTAGATGAGAAAACTTCGAAAGAGATTTTTTTTATTCAATTTAGGCTTGTCTGCTCTTACAAACCAATAAATGTATAACGAGTTCGAGAAAAATATTACCCTTTTATCGTCATCATCTCGTCTCGTCGCATTGAAGATTATGCCTTAATCGCAACGCTTGGCAAACGAATTTTCAGTATTTTTGATGGTGCTGCCAGTCGCCAGTCTGGGTTATAAAGCGTAATCAAGATGTATCGCCGCCAACTATAGGAAACCGTGAAAACTTTCTTGAATTTCCTATAGTCGTTTCTTAAACCTCAACCCACTGTCCATGTATCTCACATTGATCATGGCTGATATAAAGCACCCAGCTTAGTAGTCACACTGCGGCTATATTATAGTCGAAGCACGAATGAGTCTCGACCGGGGAAGGACATTGACCTCATAGAATAGCACCGTAAAATAGCAGCTTAATGCTGCTGTATTTCGTACAGTACTTAGGGGTGACAATACATCTACATTTTATTCTTAATCGAGGTCAGATGTAGATGTCTATGGTTTTCAGCATCTACTTACGATCAGGAGAACTGTGAGCCCGTTTGCCATTCTTACTCTTAAAAAGAAGCAGATAGTCGCTGCTTGCGCACCTACGGGATGAAATAGGGTGATGGGTACTCCAAAGATATTTATTAGACTGTCCAAAGATATTTACTAGCATAAATTCCGCTATGAATATAAAACGAGCAATGGATCTACAGAAATTCCAATATAACGGCACAGTGACATAATAAATGAAACATCAAGTAGTCGTATTAATCATCGCTCGTTAATTCCCAAAAGTTGATTGTATGAACTCGCTAAGTCCAACTGAGTGCTGGTGTCATGTTGCACTTCTTCTTAAACAGATTACATGGAATGGATCATGTAAGTGTTCGTAATTATTCACACAGGAATAATCTGGAATCGACTGTATTACTCTGATTTAAAGTTATAATTTTCTACGTAAGCGAATATAAATGTCGTAAATATAAGCATGAAATCTTTTTGAAAACAGAACTTAGAAAAATTTGAAATGTTCATTTAAGTAACTTAATTTAACAATAAAACAGATACGGTCTTACTCATTAACATGGACGTCAATTTTATAAATACTTAAATAGCTCTCTCATTTTTGACTATAAAACCATAGAAATAGACAGGTATATACACAGGCAGGTAGAGATAAAAAAATGTTAATTTAAGTAAGCGATACTCAACGATTATAAGTAAGACCATTTAAGTTTATATAATATAATTATAACGTTTAGAACTAAACTTAATTTCTTAATCTAAGTTTTTTAAATGAAAGAATTTTCTATAAGTTTTTTTGGGAATGACGAATTCTTAACATAAGATTGATCACGTAAAATAATTTATGTGCTTAATTTGCATTTTAATTTCACTCGTCGCGGCGCATTAGTGCACTGTACACTCTCCCGGCACGTCTGTGCACTCAGATAACTAAAACAATTAGCGCAGGGACCGTGTGCAGCTAAATGCATTAACTCCGGAGATATTCCACACCTGGCAGAGTCGACGCACAATCGCATCAACACCGACACCGCCTCGTGGTCTAGCTGTCTACCGAATGTCGCTTTGAATATGCAGAATTGCAAGTCCTCACGTCATATATTTACATGACAATTAAACATTTAGTTTTACGATAGATTACTTATTCATAGGAGAAGTAAAGGTAATATTAGGTACCTTGTCAATTTAACTGTTTTACAATAAATTGAAGAGTTGTGGAGCTTGTGAGAAGTGGTTGGGCTAACTTTACAAATCAACCAAATTTTTTTTTTTATATATCAACTTCCTACTATATTTTCTTGAATGTTTGAATTGGAAATTTAAAGTTGTCATTTCTAAATTTCATTAGGCATAAATGCTGACTAATGGGGAATAAGCCTGGCGTAATTTTCGTTAAACTAGAATTTTTATACAAGTAAGGATGACAATGGACCAGCTGTATATCTCGAAGAACTGACAACCGATGGGGAAGAAAGGTTCTTGAGTGGCAGCTTCGTACTGGAAAGCGAAGTGAAGTTCGGGCCCCCATTAAATGAAGTAGGGACCTGATAAGATAACAGACGCAGGAAGCCGATGGATGCAGGTGGCTAAAGACCGTGCTTTTTGGCATTCCTAGGATAGACATTCTTAAACCTAACATAAAACACTACATGGTTCGACGGCTTTATGGTGTAGTGGCTTAGCATTTGTTGCACCCCCAAGGGCCGCGCGATCCATCGAATCTCGCACGGAACAAGTATGGCCATACAAATGCCTACAAGTAATTGTTCCGAGTCTGGATGTTTACCCTTGTGCAATTTATGTATATAAACTGCCTCCACGATACAAGAAAAAATCCTAGTGTATGGATAAGGTTTTTTTTAATAAAAAAATAAAAGTAAAAATATATTATAAAAAAATAATATAACACATCCAATCCTTACCTGATTACAGCAGAAGTGACTTCATGGTTCTGACCACACAGAAAATTTTATCAATGAAGTCTTGTTAAACCCATTGAGTAACTTTTTAAAACATATCGTGTGTCAGTACTGTTTGATAGAATTAGTACCGAGTTATTGTTTGGTCTAACCAAGATTGTGCGAGACTAACCTTTGGAATTCTTTACTGACATTCCACTGCAAGCAAAACTTTGAACTCTGCTGCTTATTTAACGTTATTAATCCGGTGCGATATTTTATAGTACGTGTGCCACCCGAATTTTTCATTGTTGCTCGAATCATTGGAAATGTTAACTATAAAATTTTAATTTCATGTGTACTTGACAACAGTGACAGTACTTGCAGAATCGTACTGTAAACTCCTGAGCATTTGTCTTTTATTGGAAGCCAACGTTTTTCATCATCGGACAACAATGAACCCCGAGGGTTTCCAGCGGTACGAGGTTGCCAGTTGAGAATCTTTCTTACTCTTTGGTGTCGATCCATAGTTACGAGTACTTCAACTTACTGATGTATTGGATTGTTTGTTCTATTAAGGATATTATATTCTTTGCGGATTATAACATGCAAAGAAACTTCGAGTATAACCCGATGTGCAGTATGACAATACCACACACACAAAGCTTAGCAATTTAGAGCTTCCTCATACTGGGAGTAGTGAAGGGCAACATACCAGTTTAAGTTGTCAGAACCTATCAGTTGACGTTTAACATTTCTAAATTGTTTTAAAGTGAAGACATTAAAGATAATAAGGAATGCGTCACTTCAATTCAAGTGCTATCTAACAATCGACACAATTACCATTAGTAGGCAGCTATTTCCTGACCAGATACCTCCCACAGCTTTAGCATTTAGGTTATGACTTAAACTACCTGTAGAATTAGTTAATTGCGTCTCAAGATGCATCAACTACTACTAATAAAAGCGTGGTCTCTCTCAGTATGACTATACAGTGCATGTATATGGCCTAGTGGAAACTGAGACGAAATATGGTTGTCGTATTCAGTAACAAGCTCCTTAGATTCGCATCGCTGTAGAATGCAACTGCGGAAAGTACATCAGTAATGGAAATACTACCGTCATTCAAGTAACAAAATGAACAAGAAGTATTAGTAATATAAACAAAATCACGAGTGATACTTACCAAGGTTTGCGTAGAATGTTGATACCCTCTCAGCAATTTCTATCGTCAAGCAGCAGGTCCTGTACTACCGTGTTCTGATCTGAAGGATCTGGAGAGTCAGTACTGTTACTGGCTATGAGGCTTTGTTTGGTTTCAGTTGTCAATGGGCAATAGTAGCCCTCATCATTATGTCGACTGTAAGTTTGTTTGTTGTTTCGATTTAATAAAAGAAATTTCAATGCAAAAAAATGGGCATGAATTTCTACTGATATTACTATTTTAGCAAAACATAAGTTTTTATCTGTTTTCAGATCTAGATTTGTTGTGTGATTGTCCATTATCTATGATAGTGCATACAAACCTAACGTCATATTTTTAATCGAGATCTTTTTTATTTATCGATCGTAATATAGATCGTCTTATATGAGTAATTAGTGTAAATGATGTAAACTTAATTTTTAAAAATAAGTAAAGACACAAAAAATAAAGATTAAATAAAAACTATTGGTAAATATAATTGTGCATGCCTTAAGTGCATTAAAAAAATTACGTATAACATGATTATACCTAAATGTTTTAAAGTAGTTTAAATACACACAAGTTTTCACTAATAACCTTATTACTATATTTACGATTTTTCTATAATTGTATGTCAAACTTCAATTAAAAAAAGGTTTGGAAAATCTGAAAGTGTATGACGCATAATGCTCATGTGATTGTGAAAAAATTAAAATAAAATGTAAATTGTAGTTCTATTCGTCAAAACTTACAGTAAGCAGTAAGTAACAGTAGCATTCACTGAAATACACCTTCAAGTCACTATATTAAGTCGAGATGTAAGGTCTCATCATAACTAACAAAACGAGGCCAAACTCGGCACATCTAGTTCTACTCGAGTTCCAGTAGCAGTTATCAAAGTACACTTTCAAGTCGCTCTATCAAGTCCGGAGGTAAATTCTCATCATAATTAATAAATGAGGTCAAACTCGACACACCTAGTTCTACTCTTCGAGGAGTTCCAGTAGCATTCACCGAAGTACACCTTCAGGTCACTCTATCAAGTCCCGAGTTAAGGTCTCATCATGACTAACAAAACGAACCCAAACTCGGCACACCTAGTACTACTTTTCAATGAGTTCGAGTAGCATTCACCAAAGTACCACGTGTTTCCATGATGTCTGAGACGTATAAGTATATTTATAAATAAATCCATCCTACTTTTAGTGAAAGAACATATTGTAATAAAAATCTGTGATTAAAAAAAAAAATTTTAAATTTGATCTAGAATGTATCGAATTTGGTTTCTGGAATATTTTGTATTTCTACAGCGATCGATATTTTTCAGCACGAGCCGCTGCAAGCAAACGGTGCAGTAATTCACTCACGGCGGTGACCAAGCCTGGAGTGATAGTGAAGTAAAGTCTGTTTAGTAAAATAAATTATTACAAGGCTGCTAAAAACACCGAAAATTCCAAGATTTCTATGCCGAAAAAAATTAATTATAACTAACCAAAACAGAATAAAACTGCCATTTACATTCCATGGCTTCCCATATAGTAGATGAAGAGATTAAAAAATTGTTGAACGATTGATATTTTCAAAAGTTATCTTGTTTACTCTTCCATGCTGACTTGATAAATCTACACCATAAGCCACTAAAACCACTTTTTATTTAAAAAATAGCAATTAATCGATTTAAAAAAGTTATAATAACTTCAATAATCATATATTTTTCTACAATGTGCTTTTTGTATCATCTATGTGGTCAATATGATTGTTAGATACGATTTCATGCGACAAAACGTTGTAATCTTGATTTTTAGGCGCTAGTAGAACATACCTACGTGCTTTGCGCTGGCATGCAATATAATTATGTATATTTTCGATGCAAGAAATTATAATTTCGTATGTCAGGAGTAATTTTTTTCAAAACTACTACAAATTCGATATAAGGTTCCTCTTATTATATTATGGCATATCCATATAATAAGAGGAACCTTATGTCGAATTTATTATTGAATTATAGTACACAAAATTGAAGAGATTTATACATCTGTGATTGACTTATATACTGCCTTCTAGTGGCCAATGTACAAGTACAGTGTAAAAAGTATTGTAAAAAATAAAATACATACATAAAGAGCATGCAAAAAAAATGAATGTATTATTTCTACCATAAAAAATATTTTTTGCCAATTTTTTAACTTCTACTATCGTTTTGAAATGAGGTTTCCATGAACGGAGAAAAACGGTTAAAGTAACTCCTCCTTTTTGTATCGCGCGCACGCACACAGACACGCACGCACGCAGCACGCATGCACGCAGCACGCACGCACGCACGCACACACGCACGCACGCACGCACGAACACAAGCACGTGTGTGTACCAAATTCTAAAACTGGTATGTATTGCGATACTGTCCAGTAATAACTCTATGCCGCGGATCATCCGTACCGTTGCGCACACGCCTGTAAACAGCCTGTCTTGTCACTTAGCGCTCTCGACTGCAGAGCCAAGTAATAATGGAGCACGACTAGCGTGAAATTACACTTGGATATGTAGCCACCCCGACATTAAATTAAAATACTAATTTGTAGATATTTAATTGCTTAGCATGATCACTTAACTTTGCACGCCCCATAACGCGAAGCGTTATTGGCTTATATAGGCTTTCTCTCAACACGTCAAGGTCAAGCAATTTTGTGTTCTTAAAATGCCTTTATCATAACCATATTGCACGATAATATGTGTAGCCGTATATGAAGAAAACAATCTAATTTAATATTTCTATTTTATATTTTCAAAAATCGATATTTATTGCTACTTTGAAAAAGAACGGTTTGTAAAAAAAATTACGTAGACGTGCGGATATTGATTTTGTATGTGGTCACGATAACTCCTGGAAAAATTTACGTATCGAGACCGGGTTCTTTTTATTAGCTTTAGAATGACATCAATTCGTTCCCTATTTAAGAGTAATAGACTAGTACGCAAGTTTGTTAATAATGTAATTTGTTAATAAAAATAAGTTTTATTGCTATTAAAAATTTAAAGTCGCTTTCATATTTTTTTAGCCACAATAACCATAATAGAGTGCTAAATTGAAAACAACAAAATAATATATTTTAAAAGTCAGGAATACAATTTATTTTTGTTATCAAAATGCAATGAAATGCTCATGAGGCACTTACCTTTTTGGATTATTCAAACAATTTCTTTTTGTAGTGAAAACTTCTTTAGGTGCGGTGGGTGATTTTGGATGGGTAAAATCTTATGAGTTCGCGTCACCAACATGATATAATAACAGAATATAATAATATAAATGTCGATAAATTATTAAATCAATTAAGTTATACCTATTTTATACTGGACATGCGCAGCCCAATATAATATTATGTTGGATTAATAAATAAACCATATAAAAATGTATATACTTGTTGCTCGGAGTACCGATAGTTGTGAAAACCAGACTAATGTTAATAGTTTTAATTTACTTTGTTTTAAGTAATCCCCAAAACCAATTAACACAACCCATACAAACTGTATGAGCGCTGAGCTACTCGTATAATAGCGGTCACTACAGTAATTGCTAATCCTTATTTATATTATAACAAAAAGCGTTCCACGCGTTAAGAAATATTTGTAATGAAGTCCAGCATCGCTTGAAAAGCAGGCTCTATCTCATTAGTTCATAATAACTTCCGAGCGAAGAACCCGGGGATAACTAAGCTGCCGCACACAAAACCTCCAGCTATTCACGCTCTCCAGCTTATTAAGATGTGTTGGATACACGCTGCCTCACAAAGGCGTACGAGCTCACCAACACAGTGTGGTCCAAGTGACGAACTCTAGATGATTGCGGGCGGACATAAAAAAAGTAAATAAAAATGTTGACGCATTTAAAGAAAGAAGAAAGAAATAATTTTCGGATTTTAAAGTGTGTGATGAAAATGAAAAATTTATAGTGTCTGACTAATGTTTTTTCCAACAACTTCGTCAGCTCTAGAGCTATTTATTTATAATAAATTGGGTTATTAAATGATTTATTATGTCACAGCGAACACTACATATTTGAATGAAACTAATTAGTGGACGTCAATGCTGATATATCTCCATAAATTGGCAAAAAATACGGTACTGAGTCACATGCATCCATCAATTACCTGCTTGCAAAATAAGAAAACAGAAACCCTATTTGAATGAAACTTGTACGGACCGCACTTTCTGACAGTTTATGGGGAAGCTTATGTTCAGTAGAAGACTTGTGTTGGGCTGTCATTGTAATGATGATGGTGATGATGATGTTTATTTATGTAAAAAAAATTCTGAATGTTTATTGAAAATTAATAGGAAAAATCGCTGTCAGCTCATATCCTATCCCCATGCTGTCGGGGTAATGATACCATCGGTTCCGTCTGTATGAACAGAGGTGTTAATCCAGGTGTAAGCAGGCCCGCAGTGCAACACCTTCCGGCTCCGTAATGAGACAGTTACTTGCACACAATTACATTGTCTTGGTTGCGTTTAGGTTAAATTGTTTCGTCGCCGTGTTGCGATAAATTTAGTAAATTAGAGAATTTTGGTTGGGAGAATTTTATTCTCATATATAAATTCATATAATAATTTTGCAGATGCGCTGTCATCCCAATGACCTAAGATGAACTACCTGGTTTCCAGTAAAAAGATTCTCTGGTTCTCTACACTCACCATATGAAATATCATTAAGTTTCAATTTTAAGCTGTTATTATGCGAGACCATGGTTCTTTTTTGGTTGAGCCGACCAATTCGTGCTACAACCATACTATAGAAACAGAAACAGGAACAAAAGCTTTTTTATTCAATATAGATTATAAATAATACTTATTGAAAGTCACAATTTTGTATAATTACTACTGGTTCGAAAAAAACCTCTGTCCTGGGATGAACCAGCAAGAAAACCAGCGGAACTTTTTTTTTAAATAACAGCTTACAATCATGATGTAATCACAATTAATCACACAAAATAAATTAGAAATAGCTTGGTAGCGATCTCCTCATTCCCAGGGGCTATTATCATCCATAAATTCCTTAATATTATAATAATCCTTTTTATACAAACTTTGTTTAATAAAGTTTTTGAACTTTGAGGAGGTACTTGTACTTGTATATTTTGTGGGATTTTGTTGTAATAGCGTATAAATCGCCTCAAGAATGAATTACTGACTGGGTGGAGTCGAGTAACTGGTACTACTAGCTTGTGTCTGTTCCTAGTATTTACAGAATGAATATCTCTTATTTTTGTATAACTACCTTTATTTTTGTATATATACATTACATTTATAAATGTACTAGCTGTTCCCCGCGACTTCGCTCGCGTGTTAGGGTTTTTATTTTTTTTGCGCAGAACCCTAACTCTTTTTCTTAAATAAAAGTAGCCTAAGTTACTCCTTATAACATAAGCTATCTGCCAGTAAAAGTCACGTCAAAATCGGTTCAGCCGTTTCGAAGATTAACCGGAAGAAACAGACGGACAGACAGACAGACAGAAATTTTAAAATTTGTATTTTAGTTATAAGTACCGTATTTACTTTCATATGCATTTAGTAAAAAGCTGTTATTTTGACATTACAAACAGACACTTCAATTTTATTTATTTGTTTAGATTGAGAGGCCAAAGTTAATATATTAATTTCTTAAAATTTTGAAGTGAAAACTTCTTTAGCGGCGTTGTGCACTATTTTTGTAATGGGTAAAAAATTTAAAACTCGCGTCAGGTCACGTGTCCTGATCGAAAATTCGTAGGACGGACGGAGAGTGGACAGCCGGCGCGGCGTAGGAGAGGAAGTAAGTTAGGTTTAATGAATTTTCATTTATTAATTAATATAATTTTATTATTAAGATTAGGCTTCGATCTAGTCTACTGTACTGCTTGACGAAATCATTAATATAGATACATATGTACTTACACATTATAGATGTAATATTTGTAATATGTTTATACTTTATAGCATTAACCTATATTTTCATAACATCACAATCAGCACATGTGCGGTGTAGGTTTACCAAGCAAATAATTTCGAATCAAAATAAATGAAATAAGATAATAATAAATAATCTCCGCCATTCCAAAATATCAAAAATGCACAACGTTAATATTCAAGTTTTCCCTTCTGCCGGCACTCCCGGAGTGCAACCCGTCGTTTTTTTGTCGGAGCGACTATTTAGGTTTTAAATCGCAGATTGCTCATATGGCCTTCTTCTGTAAAATAAATATAATTTCAGTGTCAGTCGCGTGTCCCCATAGCAAAATACCATACGACATTATGCTATGGAAATAACTTTTTTACAGAATAATATGCTGCAGATCTAAGTCTGTTTGCTAATTTTGAAATATGGGGACACCATTGAAGCTTCGCGTCTAGTGTTATTCCAAGAAAAATGGTGGTATCGACAATACTCAGTTCCTCCCCATTTAAAATTACATTAGTATTTAATTGTTTGACATTTGGAGTCATGAATTTCAGGCATTTCGTTTTAGTGCCGTTTAAATGCAAGTTATTAACATTGAACCAATTTACTAATTTAGATATAGCATTATTTACTTCGTCATATTTTAATAATTGTCGTTTTAATTTTAAAATTAATGAAGTGTCATCAGCAAATAATACTATATTATGGTCATCCCCTGTTATGTAAGGTAAGTCATTAATATATACAAGAAACAGAAAGGGGCCGAGAATCAAGCCTTGACCCACGCCTATTTGTACTATCTACCCGGAAGAGCTCATACTATTAATGACAATTTTTTGCGTTCTGTTACTTAAATATGAAACAATTAATTTAAGAACATTACTTCTTACACCGTAGTGTTGTAGTTTCCTGATTAATGATTCATAGTGAACACAATCAAAGACTTTGGATAGGTCACAAATTATCCCAAAGCATCCTGTTAATTCTCCCATGCATTGAAATTATATTTAATCAGCTCAACACCAGCATCAGTTGCCGAGCGACCCCTTGTGAAGCCGTATTGATTTTTATGAATTAAACTATTTATTAAAAAAAATAATATTTGATCAAAAATATTTTTTTCAAAACTCTTACTCTTACGAATTTTCGATCAGGACACGTGACCTGACGCGAGTTTAACACTTTTTACCCATTACAAAAAAAGTGCACAACGCCGCTAAAGAAGTTTTCACTTTAAAAATGTATTGTTAAACAGTTATATATATACCACGCACCCTGAGGACTGACGAAAAGATCGTGGAGCTGGAAGAAGAGATAGACAAATTGCGCTGGCATATTATAGGATTATCCGAAGTCCGAAGAGAGGGGGAGGACACGGTAATCCTCGAATCCGGCAACTTGCTCTATCACCGGGAGGGCGACCATCTGTCCCAAGGAGGTGTCGGATTTATCGTCCACAAGTCTCTCGTTAACAACGTTGTAAAGATCGGGAGTGTGTCGACGAGGGTTGTGTACCTTATACTCAGAATCACCAAACGGTATTCGCTGAAGGTCATACAGGTTTACGCACCAACTTCGGCACACCCCGATGAGGAGGTGGAGGAAATGTATGAGGATATCTCTAGAGCCATGCATTCCTCCAAAACCCAATATACGGTGTTAATGGGAGACTTCAATGCAAAACTAGGCACAAGAGAGAACGGTGAGCTGAAAGTAGGGAAATTTGGAATAGGGCAACGGAACACAAGGGGCCAGCAGCTGGCCGACTTCATGGAGAAAGAGGGACTCTTTATGATGAACTTTTTCTTCAAGAAGCGGCCCCACAGGAAGTGGACCTGGTCGAGCCCCGACGGTTCGACAAAAAATGAGATTGACTTCATTATGACGACCAGACGACAACTGTTCAGTGATGTCTCAGTGATCGCGAGGGTGAAAAGCGGTAGCGATCACCGAATGGTTAGAGGCACACTGAACCTAAATGTTAAGTTGGAGAGGTCTCGTCTAATGAAGTCAACGCTCCGTCCCCCTCGTGCTCTAATCCAAAGTCCCGAAACCTTTCAGCTCGAGTTACAAAACCGTTTTCAGTGCCTAGAAGACTGCAATGAAGTGGACGATATGAATGACAAGCTCGTGGAAACTGTCCATGCGGTCGGAGCTAAGTTCTGCAAGACCCGCCGCAGAAGAACACAAAAACTCTCCGATCACACTCTTAATCTCATGGCTGTTAGATGGGAGATGAGGCTACATTCTTCAACAGATTTGACAGCCTACAGGCAACTGAACAGACAGATCTCCAAATGCATGCGGCGAGACTTACGCAACTTCAATACAGCTCGTATTGAAGAAGCGATCGAGCGGAACCAAGGCTCCAAAGTCTTTGCCAGAGATCTGTCTGCCAGAAAGAGCCAACTGTCAAAGCTGAAGACCGAATGTGGCAGCATCGTTTCCGGGGCACCTGAGATTTTGAGTGAGATTGAGAGGTTCTATGGGCAGCTGTACACGTCATCGTTGGAGCCACACGCAAGTGTGAGTAACGATCCAAGAGCGAGTCTTATTCGACACTATTCCGAAGATATCCCGGACGTCAGTCTAAGCGAGATTAGAATGGCTCTCCAGCACCTTAAAAACGGCAAGGCCCCAGACGAGGATGGAATTACAGCGGAGCTTCTGAAAGCGGGTGGAAGACCGGTACTTAAAGTCCTTCAGAAGCTCTTTAATTCCGTCCTCCATGGTGGCATTACACCGGAGGCGTGGAGCAGAAGTGCGGTGGTCTTGTTCTTCAAGAAAGGTGACAACGCTCTCTTGAAGAACTACAGACCGATTTCCCTTCTGAGCCGCGACTACGTGCTGTTTTCGAGAGTCATTACGAATCGTCTCGCGCGCAGACTTGACGACTTCCAGCCTCCCGAACAAGCCGGTTTCCGAAAGGGCTTTAGCACCATAGACCACATACATACCCTACGGCAAATTGTACAGAAGTCCGAAGAGTACAATTTGCCACTATGTCTGGCGTATGTGTACTATGAGAAAGCCTTTGATTCCGTCGAAATTTGGGCGGTGCTGCAGTCCCTTCAGCGGTGCCAAGTTGACTGTCGGTATATCGAAGTGCTGAAGTGTTTGTACAATAGAGCTACGATGGCTATCCGAGTACAGAACCAGAGTACGAAACCTATCCAATTGCAGAGAGGTGTAAGACAGGGTGACGTTATATCCCCGAAACTCTTCACCGCTGCGTTGGAAGACGTTTTCAAGCTTCTGGACTGGAAAGGATATGGAATTAACATCAATGGCGAGTACATCACTCACCTTCGATTTGCCGACGATATAGTCCTCATGGCAGAATCGCTGGGGGAACTAAGCACTATGCTCAATGACCTCAATAGTGTCTCCTAACGGATAGGTCTTAAGATGAACATGGACAAAACAAAGATTATGTTTAATGTCCATGTCACACCTATGCCGGTAGTTGTTGGGAGCACTAAGCTCGAAGTTGTTGACGAGTATGTTTACCTGGGACAAATAGTCCGACTAGGTAAGTCCAACTTCGACCGAGAGGTCAATCGACGGATTTAACTCGGTTGGGCAGCGTTCGGGAAGCTACGACACATCTTCTCGTCAGAAATACCTCAAAACCTTAAAACAAAATTGTACAACCAGTGCGTGTTGCCAGTGATGACTTACGGAACTGAGACGTGGTCCTTCACTGCTGGCCGTATGAGGAAGCTCAAGGTCGCTCAGCGAGCTATGGAGAGGGCTATGCTCGGAGTTTCTCTGCGTGATAAACTTAGGAATGAGGATATCCGCAGTAGAACCAGAGTAACCGACATAGCCCAACGGATTAGTAAGCTGAAGTGGCAGTGGGCCGGCCATATAGCTCGAAGAACCGACAACCGATGGGGAAGAAAGGTTCTCGAGTGGCAGCCTCGTACCGGTAGGCGAAGTGTAGGGCGTCCCCCCACAAGATGGAGTGACGACCTGGTAAGACATGCAGGAAGTCGAAGGATGCAGGTGGCTCGGGACCGTGCTTTGTGGCATTCCTTGGGGGAGGCCTATGTTCAGCAGTGGACTTGTGAAGGGCTGTAATGATGATATATATATATATATATATATATATATATAAAAAGTGTTGGGAGTACAGAAATTAGTCTAAAATTGGCGGGGTCTAATGTACTACCAGATTTGAATAAAGTATGAAAAAGAAAAAAATATGTAATAATAGGTGCAGCATGGGTCTTCCATGTGCAAAGAGTAAGACAAAGAGAAAACAGATGAGGTACCAACATATTCTTCTAACGTCTACATCTTCTACACTTAAAACCCAGCGATTATATTAAAATATAAAGTTAACAAATTGTTACAGAATAAACATTTTTTGATTTTTTTAACAATAAATGCGACGAACCATTAGATCTATCTAATGGTTTCCTATAAATAGCAGAAAAACCAATTCCTAACGTGAACATGTGAACATACACTGGTGTGAGTAAACGCTTCAGGAATAAGACGGTTAGTTAAAATTATTTATAATTATGTCGGGAATTGTTTAAGTGCGTCCTCTTAGTACAAAGTACGCGTTATAAAAGGTTTTAATTCTAAGGAATTATACTTTTATGTTCCAGCAAAATTGTCGGCCCGCTCTTTATTCTGGGAAGAGAGCACTTTTTGTGAGAATAAAGTCATCAGCGAGCTCTCGACGCCCAGTTAATTGCACGTAATCAGCGAGTAACGCGGTATGTGCTGGCTCGCAATCACACGAGAATTAGGCCGCGTACACATGGAGCCGGCACCGGCGTTCATATTAATGTTTTCCTGTTTTACGAGATTTTATTTAGGTGGTACTATAATGAAACAAGCCTTGATAAGATTGAATTTAAAATTTTATAATTGATGAGCATTTAATTGGATGCAAATTTTTATGATCTGTCAAATAGCTTGATGAAGCATGTTGAAAATTAGATTTAGGGCCACAAGAAATAACTCCTAGGATAGTTTTTCAGAGGTTAGGGTTCTTTTTCTGGCTAGGAGTCCTTCTAGGTATATGTATCTTTCTATTACCAATTTATGACACTAATGATAATTATACTCACGGCTACGTTTCGATTTTGAGAGTAAAAGAGTCAACGTTTCGGAACCGATATTGGGATATTTATTTATTTTTTATTTACGTAGGGAGAGGAATAGGAGGCCAGTATTATTTAAGAAAGGTATTCTACTTTCGTCCTCAGAAGTGACAACATATAAAGAGCCTCCATTTTTTAAAATATGTTGTAGATTTCTGTAGACTACTGGAAAGACCTGCCATCAGATGGTTAGTTAGGTCGTTTTGTTTATTTGATTTAAAAATTTCAAATTAAAACGTCAGAAAATTGTTGTGTTTATAAATTTATAAAATATTGCATACCTTAAGCGGAAGCGCAAGGTGTGTTCTACTATCGCCTAAAAATTAAGATTCCAACATTTTATCGAATAAAATCGTATCTAGCAATCATATTATACATATAAATGATATAAAAAGCACATTGTTAGAAAGATAAATGATTGTTGAACTTATTAATATTTTTTTTAAATCGATTAATTGCTATTTTTAAATAAAAAAAAAGGGTTTTAGTGGCTTATGGTGTGGATTTATCATGTCCCTGTGGCTTGTAAACACAATAACTTTTGAAAATATTAATTGTTTAACTCAATCTATTTTTTAATCTCTTCATCTATCATGTGGGAAGCCACTGAATGTAAATGGCAGTGTAGTTTTATTTTGTTTAGCTATAATTAATTTTTTTCGGCTCCAAAATGGCGAAATTTTCGTTGATTTGTTAGCCTCGTATACAAAAATATTTCTCTAAATGGTTGTTGTTGTTGTTTTTATTATTCGCTCGAGAGAGCAGGCAAAGGAACTATGCCATACAGCCTTGTCTTCATGTATAATTTTCCTTCATATTTCACTGCTTCACAATATGTTGATGCGTCACATTGTGCAGCCTTGGGAGATTTTGACGGTAACTTGAGCCAGCAGGCAGCTGACAGTTGGCGATGGTATCTAAAGGCGCCTATGCAAACAAACAGCTTATCTTGAGATTCCATCACCATCAGAGCACTTGTTTCACAATTTCCATTAATAGTTCACATGCGCAGACACTTAATACACAAAATCGCACTACTTTTACATATCAAAGTCCACTTCAAACCATTATTTAAACAATAATACAGGAGCAGCAAGCCGCCGCCGGTCGAGTTCCCGCCAAAACTCTTTCTCTAAATGGGAAGCTACAGCCACAGAGTAGTAATGAGTAGTTTAGTTTGGCTCACAGAGTACATTATATATAGGGAATAATGTAAAATAAATAAATTATACTAAAAATTTAATAACAAATTTGTTTTGTAACAAAATAGTAAGTTAGCAAGGTTTATTTTAAACTATTCATTAATTTGTTTGATTCTTAATTGGCCAAGCATGGCTAAATTTAAAAAAGCGACATCTACTGCAACATGGACAAACTGTCATGACATAATAATACCTCTAAGAAAAATTATAGTATGGACTGTATGCCACTGGTTTGGTAGTGTTTCTATATAGTTTGTGCTGGTTTTTTGTTTTTTTTTCTGTGGTTTGGCTTCAGTCGCCTTTTCCGGTATATATTACTCTACTCTATGGTCGCCTTCGTGAGTGGACATTGTTTCGGTTGTTTGCAGCGGCTCAAAAAAATCGCTCTACAAATGCACAATATTCGAATAACCAAATTTCTTAAATACTTAATTATAATAATAATAAGACATTTTTTATTACAATATTTAAAAGCACAGAATAAATAATAGTAGTACGTACTAAAAGCAAGTAGTATAATTTTTTTTGTCATGGGTGACATTTTCATGGTTTTCGAGTGTTGAAGCCGATAGTGCTGTCGAAATGTAAATCCAAGATGGCGGCCGAAGTAGGTACCAATTTTTTCATCATGGGTGTCATTTTCATGGTTTTCGAGGGTGTTGAAGCTGATAGTGCTGTCGAAATGTAAATACAAGATGGCGGCTGAATTAGGTACCAATTTTTTCATCATGGGTGTCATTTTCATGGTTTCCGAGGGTGTTGAAGCCGATAGTGTTGTCGAAATGTAAATCCAAGATGGCGGCTGCAATAGGTATCAATTTTTTCATCATGGGTGTCAATTTCATAGTTTTCGAGAGAGTTGAAGCCGATAGGGTTGTCGAAATGTAAATCCAAGATGGCGGCTGAAGTGGGTGCCAATTTTTTCATCTTGGGTGTCATTTTCATTGTTTTCGAGAGAGTTGAAGCCGATAGTGCTGTCGAAATGTAAATCCAAGATGGCGGCTGCAATAGGTATCAATTTTTTCATCACGGGTGTCATTTTCATGGTTTTCGAGGATGTTGAAGCCGATAGTGCTGTCGAAATGTATTTAAACTACTTTAAAAATTCCGTATAATCATGTTATACGTAATTTTTTTAATGCGCTTAAGGTATGCCCAATTGGATTTACCAATATTTAAATTTACTATGACACTAAGTGGCAGGACTCCTTTCCTGTCTATAAGTCCGTCTGCAGGTACCATCCTTTTACCTATATCTTCCGCCAAACAGTGCTGCTACAAGCACTGCTGCACTCCGATTTGAAGGGTATAGACAACCAGTACTATTATATATAGGCTGTAAGACATTCCATCTTAGTCCTCAGAGGTGACAATGTATCTGTAGTGTTTTGAATTGGCTGCAACTAACACTTGTTATCTATTATACTCTAAACTCCTTTGTCACTTCAGTCAGTGCTTCAGTTTTATAATAAATAATAGTTTAAAAAACTAAAAAAACACGCTTTTGTAGATAACCGAACTAAAATGTAGAAAATAATTTTCGATAATTTTAAAATAAGAAAATAGTGATTAACATAAAAAAATCATTTAGAAATCTAAATGATTGTTTCATGTTATCTCTATCTTAAAATTTTTATTTATTTTCCGTTTTTTAGTGCGGCTAACTACAAGAGCGTGTTTTTTTTGTAACGAAGTTCTTTTACGCGGCTAAGAGTAGATTGTACTGGCAGAAATCGTGGTTGTTTTATAAATCATTCGCAAATACTGAGGATCCTGGCAAGGACAATGGGACAAGCTGTTTAAATTATTATTGCATTGTCATCGGTCTTTGATAAGTGTGCGAAGTTTCAAACTAATCCAACGTTTTGAAGGGAATGAAAATCACATTCAAAAATTTCGTTCCATAGATACATATCAAGCTTATAAAAGCGTGTATAAGAAGAAATATTTAAGAAAAAGAGATTCGCAACACTATCAAGTATGACCATAACACAACGTTAGCGTACCTACTCCGTCAGTTTAATATGTTGTAAATATGGTAGATGAATTAAACTACAAATCCCATGTCAAATATAAATAAGAGTACGCGAGAGGCTCCCGCGTGCATGTAATAACAAGACACGCGGTCCCACCTCGCGTCGCGACGCCGAGTGTAATCATGTCATAAATCATCGCCGACGGGATGTATTAAAGTCGCGAAGCACTCGCACTGTGTAAACGCAACATGTCTCTTTTCTATTTTAGCAAAGAAAGCATATATCGCCTTCTCGCATTAAAACTGTATAATCTCAAAACTTACTAATTTTACAGGAGAGCGTTTTAAAGGTTTAATGTGTAATATTTTTAATAATAGTGATGTTTTCAACAGGTATTTTTTAATTTTTTGCTAGTTACATTATCTGTCTTTCAAATTAAGATAAAATTATATATTAATTTTATTATATAGTAGCCGAAACGTAGGTCTGAAAAATAATCGTTTTGAGTTTTAATACTTTTCTAGATAAAAGGTTGCTTAATTTTTACGATTTATATTGAACATAAATACTTAATTTAAGAAATGCGATTGAATTTAAGGATTTAAATAATATTTTTCACAGTAAAACAATAATATATTATGAAATATTTATTTCTTTCAGTACAATTATGAAATTATTATACTAAATATGGACTAAAACTTATACAACTAAAAAAAATACTCAAAAAATAAGGGAATTATAAAATAAAATTAAGTGATTGATTAGGTCACGTTAATCACTAAGTAACATGGCACTAAGTTAGGAACTTGTTAACTAAGGTATTTCAGTCTTACTGATCATTTTTTAATCTAAGTTTAAGATCTAGGTATAAAAGGTACTTTTTTAATTATTAAGAACTTTATCCAGTCTTTGGAGTATTATTTATACCTATAAATAGTTTAAGCTATTGGCAATGAAATGACGTGTATGTAGTGCATCTGGTAAAGCATAATATGCATCAAAAAATGCTTGCCTGTGTTCCTCTAAAATGAGAGTAGAACATTTCTGCCTGCATTTCTCTCCGCAAGGAGGCTTAATAGATTTTTCGCTCACAACTTTATTTTTAGTTGAGTAGCTTTTACTTGCATGCCTCAATCGTTTTAATTCATTTGTTTTCCATTTTGTTGGGTTAGCTAGACGTTTACGTGTGTTCTTTTTCGGTGAAACTTGCTCTGTCTATGATTCAACCATTTGGATTAATTGAACCGATGGATTTTCAGCTTGAGATGGCTCAGAATCAGAACTACTTTGTGATAAATTTAAATATTTACTAATATTGAAATTGGGATCAGCTACACTGTCATCAGAAGAATAATCTTTTCCAGAGGAAGACGAGCTGGATGAAGAACTTGTGGAATCGGAGTCACTGCTATCTGATGAATCTAAAATAAAATGTCTGACTTAGATACAATTACTTCTCCTACAAAATCTACAAAAAATATTGATAGAAATCTTACCAATTTTCCGAAGTTGCTGCATCTCTGAAGTGTTCATTTCTAGTACATTACATTGTTGTTGTAAATCTGAATTTTAATTTCTTCCTGTGAACCTTCCTGGGGATTTTCGTTCGATTCATGTAAACCTTGCAAGGGATTTTCGTTCGGTTCCTGTAAACTTTCCTGGGGGTTTTCGGTCTTTTCCTGTAAATCGTGTTGTAGACCTGTCAAAGAAAAATATTAAGTGTAATAAGTACCTAAAATAAAATAAAATCTCATTAATATACACTTAGCAATATAAAAACATACCGAAGTTTTGAATTATTACATATTGTGGGTTATTTTCATGTCCATGTATGTCCATCGATTCCACTTCGGGATCAGCAATAGGCGGTTCTTTATGAGTGATTATATTTCTTTTCAAGCTCTCTAAAAATTTACTTCTTTGTGCCATTTCAAAAGCATTTAATTTAATCTGAATAAATAAATAAATACAATTAGAGCCGGCACTACAACTGACGGTCAGATGCGACGGCTAGCTGTCGCGGCTATCTCGTTTTGTATATAGAGAGGAACGTGCATCAAAACGAGACAGCCACGACGGCTAGCCGTCGCTCACCCCCGACCGTCCGTCACAGTGCCGGCTATTAAATCATAACCAAACGAATTGAAACAAGTCGCTGTATGTTTCAGAATCACAGTGATATTTACAGCCAATATTAACGAAAATCAAAATAATCTTACTTTTATTAATTAAAAAGCAAACATTTTCGGAATTAAACTATTTCTGATGTCAGATTTATGATTAAAAGTAGATAATTTTAAATTAAAACATAACTTTTAACAAAAAATATCTAAAACACTATACAATTTAGAACAAACATATTTTTAATGAAAAAGATCAGGACAGTATTATTCATATTTTATCTAAAAAACTGTACAATTACATAATTATACAATTTTAAAGGGAGAATTGATTCA
Organism: Parnassius glacialis; assembly: GCA_033319125.1. NCBI lineage: Eukaryota > Metazoa > Arthropoda > Insecta > Lepidoptera > Papilionidae > Parnassius > Parnassius glacialis. The sequence goes on along the minus strand of JAVANC010000019.1, from coordinate 48,665,070 downwards.
AACTTTGCTACACATTTATAAGTAATAAGTGTATAATTTTGAGATTGTATAATACTAATGAAATAGAATGCTTACCTTTGGGTCAAATTTTCGTTTTTGTATACTTTAGAAGAGACACAACGCGTGCACTACTCGGTCGCTTGAACGTAACTAAAATTTATATAGTATTCGCGCAATACAACGTCTCACTACGGCCAATTTAAAACTAACCAATGCGCTATCTAGCGAGTGTTTGTTGAACTACGGTCTTTTGTCAATGTTTAAGAGAAAAATACCGATGATACCTAACGTTTTCGCATATTAACTAAATTTCGAATATTTTTGGAAATTGTACACTTTTAATGCGAAAAGGCGATATTCTAAACTAAAATTTCAGTGTCATATTATGTTATGACGCGGTTGTTTTTTTTTTTATGAAAGAGTAAAGCAAACGAATATACTGCTTACATGTTTGTGTTATATGACAGGGTTTTTAAAATCATAACTTATAATTACCCAGCATATACAATATACATTACATGCCTAATCTCATTCCGTGGCTTATATGTAGGAAACTACTTTTTAAATTATTTTTTTAATTAAGTAATTTTCCTTATTTTTATATCTCAGTCCCACTGTACCTTATAACTAAATAATACAAAACAATTTATTAAATTACCTACTATATTAAAGTTGTAGCACTAATGGGTCGGTTCGACCGGGGTAGGACCATGCTCTCACAGTATACCAGCAGAATACATCATGGGTCACAGCATCCACTTACGATCAGGTGGACTGTGTGCTCGTTTGACACCATTATTCTATAAAATTTTAACAGTATCTACTTGACTTTAATACTTTGATATTCACCTATGTTACACGTTTTTGTGTTAGTTTCATAGACCATAGTTAAGAAGCGACTTAAAGGTCCTCATTCCCGGACGGTATAAACAACGTATAAATTAATGTAAATTATGCTTTTAATAAGTTGGTTTGTGATTATCTATTAAAGGCAATGCTTGTGACGTGAATCATCCAAGTATATCAAATGTACCTATTGCTAAACAGACGTATATATTAATAGTTATTTGTATGTAAGTACTAATTATATATTTTATAGAATAGAATAGAATAGAATAATTTTTATTCAATAAACATTACATGTGTAATTCTTATTAAAAGTCATTTTTTACTTTACCACTGGTTCGAAAAAAAACCCTCTGTCCTGGGAAGAACCAGCAAGAAACCCAGCGGGACTTTTTTTAAAGCAAATTTTACAATAATGGTTGTACTAATTATATAAGTACAAAATTTATTTTAGAAACAGCTTGGAAGCGATCACCTCATTCCCAGGGGTTATTATCAACCATGTATTCATTTATACTATAATAACCCTTTTTATACAGTTTCAACTTAACAAAACATTTAAACTTGCTAATAGAGAGAACCTGTACACTTTCCGGGACCTTGTTGTAATAGCGTATACATTGCCCCATGAATGAATTACTGACTCTGTGGAGTCGAGAAACTGGCATCACTAGTTTGTGTTTGTTCCTAGTGTTTACAGAATGTATATCACTTTTTTTACTAAAACTATCTTTGTTTTTGTGAACATACATTAAATTTTCGTAAATATACTGAGAGGTCAAAGTTAATACATTAATTTATTTAAATTTATCTCTAAGAGACTCTCTCGGTTTTAGATTGTAAATAGCTCTAATGGCCCTCTTCTGTAAAACAAAAATAGTTTCTGAATCAGCCGCATTTCCCCATAGCAAAATCCCATAAGACATTATGCTATGGAAATAACTAAAATAAACTAATCTAGCTGTCTCGACACTAGTGAGACCTCTAATCTTTTATACAGCATAGGCTGCAGAACTTAGTCTGCTTGCTAATTTGGATATATGGGGGTCCCACTGAAGCTTTGCGTCAAGAGTGATGCCAAGAAAAACAGTGGATACAACAGGGCTCAATTCCTCCCCATTTAAAAACACATTGGTATTCAGATTTTTAACATTCGTTGTTGTAAATTTAACACAATTAGTTTTATTTCCGTTTAAATGCAGATTATTAACGTTAAACCAATACATATATATATATATATATATATATATATATATATATATATATATATATTTGTCATCATCATCATCGTCATTACACACAAGTCCACTCCTGAACATAGTTGTCCCCCAAGCCACAAAGCACGTTCCTGAGCCTCCTTCATCTATCGACTTCCTGTATGTCTTACCATCCTACGCACCTACACTTCGCCAGCCGGTACGAGGCTGCCACTCGAGAATTTTTTCTCACTATCGGTATTCGATTTTACGAGTTATATGGCCGGCCCATTACCACTTCAGCTTACTAATCCACTGGGTTATGTCGGTTACTCTGGTGCTACTGCGGATATTCCTCGTTTCTAAGTTTATAACGCAGAGAAACTGCGAGCATAGCCTTCTCCATAGCTCGCTGAGTAAAATTGAGCTACATCATACGGCCAGCAGTGAAAGACCACTTCTCAGATCTAGAAGTCAACACTGGCAACACGTACTGGTTGTACAGTCTCGTTTTCAAGTTTTAAAGTATACCTGACGAGAAGATCTGTCGTATATATAAATTATATTTGTATAGTATTGTATGTATTTAAATATCAACATAATTGCGTGTATTTGTTTTTAATTATCTTTCTTTTACTCTATATTGCTATACCTACATCAAATTCCCAGAACTCAATGGGTTGACTTTTATAATAGTGAATGCAATAAAGAATAAACTAATACAATAGCTAGATCAGCGACGGGAAGCAGCATAGAAGATGCGATATCTGTAACTGCGATCGCCATTCCACTTGTCAAACGTGGGGGTTATGGCAAATCCTCACCAGATCACCACTTCCGAAAGACCGAACTCACCAGTGATTTGTGTCTGGTCTGATAAGAAGAGAAGAAAGTGAAGATTTTTATTGACGACAATCCATTTGGAACAATATACGCAGCAGGTATAGATCCAATTTTGTTTGGATGGGAAATACTGCAAATATGTAGTTTTATAGAGAAATTAACTTTTGTAATCAATATAGATTTTAAATAATACTTATTGAAAGTTACTCTAAAGTTTAATTTACCACTGGTTTGTAAAATAGCTCTGTCCTGGGAAGAACCAGCAAAAGACCTAGCAGGACATTTAAAATAATAACAGTTTCCAATCTACACACAGTTAATAACACAAAACAAATTAGAAATAGCTTGGTAGCGATAACCTTATTCGCAGGGGTTATTATCCATAAATTCCTTAATATTATAATAACCATTTTTTATATAAGAAACTTTTTTTTAACTTTCAGTAGATTAAGATACAGAAAGACAGGGGTTTAGGTTAAGAAAAGGTGGTATGTTGCAAAGACCAGATTTTGTAAATACGTATCGCGAGATAAGAAACAACCGCGGAAGACGCTGCGCGTTTACTCGTCCCATTAATATTAATTAGCGACGATCACATCCGTTCCGAGTATTTCTATTTTGACGAGTCTAAGATAACATCTCGAACGATGGCATGAGTATAATTTATAATCTGTTTAATTTGAGCAAGGATAATAATTACAGAGAGAGGAATGATGAGCTATGCATAATACGTCTTAAAAACTACAAATAGTTGGAAGGCAAAGACTTTGACCGTACAACCTAAATGTATTACAATATAGAATAAAATAAAATAATGAAAAAAATTGTACACCACACGCGCAATACATGCTTATGTCGATTGTCAAGTTGTAGTAACCAGTTCGCGGTACAATGCAATAGGTGAGGAATTAGATTTTAAAATCGTGAGAGAGCCTATATGGAAGACAATATAACGCATTGTCTTCCTATTTCCAGTTAGTTGTGTCAGTGTAAGAAGGCTGTATTTGTTCCTTGAAATTGTTAATTACAGTTTGTTGATTTACGACATGCTCGGCAGTGAGGGGGGGGGGGGGGTGATTAGAGAACTTGTATGTTTTTTTTTATAGGATAAGGGTGACAAACGAGCACACAGTCTACCTGATGGTAAGTGGTTGCTGCGGCCCATAGACATCTACAACTATCCTCGTTTGCGAATCAAAATGCAGATGCGTTGTAACCCGTGAGGACTAAGATGGAATGCCTCATTTCTGTCTGAGGAATAGAAATGGTCTAGGGCAGTTGAAATCTGAAAACGCGGGCGCGCTGGAGAAACGCGGTGGACTGGCCTATATTGTTATGGTTGCAGCATGAATGGGCCGGCTCGACCGAGGTAGGGCCACGTTCTCACAGAATACAGCTAATGCTGTATGGTGAGTGTAAACAACAGAGTCCTTTTATACTGGCAACGAAGCATTCCATTTTATTCCTAAGGGGTGACAGCGCATTTGCATTTTGATTCTTAATCGAAGACATATAGTAGTAGATGTTTATAGGCCACAGCATCCACTTACTGTAAGGTGGACTGTGTGCTAGTTCGTCACTCTTATTCAATAAAAAAATCTATGACAATGAATTGCTCAAAAATCAAGTTTTATAGCTGGAATAATTACGATGATGCGATTATTCCGCCGCGGAGGGATGTATACACGTTTATGCCTAACGAAGAAAAATTTAGGGGCGGACATTTACAAAGTATATTTTTTCGTAAACGAAGCCAATCGTCTCTGGGAGGGTAGCCAGGTGGTCATGTGTTTTTTGGGAAAGTCCCAATTTGTTTTTAGAAATTCTTCTAAGTTTTGAAATAATACTTCGCCATTACTGTTAGAGAATGTTAAGGGTCCAATCTGAATGGTATAGATATTAGGTATAATAAGCTGTAAGACGGTAACGGGCTGTAATGTCAAATATACAAGCTGTAAGACATTCCATCTTTGTCTTCAGAAGTGATAACGCATGTTTTGTGTTTGCAGGTGACCATGGGCTGTAAAATCCAGTTACCATAAGGTGGACTGTACGGTCATTTGTTATTTTAGTATGTGTTCTAATTAACTTAAGGAGATTTGTTCAATTTGCTGAGTACTAGTTTTCGGAATTCTAAAACCTACCTTTTCAGTTGTTTTGTGTTAATAATTCCGTTCAACGTAGAAGCCGCACCTGTATAACGGCTGCAGCGCAAATAGACTGGCTTGGCCGAAAAGGGACCACGCTTTCACAGAATACCATCATAAAAATAGCAGCTTAATGCTGATGTATTTCATATGCTGTGCGTAGTGAACCGGAGACTCATGTACCTTAGTCCTCATGGATAATAACGCCATTACATTTTGATTCTTCATTGAGGGTATGATGGAGGATGTATAATATTTGTGTAGACTTTGTCTCCGTTTGTCAACCTTACAATATTAAAAATAAAATTATTAACTTTCACTATATTTATTGAAACTTCATAATTATATAGAAAGGCTTAGTTATCCTAGTGTTCTCTGCACCCCGCAGCCCGCGCGCCCCGGGCGCTGTCTAATTGCTCATAAATTGTCTGTCACGCGCCGGGATATACTTCCACGAAGCTAACAATAGTGGAGAGGACAAAGAGAGCAACACCAACGCAAAGTACTTCCAAGTAAATTAAGAGCTCCATATTATAAGACACTTGTAAATAATTGGTTTTTGCTATACATCATGTTATCATAAATACTATAATGTAATCTTTGAATCATCATTATTATCATTAATGCTATTAATATATACTTCTTTATAAAAGCAAAAGCGACAAACGAGCACACAGTCCACCTGATGGTAAGTGAATGCTGTGCCCCAGCCCCATAGCCATCTACGTAAAGATACGTTGTCCCCGCTGACGATTAAGATGCAGTCTCGTTACCCATAAAGAGACACCAGTTCTTTACACTAACCATACGAAACACAAAGCTATCACATAATACCAACATATAATTTATAATTTAAAATTAAAAATTTTGTACAGCCGACTTCAATATAAGTTATTTAAGAATAACTCAAAAACTATTGGTCTGACCTTGATTAAATTCATATGGGACCACACGAAAGCTATCAGCTTTCATATAAAAAAAGAATCATCGAAATCGGTTCACTCAGTACAAAGTTATGAGGTAACACACATAAAAAACATACAGTCGAATTGAGTACCGTCTCCTTTTTGGAAGTCTGCAGAAAATAACAGCATTAAAGCTTTTATCTTAGTCCTGATAGGTGACGACACATCTTTATTTTTGTCGAGGATAAAATAGACAGATATTGTGAAGATAGGAATGAATAAATACTTGATAGCGGGGCCTCTTTTCTGCCGACTTCCAAAAAGGAGACGGTACTCAATTCGACTGTAACTGTGTGACTGTAACTATATGAAAGCTGATAGTTCTCGTGTAGTCCCATATGAATTTGATCAAGGTCAGACCAATAGTTTTTGAGTTATTCTTAAATAACTTATATTGAAGTCGGCTGTACAAATTTTTTAATTTTAAATTATTGTCAAGGTGTTTTTCTGGGTAGGTTACTTATACCAATTTATATCGGCAAGCAGCAGTACGTACACTGCTGTATTCCAGCACAGAATAAACAATAGGTCTGAAGGTTATTAAGAGCTAATATAACTATGGACTGGGCAACACAACGTATTTGTAGCTTTCTTTGTTTGACAGTAGCTGTGACTGGTTAATAAGTTTGAAACTTCAGTTTTATAAAAATTTCGCATTGAATCAAACACAAATAATGATAAATTTATGCAAACGGGACTCGAGCGGACCTCTAACGCGGCCCCCTGCTACTTGATCCAGTTTACCGGCGTTTCGAAACAGTCCTGCTCCACAAGTGCCTCTCAGACGAAGCATCTCATGAGAAGCATCTACAAAAGAGTTGTTTTTCAAGTGAGCACCACTATCGCTTTATTCTTGTAACTAAGAAGAATTTAGATCAGGTATTGATCATTATACGTAGGAGATTTTTTAATTTATTTTAAATTTACGTCATTCTCTGTGTGGCTTAAGAATCTACAGTCTTATATCAATATATATAGTGTTAGTTTTTATAAAAAAAGGTCCCGCTGGGTTTCTTGCTGGTTCTTCCTAGGATAGACGTTTTTCTTACGAACCAGTGGTAAATAAAACAAAAAGTGACTTTCAATAGGTATTATTTATAACCTATATTGAATAAAGAAGTTTCTGTGTCTGTTTCTATCGCCAGACATGACTTGAAGGCAGATCTTAGGCCTCCGTCTATCTGTCAGTCTGTACGCCGTCCATATGATACAAATCTCGAAGACGGAACGACTTACAGTCCAGAAATTAGAATATTTGACTTAAAAATGTATACTTATTGAATAAAAATCAATTAAATTTTTTTCAGGAAGTCTTAAATGAGCCAAAAGAATTTTAGGATCATGGTATAGAGATCATAGAGTCAAGTAGAAATTCATTTATTATTTTTCATTTTCGAAAATAATGAAGAAACATCGGCCATTTGTCACCTTTTTTGTTACGGGGTCTTTCTCAAAAAGTAAACTTAAAATGTAATATAATAGAGCGAGGGGTGACTCGTTTGCCGTTTTTTTTAATTATGATAACACTTTATAACCTACAAATACGAAACTAATTTGTAAGACGTCGGGTTACAATGGATAGGTTAATACATTTACAAAATTCAATGAATTACTACGAAAACATGATTTTGATGACTGACTATGAGTGCAGTAAAGCACCGACACGTCGGGAACTAAAAATAAGTTAAAAGATAATGCGATGAAGTCTGTAAAATTACTTTTATTTAACGTGTAGTACTCACATGACTAGAGGTCAAAGTCAAAGTCAAAAAAGCTAGGCAACTGCTTCAAATAGTCCATATTGCAAGGACCCTTTATTTAATCTATCATATTAAGATTGTGGTACCTATGTACAACAATGTAATTTAAATTTTAACAATACAGCCTGAGCTAAGCCACCATTTGATTAGCTCCTCTCATCCAATAACCGTTGCACTACCAGGTGCAAGTCCCATCCACCTAGGAAACTTCTACGCAAAGCAGCTGGCTTTATTGCAAGTTCCAACTAGTTTAGCCGCTTAACATAATCTTATACTTGCTACTCGTACCTACACTGATGATAAGTCACATAACATAATATTCTGAATGTTATTCATCCTGAAATAGACGATCGTTATTAAATCAGTGAAAATTATTCTACGAGATGATATTGTGTTACCTACATTAAAAATGAAGTAGAAGTGATAACGTTTTCTTTTCTGAAATCAATTAAAGAAGTTGGAATCTATGGTTGGAATATTATGTTTGTTAATATGAAATAAAAATCTATAAAATAATAATATTATTATTTTGTTTTTTGGATTCATTCTTGAATAAAAAAAAATATTCTTCTATCTTGGTGTGATTTTCATTTAAATCGACGTATGTATGAATATTTTATTGCGAGCCATCGGAATATTATGTTAATTCGTTTAAAATTTACAAAACTACTATAATTATTGTAGACATTTATTTAAATTAATGAAATACTATCAATTATGTTCAATTAATAAATGTGTTTATGAATCAAATTTCAATTTATAATATCAGTAGACATCAACATTTATTAATTTATTTCTACTTTTGGAAACAATAAATTTCATGTATACAAAATTAAAATTTAAAAACAAAATAATCAATTTGATTTTATTTGTTTGAAATCACGAAGATAACTAAATAATACGTTATAAGAGAAACATAAAATTGCATTTTAAGGTATACTTTTAGGTGTATAATTTATTAGTTGAAAAATATTTATGTTTACACAAAATGTCACAAAACAACATCGACGAGGATGGGATTCGAACCCACGCGTGCAGAGCACATTGGATTAGCAGTCCAACGCCTTAACCACTCGGCCACCTCGTCACGTCCATTAATACCTAAATAAGCGAACACTAAGTATACGTAGGTATCTTTTTTATATCGTGCTTCCAGTTATTATGAACCCTGGTTAATCTAAGTAAGAAACAAAGCACGTAATTTAAACATTACAGTATAATTATGTTCTTCAACATAGAACAGGAGCCTTGTTAGGCTTATACAATTTTTTTACTTTATGCCCTCGTATGTTATATGCTTTAAACAATCACTTTTTATAGTATAAGAAACTTAATATATTATACTTTACACAAAGAAATTGTCGCATGTGTTAGAAATTAACATCAAAAATTATTAAAATATTTAATTAAAAGAAATGTTGCTCAGTATTGACTCTTACGTTATAAAAATTCATTAGTTACAGCTGTGTAATTGCACAGCTGTAACCTATGTCTTCAAAACTACACTAAAATCTATCAAATATGCAAACCAACAGCAACACCAATTTATCTAGCTGGTTACTTCTTCGTTGCCCAACGTGGACTCAAGCTCCAGGATGGTTACAGTTGTTTTATGGGATAATGGTTGCCAAGCAAGAGGTTAGTTCAATACGACCATTAGAAATTTAAAATTAAGATTTAATGCTTGTAAAGTCTTAACGCTTCCTTTTATAATACAGCCATACCTACATATTTATACATGTTATGTAGGTATATAGGTAGGTATCTCTATAGAATAGGTGCATGAAATATACGAAAGGTCGATTTACACACATCAGTGCAGCATCAGGGCTGTGCAGGGCCCTGAAAATTCTGCCCTGGTACTGACACTGACGTGTGTGAACAAGTTCATTTAAAATTTACCCATGTACCGATTTTTTTGTTGATAAAACTGTGTTAATATACGAACGATATTACAATCCACCTGATGGTGAGTAGGTACTGCTGTCCGTGAAAAATGAAAAATGGCTACAGATGTGTTGTCACTGGTCACCTTGAACTAAGATGGAATTTCTCACAGCCGGTAATTATTCAATATCTCTGTACCCTTACGACCGGAACGTAGTAACTAGTGCAAGCACTGCCATTTAGTAGTATCCATAGAAATTTATTATATCTATGGTAGTACCTCCCTACCCAGACAGAGTCCTAAGCAACAAAGGAGAGCGCTACCATCGATTATAGGTATATTTGAAGTAATCCTAATTGCATCGTTAGTCTACTGGTCGGTGATGCAGTTGATGACCATGAGTTTTATTTATTTATTTATTTAGAAAACCAACAGCTTTAAAAAAATATTTAATGTTATTAAATTCTTTATATATCTTTCAACAAGTATGACTTACACGTGTGTACACGCGCGCGCGCGTGTGTTGTGTGTGTGCGTTTGCGTGTGCGTGTGCGCGCGCACGTGTGTGTGTGTGTGTGTGTGTGCGTGTGTGTGTGTGTGTTTGTTCAATACCTTAATCATAAATAACTATTAAATATTAAATAATAATAATAAATTAATATTATAATTAATTATTTATTCACAAATTGCGTTACATGAGATTTAGTGACTACACAAATCATGCAAGTACTAACAATCACATGCACCTCAAAAGGCATAGCAATGAATAGGAGAGGGGCAGACACTCAAAAATTATTTTCTTAGATGTATTAATTAAATGAATAGTAACTTTTTTAATAAGTATATTCATAATTCATAATTCATTTATTGCATGTCACAAGGTATAAAGTTGTTACAATATATCTACAGAGCATGTGACAACCCTGTACGGGCGTAGCATATTAAGACGGATTTTAATTGTTAAATTATATAAAATCAAATTAAATTACAATTTTTAAGGTACATAATCTATACATTATTATTAATTAATTTATTAAATATCAAACTAAATAATACACACATATATTTAAAATTATTAAATGTCAATAAATATTTCATCTCAACTATTGGTCATTTTACTTCGTGTAAATAAGATTTAAAACTTTGATGAAAATGTTATTAATGTCATTTAAGTAAATAGAAATAATAAATTTTGTCAATGTTATTTAAATTTATAATTTATCAATAAAATATTCATTCAAATTATAATAGCTTTTTACAATAAGCATTTTCTTAAGTACTATTTCAAATTTACGACACTGGAGGGCTTTTAAATTATTAGGTAAATGGTTGTAAACTCTTATAGCCACGTAGTAGGGACCATTTTTAAATATCGATAGATGTGCGGTAGGAGCAATAGTAGCATAATAATAGGAGCATAAGTATTTATTAAAGAGCTTATGAATTTATTAAATGTTTCGGGTTTAAGGTATTCCGGCAATTTATTATAAATTTTAATTGACATCGGGTGAGGACTATTGTGTAATTTTAATTTAGATTTTGTTTGCAAAAGGTTCGAATCCCAGGTCGGGTCAAATCACTTATTGGATTTTTCTGACGAGAAATTCCCAAGAGCCCAGAGTCAGGAAGTTGACCCCGTGCCTTGAACAGCACGTAAAGCCGTTGTTCCTGCGCCTGATCTCTCTCCGGTCGTGTCGAATTACGGTCCCATTGTACTATAAGAGTAAGGGAATAAAAAGTGCACCTGTGCGGCTAGTCTCCGATCACACTGGCCGTCATGACCGAAATTCGGTCTTGAGATTATTATATGTATCCTGTTTGTATTTAGTACTTCCTAATTTCTAGCATAAGTTTCACAGATATAATTATAACAAGTCATATAACTGCCTCCCCTCTCCCACCCGCATTGTCCTCATCTACCGAGCGCTCTTGATTAAAACAGCTTCGATAAGATTTGCAGCTTGGATGTACAATCCCGCCGCAAACTTCGCCTGTAACGAACTGCACAGATCCGTCAAAATGAGCGAAGATACGGCTGAATCAGGTGGAACGGACGAATCTTATTTGGATTATCGTAGGGAAGCATGAATTAAATTCATCACCAGACTGCTCCAGAAGGAGGGTAATGATTTTCGAGAGTATGCATGTACGTGTGTATGTATGTATGTATGACTATTTCTTTGACACGCTCTGTAGCCTTAACGGCTTGATGTATTTTAACATATGATGTGTCCTCAGATTTGTCTTAATAGGAGAGTGAAATAGGCTATATAATACATATATTTTGACATTAAAAAGCTTCCAACAAGTTTGTTTTTAAAAATCAAGTCCGTAAGCACATGAAAAAATTGTTGCAAGTTTGAACTAACACAGCTCTTATTTTCATACACATATGTATATTTCATATTTGTTCTGACATAGATAATATTTATTTGTATTGTGTATAAAATTAGTGTATGCATGTATATGTGTATGTATGCATGTATTTATGTATATATTGTGTGTATTTAAGTATATATGACTATGTATGGGTGTGTGTGTATATGTATATTTATATGTGTATATGTATTTACAATATTTATTTTTAACGCTTTCTATTTTGATTACTGCTGCATCGCCTCTTGTTTGTCTATCTCTGTTTAGCCTAATGATTGACTGGGAGAGAATGCCCTATGGCATTAAGTCCGCCATATGTACAACATTGTGCATGAAATATTAAATAAAAAAAAATAGATATTGCTATAATACAAAAAAAGGAGGGAAAAGTTTTTTGACGTAGTCGGGTTTTTTAAATGACTGTTTTAACCATTTTGCTTGTTTGAACTTAATTTAAAAACATGATCGAAGATTTAAAGCGTTTTTGAAAAAATTTACTTTACCAGTCCAAAGAATGATCTTGCTAGTTAGGACCGTGATAAAATTTTTCAAATATAGATCAAAGCTAGTTTCAGTATTTCTTTTAATAACTCGAAAAAATTTACTACTGATTTCTAAATATCATTGATTTTGTCTTAGTCGGTTGGAATAAATAAATTACTTTTAATAAGAATTAGAAGCTAACTCAAGGGAATAAAAATACTTTAGAAATAAACAACAGGAATAACACTACAATTGTAAAACAAATTCAACCTATAAGCATGGCAAAATAGACGATGAAGTTTTTAATATAACTTTTTACACGACATTGAGATTGTGATATGCCTCATCATTACAGCCCTTCACAAGTCCACTGCTGAACATAGGCCTCCCCCAAAGAATGCCACAAAGCACGGTCCTGAGCCACCTGCATCCATCGACTTCCTGCATGTCTTACCAGGTCGTCACTCCATCTCGTGGGGGGACGCCCTACACTTCGCCTACCGGTACGAGGCTGCCACTCGAGAACCTTTCTTCCCCATCGGTTGTCGGTTCTTCGAGCTATATGGCCGGCCCACTGCCACTTCAGCTTACTAATCCGTTGGGCTATGTCGGTTACTCTGGTTCTACTGCGGATATCCTTATTCCTAAGTTTATCACGCAGAGAAACTCCGAGCATAGCCCTCTCCATAGCTCGCTGAGCGACCTTGAGCTTCCTCATACGGCCAGCAGTGAAGGACCACGTCTCAGTTCCGTAAGTCATCACTGGCAACACGCACTGGTTGTACAATTTCGTTTTAAGGTTTTGAGGTATCTCTGACGAGAAGATGTGTCGTAGCTTCCCGAACGCTGCCCAGCCGAGTTGAATCCGCCGATTGACCTCTCGGTCGAAGTTGGACTTACCTAGTCGGACTATTTGTCCCAGGTAAACATACTCGTCAACAACTTCGAGCTTAGTGCTCCCAACAACTACCGGCATAGGTGTGACATGGACATTAAACATGATCTTTGTTTTGTCCATGTTCATCTTAAGACCTATCCGTTGGGAGACACTATTGAGGTCATTGAGTATAGTGCTTAGGTCCTCCAGCGATTCTGCCATAAGGACTATATCGTCGGCAAATCGAAGGTGAGTGATGTATTCGCCATTGATGTTAATACCGCATCCTTTCCAGTCCAGAAGCTTGAAAACGTCTTCCAATGCAGCGGTGAAGAGTTTCGGGGATATAACATCACCCTGTCTTACACCTCTCTGCAATTGGATGGGTTTCGTACTCTGGTTCTGTACTCGGATAGCCATCGTAGCCCTACTGTACAAACACTTCAGCACTTCGATATACCGACAGTCAACTTGGCACCGCTGAAGGGACTGCAGCACCGCCCAAATTTCGACGGAATCAAAGGCTTTCTCATAGTCCACATACGCCAGACATGCCTCTGATATGCCTCAGTTCACTCAAAACGTTAAAAATAATTTTTAATAAAAAATTGAGCCAAATTCAAAAATATAAAAATAATTTCACATTCTAAAGTTGGCTATAAAAAATCTATAAGAAATAGTAAAAGCTGACTTCAAAGAGCTAAAAATAATAAAGTCGGTGCTCAGACATGGTGAATAGAAAAATTAAGCGCCGACTTCGGAATGTGAAATTATTTTATTCGTTTTACTTTTTTGAATTCGGTTAGAAATATTTTATAAGTTAATAATTTTATCTTTTTAAGTGGACTAATATCACGATCCCGAGGTTTTTTTTTATATGGGATAAGGGTGACAAACGAGCACACAGTCCACCTGATGGTAAGTGGTTGCTGCGGCCCATAGACATCTACATCTATCCTCTATTACAAATCAAAATGTAGAAGCGTTGTCACCCGTGAGGACTAAGATGGAATGCCTCATTTCCAGTATAAAGGGCCTCCGGCCACCTGCACTCACCAAGCGAAACGCAGAGGTAAACTCCTTCACGCTGGTATTCTGTGAGGTCGTGGTACCACCCCGGTTCGAGCCGGCCCATCCGTGCGACAGCAAAAGCTGCCGCGTGGCTCTACCACTGTTATATGATACCGATGTTCTCTAAGTAGTTACATTTAACATTTCATTTCCTATTTTGCCACTTTTATGGGTCGAATTTTTTCTCCAAATATGAGACCATCCCTGAATTATCTATCAACTATTTAATAAAAAAAGAATTATCAAAATCGGTTAACAATTGACAAAAAATATCACGTTATTTACATTTAAAAATAACATGCAGTCGAATTGTAAATCTCGTCCTTTTTTGAAGCTTTCTAAAAAATATTTCATGAATTTATCGCATTTGAAACTACATATACATCTCAATGCAGCAAACAGATCTGTTATATTCACTCTTAAAATACTAGGAACAGAGTAATTCATTCTTGGGGCAATGTATACGGTTTTATACAAATTCCTTGAATATAAACGTGTCTTTATTACCAAGTTTAAATTTTTTACTAAACATAGACGCTATAATAATGGTTGTTGTAATATAAATGCATATATGGGTTATAACAACCCCTAGAAATAAGCGATCGCTAGCATGCTGTTACTAAAACCTTTTATATTTAAATGTATGTACGACATACACAGTAAATTAATATTAAAAAGTCCCGCTGGGTTTCTTGGTGGTTCTTCATAGGACTGAGGTTTTTTCTAACCAGTGGTAAAAGTAAAAAACGACTGGACAGCAGGAATTATTTGTAATCTATATTGAATGAAAAATTATTCTGTTCAAATCTGTTGTAATCCGCTGCGCTGGTACAATTCTCTTTGAATTGTTTAATTTTCCAGACATGCAGGTTTCCTCACGATGTTTTACTTCACCGTTGAGCACGTGCTAAATCGGTACTTAAAATTGCAATTAAAAAAACTTTAAGTAGTTTTGAAATAACGACGTTTTAAGTGCTTTTCAGCACCAATAATCTTGCGGTAACCGGTGCAGGTAGGTTTTTTTTATATTATTTGATATATTAATATTAAATTCCCTTAAATAGCGTATAAGAGCAGGATAGGTTCTAGATCTAATGAGGACATCCACGACTTTTTCTCCCATCAGGGCGCCACTTAAAAGTGAGGTATAATATTTGACAGATTTCATAGCGGGGAAGTTAAATAGTTCGGAAAATGTAAAGGTTAATGTTTCTTTCTGTACTTTTAGCTATATTTTATTTTAATATGATTACAAATAAATAAACCAAACCACAGATATTCATAAAAGTAGAAAAATTAAAAAAAGTTAAAATGTGCAAAAACTTAAAGAGCAAACCATTGAGGCATTGTTTTGTGTATTAACATAATACTCTAGAAACTGATAAACTTTTATTTAAAACTTACTACTCATATAAATTACATTGTGTAACAAAAAACTTTACCTCAGTGTCAACTAGCGACATCTAGTGAGTGGAAAAATATTAACCCTCAATCAATCACAAGTCGAGTCAAATAGAAAACGCTATCAAAATTTGCGTACGTAAAACTATCATAATTACCATTAGTTATTAAAAAAAACCACTGTTGGCAAACGTCTCGCTCAAGTAAGGAAATCATTCTTTGGATTTTTTTTAATAGAACATGGGTGACAAACTAGCACACAGTCCACCTGATGGTAAGAGGATGCTTTGGCACATAGACACATAGATTTATCCTCGATTTTTTTTTAATAGAACATGGGTGACAAACTAGCACACAGTCCACCTGATGGTAAAAGGATGCTTTGGCACATAGACACATAGATTTATCCACGATTAAGAATTGAAATGCAGATGCATTGCCACCCCCGAGGACTAAGATGGAATGCTTCGTTTCCAGAAAAAAAGGGTCTTCGGTTCTCTACGCATACCATACGAAACACAGTAGCTTAAGCTGCTATTTTACACTGGTATTCTGTGAGAGCGTGGTCTTGTTTGAATACACCTTCTTACAATTTGACATTTTAAAGGACAGGAGTATAAATTTATTTGCGACAATTCAATTAGTCTATTATAAGACACCAAGAGATAAAGAGTCCTAAAACACTGACACCGAATGGATATTTTTTGTAAATAACGCATCACCTAGTAAATGATTGATTCCAATTAATGATCTGGATTACCCCAGTGAGTGTAATGGTAGAGTCTGAGTTAGCCAATTACTGGCGGGAGAGGACTGCACGGCGCAAATTACAAATCAGCACGTGTCTCTAGCCTCCAACAGCCCCTGAGACGGTCACTTTTATAAATTGCTCGTATTAGTATAGCCTGGGGGTGCGCGTGTGGTCATAGGTGTTGAGATGCCCAGAATGTTAGCCTCGCTATTTTGGATTATTGATTTGAAAAAATTGTGCTGAAATGAGCCTAATAAGTGCTTTCACGAGCTGAATTGGAAATAGGCAAGATGGTGGTACCTATCCGGACGGACTCCGAAATACAAAGAAGTTCTATCATCTAGAATTACAATAGTATACAACTACCCAACCGTGTAGTGGCGGAGTGAATATTCACTACCCCAAGTCCTCCCGTGGGTGTCGAAACAAACGTGGAGATAGGCAGCAGCGTCTTTCTAATAACAACTAGAGAAAGAACGGCGGTTGCCAACTCACCTGCCAAGCGTGGCAACTATTGCAAATAACCAACTTCTGAGGCGTTCTATGGGGAGGCCAATGTTCAGCAGTGGACTTTAGTAGGATGTTTATTTTATAGGCTTACATGAATGAATGAACTCAACTTTCCATAATTTAGATATAACGTCCGTTAAATTAGAATAAATATAAGAAACGTACGTAAGTCCACAAGTGATAAGATCCATTCCTGCTTACCAAACCGATTCCCTAAGTAAACAGACGAAATTGAATCCGACGTCGTTATCGCGTCGTTCACGTGTCGCCGTCAGAGCGTGATGGATCGCCCGCCGAGACGACTGCGACGCGGGGAGAGATTTTATTAAAAAGTAAATAGATGGCTATTCACGCCCTCCATACGCTTCAAGTGCGGAGATCTAGATGTAGGAAATAATGTTACAAGTACCGACATATTTTACACACTTAACACGACGTCTAACATTTTCTAGTTAAGCTTACAAAAAATTAAAATAAGAGAAAAAATGTTAAATATATAGATACCATTATCATCACTATCATTTCACAAGTCCACTGCTGAAAAAAGGCCACCCCCAAGGAATATTGCAAAGCACAGCCCTGAGCCACCAGCAACCATCGACTTTTTATTTTTTAATTTTTTGCCTTTTTTAAGATAACGAATCTTAAACAATGTTACTTCCACACTAGGATTTTCTCCTGTATCGTGGAGGCAGTCACATACATAATTTTCACAAGGACAAACATCTAGAATTCGAACAATATACGAGGGTGGATTGAAAAGTACTCGGCCTAACCAAGAAAATAAACACATACTAAATCAGTTATATTTTTATTTTTCTACATAATCACCATCAAGTTCAATACACTTTTGCCACCTCCCCTTCCAAGCATTTAGACCGTTGAAAAAAATGATTCTTCCTTAGAGTCAAAATATGCGTCTACAGCTGCTTTGACCTCGTCGTTTGTCGAAAATCTTTGACCTCCCAAGTGCTTTTTTAGGTTAGGGAACAGAAAGAAATCTGATGGTGCCAGATCAGGTGAATACGGCGGATGCGGTAACAGTTCAAAGCCACAGTTGTGAATTTCAGCCATTGACTGTATTGACGTGTGAACACGGGCGTTATCTTGATGAAACAGGACTTTTCTTCTGAGCATTCCTCGACGTTTTTCTTTTATTTCCTCTCGTAAACGACGTAGTAAGGTGCAGTAGTAATCAGAGTTTATAGTCTGACCCCTTTCAAGATAATCAATCATAATCACACCTTTCGAGTCCCAGAATACTGAAGCCATCACCTTATTTGCCGACAAAATCGACTTAGCCTTTTTAGGGGGTGGTGAACCAGGTCTTCTCCACTGTTTTGATTGTTGTTTTGTTTCCGGTGTACAGTAATGAACCCATGTTTCGTCTATAGTAACAAAACGATTCAAAAAATCATCTGCTGAAGTTCCCAAGGGTGAGGTAACCTGAACATCGTATCTGTCTGGATCGGTCGTCAGCAGAAGGTCGAGGCAATTGGCTGTGTGCCCATCCACATCAGGTACCCTAGTCGCTTGTTGCACCAGCTGGGAGAGCCCCAGCGACAAGGCAAAATTCCACGCCTCTCTCCCAGCGTGGTCGGTCTTCTGGTATGGGAACAGCCAGTCCTGATGATAGGCATTAAAGTCCCCCAGAAAAACCAACTGTGCATTAGGGTACCGATTTAGAGCCACATCAGAGGCTTCACTGAGGTGTTCAAACAGCCTAGTTGCCTCCTGGTCGCCGCTGTGCGATCGATAGACACAAGAATAAATAATTTTATCCATTCCAGTGTCTATCAATACCCAGATCGTAGAGAAAGTGGGGTCTTCAAGGTGACGGAGACGCTTACAGCAGATGTCGTTGCGGACGTAAACACAGACTCCGGCGCGCTGATGGAAATTATGCTCCAATGTGTACCCAGGGTAGCCAATATACGCCGCATCTAGAGGACATCTGATCTGTGTCTCAGTCAAGAAGAGTAAGTGCGGCTTGTCAGTCTCAAGGTGGTAATGGACTGCATTGAGATTACAGTGCAGGCCTCGGATGTTTGTGAGGTGCACTTTAATGGAGAGGGAGTGTAACCGCTGTACAAACTTACTCTTCTTTTTCCTTTTTTTCATATATGGTGGGAGTGAATAGGTCGAGAGAATGGCAGTTGGACGAGGCGTCACACATATAACGTAGGGACGCAAACAGAGTCATAGCATCGATGGAATTCATTCATAAGAGATGCCTATAATCTCGGCTATCTCTCTAATTTTTAATCTGTGGTCTCCCATTATTAAATCAAGTACTTTTTTAATATTTTCGTCAGTAGTTGACGTCGAAGGCCTTCCAGAGCGGGGTTCATCTTTCACACTCTCTCTACCACGCTTAAATTCTGCTATCCATTTTTTGATGGATGAATATGACAGAGCACAATCGCCTAATGTACTGACCATGTTATCATGGATGGCTTTTGATGATAGCCTCTTCTTATGGAGGTACTTAATGACGGTACGCTGCTCGATTTGCTCCATTCGCGGAAATTATGTCCGATTTCTTTGTTAATAAATTTATAAAATCACAACTAATTATCGCACACGTTTCGAACTTCACACAATGAACTAGTCTGAACTGAACTAAATAATGTGGGTAGATTTGATTTTTAGAATTGAATGGATCTGTGTTAGGCCGAGTACTTTTCAATCCACCTAGGTATTTGTAGGCCATACAAATAGTTGTTCCGTGCAGGATTCAAACCCGCGGCCCTTATCGCTGCAACTCATTACTAAGCCACTTTGCCACGGAGCTATCGGTGTCTTCCTATATATATTATCAGATGATTTACTGCATATCTTACCAGATCGTCGCTGTAACTAGTGGGGAACGGCCTAAACTTCGCTAACCGGTATTATTGTGCCAATTAAGAATCTTTACTCTCCATCGGTTATCGGTTCTTCGAGCTATATTGGGATAATAGTGGGAATATACCTATGTTAACTCTATCATCATCATCATTAAGGCCCTTCACAAGTCCACTGCTGAACATAGGCCTCCCCCAAGGAATGCCACAAAGCACGGTCCTGAGCCATCTGCATCCATCGACTTCCTGCATGTCTTACCAGGTCGTCACTCCATCTCGTGGGGGGTCGCCCTACACTTCGTCTACCAGTACGAGGCTGCCACTCAAGAACCTTTCTTCCCCATCGGTTGTCGGTTCTTCGAGCTATATGGCCGGCCCACTGCCACTTCAGCTTACTAATCCGTTGGGCTATGGCGGTTACTCTGGTTCTACTGCGGATATACTCATTCCTAAGTTTATCACGCAGAGAAACTCCGAGCATAGCCCTCTCCATAGCTCGCTGAGAGACCTTGAACTTCCTCATACGGCCAGCAGTGAAGGACCACGTCTCAGTTCCGTAAGTCATCACTGGCAACACGCACTGGTTGTTGAGGTATGTCTGACGAGAAGATGTGTCGTAGCTTCCCGAACGCTGCCATCCGAGTTGAATCCGTCGATTGACCTCTCGGTCGAAGTTGGACTTACCTAGTCGGACTATTTGTCCCAGGTAAACATACTCGTCAACAACTTCGAGCTTAGTGCTCCCAACAACTACCGGCATAGGTGTGACATGGACATTAAACATAATCTTTGTTTTGTCCATGTTCATCTTAAGACCTATCCGTTGGGAGACACTATTGAGGTCAGTGAGCATAGTGCTTAGTTCCTCCAGCGATTCTGCCATAAGGACTATATCGTCGGCAAATCGAAGGTGAGTGATGTACTCGCCATTGATAATAATACCGTATCCTTTCCAGTCCAGAAGCTTGAAAATGTCTTCCAATGCAGCGGTGAAGAGTTTCGGGGATATAACATCATCCTGTCTTACACCTCTCTGCAATTGGATAGGGTCCGTACTCTGGTTCTATACTCGGATAGCCATCGTAGCCCTACTGTACAAGCACTTCAGCACTTCGATATACCGACAGTCAACTTGGCACCGCTGAAGGGACTGCAGCACCGCCCAAATTCGACGGAATCAAAGGCTTTCTCATAGTCCACATACGCCAGACATAGTGGCAAATTGTACTCTTCAGACTTCTGTACAATTTGCCGAAGGGTATCTATGGTGCTAAAGCCCTTTCGGAAACCGGCTTGTTCGGGAAGCTGGAAGTCGTCAAGTCTGCGCGCGAGACGATTCGTAATGACTCTCGGAAACAGCACGTAGACGCGGCTCAGAAGGGAAATCGAAACCTTTCTTGAAGAACAAGACCACCGCACTTCTGCTCCACGCCTCCGGTGTAATGCCACCATGGAGGATGGAATTAAAGAGCTTCTGAAGGACTTCAAGTACCGGTCTTCCACCCGCTTTCAGAAGCTCCGCTGTAATTCCATCCTCGCCTGGGGCCTTGCCGTTGTTAAGGTGCTGGAGAGCCATTCTAATCTCGCTCAGACTGAAGTCCGGGATATCTTCGGAATAGTGTCGGATAAGACTCGCTCTTGGATCGTTACTTACACTTGCGTGTGGCTCCAACGATGACGTGTACAGCTGCCCATAGAACCTCTCAATCTCACTCAAAATCACAGGTGCCCCGGAAACGATGTTGTCACACTCGGTCTTCAGCTTTGACAGTTGGCTCTTTCTGGCACACAGATCTCTGGCAAAGACTTTGGAGCCTTGGTTCCGCTCGATCGCTTCTTCAATACAAGCTGTATTGAAGTTGCGTAAGTCCCGCCGCATGCATTTGGAGATCTGTCTGTTCAGTTGCCTGTATGCTGTCAAATCTGATGAAGAATGTAGGTTCATCTCCCGTCTAACAGCCATGAGATTAAGAGTGTGATCGGAGAGTTTTTATGTTCTTCTGCGGCGGGTCTTACAGAACTTAGCTCCAACCGCATGGACAGTTTCCACGAGCTTGTCATTCATATCTTCTACTTCATTGCAGTCTTCTAGGCACTGAAAACGGTTTTGTAACTCGAGCTGAAAGGTTTCGGGACTTTGGAACAGAGCACGAGGGGGACGAAGCGTTGCCTTCATTAGACGAGACTTCTCCAACTTAACGTTTAGGTTCAGTGTGCCTCTAACCATTCGGTGATCGCTACCAGTTTTCACCAGTTAACTCTATAGAGGGTTATTTTGCAATAACCGGCCAAATTTGCACAGAAGGTTCAGAATGAATAATATTAGCAAATGGTGAATAAAAATTAATTTAAAAAATTTCAAACATTCTGTCCTTTTTATTTTTTAAATTCAAAATGCGTAGTAATGCATTATTTTAACTGTTTGTCATTCATAAATATCTGCTACGTACGCTCACATTCGTAAGGGTCGATCGGTCAGCACAAACGTTTTGAATTGAATCGCACACAGCGGCGCGTGCCTGCGTAGTAGTTGCCCATAAATCTCATTCAATTTGAGATATCTTCAAGTTAAAGTAGACGCCTTATTTACTCGTATTTTCAAAAATATCAATAACGGTATATCACTATTTATATATTTGCTCTTTGAAAAATAATCCTGTATTGGTGGCTACTACGTCAGATGAGACATATGTGTAACTTAGTTTTATTATAGTTTAAGTTAATTTTTTTATCTTGCATTGTTCTAGTATAGGGTATGAGGGTATCTCGTGAAAAAGTGTCTTTTAAACACAAGGTAACGATGGCATTTACCTTATGTTTAAAGTCACATTTTAAATTAGACTGTTCGTCAGTGAGAAGTTTTATTAAATAATTAGCATACATTTATTGGGTAATGGAATCACGTTTCAGTATTATGGCTTCAGTACAAATGGGTTGACTTGACCAGGGAAGGACCACTCTCGCACAGAATACCGACGTAAAAAACAGCACATGGCGGCTGTACATCGCAAGGTGAGAGATGAAACAGAAGACCCTTTTTACAAACGAGGCATTCCGTGTCAAGTCAGGGGTTGGAATGGTAATTCTGGAAATTCTTTAACACAGGTATGTTCGTTGCTCAACCTTAGCGCCGATTTTTCATTGGTCAGGTAACAGTTATCCAACGAATTGATTATACACTGACTAAATATAAAAGTGAAACCATTTAACTATTTCATTAATACAACTTCAAGTTTTAATTTGTTTATGTTGTATTTTATATTATGAATAAATTATAATTGAGGATTGAAAAATCGGCCCTTACGTGTATAAAAATATATCAAAATAGTAAGTCAAACTTAGATCTACCGTATTAGGACATGACATCAATTGTGTGCGGCATCGGCTCTGTGTTACGGGTATGTTTATTACCTGCAACAAAAAGATGAGACCATTATTATATTAGAATTAAAAATATATAAATTAGATGATGCTTCAAATATCACTCATCACCAAATATATTACTCGAAGGTAAAAGTAAAGGTCTAAAATTTTGAGAGTAATAGGGTGAGTGTGGCACGAGCAAGCATAATATACATTGCTGGTAGGCATTATTCGAACAACCTATTAAAACTCAACTTCTTAACGTAGGCCTCTCCTAGATTGCTTTTGCAGAAGATGCTTAAGCCCATCTCGTTTCTTTTTTTTACGTGGTAGAGCCATGCTGCAGCTAAATTAGTTGTAGCACGAATGGGTCGACTCGACCGGGGAAGGACCACGTTCTCACAGAATACCAGCGTAAAATAGCAGCTTAACACTGCTGTGCTTCGTATGGTGAGTGTAAAGAACCGGAGACCCTTTTTACTGGAAAAGAGGCATTCCATCTTAGTCCTCACGGGTGACAACGCATCTGCATTTTGATTCGCAAACGAGGATAAATGTAGATGTCTATGAGCCACAGCAACCACTTACCATCAGATGGACTGTGTGCTCGTTTGTCACCCTATCTTATAAAAAAAAGTTTCCCTCTCTGGTCTCTTACGATACTTACCTACCAGAGTTTCCGATAAGTCTGATAAAGCTGATGCTATTAAGTGCTTATTGTCCTGGATCGATGGAGATCATGAAGGTGATATGCGTCGGGCATTTTCCCGACTTGGTTTCAGTCTAATTATCTGATAAAAATAAGTAAGCTCTACGAAACCTGACTGCGTAAAAAGTTTACTGAAAAGAGAAAAAGTTTATTATCTATTTCACTTCTACAATTAAGGCTAGTCTAACGAAGCTTCATGTTAAAATAAATCAAGCCGTTTAGGCTACAGGGCGTGCCAAAAATATACATACATACATACACTCGAAAAACATTACACTCCTTCTGGTGCAGACGGGCAAAAATGCCTTCTTTTAAAATCAGTGCCGTATGTTGACGCAAAAATATCAGTCACCTCATTTCGATGCTGACACTCCGTTAGCAAATCCACCAGTCAAGCGTGGTAATTCAGTCGTGACAAATCTTCCCTTAAATGGGATAAGTCATTGTTCAACGGTGGACTATTACGGCTTGATAAAGATAATGAAAATCCGTCTTATGTTCTGTAATTTAAATCTTATTATTTGACCCAGTTCTATTTCCACAGACAGTGATTTTGCTGGCCGTACAATTTTACTGACGACCGGGCGTCTGAATTAGAAACATAAATTCTCTGGAACCTCTTTCGTCGCTTTGTTGCGAATTAATTGCGAACTGAAAAGTGCACCACTGCATTTAAAATCAGCTTTAAAATTTTAGGTTTCTTTTATTTTGTGTAACTCAATGGAACCTTTCTAAGCTTTTAGATTTCAAAATATAATGAAGATAAAGTATAATTTTCTATAATCGTCATTACAGCCCTCCACAAGTCCACTGCTGAACTTAGGCCTTCCCCAAGTAATGCCACAAAGCACGCTCCTGAGCCACCTGCATATAATATATAATTTTTCCCTCCGTGTGTATGTTACGGAACTCCTAAACGGCTGGACCGATATAGATGAAATTTATCTTGCGTGTTTGGATCCGGTAGGTGGATATCCAGAAATTACTTGTGCGAAGCCGGGCGGATAGTTAGTAATATGGATAGTAAATCTACAGGCCGATACAAAGGTAATATTATAATAGGTCGAGGAAAAACTTTCTTCGTATTTTGTTTGTATAAAATTGATTGATTTGTTCTGTTTGTATCTGTCTGGTTTTAATATCAATTCATTAACGACATTAAGGAAAAGAAAATTAAAAAGTATAAAACACTTTACCGCCATTTTTCAATTGTTTTTCTGTCCGTCAAAATGAGTGAATCCAACGAAGAAATTCGTATATTAGTATATTATATTATAGGCATATTACTAGATACGACATAGTCGAGGAATTGAGGATTGACCACAAAACAGTTTTGATCCATTTCAAAAAGTCTGACTATACAAAAAACGTACCACACGAGTTCACTGAAAGAAACCTAACAAGTCGTGTACTCATTTGCGATTCTCTATTGAAACGTAATGAAATCGAACCATTTTTGAAAAGGTTTATCACTGGTGATGAAAAGTTGATCGCCTACGACAAGAACGTGCGAAAAAGATCATGGTCAAAGGGTAATCAAGGTCCACAGACTGTAGCGAAACCAGGATTAACACGCAATAAGGCGATGCTGTATGTATGCTGAGATTGGAAGGGGCATCTATTATGAGCTTATACCGCCGGGCAAAACCATCGATTTAGATATCTACTGCCAACAACTAATGAGACTCAAGCAAGAAATTGAGAAAAACCGGCCGGAATTGATCAACAGAAAAGGAGTGGTCTTTCATCATGATAACGCCAGACCACACAGATACTGGCCACTTAGCGAAAATATAGGGAGCTTGGTTGGGAAGTGTTAATGCATCCACCATATATTCCTGACCTTGCACCCTCAGATTTTTACCTGTTTCGGTGTTTTCAGAATTCTTTCGGTAGTGTTAGGTTAACATCAAGAGAGGACTGTCAAAACTACTTGTCGCACTGTTTTGATCAAAAATCCCAAGATTTCTACAGCAACGGGTTTATGTCACTACCTACAAGCTGGCAACAAGTTGTAGATCAAAATTACACATATATATATTATAATTAAATGTATTTAAACTTTGAAAAAAAAATGTCTTGAATTTGTATATAAAATACGAAAAAACTTTTTCCCCGACCATATTATTATCTTGCTTTAAAGTAAATTTTTGCATAACACACAAAATATTCGTCTTTGAATTTACTAACCCTTTCGATAATATCGCAAAGAAATAAGAGCATCTGATTCATGAACAAGACTAAGTACTTAGAGACTTAATAAAAGTTTTTACGTAGATAGTATATAGATAGATAAGGTAGATAGTATATAGATAGATAAGGTAGATAGTATAATTACAGACGGTAAGCCATTTAATATTGTAAGGTAGTGTGATCTATCATATATATACAAATATCGTATTTGTCAGATGTAAAATAGCAGCGGGTAACGTCATAACTAGAGCAAGACGTGTAGTGCTGCGATTGTCAATAGGCCTGGGACGCGATTACGCTCAATCCTCCCTACTATGGACGAGGCCTATTTATTGAATTGGTGAAGAAGGAAATGAAAATCTAGCGAATAAGACGTTCATTGTACTTTTATATGCTTAATCGGGGATAGATCGATCTATGTGCTACCATTACCTTACTTACCGTTACCTACTATACATTCCCGTCAATTGTACTGTTTGGTCGTTTGTCACTCCCTTATTTAAAAATGCACATGTTCATTGACAATAATGTATACTTGCCGTTAAATAGACTGTAGACCAATAATGGAATCAGGCGTTACAGTGCCACTACTCAAGGAAAGACACAGACTGCGGTGGTCAGTCTATTTCACCTGAGCATGCCTCGTGTAGTAGTAGGTGACGGGAATAGTGCAAGCAATTGAGGGATGACATGAGGTGCTCTTCAAACTAGATAAGACACGCCATTTTATTACCTTTTGACATCTTGAATAGACTGTTACTACTGACCATTAATAATTCCATTTATTCAAAGAAGCACTGCAATAATTTCTTGCCACTTATCTCATTTAACTTACAACTATAATACTAGGGGTTACAAAATAAAAATAAATAGGGTTGTAATATTCGTATCGGGTAAAATAACGACAATGATTTGACCGCTGCGGCTGAAAACTTGACGCGTTAAGTTTAACGAGTACTGAAACATTCCGGAAGCAGTAAACCGGACCGAGCCATTCTGTCCTCTCCACGGGTTCGTAAAAACTGGCTATTGCTGGTACTATAGACGCAATTTTATTTGACTAATGTGACTAATAAAACTTTAGTGGTGCTTCCTATTTGTCACCGCTAGTCAGTCACTGCTGTAAAGCGACCCCCTGCGATCTCTTTATGGTCATTTGAATAAATATACATGTTGACGTGTTTACGTTGTGGTTTTCTCGTGTCATATTAATCGAAATTTTATTTAGATCTTTTTTAAATCTGTAGTGGTGGCAGATGTACTGTTTAGTGGGGGTTTAAGAATATCCACTACCCCATATCGTCTCGTGGGTACCGTACGACGCAATAGAGGGGAGGAGATGGGCATGAGCGTAATCCTAATTTAAAAAAAAAACTGCGGTTACCAACCCGCCTGTCAAGCTTTGCAACTACGGCAAATATTCCCTCATAAGGCAATCCATGGGGAGGCCTGTGTGCAGCAGTGGACTTTTCATAGCCAGTAATGGCATGGTATAGTAAATCTAAGTACAGAGTCTTCTATAGAATCACAAGAAACATTGAAGGATATAGTCGGAGAAAGCTTCCGAAGCAATATCCAAGATACTCACTTACAAAATTCCAAGATTTAGAAAACGATATTTGTTATCTAGTTCTTAAATCCGTAAGTGCGATAGTCCGCAGCTGCGTAAAATAATCTACTACCACACAAATAAAGATATTATACTTTCATAGAATATGTGGTTGCCTGGAAAAGATCGCTTTTAAGCGCCAGTTGTACTATTAAATAGGTATTGTTTCTTTTTATGAATTTTTTTTATGTTTATGATGCATAATCAAATATTTTCCATTCATTCATTTATTCATAAAAATATTACCTTCCTGTTAGTTTCTGCCGCAGTCGGGTAAATATTAATAGAACGTAAACGCTGTGCTCAAGTACTTTTCGGATGTTTTTTACAGCAGTACATTACCCGCTTTTATTTACGACCTACGTCCTACAATTAGCATAAAATAATCCCCTTTATCATAAACGATTTTTTGCCACAATGTCTTTTTATTATTACGACGCGGAAGGCCATTAAGGATGTAAATGAAGAGATGGAAAGGTGAGGTCCGTAATTTTATTCCTTTTATTATCGGGTCCGGGGATAATGGCGACCACGTGCCTGAAAGAGGATTCCCTTCCTGCATAGTAATCTTAAAAGTAATGAATTAATTTTGTCCTAAGCCTTGGGTACTTAGTGTATTTTATTATAGAACAAGGATGGCAAACGAGCACACAGTCGACCTGATAGTAAGTGGATTTCGTGGCCCATAAACATCTAAATCTATCCTCAATTAAAATCAAAATGCAGATTCGTTGTCACCCGTGAGGGATAAGATGCAATACCTCGTTTCCAATGAAAAGGGTTTTCGCTTCTTTACACACAACATACAGCAGTATTAAGCTGCTATTTTGCGTTGGTTTAAACATTCAAGCAATAAAACCGAATAAATAAACTTTTGGGAATTGATATAACGTTTACAATTAAAAAGCTACAAGATGTACTGGCACATTTCATTCCGTATTATCATTCATTTATTCAGTACAACATGCAAAATTCTACTACTGAAAATGGGCTTCCCGAAAGAATACCGCAAAACACGGTACTGAGCCACTTGTATTCACTATCCATCGACATCCTACATCTCTTATCAGGTCGCGAGCTATACTTAGACAAAAATAATATAGATCAGATAGGTCCCTAGTTATTGTTATTAGTTTGACATGAAATGTCAAATGGCTTTTTTCAGTTGGCATTTCTTGAAGTAGTAATATAATATATTCTATATATAAAAATCAAGTGCTGTCCGTTAGTCCCGCCAAAACTCGAAACTGGCTCGATCGATTCTGATGAATTTTTTAAGAGTTTGAGTGGATAGTTTAGACTCACAAATGAAGCCGGTAGATGGCGCTGTTGTTGAGATCCAGAAATCACCCGCGCGAAGCCGGGCCGGATCACTAGTAATAAACGAAAAATTAAAAAAGGACTGCATCAAGGTATGGCAATTATCCCTGAAAATATCAATGTTCAAATTCATTGTTCGAATATTGACTTCCACAATGGTCAATTTCATCGAGAATCAATTCTTTCGAGTTTTTAAAAAAAATTACAAAAATAACAGTAAGCATGAAGATAAGCACATATTATGCGTAAAGTGTATTATAATGCCCCTTTTACTAAGAATGTTGTATCAAGTGGACGTCATACCTAACAGGCTAATTATAATTTTGTTTCATTATTTAAGATTTACAGCCCTGGCCCCAGTCTCATACCGACACTAATATACGGCGTATATAACTTCGTTGCATGAATTTATTTACGTAATAAAATGACGGTCAATCGTTGTAAATTCTTGCAACTTATTCTTTAAATCAGTAGCTTCGTCGAGAAGTAAGCTATAAAATTGGGTTTAGTGAAAATTAAATATAATAACAAGTAGAGTAGACCCTTTTTAATGGAAATGTGGCATTCCATCTAAGTCCTCAGGGGTGACAATGCATCTGCATTTTGATTCTTAATCGAAGAGTGATGTAGAGGTCTTTGGGCCACACCATTCGCTTACCATCACCTACCTGGATTATGTGCTCGTTTGTCACCCTTATTCCATAAAAAAAGTCTTGATGAAGTCATGATGATGTGAAGTAGGTATCTATCAATAAAAAAAATAAACTATATGGATATATATATAATTTATAAATCTGATCTAGAATTACAGAATACAATATAAGTGTCTTAAAATCAATAGTTAAGTCAGTGCGATTACCATCTTCGGTTACATCACTACTTACCAGTAGGCAAAATGTCTTCTTTAAGGTAAAGTCACTCCTATTTCTTATATTAGTTTACTTCATCAAAAAATGGCTAAAAATACAAAAACAAAATTATATTGATATTCTTAGGGAAACTTCGTCAAATTATTGAACTAAAATCTTTTTTTTAAATGTTACATACTTGTTGCCAAGAAAACTTCTCTATTAACTTTTTTTATAGTAATAGGGTGACAAACGAGCACACAGTCCACCTGATGGTAGGTGGTTGCTGAGGCCCATAGACATCTACATCTCTCCTGGTTTGCGAATCAAAATGCAGATGCGTCGTCAGCCTTGAGGACTAAGATGAAATGCCTCGTTTCCAGTGAAAAGGGTATCCGGTTCTCTACACTCACCATACGAAACACAGCAGCATTAAGCTGCTGTTTTACGCTGGTATTCTGTAAGAGCGTGGTCCTTCCCCGGTCGAGTCAACTCATTCGTGCTACAACTATACTACTAATATAGCTGCAGCTTGGCTCTACCACGTAAGATAATTATTAATAAAGTTGATTTGCTAAGGTCTGAATAAAGTTACGACCTACAAACAACCCACTGCTGGGCGTTAGAGGTATGTACTACCTACTTCATTTTCTTAACCTAAATCTTAATGAACTATCCTCTTTTCAAAATTAAAATGCAGATGTGTTGTCACCCTCTCAAGACTAAGATGGGATGCCTCGTTATCAATTAAAGGGTTATCCGGTTCTCTTCACTCACTTTACGAAGCGTAGCCGTAGATTACTAAGAATAGCATGATTTTGCTATTTTATAAGGGTGATAAATATGATATCTACATTTATAGACATTCAGAGACGCCCATAGACATCTACATTTATTCTGCATTACAACTAGAACTTTACATGAGTTCTCTCACCTTTTAGGACTAGGATAGAATGCCTCGTATCCTGTAAAAAGGGTCTCCGATTATCAGCACTCACCATACGAAATACAGCAGCATTAAACTACTATTTTACGCTGATATTTTGTAAAAGCGTGACCCTATCCTGGTCGAGCCGAGCCATTTGTGCTACTATAATATAGTGTAGCATTGCTTTAGCACGTTGGAAATAACATAAAATATAGTATTTAAGCGTGTTCCTTCCCCGGTCGTGCTGCAGACACTATCCTCTGTAGCGTGTCTGTTCTTTATAAATTGGACGCTCCACTTAATAAAGAAACATTATTAAACGAATATGCCAGCTCATACATTTCATTCTTTATTGCTATATCACAAACAAATATATATCGCAATAAAATATTTTTATTGGGTTATAAAGTAAGCATTTGTTTGTAATATATTATATCCAGTGAATCGTATTAGGCAGCCCCTCTATTGCTCTTAACGACAAAACATGGCTCGCGGACGTTAATATAACACCGATGCCTTTAATAATTTTAAATTATTTACATTCTACAATAACCCCAAGTGAAAGCCGAAAGTTAGATATAATAACTTCAAAATCATGTGTGTTCACAGTAAACTGAAAAGTCATAAAAATTTGAGTATGTAAGGTTTACTTTGACCTTAAACATTACAGCCTACAGAAGTCGACTACTGAACACAGGCCTCACCATAAATCGATCTTCTCCTCCTCCTCATAGAGGGGATTTGGCCATGGTTGCCACTCAGGCAATTTCGATTTCTTGTTTCAGTATCCCTCTGACGCGTCGTCGGCACCCATGGGACAATATGAGATAGTGGATATTCTCACCACCACTAAACGGTTAATTTTTAAGGGATATTAAATATCAAGCATTTATTGTGGGTTACGCTGCCGCGACTCCGAGCGCGACTAGTTAATTTCACGCGGCTCTGCCCGCACCCGAAATAATCCGACAAGATGACTGTTATTTATTACCATTCAGGTCTAGTTAGCGTCGCTTGTGTCACCGCTCTTTGTCACAATTAGACTATTTTAACCGGGGATTAAAACGGGAGGGTCGTTACCGTTTATATTTATTGTGAGGGACATTCGTCGACCGTTCATAAATATGTGACATCGTCTGTATGACAGCTAATTAAGTGAAATTCATTATGTGCGTTAGTGGTTTAGATTTACAGCTCTCTACAAATGAATGAGGCTTATTTCTCTGTGCACGTGTAAGTGTTAGGTAATTAATTTTAATAATATAACAGGTAATTAATTATTACACGGGTAGAGTCATGGTGAAGCTATATTATCACTTGTAGCACGAATTAGTTGGCTAGATCGGTGTAGGACTACGCTCTCACAGAACACCAGCGTAATATAGCAGCTTAATGCTGCAGTGTTTTGTGTAGTGAGTGTAGAGAACCGGAGACCCTTCTTACTGGAAACGAGACATTCCATCTTTGTCCTCTGAAGTGGCATCTACATATTGATACTTAATCGAGGATAGGTGCAGATGTTTATAGGGCACAGCATCAATTTACAAATAGGTGCAGTTTGTGTTCGTTTGTCAACCTTATTCTATTAAAAATTCACAAAAAATCCACCATGCTTTTTCGGTTAAAATATAGCCTTGTTTACTCCTGGTATTACTCTCCATCATTTTGTAAAGTTACGTAGAAATCGGTTCAGCCATTCCGAAGACAAACAGACAAAAAATTTAAACATGTTTATTCACGTTTCAACATGCAAGTAATCGATATTACAGAATACAGATACACACTTCAATTTTATTTATGTGTATAGCTGATTTAAATTCTAAACCAATCGATCATTATATGACGAATATATCATCAATCATATATTATTACTGCATATACTTATATAAACCGTAGTAACCAAGCAATCACATTGTTGGTATAAAATATCTTTTTCGAATTATCTATTTTGATTTCTCTTGCTCTTCCCAGATAAACAGTAAAATATCAAATCAAGAAGGATCTTATATTCAGAATGACAATTTGCTAGCCGCATCAACAACGCGTCAAATTAAATTGGATCGATCGTCGACTCCACCCCATAAATATGCAATCACAAAACTCGACACTTAGTTAATGTTAAATGGCTTTTAAGACTACTCATTTCTCTTTGGCGCGAAACAAATTGGCCGTTATTGCAGAGTTATGACGAAGTCGCAGCCTATGTAAGCCCTAGACTACACAGGAATTAAGTTATTTGACAATTTAATGCGTTTAAATGAATGTTTATGGTAGCTACTTTAAATTATGAGATGTTTCACAAATTTATACTTCAAGTCACTTAAATGTTATCATTATATTTGTATAGTAGGTAGGTATCACAGTATACCAGCGTAAGAAAGCAAAATGTAGAGAACCAGAGACGCTTTTCACTGGAGACAACGCATTCCATTTTAGTCCTCACAACGCATCTGCATTTTGATTCGTAGTCGAGGATAGATATCTATGGGCCATAGCAACCACTTACCTACAGGTGCTCATTTGTCACACTTAATGAAAAAAAGTATAGAATTGATTTTTTATAGCAGAGTTTTTTTATGCGGCTCGTCTGCTGGTAAGTGACTACGGCCGCCCATGAACAACTGCAACACCAGGGGAATTGCAGGTGCGTTGCCGGCCTTTTAAAAAGTATTTATTTATGGCAGCTAACTAACTAACAGTGGTAGAGCCACGCGGCAGCTTTTGCTGTCGCACGGATGGGCCGGCTCGAACCGGGGTGGTACCACGACCTCACAAAATACCAGCGTGAAGTAGAAGTTTAGCTCTGTGTTTCGCTTGGTGAGTGCAGGTGGCCGGTGCCCTTTTTATTGGAAATGAGGCATTCCATCTTAGTCCTCACGGGTGACAACGCATCTACATTTTGATTTATTATAGAGGATAGATGTAGATGTCTATGGGCCGCAGCAACCACTTGCCATCGGGTGGATTGTGTGCTCTTTTGTCACCCTTATCCTATAAAAAGAAAGCTCAGGGGCTGAGCACTCGTTTTAATCTCATGGTGCTCTATATAGCACACTAGATAGTCTTCGATTCCCGCCACCATTATTGACAATGTAAGCTATAGGAATATTATATTGTAACATAGTGGATATTATGATGCAGTTATAATAATCAAAGTTTCATCAAACATTTTCATTTCCATATATAGATATTTCTGACTATAATGTAGAATTATTAAAGTCTATTATTTTATTATATCCGTATTTTAAAATAAAATTGTATGTGTATGTCTTGTAATTTATTTATTTCTATTTTAAACCATAAATTTATATCAACTAGACAATTAGTATTATTATTTAATTTACATAAGCTATCGAGAAAATCAATTATTCATATACTTAACCATAAAGTAACTCGGCAGGCGCCAATTTAAATCTAGCATTAACTACTAAATGTATAAAATTGACTTCGTGAGTAGGTAGTGTCGCGTCATGGTACGGGCGATACCTTCTAGTTTCAGAAACTTTTTTTTTATTCCAGGCACTTTAAATGACGCAATTACCGCGGCAATGGGGAGACTTTTTTTCAGTCTTGGGAGATTGTGAATCACTGGCTGAATTATCAATTTTTCAGTTTAGAAATTATTTCATGTTTTTATTATACATCCACAAAAATATCCTCAAAAATTTAAAACATTTAATGCAATAGTTTTGTTTAAAAAAAATCATAAAAATTACTTATATTTCAAACAGTCACACTAGTGGTGCCCAGTAACTTATTTATTTATTTATTTATTATTAAACATGCTTAGAAGCTAACAGATGATAGCATCCAACACGCTTGTAACATTAGATACATTAAATTAACATTAAATCAATTTTAAGTCATAATCTTATTTAAACAAAACACATAACATTAAATTAAAAATGAATTACCTACATTAAACTAATATATATATATATATATATATATATATATATATATATATATATATATATATATATATATATATATATATATATCCAACATTAATAATTGAAATAACTGCTTCCAATTAAACAAATTAAAAAAATAAAATAAAACAAAATTAGTCAAATTAATATTACACATCATTAAATTAGTAAATAAAATAAAATCAATATCTGGATTAAAAAATTATACAATGTTACTTAGAATATATCTTAATTTACTAATAAGTTTCCTCAATCCATCAGCAAACAAGTCCAGATCATCGTACTGAGCAAGTATGTCACCAATCATTCGTAGTGCGCGGACAGTGGGCGCGCGCTCACCGCGCCTAGTGCGCGTGACAGGACGCGCTAGCAAACGAGGCCGGCGGCGCGGGGCTAGCTGCAGCCCTGACTCCTGCCGTATATTACGGGGAACTAAGATGCGTACACTCTCTAGTATCTGTGGACTATCGATCTTGTGATACAGTATAGAGAGATAGTGTCAGCATAAGCATAACCCTCCTAAACTTCAGTGTTTCCATATCAACCATGCCCGATACGAACAAAGAAGGATACAGGTGAGGATAGTACCAGTATCGCTTCTTAAAGCACCATCGGGCAAACTTACGCTGTATCTTCTCGACCATAAGGACATACTTATCCTCAAGTGGGTCCCAGACAACAGCACCATACTCCAGCTTGCTACGAACAAATGCGTTAAATAGTATTTTAGCAACTACTTCATTGTCAAATTGTGTTCCAGTCCTAATAACAAAACCTAACATACTATGTGCGTTCTTACAGATACTTGTCATGTGTAGATGAAAGTCTAATTTAGAATCTAATAACAGCCCTAGGTCTCGAATGTTATTTACTCTTTCCAGAGGAGTGTCATGTAAGCTATACAAATTTACATTTGGTCTAGGTTTCCGAGTGAAAGTAATTATTTTTTTAAGTAGTTATTATTAACTATTGAGTTATTACGTGAAGCAGCTAGGAATGATGCGATAAAAACGGCACGAGAAAACTTTGAATTTCGTGCCATACTTTGAATAGGCGTGTTGAGCGCATGCGCGGATGATACAATATTTATAATTGTAAATAAAACAAATAAAATGAATAATATTAAAGCCGAAACTATAGACCAATACTGACCTAACGATAAAGAATGAAAAACGATAAAAGTTTATCAGTTTCTTTTTAAATAAGGTGCTAAAATGAGATTTAATTCTTTCAAAATTTAAAAAATTATTTATTAAAAAACTATAGGTGACCTAATAAAAATATTGGTAAACCTATACAGACCTAACGTAGACCTATCGATCAAGGTCATTTTGATTTCTCAAATTATTAGATGGGGTGCTCAATTTGCGCAGGGGCAGAAAATCTACGTGGTCAAGGTTCATCATTCATCATTACAGCCCTTCACAAGTCCACTGCTGAACATAGGCCTCCCCCAAAGAGTGCCACAAAGCACGGTCCTGAGCCACCTGCATCCATCGACTTCCTGCATGTCTTACCAGGTCGTCACTCCATCTCGTGGAGGGACGCCCTACACTTCGCCTACCGGTACGAGGCTGCCACTCGAGAACCTTTCTTCCCCATCGGTTGTCGGTTCTTCGAGCTATATGGCCGGCCCACTGCCACTTCAGCTTACTAATCCGTTGGGCTATGTCGGTTACTCTGGTTCTACTGCGGATATCCTTATTCCTAAGTTTATCACGCAGAGAAACTCCGAGCATAGCCCTCTCCATAGCTCGCTGAGTGACCTTGAGCTTCCTCATACGGCCAGCAGTGAAGGACCACGTCTCAGTTCCGTAAGTAATCACTGGCAACACGCACTGGTTGTACAATTTTGTTTTAAGGTTTTGAGGTATTTCTGACGAAAAGATGTGTCGTAGCTTCCCGAACGCTGCCCAGCCGAGTTGAATCCGTCGATTGACCTCTCAGTCGAAGTTGGACTTACCTAGTCGGACTATATGTCCCAGGTAAACATACTCGTCAACAACTTCGAGCTTAGTGCTCCCAACAACTACCGGCATAAGTGTGACATGGACATTAAACATAATCTTTGTTTTGTCCATGTTCATCTTAAGACCTATCCGTTGGGAGACACTATTGAGGTCATTGAGCATAGTGCTTAGTTCCTCCAGCGATTCTGCCATGAGGACTATATCGTCGGCAAATCGAAGGTGAGTGATGTACTCGCCATTGATGTTAATACCGTATCCTTTCCAGTCCAGAAGCTTGAAAACGTCTTCCAATGCAGTGGTGAAGAGTTTCGGGGATATAACGTCACCCTGTCTTACACCTCTCTGCAATTGGATAGGTTTCGTACTCTGGTTCTGTACTCGGATAGCCATCGTAGCTCTACTGTACAAACACTTCAGCACTTCGATATACCGACAGTCAACTTGGCACCCCTGAAGGGACTGCAGCACCGCCCAAATTTCGACGGAATCAAAGGCTTTCTCATAGTCCACATACGCCAGACATAGTGGCAAATTGTACTCTTCGGACTTCTATACAATTTGCCGTAGGGTATGTATGTGGTCTATGGTGCTAAAGCCCTTTCGGAAACCGGCTTGTTCGGGAGGCTGGAAGTCGTCAAGTCTGCGCGCGAGACGATTCGTAATGACTCTCGAAAACAGCACGTAGACGCGGCTCAGAAGGGAAATCGGTCTGTAGTTCTTCAAGAGAGCGTTGTCACCTTTCTTGAAGAACAAGACCACCGCACTTCTGCTCCACGCCTCCGGTGTAATGCCACCATGGAGGACGGAATGAAAGAGCTTCTGAAGGACTTCAAGTACCGGTCTTCCACCCGCTTTCAGAAGCTCCGCTGTAATTCCATCCTCACCTGGGGCCTTGCCGTTTTTAAGGTGCTGGAGAGCCATTCTAATCTCGCTCAGACTGACGTCCGGGTTATCTTCGGAATAGTGTCGAATAAGACTCGCTCTTGGATCGTTACTCACACTTGCGTGTGGCTCCAACGATGACGTGTACAGCTGCCCATAGAACCTCTCAATCTCACTCAAAATCTCAGGTGCCCCGGAAACGATGCTGCCACATTCGGTCTTCAGCTTTGACAGTTGGCTCTTTCTGGCAGACAGATCTCTGGCAAAGACTTTGGAGCCTTGGTTCCGCTCGATCGCTTCTTCAATACGAGCTGTATTGAAGTTGCGTAAGTCTCGCCGCATGCATTTGGAGATCGGTCTGTTCAGTTGCCTGTATGCTGTCAAATCTGTTGAAGAATGTAGCCTCATCTCCCGTCTAACAGCCATGAGATTAAGAGTGTGATCGGAGAGTTTTTGTGTTCTTCTGCGGCGGGTCTTGCAGAACTTAGCTCCGACCGCATGGACAGTTTCCACGAGCTTGTCATTCATATCGTCCACTTCATTGCAGTTTTCTAGGCACTGAAAACGGTTTTGTAACTCGAGCTGAAAGGTTTTGGGACTTTGGATTAGAGCACGAGAGGGACGGAGCGTTGACTTCATCAGACGAGACCTCTCCAACTTAACATTTAGGTTCAGTGTGCCTCTAACCATTCGGTGATCGCTGCCGGTTTTCACCCTCGCGATCACTGAGACATCACTGAACAGTTGTCGTCTGGTCGTCATAATGAAGTCAATCTCATTTTTTGTCGAACCGTCGGGGCTCGACCAGGTCCACTTCCTGTGGGGCCGTTTCTTGAAGAAAGAGTTCATCATAAAGAGTCCCTCTTTCTCCATGAAGTCAGCCAGCTGCTGGCCCCTTGGGTTCCGTTGCCTTATTCTAAATTTCCCTACTTTCAGCTCACCATTCTCTCTTGTGCCTAGTTTTGCATTGAAGTCTCCCATTAACACCGTATATTGGGTTTTGGAGGAATGCATGGCTCTAGAGATATCCTCATACATTTCCTCCACCTCCTCGTCGGGGTGTGCCGAGGTTGGTGCGTAAACCTGTATGACCTTCAGCGAATACCGTTTGGTGATTCTGAGTATAAGGTACGCAACCCTCGTCGACACACTCCCGATCTTTACAACGTTGTTAACGAGAGACTTGTGGACGATAAATCCGACACCTCCTTGGGACAGATGGTCGCCCTCCCGGTGATAGAGCAAGTTGCCGGATTCGAGGATTACCGTGTCCTCCTTCTCTCTTCGGACTTCGGATAATCCTATAATATGCCAGCGCAACTTGTCTATCTCTTCTTCCAGCTCCACGATCTTCTCGTCAGTCCTCAGGGTGCGTGCGTTGTACGTTGCCAGGTCGAGTCGTCGTAGGTGGCAACCGAACCTCCACCGGAGATTCTTAGCACCCCCTGCCCCGCCGTTACCATGGTCGCCACTGTAGCCATTAATAGCGGGGCCGCCGGGGACTGGGGGCCGTTTTTTATTGTCATTACTCATGGGGGGTATATTGCCATAGTTGCCACGCTTGGCGAGCGGGTTGGCAACCGCAGTTTTTTTATTGTATATATGGCTATTTTCAGGAAGATGCTGCTGCCCATCTCCCGCCTGTTTCCCTTTGTCGCCTTTTACGACACCCACGGGAGGATATGGGGTAGTGGATATTCTTGACCGCCACTACACGGCAAGGTTAATAAATATTAAATATACTGAAGCAAAGAGTGCGTGTATGTGTGTGTGTGTAAACTGTTCTTTTCAACAAAAATATGTCCAGCTGGGTTTCTTGCCGGTTCTTCCCAGTACAGAGGTATATTCCGAACGAATAGTGAATTAAACATTGACTTTCAAATTATAATCTATCCATACAAATAAATAAAATTTAAGTATCTGTTTGTTATGTCAAAATAAGAGATTTTCACTAAATGCATATGAAAGCATAGATTTGGAATATACTGGCGTATCCTAAGTCTATGTATTAAAGTATATGTGGTAATTATAACAAAAAAAAAACTATTTTTAAAATTTTTGTCTGTCAGTTTGTTCCGGTTAATCTCCGAAACGACTGGACCGAATTTGACGGAATTTACATTATTAGCTAGATAGCTGATGTTATAAAAAGTGATTTTTTATAGGATAGGGTGACAAACTTAGCAAACGAGCACACAGTCCACCTAATGGTAAGTGGTTGCTGTGACCCATAGACATCTACATTTATCCTCAATTACGAATCAAAATGCAGATGCGTTGTCACCCCTGAGGACTAAGATGGAATGCCTCGTTTCCAGTAAAAAGTCTCCGGTTCTCTACACTCACTATACGAAACAGAGTAGCATTGAACTGCTAAAATGACAATTAACAACTTAATAATAATTAATGATTAGTTAAATTAACAACTAAGTATGAACATTGCATTTAATAATTTCACTGCCGTCGGCGGAGATAGAACCCTTTTGCTTTCGTGCTAAGAAATTTTCGGAATAGCAAATAACCCTGCCCTCACAAAAAAATCACACATTCATTACACATGCTTTATGCAAAATTTTGTATAATTTAAATATTTTTATTGTTTTTACTTATGTATTATTTTTGATTCATAAATAAAATTTTACTTCTTAACAATATATCAATCATTAACATAACATTATATTATATAATCAAATATCAATCAATTAAAATAAATCATTATAATCGGACAACGAGGTCAATAATTACCGCAGAAGGTACATACAAATATTATGACCAAAGAGGGAAAGTCTTTATTTTTTGCAAACGGTCTGAATTACACTGAAGTCACGCCTTAAGAAGTTTTGCCTCAAAACATAAACAGAAACAATGTACTTAATTAATTATACTAGTTTAACTAGATGTGTTGTTAATTGTACTATTATACGTTATGATATTTTTATAATTTGCATTAGGGTTAAATTTTCTAATGTAAAGTGTTCTTCTGTCGTTCATGTACGGGTCAAACAGCCATAATGTGCGCCAGACCTTAATCTCTCGTATCGCCTCTCAGTCGAAGTTCTGCACTTAATTGCTGTGAAAAGCGGCACTTGATAATAAGCAGCGATGGACAAAAGAAGCGGTCCCCGCTCCCACTCGATTGTTGTTGCTGTCATTAAGTTAGACGCTTAAGCGGGAGAGATAGCGGTTGTACATATTTACATACTTTAATTTTTCTTAGATTTTTAACTTTTTTTCGACGAACTTTACATGTTAATATATATTTATCACAAAACGAGTGAAAAGTTTTGTAGTTTTAAAATTTGAAGACACTTTTTTAGAAAAATAAAATCTTGACAGCACTCGTGCCATCAGTACCCTAAACTTCGTGTACTTCATGTAACGTTACCTCTGTTGAAATCTGTTTTAAATTAGGTACATATTTTTTTTATCGAATTAGTGTGACAAGCGAGTACACGTGGTAGAGCCATGTTGCAGCCATATTGGTAGTATAGTTTTACTCTTGTGGAATAAGATGGAATGCCTCAGTTTCTGTAAAAAGGCTATCCGGTTTTCTACACTCACCATATTAAAAATATTTATATTTTAATTCTCAAGTTGTAATTAATTATTTTTATTGTTGTTTGATTTGGAAGTAAAAAGGTGAATTTGAAAAGAAGTTGAATTATCTGAAATCGAGTACATCGAATAATATTATAATACAAATCGCAGTAGGCTTTTAACTTGTTCACGCAATTAGAATTGGCTTACGCCGCGACCCATTGTAGACCGTAAGCGTCGAGGATTTAATTATCAAATTATTTAGTTGCGAGCGTCGTAAAGAGCAGCTCGAAGTGATGGCGCCAAGATAAAGACAAGTGACGTTGATGTACGGGAGAAGAGGCTGCGTTTTGTGGCGGCAATCAGCGTTCGAGGATGAAAACACAATTACATTATCAAGTGCGCTGAATTACGTAATATTAGGATTAATTAACACTGAAATGTTTATAACGCAATAAATAGATACAAAGCATTACGAGTTATTCAGAGTAGCTAAGGTTATATTTATTTGTGTTATTTTTTATATTCTAAGCCAGCACTTGACTTCTATCCCACCTGATGGCAAGTGGTGATGCTGCCGAAGATGATGAAGCGAATTGACTTAACAAAAGCCTAATCACTCTAGCCTAGAAGACACGCACATTGTAATCGGATGGGAACGAACGAACGCGAACACGCAGTGGTTAAAGAGTTGTGGCAGACGTTTGGTTGAGGTGATGCCGCTGGGTCGAATCCCGCACGGAACAAACGTTTGTATAGTGTTCATATAATTTTTTAGATTCCGGACAATAATCATGTACAATTTATCTATGTAAAGTGCCTCCAGGATACAAACAAACCTACTGCGTAAGTAACGTTTATTTTAGTGCCAGTCCTCAAGCAAGCGGACGTTGGGTATGGTCTTAGCCTCATTTGTCAAGCAACAAGTGAGGTTGACCTTACACTTCAAGCGTCTACATTATGCGGCCACACTGCACTTGTATTATGGCTGCACCACTCGCGTTAAAGAACACATAGCTGATGTGAAGAATCGACGCTCCGGGAAGTCTGCAGTATGTAAACACGTACAGGATCGCTCCCGTCACTACATTAGATTTGATAGACCACAAATCCTCGCTCAAGAACACCGATTCCTTCCAAGGATGATTCGCGAGACTATTGAAATCAAAAAACATCCTAATTTCAATAGAGAAGATGGCTGGGTGCTACTATCTGCTTGGGATCTTATAATTAATAAAATTAAATCCCAACCCAGGCATACAACTGCAAGACTTCAAGAGACTGTAAGTTCATACTGCGTAGATCGGAACAAAAATTAATAATTTTTAATCTGGAGGTAGCCGTTGTTAACTATGACATTGGGACGTCAAACACCTCAGTCGCCCCCGTGACCATGGGTGCTGTAAAGTACTCGAAACGCCGGCAATATAAAATAAGTTAATATACGCGATAAAATCAGTAAAATTAGTTTTATTTAAATGTGTAGTGTTCGCGTAAATATAAGAAATCATTATTGAAATTTGTTTTAAAGTAAGTAGTAAAGAATTTAGAAATGTTTTTTAACCGTGAGATTATCGAATGGGTCGATTCGAACGGGGAAGAGGTATTGCCCACAGAGATGATCATCATTATTATTGTTAGAGCCCACATAAATATATTCTTAAGTCCACTGCTGAACATAGCCCTCACCAAGAAATGTCGCTAAAAACGGTCCTGACGGTCTATTACCAGGTCACTACATACTACACTTCGCTTACCGGTACGAGGCTGCCACTCAAAACCCATTTTTCTCAATCGGTTGTCGGTTCTTCGAGCTTTAGAACGGGCGCATTGTTATTCCAGCTTACTTACCCATTAAGCTAAGTCGGTTAGATTGATTCTGTCGCGGATATTCTCGTTTGCAAGTCTATCACACACACTCCGAGCCTAGCCCTCTTCATAGCTCGCTAAGCTATGGAGTTAGCCTGTACGTAATACCGGGGTAAAATAGTTACATAATGCTGCTGTGTTTTCAAGAAATATTTTGAATAGTAACGAGGTGTTTCATCTTCCAGTCCTCACGGGTGACGGATTTACATTTTGATTTTTAACTGAAAACAAATATAAGTGAATACGGGCTAGATTATTTGCTTACCATGTGGTGGACGAGTGGACTGCGTGCTCGTTTGTTACCCTTACATCTTAGAAAAACTACATATTATAAATAATAAACAAAACCAAGC
This sequence comes from Parnassius glacialis, assembly GCA_033319125.1. NCBI lineage: Eukaryota > Metazoa > Arthropoda > Insecta > Lepidoptera > Papilionidae > Parnassius > Parnassius glacialis. The sequence goes on along the minus strand of JAVANC010000019.1, from coordinate 48,621,597 downwards.
ATTACTTTGTGAAAATTAATAATATCATGAATTTGAAAATTTATGGGCTAAGTTCTGGGTGATAAATAAAGTGATGTATCTTACCCAGTTTGAAGAGTACCTCCCTCCCTTCGACAATTGCGTGCCACGATTAAACCTAACACCACTAACCTCAAACATGTTTGTGATAGTATTATATTTTACCAAAAAAGACTAACAGTGTGTTTACAATTACAAAAAAAAAAGGAATTAATAACTTCCTGCTTTTTAATGTCGGGTGAAAATTTATATTATACTGTTATATGAAATTCAATGGTATTACTACATTGTTCATATAAACACATAAAATGTAAAATACAGATACTATTGAATGAATTTTATTCAATAGTATAACCATAAATTTCAAAGAAAAACATAAAACGATAAAACAACAATATATGTAGAATCACGTCGTAAACTTTCGTAGTTTGGTGTTGGTGCCTTGCGAAATATCTTATTCAGTCGTCTAAATGCATAGGAAATATTATGTAAATCGGAACTCGGATATGTATGCGGTGAAATCGGCGCAGCATCCCAATCCTATTGAGCTTCCGAAGCACGGCTGGAGATTAACATCAATATTGAAGAGCGTGAGTCGCGGCGCTGCAGTCGCTGGAGGGCGGCGACCCACTTTGAATTATGAACGAGTTTACCACAGTTGTGTCGCACTACATACAGTACGTGAGTAATGTGTAGGTTTATTTTTCTCGTCATATGAACAACAAATAAGGTTGTAATGCAGTCGCAAGAGATAGTTTTGCAACTATGTATACTTGCTAATTATACATGTATCTAACATGGAAAATGTTCAAAGGAATTCCACAAAAATGATAAAAAACTGCAAAACATGACATACTATGAACAGCAACTGAAAAAGCTTATCCTAATAACACTAGAGTGCCGCAGATATAGTCTGATTAAAACATACAAAGTACTGACAGGACATTATGATGAGCTTAATTTGAAAAATTTATACTTACTAAATAGCAATAAACATCTGAGAAGACATCGACTTGAACACTGCCATACGGTTGTCAATCGGAGTCTCATGAAGAAGTTAATTAGACATCGTGTTGTTACTAGTAGGAATAAACTACTGTAAAATGTGATTGATGCTTCTACAGTAAAAGCCTTTAAAAATAAATTGGATAAAATCTTCAAGCATTAATTTGTTGTATGTACACATATCAGATTTCAGCTGCTAGTGTGTTAACGTATTATTACTTTACTACCTTGAAACAATACTTGAAAAATGTAAGGCCACTGGGAATAAAGAAAGAGCCGCAGAGTCTGTAATTTTATTGGCTTCACTTTATAACCGAAGAACAATAGTAGGTGTACTGCTATTTAGTGTCAAATGTTAGATAAGGGTGGAATCAAGGGGAAAAACACCTTAAAAATTTCTTCGTTGTTGTCAGCCCGTAACCATTCTCTGCTGGATCTTTTTTATTCTGAGGTCGATCGTCAAAGTCATCATAACTGCTAACTTCAACAATATTTATAGATCCACTGAAAACGCTTTTATTTAAAGGTTTATAGGCACAAAATAAGCGGGCCACGCAGATTTGCGACTCCTTTATCACTACATTTCTGGTGGATTTTTCGCTTCGTGTATATCAGTAAAACCATATAATATTCTGTCACCAGGCTACGCTAGCTTGCTGTTTTAAACTTGGTGAAAAAAGTTTTTGACTTTTATTTCATCCTTACTATTATTATCACTACAACGTGTTATTATCACTACAACGTTTGGCAAATGTGTAACTTCAAAAGAAACCACCGCTCTTTTTATTTACTTATTCAAGATTTATTTCGAAACAGAAACATTATTTTAGTAAATAAAGTGGATATCTCATATTTCTTAAGATTTTTACCTAACAGTAGACGATAATTCACTTGGTATCTGAATATAAATTGTACTCGTAGCTTATTCTATAAAAAGAAAGAGGGAAAACAAAATAACGAAAGTTTTTCAAATAGTGGCTTACCTTTACAGATTGATAAGATGTTGTGTAAAACAATATTTCACAATGTTCATAATGTCTAGGCGAGCTTGTACTGATAGCTCAATAATGGTTTCTTATGCTTACGAGAATACTTAATTGAAATAAAATTGTTTTATTGTGCGTATTTTTATTATTTTCAATACACTCGATGTTTTGCGTACGCAGCAGGTTTTCCGTAAGTTCATACGACAAATCACTTAAAATTTGAAGTCATGAAAATGAGAAAGTTAAAATGTAATTAGATTTATTCAATTACAACCAACTAATTAGATGTGCGGCGCAGGACAGGATTATATTGCCCAAGTGTATGTGCAAGCACAGGTGCACTCTATAAGCCCGCATTCTCATAGTCCGATGGTACGGTAAATCGACACGACAGAAGAAAGATCACGCGCAGGACCAACGACCTAACGTGATTTTCGAGACACCGAGGTGAGTTCCTGACTCCGGGCAGCTACTGAGAATTTCCTTTTTTTGGGTTAAGGGTGACAAACGAGCATACAGCCCATCTGATGGTAAGTGGTTGCTGAAGCCCATAGACATCCATACATCTATCCTCAACTACAAATCAAAATGCAGATGCGTCGTCACCCGTCAGGACTGAAATGGAATGCCTCAGTTCCAGTAAAAAGGGTCTCCGGTTCTCTACACTCACCATACGAAACACAGCAGTGTTAAGCTGTTATTTTACGCGGGTATTCTGTGAGATCGTGGTGCTTCCCCGGTCGAGCCGACCTATTCGTGCTACCACTATACCTCTAATATAGCTGCAGCATGGCTCTACCACGTCCAAAAGATCTTGATGGAAAAGCTCAATAACTGTTTTATTTTGGCACTACCCGGGATACGATCCCTGGCTTCATGATCAGAAGTCTCACTACTACAACCAAGAGACCAATGAGACAATCATATATCAGATCATATATTATCATATACCACATGGAGAAGAAACAGAAGAACATAACACAGAAAACAGAATAGAACAACAAAAACAGAAAATAACAGAGAATAACAGAAAACTAATTTTTGAATTTGAGCCGATACCTTGAAACCGACATGCAGATTTCCTCACCACGTTTTTAAAGTCGAGCGCATAGTGCAGCATCACTTAAAATAGCAAATAACAGTTTCATTGGTGCCAGCGGAGGTCGAACTTAGTTTGCTAGTGCGCATAAAAATTAAGGCAAGCGTTAATGAGCCTGAGCTACTTCGGCGCAGAGAATAGGTTATTAAACAAATACTAATTTTGGCGCAACACAACGAACATCATCATATATTTAATTCACTTAACTTTTTATTTACAACAGTCTTCTCGTCGTGCGTTGCTGTATTTCCGTCTAAAAGCTATAGAGAGTTGGTATGATTAAAGAGAATAAACGTTTCCATTTCGTTATCAGAGGTGATATGCATCGAATTGTAGTATCGCCTTCTTGTTCGTAGTTGTTTGCAGGTGTCGAAAGGCTGCAATAATCGCTTACCATCACATGAACTCTAAGTTCGTTTAACATAACAAAATAGAATCAGGCGTTACTTTGTGGAAATTCATTATATTAAACATGTTAAAAATGAATCCATTGTCAAGGAGAGCATTACGCACTTTCATACACAATTGAGTGAGGGCGGGAGTTGCTCTTCAAACTAGGCAAGACACATTTTATTTTATTACGTGGATCTTGACTACGAATTAATTTTTTAAATTTTTATTGTATGTTATGAAAGAATTAATTTAATATTGTCAATTGTATTAAATAAGCAAATATATTAGATGAACTAGAACCATCATTTACAAGTGAAACTATGGAAGCAATGGAATAGCAACGCCGTCTGTTTTTACACTACGCACTTTATCTGGCTGTACATCGTGCGTAGCTAGTACTCGTATGCATGAATAAATGAATGAGATATGGCGCGACGCTACAGCGATTTATCGAGATAGTTCGCCGACTGAATCGGAATTATATTTTTGTGCAATATTCAGAGGAAAGTTGTAAAAGTTTATCGCCAGCGATTTGTCGACGCGCCCCACTGAAGCCGCAGATTTGAATTCCCTTTTTATCTCGTTGGATATATTTTATTGTGACGCTTTTAAAATATTAATGTGGCGACAGAATCTTCCGCGTCGCGGATTTATTGCGGCGTTTTATTGATGTCGAATTACATTGTGAGTGGGGTTGCCATGGGCTAGGGGTCTCGTCGGGACAATTTTCTTACCGAGAGTATTTGCTTTGAAATGTAAAATGAAATCATTTCGCGTAAATAAATACGCAATTTAAAAAGAAAAATAAATGAAAAATAACAATAATAAATTATACTAATAAAAAAAATAATACCGTAATAAATTATTGGTAAGTAAATTGTAAATTGTAAATTTGTCATTATTGAAAATCAGAATTGTGGTTACACCGGAAGTCATGCTGAGTAATTACTTTTTTGGCACACCTTCGACATACAAGCTTAAATTTATTAAAATTACGTTACTTTGCTTTAAATTTGTGTATTGTTGTAAGTCAATGGTCTGGGTCAAAATTAAGTGACCTTTCTGTCTTTCTTATAATTGTGTTGTTCTCCAAAATAGATCAGTTAAAAACTTTATTAAACTAAGTTTGTATAAAAAGGTTATTGCAATATTAAGGAATTTATGGATGGAAATAAATCGTTGGCAAGATCGCTACCAAGATATTTCTAATTTGTTTTGTATTGTTAATTATCTAACTTGCTGGTTGCTTTGCGTTTCTTGCTGGTTCTTCCTAGGACAGAGGTTTTTCCGAACCAGTGGTAAATATTTTCAGGTTTTCTTTGTTCAGTTTTTTAAACAAAACTTTTCAATAAGTATTATTTATAATCAATATTGAATAAAAAAATTCTGTTTCTGTCAACTTCCGCAAATAATATGAATGCACACAGTTTTCAGTTAAGCATGGGTTTCACAAAACGTCGTCCGATCAGAAATTTCATATACATCAAGTAAAATAAACCGTTGAAGTCAAATGTGTGATTTTTTTGTGGATAAGGGTGACAAACGAACACACAGTTCACCTGATGGTAAGTGGTTACTGCGGCCCATAGACATCTACACCTATCCTCCATTACAAATCAAAATGCAGATGCGTTGTCACCCGTGAGGACTAAGATGGAATGCCTCTTTTCCAGTAAAAAGGGTCTCCGGTTCTCTACACTCACCATATGAAACACAACAGCGTTAAGCTGCTATTTCACGCTGGTATTCTGTGAGAGCGTGACTATATTTCGAAATCAAATTTAAGGTGAGTGCTGCATCGTGCTGTGTCGTTTTTAATAGCGACAAACTTAGGGTTTTGCAGACAAAGGGCTTGATAATGTAGGCAGTTCTGATATATTACGTAATTTAAAAATATTTTTTGTTAGTTGATTCATCTAATATAACTAACAACTTTATTTGATAACATCGATTCAGTATGTAACTTGTTTTAGGCACACACCTTTAAAATATAACAAACATTGTAATACCTGAAAAGAGTGGTTAATTTGTAAAACACGTAATATTATAAATTTACACCAAATGTACTTAACATACAATAAATATATGAATTTAAATTTCATTTATGATGACGAATGGTAACCCTAATTATGAAGCTGTGCCATAATCGCTCTTTCTGAGCTTAAATATTAACTTCCAACGGAGATATTAATTAAACGTTCTTTTTGTTAATGATTTGTGATTCGTGTATTTACAAACCTCAACAATATCTTGCGTCTGGCTCTTAATATTAAATTTCAATATATTATTTATAAATACATATCACATACTTTCGCTAACATATTTTTAATTATTTTCACTGATAATTTCTATTTTTCTGGCATTTTACATAGACGTCTCTTACGACACCCCGAGGACCAATTGAGGTGACGGATCCTCGTATACCCCAACATTAATTATGAAGATCACTGCTGCCTAGTTCATTATTTTTAATAATATTTCTTTTATAGAATGAGTGTGACAAACGAGCACACAGTCCACCTGATGGTAAGTAGATGCTGTGACCCATAGACATCTAACCTCAATTAAGAATCAAAATGAAGATGCGTTGTCACCCCTGAGTTCTCCGGTTCTCTACACTCTTCATACGAAACATCAGCATTGAGCTGCTATTTCACGCTGATAGTTTGTGATCTATTCATGCTACAAACTATAATAGAATTTCAGCGTGGCTCTACTACGGATATCAGCAATGTACATGTTTATTAAATTATTTGATGACGGTAAGGTATCGTTAACATAAATAGGTTTCGAGAAACTTTAAAATTTAGTCTTATAAAGATTGTTGCAAGATTATAGTGAACGAGTATGTTCGCAAGCATTGGTGCACTCTCTATTCCCATGAGGATCTCATATCCCAGGAGAATGATCTCATAGTCTAATAGAACAGTAATCCGACACGACCGGGAAGAGATCAGGCGCTGTGCCAAAGACTTTAAGTGCTTTCTAAGGGGAGGTGAAACACCGCCAACTTCCCTTTTTGATTTTACAATTTTCTGACAGGAAAATCGAATATATGAAATTTTGCCTAACTCGGGAATCAAACTTGCTTGATGAGCGATCGTCGCCGCATCGGTCACGACCATTAGATCAACGAGGCAGTCAAAAAATTCTCATGGGTTTTCAGCTCATGTCACTTTAGTGTGAACTCGGCTTAAAATCCTGCTTGAATAAAGATTGCGGATAAGACATCGGATATAATCGGCACATGAATCACCGGCAGCTGCTCTAGACCACAATAGATGGTCGGAGATAAATCTCTACACCTTTAAACTCCAGACGAAGGAAACCCGACGCTTCCTTGCTTTTTGTGAAGAGATTACGTGGGTCATATATTATAGTACAAAAAGTGTAAGTAATTTTTTTTACAACTAGTCATTGACGAAATGTTCAACATAAATAAATAAAGAAAGAGAGAGCTCTTTATTGAGCCATTTTTTTACAATTTTTGACGTGCACGTCATATGTGTTATTTGTTTTGATTCTGATGTAAATATACAACATATTTCGAAACCATGTAGTGGCGGTGTAAGAATATTCACAATATCGTCCCGTGGGTGTCATGGCAGCGCCTGCCAAATGTGTCAACTATGCCAAAATTCCCCTTAGAGGCAATCTATGGGGGAGGCCTATGTTTAGCTGTGGATTTTGTAGGCTGTAATGTAATAACGAACATATATTTCGATCACATGTGAAGTCCGCAAAAACTCATTAAGGTCACGCGGTGGACACTACCTTGTCCTTCCCGACCAATCATATTCCTGCCCACACGCAAAATACGCATAGACGTATAGTTGTGGAAAATAATTCGTCGTAAACTTAACTAAACTAAACTGTCTAACCTTACCCTTCAAAACCCTCTTAGAAATGGCCGAGGAGGATCCCAGAGGTGGCACGTATATAGGCTTTTGTAGTTTACTTTAAAAATTTATACTGATGCGCCAGATTACTAATTTGAAGTAATAATGATGCCACTGCTTAGCAGTCACAGAATGACTGATGAGATTTATAAAACACGAGCGATCACAACAGCGCCGCCTACCGGGTCCAATTGTGAATCTAAACAATCCACGGACGCACTCAAACACACAAAAAAATTCATCAAAAGATTTTTCAGAATATTTATATATTGACGTTATTCAATATTTCCAAAGATCGCCGAAACCCGAAATGTAATGTCCACAAAATACTACTCAGCAAGTAATCGAATCATGTGACGCGTTTGGGGGTCCACTGGTAGGCAAGTCCCTTGACAAATGTCCCCCGGGCTTTCCGAAAAGTCGATGATGAAGCGCAACGGGGCAGCTGTATTAATCGCAGGACGTGACCGGAATCTAATGTCGGCTGACACGACGTTCAAATTACAAATACCGCAGCGAAAGATCCTGTATATTCGATCTATTTAATTATTCTGGATTATTCCGTTTTCCGTATTATATATAACTTAATACTAATCTAAGCTTATACCCGTGAGTTCATTCATGAAGAACTTAAACGAAGTAATCCTGCAAATATTTTTTATAGTATAAGCTCGACAAATAAGCACACAGTCCACCCGAAGGTAAGTGGATGCTGTGACCCATAGGGATCTACATCTGTCCTTGATTAAGAATCAAAATGCTGATGTGTTTTACCCCTGAGGACTAATATAAAATACCTCTTTGGACATGTAAAAATCATTTATTTTATCAATTTTTCATAATAACTTCACTGTTTACTCGGTCTGTTTGTGAAATTTCATCAAATCTGGTTCAGCTATTTCGAAGATTAACCTGGACAGACAGACACAAATATTTTAAAAATGGATTTTCACTTCTTAATATCATGCAGATAGCCCTATGAGTTTAATAGAATACAGTTATTTCGAAATTACATATAGAAATCACATAGAGACTCTATGAGTAAGATTGATGACTACATATTTGTGCAATTTGCAAAAGAAACTGTATCCGCGACTAGTCGTCACCGTTGGTGATAAGAGGGCAAGTTCTTTTATCGGTCAAAACTAAGTATTTAGCGAGGGAACGCAGCCAGTGTTCATGGCACTAAACCGTGGGGAGAAAGACCGTATGATAATTTTATTTTTAAGTTTTAGCTTTTTATTATGATTTTTTTTTATAGGATAAGGGTGACAAACGAGCACACAGTCCACCTGATGATCCTCTATTATAAATCAAAATGTAGATGCGTTGTCACCCGTGAGGACTAAGATGGAATGCCTCATTTCCAGTAAAAAGGGCCTCCGGCCACCTGCACTCACCAAGCGAAACGCAGAGGTAAACCGCTACTTGACGCTGGTTTTCTATGAGGTCGTGGTACCACTCCGGTTCGAGCCGGCCCATCCGTGCGACAGCAAAAGCTGCCGCGTGGCTCTACCACTGTTAATATATCGTATATTTTTGTGTTATGTACAATAAATATATAAATGTGTTATAATAATACAATAAATAAATGTGTTATAATTTAAAAAAAAAACAGTTTAAATATTTCGGAGATATCTTTGTCTATTTCTATATCATGTATAGCCTGTTACATACCTCAACTTTTATAAAAAAAGTTAATAAGTTTTCAGAGCTCAAACGTCTTGGGTTGGACTCGAATAAAAATCAATGTTTCAGGAAAACAAATTATTTATTATAAAGTGGAAGTTAGATAGTCTAACTTCCACTTTATAATAAATAATTTGTTTTTATCCGATTTGTTGTTCGATTTTATCGTATAAATTGTAGCATCTACAATATAACATAACTTTTCAAAAAATTAGATTATTATTTGCAAAATGTAGCTGCTATAATTATAACGCTAATGGCACTGGGTCCAGAATTACCGACAAATAAGGTCAAGGAATACTAAATAGAATGGCGCGCTTCCTGATTGCGAATATAGGTTACGTAACATTTTAAGATTTGATGAAAATTAAATCCCACTAAGTATTATTATAAATGTGAAAATTTGTTTGGATGTTTGTGGCTCAATCCGGTGACGATATTATAGAAACAAACCAGAATAGAACACAGGCTGTATTTATTGTAAAAAAAAAACATAGTCTTAGTCTCCCCCAAAACACAGTCATTTTAGTCCATGGTACAATAAAAATTGGTCGGTTTTTAATCGAACGCGAGTGGAGCCGTGGGTAAAAGCAATAAGTTTACCTCATCATCAAAATTCTGCAACATATTAAAAGCCTCGCATGGTTCAATAGGCATAAGACAATAATTAATTTCTAATGTTTATCACTGCGGTCGGAGCAAACGTTGGTGTGTGTATTTCGTCTTGCGGTGAGCCGCGCTGCCTCAATCGCGTTCACTATAAACGTGATGAGTTAATATTGCAAGCGCTTTGTTGGATGGAGTTAGCTTTCATGTCTATTGATAACCTTTGAAAATTTTACGACTAACTAGGGCCTAGTAGAGCAATCTATGCATACGATAAATGTTCCACATGTCTATGGGTCACAGTAACCACTTACCATCAGGTGGACTGTGTGCTCGTTTGTCACCCTATCCTATAAAAAAAAAACGATAATCTGTTATTTTCTGTTTTCAATAATCTATACAAATAAATTTGCGAAGGTTTTACAAATATTTCAATATTTTTTTAGTGTTTCATAACTTGGATGATTAAATATTATATCAACACCACATGCGTAGGCGAGCGAATGTTTGAAAGCGGCGAAAAGATTATTAATAAAGTAAAGAAACATCTCTTTTGAATTTTTAACTCAGAATTGTTCAAGGCGATTCCTTTAATCTATTTTTATTCATTAATAAACATATTATTAAAAAATTATAATTTAAATTTACTTCCATCCAAAGGTTGTATGGAAGATATCGCTTTCAGCCATAAGGTCACCCATTGTACAATTAATTAAATACCTACATATCTTTTGTAATTTGCAATTTTTGTTCACGACTTACAATAAACTAGTACCTATTTATTTATTTATTAATTTAATTGAATTTAATACATTCCTGCATAGTTATATCTCTCGCCATAAAAAAAATGATTCAATGCTGATAACTATTTCTCATAGTTATTTAGTTCTTAGACATCTAAATCCATCATCAATTAAAAAACAAAATGTAGGTGTGATATCACATCTCAGTACTAAAACTACCTGCCTCGTTTCCAGTAAAAAAGGTCTTTTTTCGACATCGAAACTTGTAACTTGTCTACTTTTCATAATTGAAATTTATGATAAAAATCCGCTAATGGGTTTCGCATTGCATCGCGCCTGCGGCATGCGGTGACGCTGGGCGGCACGGCGTCATGTGAATCGTGATTTAACGCCCATAAAAATTTTACGCTCACCCGAAGCCCATCGTAAAAGTACATCCATTTGTACGTCCGCTTACAGTCGGCGGTACACCTAACTTGTTTGTTTACGTTTTCAATTATTACTTTCTCTTTATGAGGTAGAGTCATGCTTCAGCTATAATATTATGGTTGTTATTATGGTTGTGATTGCACCGTTCTTCTAGTGGTCGTAAACGAGGTTGCTGATGACGAGTTCAAATTCCTGGTCGGGCCATAAACAGTTATTGTGGTTTTCTGTCTAGAAATTCTCAAAGCAGTCTCCGTGCCTCGGAGAGCTCGTAAATTTGTTGGTCCTGCGCCTGATCTCTCTACGGTCGTGTCGGTTTACCGTCCCATCGGACTATGACAGGGAGGAAATAGAGAGTGCACCTGTGCTTGCATATACCATCGGACACTATAATTTCTGTCCTGTGAATAAGGCTATAGTCTCGTTGAGATTGGCCACCGTGACCGGAATTTGATCTGGAGGACATTATTATATTTTGGTTGTAGCACGAATGGGTCGGCTCGACCGAGGAAGGACCACGGTCACACAGACCACCAGTGTGAAATAGCGTCTTGATGCGGCTTAATATTTCGTGTGATGAGTACAGAGAACAGGAGCCCCTTTTTTTACTGAAAACAAGGCATTGCTTCTTAGTCCTCAGGGTTGACAACGCATCTATATTTTATTCTTAATCGATGACAGATGTTGATGTCTATAAGCAACAGTGTCCAAATACAGTCATACAGACTGTGTGACCGCTTGTTACTATTATTCTATTAACAAAATACTCACTATATGAGCATTTTGCTTACGTTATGACATACTGATATAGTAAGTGTATTTTTACTGGACAACACAAATCTTTCACAACTTCATCATCACCACCATCATTACAGGCCTTCACAATAAATGCCACAAAGCACGGTCGTGGAGCAACGGCTTGCATCATCTTCCTGCATATCTCACCAGGTCTTGAGTCCAGAGTCCAGATCAGAGACTAGATAGTGGGGGATAGCCGCTCTACACTTCACTTACTGGTATGAGGTTGCCACTTCAGAACCTTTATCCCTCATCGGTTGTCGACTTTTCAAGCTATTGGAAAATTATTTAATGCGTTTCGGTTTCTAGTTGGAATAACTATTTTTACTTCCTTAAATTTTTCTTCCCTCTTACCAAGTGTTTTTCTTTATTATTCTGGAGTATTGGTAGGTTCACAACCATACATCATACGTTACGAAACACGACCATTTTACAAATTAAATTAAACGGTGAGATGGTAAATGCGTTCTTAATTAAACTAAAAATTAAAAATGAAGTTATTCAAGCTATTACAACTTTAATAAAGTTGTATTAATAAGCAGTTACAAAGGCAATAAATTGCGCTGCTTTCCTCCCGGTGTGTAGCGGACCGTCGCGACGGTCGGATACTATCCGTCGATGCACCGCTTCGCCCTGATATACGAGCCGGTCGGAACACGCCGTCAAGTCTATTTCCACAACGTTTATTTTGTCGGCGATTTAAAAACATTATACGGGTTTTATTTATCAATGCGCTTGTGCTTTCTCCGTCAAGTTTTTCCTATTCACTTACTGAGAAATCCTGGCCATGTATAGTATGTAGTTACGTACAGAATTTGCTTATGTTTTCTTTTATATAGAATAAGGGTGACAAGCGGGCACACGTTCTGCCTGATGGTAAGAATAGAATAGAATAGAATATTTTTTATTCAATATTGATTATTACATAATTCTTATTGAAAGTCATTTTTTATTTACCACTGGTTCGGAAAATACGTCTGTCCTGGGAAGAACCAGCAAGAAACCCAGCGGGACTTTTGTTTTCAAACATATTTCACTTAACAATAATTTCATTTATACAATTTTTAAATTATTTTTAATAGAACCAGCATGGTGGCGATCACCTTATATAAGAGATATAAGTGAATGCGATGTCCCATAGACATCATCATGAATATTTTATGAAGATAATCTTTACTTTTTATAGCATTTTATTTGGACCCATAGTTTACGAGATAACGAAATATTTAAATAATTCAATATTTCAATCGGCGCGCGAACGACGCATATACCCTAGCCGGCCGATGAGAACTGAGAGAATCATTTTAGGTTAAAAAATTCGCAAAATTTATGGAGTACTTTTACCCATTGGTATGTACCCATATGTACGTTATAGAGCAAAGTTAAATTTTATCTACTCCCAAAATTTTATATATTTTAGTTTTGGGGTATATAAAAAAAATTATATACCCCAAAACTCTCCCGAATCGCGGTTTTTTTCTAGTTTTAAAGAAAATAGTAATTATTCTTGATAAATAACGGGGGGGGGGGGGGGGGGGTATGTGTCGCTCACCCGGGAAGGGAAGGGAGAGTGTATAAAATTTAACTTCGCTCTATATAACATACACATGCCGATAGCTAAAAGTACTCCATTAATTTTACCTAAAAAGTTTATCTAAAATACTTGAACTAGGTCTCCACGTCATGTCGTGCGGCTCAGATACGCGATATACAAGTACGCGGGTAAAATCGCGGGGTTTAATATAACTAAAGTACTCATAATTTTTCTATTTACATACTATGGCTAAACAGAGACTTGTCAGTCTTCGATACGAGTAGAGGCGAAGTCTCCCAGAAAATCTCTATGCACCCTTTGCTAAATATTCTACGCGTACTATGAGCTGAAGATATTTTTAGTAATGGCGATAGTTTGGTTTAGCTTAAATTTGTATGTTTTCATTTGGATACAAGATACGAAAAACTTCACGCACAATCTCCCTCAATTGAGTTATATGTGGAGGTAGCGTGTGAGGGGAAGTTGAATTAATTCCGTCAGATTGGATCCCGGATCAAACTGCCGCCAGGTGCAATGATCAAGATTCAAACGGTCCTGTGTGGTCCAAGTATTGAGCGACTGGAACAACAATTGTTATAAGTATCAACCGCCAATAAAAATCAATTCGGCTAGTTGATGGATTTTTTTAATCGTATAATCTCTACATATAAAAACCAATTGCTGTCTGTTAGGCTCGCTAAAACTCGAACGAATTTGATGAATTTTTTGGTATGATACCCTGGATGGTTTAGACTCACAATTGAACTCAGTAGGTGGCGCTGTTGTCGAGATCTAGAAATCATCCGTGTCGAGGAGTTTCGCTAGTTTATAATAAAACAGACTATTCACCGATACTTACATATATCCATTAGATATAAATTTAATGTATATCGAGAATTAAGACTATTCTTGATTTATAAGTTATACGACATACCTCAGCACCTCAAAATTAGATTGTTCAACCAGTGCGTGTTGCCAGCGATGACCTATGGATCTGAGACGTGGTCCTTTACTGCTGGCCGTATGAGAAAGCTCAAAGTCTCTGAGCGATAGACTTAAAAACGAGGATATCCGCAGTAGAACCAGAGTAACCGACATAACCCAAAGAATTAGTACGCCGAAGTGGCAATGGGCCGGCCATATAGCTTGAAGAACCGGCTACCGATGGGGAAGAAAGGTTCTCGAGTGGCAGCCTCGTATCGGCAGGTGAAGTGTAGGGCGTCCCCCCACTAGATGGAGTAACGACCTGGTAAGACGTGCAGGAAGTCAATGGATGCAGGTGGCTCAAGACCGTGCTTTGTCGCATTCCTTGGGGGAGGCCTATGTTCAGCAGTGGACTTGTGAAGGGCTGTAATGATGAATGATGAAGTTACACGACAGTTGCCTAATGGTAGGATTCGGATTGCAAGCTCAGAAAGTCGTGCTTAGAGTGGTTAACTAGAATACCAATAATGTTAATAGCGTTACAAGTACTCTTTTTTTTAAGTTACAACTGTAAATCCAATAAAAGTTTATGCGCAGTTATAATGTCAGTAAGCTGACGTAATAACTATACAGGTGACCTGGCTTCTTCTACACGAACTGCCATTAACTGAGAACAATTGACGCCTCACTCGCCGGTAGACCGTAAGGTGGCGATGCGTTGTTGTGGACACCTATTACAATAAACTCTCTATAAGGCAATACATGGGGGAGGTTGATGTTCAGCAGTGGACTTTTAATTTGCTGTAATTAGTGTGAGAGAGAGAGAGAGAGAGCGAGAGAGCGAGAGAGATTTTGATCGTGTCACCCTTACTCACAGGTATTTTTAATACTATAGAAGAAAATCTAAATATATATAAATATTACGTGTCACGTTGTTTGTTCGCGATGGGATCTTAATCTACTGAATTGATTTCAATGAAATTTTCCACACTGTGTTCATTTTGGTCCAACTTGAGAGATAGGATAGTTTTTATCCCGATAAATGACCCTCAAATTTTTTTATTGCAAATTACGTGTTACGTTGTTTGTCCGCGATGGACTCTTAATCTACTAAACTGATTTCAATGAAATTTTGCACATTGTGTGCATTTTAGTCAAACTTGAGAGATAGGATAGTTTTTATTCCGATAATTGACCCTCAAAAATATTTATTGCGAACTTAAGGATTTTTATAGAAAGGGTCGTTGGAAAGGGCAGAACAACGTCTGCCTGGCGAGCTAGTCTTATATATAATTACAATATTATATGTTTCAAATTCAAACCGCGAATACTTTGTAAGATTGAAGGATCATATAAAGATAATAGTAATCCTATCTAAGTATACAGGCAGTCGGGACAAAGTAACTATAAAACAACTTTTACCTTGTATGATAATAATTTAATATGTCGTATGTATAAATATGTCGAATAGAATAGAATAGAATAGAATAGAATAGAATAGAATAGAATAGAATAGAATAATTTTTTATTCAATATAGATCACATGTGTAATACTTATTGAAAGTCATTTTTTACTTTACCACTGGTTCGAAAAATAAAACCTCTGTCCTGGGAAGAACCAGCAAGAAACCCAGCGGGACTTTTTTTTAAAGCAAATTTTACAATAATGGTTGTACTAACTATATAAGTACAAAATTTATTTTAGAAACAGCTTGGAAGCGATCACCTCATTCCCAGGGGTTATTATCAACCATGTATTCATTTATACTATAATAACCCTTTTTATACAGTTTCAACTTAACAAAACATTTAAACTTGCTAATGGAGAGAGCCTGTACACTTTCCGGGACCTTGTTGTAATAGCGTATACATTGCCCCAAGAATGAATTACTGACTCTGTGGAGTCGAGAAACTGGTATCACTAGCTTGTGTTTGTTCCTAGTGTTTACAGAATGCACATCACTTTTTTTACTAAAACTACCTTTGTTTTTGTGAACATACATTAAATTTTCGTAAATATACTGAGAGGCCAAAGTTAATATATTTATTTCTTTAAATTTATCTCTAAGAGACTCTCTCAGTTTTAGGTTGTAAATAGCTCTAATGGCCCTCTTCTGTAAAACAAAAATAGTTTCTGAATCAGCCGCATGTCCCCATAACAAAATCCCATAAGACATTATGCTATGGAAATAACTGAAATAAACTAATCTAGCTGTCTCGACACTAGTGAGACCTCTAATCTTTTTTACAGCATAGGCTGCAGAACTTAGTCTGCTTGCTAGTTTGGATATATGGGGGCCCCACTGAAGCTTTGCGTCGAGAGTGATGCCAAGAAAAACAGTGGATTCAACAGGGCTCAGTTCTTCCGTTTGACCTTGCCCGTTTCACTATTTATTATTCTCCAGGTCATTTTAATTTTGTTTGATGCAGTTTTAATTTTGTTACTTAAATGTAAAGCCTTAGCTGTGGCGCACACTTTTTTAAATATTTTAGAATATGTTTTACATAATCTCTAAATATAACACTACTATTATATGATCTTTCATTATAAAGCTCGTATAACTTTCGCCTACTCTTATAAATTCCTACTGTCGCCCATTCATTAAATGATTTGCGACTGTTAAAAGAGAAAGTTTTAGAAGTAAATATCCTACTAAATTCACAAGTTATAATTTTAAATAACGTACCATACAAATAATTAGCACTGTTTTTAAATGAAAGTGATGGAAGTCTTTTTATTATATTACTTCTAAACCTCTCCAAGCGATGTTCATTTATTGGAACAAACACAACTTTCTTATTTTTCTGTTTCTTGTGTATGTAAGGTAATGATACCAACTGTCCACAGTGATCTGAACTTAAATTTTGAATAATTGATTTATGCAAGGGCTTAACATCTGTAAAAATATTATCTATACAGGTCGCACTAGGCCCAGCAATACGTGTTGGTTCTAAGAATAAATTAACAAGATTATACGATTTAAACAATGAGCTAAACTTAATACTAATGGAAGAAGTTTCAAGGAGATTGATGTTAAAGTCTCCACATATTACAACAGACTTGTTCTGTTTACTAAGTTTGAGCAAAACTTCTTCCACAATCCTTTCAAAATAGTCATAAGTAGCACATGGGGGTCTGTAAACACTCACAACAATGAGGTGCTCGAGCTCGACACAAGCCATTTCTACAGTTCGCTCAACAGAGAGGCTCACTATATCCTTACGTTCTTTATATAATAATGATTTATCTGCTAGTATTAAGGAGCCACCACGTAAACTTTTTTCTCTATTGAAGGAACTGACCACCTGGTGATTTCTGAAATTAAACATGAAATTATAATCTTTTAGCCAATGTTCAGTAATACAGAGGATATGTATGTTGTTACTATTTAAAAACAATTCAACTTCTAATTCTTTGCCCATCATGCCTTGTATATTTTGATGCACCAGGTGTAAACAATTTTTATTACTTATTTGTGGGCTACATTCAAAGTTAATTAAACTCTCATTATTGCTAGAGATTGCCTCTATTGTCGCATTTACTAATTTAAATTAGTTGGAACTGATTCCAAATTAATTGTCAAATAATTATCCTGCCCAATAAAAGCAGTCTTGGTAGCCAAAAACTTGGCTGAGTTAAAAAGTAAATAATAAGATAGCACATTTGCTATCAGTCTTAAATTATATTTGGATAGGTAATACCTATCTTTTGTCCAAAACTTTTTTATTAAATTATTTATGTCAATTACATGAAATTTGTCATTATTATCATTACAATTATATGTCAAATTTAAATTATTATTACATATTAAATTATGCATTTGTATATTTAAATTATGTCTTAAATTATTTTCCTGTGGCAATCCCTGTATATAAGGCAGTGTGAACAAGACAATTTTGAGTACATTTAAGTTATTAAGTTGTTCAGTATATCTTAATAACTGTTTGTTGTTTACACTGCCTCTTCTACCAACAAAAATTATTATTGTACTATTTGGGAAAAATTTAGTAACAATAATTTTATTTAGGATATCACTAAAAGATGCTCCAGGCATGCAGCAATTTGTAATTTTTTGTCCCTTTAAAGAGTAATTTAAAGTTATGCCTAGATTTTTTCCTATGTCATCGCTATACACAATTATATTATTTTTGTTAATATTTAAGTTATTTTTTATTTTAAGCTCCTCTGCTATGGCACTGTCATAGAGTTTTGGTGGTGGTATAATATTATCAGCACACACCGACTCTGAAGAAGCTGGTATTGAATGCTGACACTCACATTGATGTTTAACTAAGGAGTCAAAACGCTCCTCATTGTATTTACATGTCTTTACCAGATTATCCATAGCCAGTATGTGTTCTTTTATTTCGTTTTGGGCTGATTTATATTTATTGGATACAGTTTGAAGGGAATTTGTAAGAGATAATATTTCTGATTTTAGGCACTCTACGTCAGTCTCATAACATTTTCTTATGTTATCCACCTCAATTGAATACAAATTAAGTTCATATATCAATGCTTGCTTTTGTTTACATAAATTAACATAATTTTTGGTATTAATCTTATTTTTTATTAATTTTTGTACTTTCCTTATATATTTATTAACTTTTATATACTTCTTCAATTTGGTTTTACTGCAATTAATCCTCACTGAATTTCCTGAAGTGGAAGAGTCATCACCAGTCAAGTCTATTGTTGCAGATTGCTGTAAAATTCTTGAAGTATTACATTGCACAAGCTCAGAGAACAGGCTTTGAGTCTGGGAGGCGTTAAGATTATCTATATATGTTTTAAATTGTATTATTTGCTCATTAGCCTCATTCAACTGTAACTTCAATGCAGCAATGAACCTGAGAGCTTCCTCATATTCCTTGCTGCATCGGTCAAACTCATTAACCATTCCCTGTAGCTGATCTCTTTCTTTTATAACACTAGTGTATTCTGTGTCTAACTTCACCATATCACATTTAAATTGTGTGTTTTTGGCAATTATGCTAACTATTTCTTTTTCATTATCATCCCTTTCCTTAAGCAACAGTTCACACTGCTCCCTGGACGCCTTAAGTTCTTGGAGCGCAAGCTGGAGTTGGTTCTCCATCTGGCGCGTCTTGGCGCTGCGAGTATTCATTTTACTATTTATTATAAATAATAAAAGAAAACAAAGATCGAAAACAGAAGGAGCAGAGTAAGCTAATATCGAGTTATTGTTTTATTTTTTTTTTTTATTTACAAGTCTCAAATCAAATTATCGTTAAAACAATTCGAAAAGAAACCCGCAAAGAATGTAAAATATCCGAGTAATAGAATAGATCTTTAAAATTATAAAAGGAATGATATTAAATAAGAATTACAATAATTTTAAAACAATGTTCGTTACCTGTCACTTTTTTGTTCCAACACCAAAATGATTGTTATAACATTTATGTACCAACTTTCTTAAATATTAAATACAAAGCGGCAGTAATTATTAACTATAACATAAAATTGAGGTGGATATAATGAATTTACAATATTTAAATTATTAAAATTTATCGAGACCAATTACTTTTACAACTTATCACCAGGGTTGCCACAGATTATCCTTGTCGATCTCTTATCACTTGGGCTGGTGATAGAGCGGTCACATAATTCGCTCGTATCGGGTGTTAAGGCGTGATGTAGCGCCACCATGTCGCCAAATTACCCCACACACGAGTCTACGCCATGACATGAGCTAACACATAGCTTCAAAATAAATGGTTTTGGCAAAATTTGCTAAAATTAATATTGGGTTCGTAAACATATTGGCATATTTAAAAAAATATATATATTACCTTAATAATATGTAGTTTATATATGATAAAGGAAAGTGAAGGTAGCCTAAAGGTGAGGAGCTCCAAAATTAAAATGCTTACTAATGTCGTGAGCACAAGCATTTTAGTCGTACTCGGTGTGGTGAATATTAATAATGATATTGACATTGATAATATTTTTATTTTGAAAATCGAAAATTGGTATTGAAGCAAAAAAATAATACCTACTAATGAATTATGTACTAAAAATATATAAAAAAATAAGGAAATACTTGACAAATTACTTGATAATCCAGAAAATAAATCTGACGTAGAGAACAGAGATATACTTTTTAAAAGTATATCTATGTTCTGTACGTTGTATGAAGTTTAAACTTGTATACGAAAAAAGCGTTAACGAGGCACAAAATGTATTATTAAAGCACTTCGAGAAAAATTTGCAAATCCATTAATGACTCAAATTTTCGTCCCAATCTTTTCATTCTCCTTAATAATATGCATTAGTGTCCATGGGAGGAGCTGGACAAAAAAGTAATTATCATGTTCTGAATAAATGTAAAATGTCCTTCACGAACCCAGATAGAATTAATGAGTGATTATAAAGCGGAAGATGGAGCGGAGAAAATGAAATTAATTTCGAGTGAGTTCTCATAGGCGGGGCTAGATGGCGCTTAGAGATGTATTATTAATGTGGCGCAAGTAGGACTTCTTTCGTTCATATATTGAATTCTAAGAACGAATTCGTATCTCGTAATGGCTGGTGTTTATTGTTCAGGATAATTACATTGGAGCTATTAAATTCCCATTTTACAGTTAAATATAATTGTATAAATGCTTTGAATCATCTAAGAAAAAAGTAAGAAACATTCATTCATCTGTAGATTTTATGCCAGCCGGAGTTCTGCTTTATCTTTAAAAACTAGCAAACTAAATTTTCGACAGACCTTATTGCTATAATTTTTCAAATTACAAATGTCTTTTCAAGCAAGATAATATTTAATTCGTATAAAGCTTCAGTATATTTTGAGAACTTAATTTTTTTAAACTGTCCTAAGACAGCGCAGACTGCTGTCTGCCCTGATGGTAAGTGGTGCAGCAGCCGAAAATGGTGACTTAAGAAAACCTATTCGCTCTTGACTCGAAGAGACTCTTGAACAGAATTGTCATCGGATGAAAAGACAGAGGCAACTTATATTACTTTTTTGTTGTACGCATGACGAACGATTTAAGAAAACGTTTGGTTCGAATACGTGGTAAGTAGCCAACGAAAAGATGGAGTGCGGCAGAGTGATCTGGTAATCCGGGAGAGAAAGAAATAATATGAAGTGGGATGAGTACAGTGATTTCATAAAATAACTATATAAATATGAATTGTATATATTCTTCCTTTCACTTATTCTGATCAATTAAGTAATCACTTGGTTCTTTCGTATTTAATTTCTAAGTGCCGTTATCCACATTAAGGATAGGGTGGGAGATTCGAGCGTTGAAACTCTAACACACAAGGCGGTTTCATGTTACATAAAGGGGCACGGAGCAATCCTTAGCCGTAGGTGGAGGTGTAAAGCGATATTAAGTAATAACCGGGAAATTCATAGCCGTGCGGGCGTGGGCGGACAATCCATCAGTCTAATAGCATTACCCGGGCGCTCCGGTTACAAGGCAATGTCGCACCTTCGGCCGGTGTGGAGGGCTGTGGATTAGATGGTTAATTCCCACTCGGATAAGTGTGAATCTAAGTCTGGTGCCTGTTCCATTGCTTAGCCTGGTTATCAGAGAACAAGGCAACACCTGGATTTGAATCCTCGCTAATATTTGGGAAAAACTAAAACCAAATAATTTTCTTACGGTCCCCTGGCGTAGTGGCTTAGCAATGAGTTGTAGCGGTGAGAGCCGCGGCTTCAAATCTGGTACGGAATAAGTATTTTATGACCTACAAATAATTGTTCCAGGTCTGTATGTTTGGTTTCATGAAATTTAAGTATGTAAACTCCTCCTCCTCGATACAGCAGAAAACGCTAGTGTGAGGGTAAGGTTTTATTAAAGAAAGATAATAATACAAATATGTACTCCTAGAGTCGTGGTATATAAGCTTAGCACTTACAGTACATATCATAGTACGTAAATAACCCGGGTTTGAACCTTAGCGGTACCACCGAAATTGTTAACGTAGTTCTAAGTGTGAATTACCACGTGCTCGGCGGCGAAGGAAGACATCGCGTATAAGCCTGTATGTCTGAATAATAAAATATTCCTAGGACTAGGGCATTTAAAGTCCGCCAACGCACCATGGAGCAGCGCGGCAGACTTATTACTCCATAACTCTCTCAGAAACGAGAGGAGGCCTGTATTGTATGGTGGCAACTAACTTTAATAAATATAGCACATATTTTTTAAAGTTAGTTACAGTTGAAATTTGAACTTAGGACACACGACTAGGTAGGTATTTCGACTGCCGATGCCGTACCAACTAGTATACGTTCTGTATCGTAGATGCAGTTTACAAATGTAAATTGCACAAGGACAAAAATTCAGACCCGGGACAATTAATTGTAGTTATATAATTATACAAATACTTGTAAAGTATGAAATACCAAATATATAATAAATTTATGGGATATACGGCTTAAGCCTTAGCATTCCAAGTTCTGCGTCTAGGTGCCAAAATTCAGTCTCCGAAATGAATTTATAGGTATGATACAAAGCCGGATCTGTCCGCATTGTAATCTAGGATATAGTAAAGCCATGCTGGCTTCAACGTAGCACTACCAGAACAATCACTAGAACTGTATGCTGTTTTGTTATTTCATATTTATACTGATAACATGGTATTTAATCTTAGTCCTCAGATTGATAACGAATCCGATAGACGACAACATTTACTTATTACAAGGATTCTTTGCTCGTTTGTTATTGCTATTGTATAAAAGGCAGATATAGTTCATGATCGTACGTAAATGGGACATAATACTTCGGCTTAATTATTATCAAATGATTTATCACCGACAATGAAACCGCAACGTCGTCGAGTACAAAATGGAACCGTAAGTAAACTATTAGCTAAGCGTTTCCACATCACGCTATCAAGCATGATGGGTGTGTGTACAGATGCTCGGCGCAAACATTGGCTGCGGCCGTCTCGTTTGCTCGCCTCGAACTTTGCTACATTATGTATTATTGACACTTGGGATTGAATTGGTCGGCAAACATTTTGATCATACATGCATGTAGAAAAGTTTGCTATGAATCGCTTACGAAATTTAGTAATTTCTTTTGACTGCCTTAAAAACTGAAAGAAGTGCTAAGTAACAACCTATTATAATAAAATTTTCTGTCTGTAATGAAATTATGAAATTCTGACTGTATATTTAAGGCAATTGCGTATCCCCTGAGCTTCAAAGATTAGATAGTACAGCTTAGATCATAGATGAATTTAAATATTTTACAAGTGTTATAACTAGATGAGACACATGCCCGTTTGCCTTCTCTATAAAAATCCAGTATTTTTAAACTATACCAAAATTGTTCTACTATGCCTATAGTCCACTTGTGATTAACGAATTTACTTATACGTGGTTGAGGTTTCACAGGATACCAGCGTAAACTAGCAGCGTTACTGGAAACGAGGCATTTCATATTTGTCCTCGGATATGACAACGCATCTGCATTTTGATTCTTCATCGAGAATAGATGTAGATGGATCACAGCATATCGTCAGTAGGACTGTTCTCGATTATTCTTTACTCTTATTCTTAAACAAAGTGTTACTGTCAGGTGAACCGCATGCTCGCTGGCCTACTGTATAAAAAAAATTGATTTTACGCTCCCCAAATTGTAATTGTTCATTTGTTATTAACGTCGTCTGAATGTTTCAGGTCACTGACTTATTAAGTTACTTGTCACGCGAAAGAAAACGTATAGTTAATGATAATTAAACTTTATTGATGTTCCAGTACGCACTGTTCTTACTCGTAGCACAGAACGTAGGTCATGGGAACGCAACGCATTGCACTCTTTTAAATAATGAACACAAAACTATAAAATATTTTTCACTTATTTTTTTAACTAATTACCGTGAAGGGGCGGTGTATGAATAACCACTACCCCTTATCATCCCGAGGGTGTGTATGGGCCATAGAGGGAAACACACCTGGAAATAGGCAGCACCTTCTTCCCAATACAAGAGAAAATAAAAGTCTGCATCTGCAATCTTTTATGCACAACTATGTTTTATTTACGTTCAGCAGTGAAATGCTACTTTTAAAATCATTTATATATAAAATTAATTATAATGTGACGACTTCGTGGCGCAGTGGCTTAGCATTGAAAAGCGGCTTTGAAGGCGCCTTGCCTTCGATTCCCGTACATAAAGAGTATTTGTATGGCCTACAAACAATTGTTCTGGGTCTGTATTTTTGTCAATGCAATTTATGTTTGTATATTGCTTCCACTATACGGGACAAAATTCTAGTGTGCGGGAAATAAAACAATAATTAATTAGAAATTATGAACAACAGAAAGCGTCATCGGAGGGTAGTACGAAAAATAAATTTCAGTATATTGTTGAAAGAGAGGATTAGGAGGGATTACGTTCCTATGCAGTAGTTGAATGCGTCGGCGGAGATGGTGCCATCGATCTAGATTATCCGTAACAAGCAGCGTCAACGGACACTGATTACCACGTAGGGATTACTGAGACACCCTCGCAGCCTTGCATCCAGCCGGCTCCATATCACGTAATCTCTCTTTATGAAGTGCTATACAGTCTGAGGATGGCTCCATTTTCATTTCAATAGACCGTTTTTACTGGTTAAGTGCACTTTTATATACATCCCTTTATTAGAACTGAATATGTTACATGGAGTTGTGAAATAACTAAAGAAAAGTGGTGGCTTGCTTAAACTAACAACTGCGCCACGGAGTCGTCCGTTATTTAAAGTTTATGTTATTATCAAAAAATACATAAACAATGTATTATACATATTTTATAACAAAATTGCTTTTCTTTGTGTAATTGACACAGCGTAAACTGTCTTGAGCCAAAGTCGCAAAGGCCAAATTTAATTATAAACTTCACCCTTCCATTGACATGAAATATGCTCGTCAGACGATAAGTGATTCGAAATTACATCCAATGAAGACCTTGGAAGTTATGTATTTATCATCGCGTAACCTGTAATTACGCACTGAGCCTATAATAAGTATCAACCGTGATGTAATGAACAGGGTGCAGAGATCGTTCTTCATTCTGGGATTTAAGAGGGAATAAAAAAGCCTTTTCACTGTGCGTATAAAGCTTTAAATTACCGCGTGGGTTGAATGGTTATTATTATACATGATCTATTAATGTAGGGTAAGACCATATATTTAATATTTTAAAAAAAAATCTTCAAAGGTATAATAAACAATAGATCCCTTCTGGCATTGCTATGTATCTGTTCGTGAAGTTTAATCACAATTGGTTCAATCATTTCGAAGATGAGCCCAGACAGACAGGTCGACAGATAGACAAACAGTATCTTTTTTAAATGGTTGCTTATGTCCAAATAGCATGTAAATGACTCCTGAGCTTAACAGAAGACGTTGCTGTCGCACGGATGGGCCGGCTCGAACCGGGGTGGTACCACGACCTCACAGAATACCAGCGTGAAGTAGAGGTTTATCTGTGCGTTTCGCTTGGTGAGTGCAGGTGGCCGGAGGCCCTTTTTACTGGAAATGAGGCATTCCATCTTAGTCTTCACGGGTGACAACGCATCTGCATTTTGATTCGCAAACGAGGATAGATGTAGATGTCTATGGGCCGCAGCAACCACTTACCATCAGGTGGACTGTGTGCTCCTTTGTCACCCTTATCCTATAAAAAATAAACAGTTATTCCAACATTACCGAGAGACACTTTTATTTTATTTATATGTATAAATGTATAGCCGTGTAGTGGCGGTGTAAGAATATACACCTACACCTACAGCTACTCTACCCCATATCATCCCGTTGGTGTCGTAAGAGGCGACAGACGGAAACAAATCAGGAGATGAGCAGCAGCGTCTTCCTGATAACGACTAAAAAACCTGCGATTGCCAACCCGCTTGGCTAGCGTGGCAACTAAGTCAAATATTCCCCCCTATGAGGCAATCTATGGGGGAGGCCTATGTTTAGCTGTGGACTTTAATAGGCTGTAACGGTGACGGTATAGATATAATTATACTAATCTCTGTATCCTAGAGTAAACAATGGAAACAGAAACAGAAACTTTTTTTATTCAATTTAGATTATAGATATTACTTATTGAAAGTCACTCTTACATCTACATTTTTCTTTATTTTTAATCTTTCTCAATATATGGTCAGTGTAGTGTAGAGTGAAGCTATTAATTGGCGGACACTATCTGTCCAGTCGTTATACTAGCGTCGTTATGAAGACGTTGTCGAGGGACCACGCCCCGGTGAACGTTCGCTCACTGCACATCGATTTTAATTTCTTAATTACCACGTGTCCAACGGATGTTTACGTTATGCTGAATGACTTACTATGGCATGACATACTGTGGCATCTCAAGGAAAACTCGTATTTAGTTTGAATTTACAAACGACCAGCGGGATAAGGCAAGGTATACAATTTTTCAATTATTAACACTATTGAATAAAACTTATTGTACGGATTTAACCGCGTTTGATTTTACTTATTGTTCATTGCCGACGTTTCGGGTGCTTTGCAGCAACCTTTGTCACGGGGAGACTGAGATGATTAAATTTCCTATGTCAAAGTTAACCGGGAGTACCTTCAGCTTTTTAATTATTAATTTTGGTCCGATCCACGTAGAATGAACTTATTATGTCTTGAAGTTTTGCAGTGGTATGCTTGGGTTTAATTTTAATTTTATTAATGACAGGATCCCAAGCAGGTGGTAGTACCCAGCCTCCTTCTCTAGTGAAACTAGGATTGATTTCTTATATTATAAAGTAGCTGTTCCCCGCGACTTCGTCCGCATCGAAATTATTACGAATGGATTTCATGAGTTTTAATTTTTTTTTACATGTTACTCTAATTATGTTCCAAAATAAAAGTAGCCTAAGTTACTCCTTATAACATCTGCTATCTGCCAGTAAAAGTCACGTCAAAACCAATCCAGCCATTTCGGAGATTAGCCGGAACAAGCAGAGAGACAGACAGACAGCAAGACAGACAGACAAAAATTAAAAAAAATATTTTTCGTTATAAGTATCGTATATACTTTCATATGCATTTAATAAAACTGTTATTTTCACATTACAAACAGACACTTAAATTTTATTCAATTTTAATTATATATATATGAGAAATCATTAATGTTAGCGCTAATAATATAAATAGATGTAATCAATAAGTCACGAGACTATTATACCTTGTACACGTGGCCACGCTGCAGCTATTATATAGCAACCATATTATGGTTGTAGCACAAAAAGCTAAGCTTGAGCGTGGTAGGACTCCGATCTCACAGAACATAATTATACAATAGCAGTTTAAAGCTGTTGTTTCGTATGGTGAGTATTGAGAACTTTTTTACCGAAAACTAGGCATTCCATCTTAGTCCTCAGAGGTGACAGCGCATTAGCAATTTGATTCTCAATTGAACATGAAAATGTACGACATGTCTATGTGCTACAGCATTTACTTACCATCTGTTGGACTGTGTGCTCGTTCGACACCTACACTGCCTTTCTTAGGTCATTAGCGAATATTATTAATAAAATTAAATTATAATTTTTAGTGTAAATCTGGGTTAGTGCTAATTATCATCAATGGTGGTGATTTCCTAACTGTAGATACATATCTGCTCATTGTTACAGGCATCAACAAACAGTCTGCTGTAACATTTTGGCACCATAAATTAATCTCAGTTAAAAGTTAAATTCTCAGCCTATACACGTCCCACTGCCGGGCACAGGCCTCCTCTCATTTGTGAGAAGACTTTAAGGACAAGGAAATGTCTGCCGCGCCATCCCACTGCGTGTTGGCGAACTTCACATATCTTCGAAATATTTTTTCTTATTTCTCAGACATGCAGGTTTCCTCACGCTGTTTTCCTTCACCGCCGACCACGTGGTAAATCAACACTGAAAGTGGGAGCATCAGCACTTAGGAGAGGCCTATGTTCAGAGGTGGAAATAAAAGTAACCATACTTACGCAAACAGCAAGAAAGGCACAGCAATTAAGTTTAACGATGTTACCAATTTAACAACTGCGTAGGATAGTCAAATATACGGATAGAGTAAACACTACAGTATAAATATACTCCGCCATGCCTACATTAAAATGATGAATGTAGAAATGGCGGATTATTCGCAATTCAAATTATGTGCTGAGACAAATACAGACAGAATATTACTTTTTAATTAATAAATAAATATATTTTGTATAAAACTGAAGTGAGAAACGAACATACGGTCTACCTGAAGTTAAGTTGCAGCCAACTTCAAACAAAGAAGGCTCTGTAGCCTTTCTCTCCGAAGTTGTTTGTTTCCGAGGTCACCTCGGAAGACAAAGATGGGTTTTAGCACTGCTTATAATTATACTACCTCTATAAAGTTCAGATTGGAACACACTGAGTCAGCAGTGCTAGCACTCTTACTGCATCTGTACTGTCGACAGAAACAGATAAGTGCGTGTGGACTAGGAGAACTAGACAGAACAGGAGTCGTACTGCCTAGCAATATTGTTCCCCACTTTCACAAGTTGGTTCCGCGGCTGTATGATGTGGTGTGCTGGACAACCTTACACCGCCACAACACGGTTAAAAAATATAATAAGTTAATAGTTAATCAGTTATTTAAAATTCGGTTTATAATCTATACAAATAAATAAAATTGAAGTGTCTGTCTGTAATTTCAAAATAACAGCTTAATATGAATATGAAAGTATATACGGTACTTGTAACAAAAACACGATATTTAAAATTTTTGTCTGTCTGTCTTCCTGTCTGTCTGTCTGTTTGTTTTGGTTAATCTCCAAAACGGCTGGACCAATTTCGACCGGACTTTCACTGGCAGATAGCTGATGTTATAAGGAGTAACTTAGGCTACTTTTATTTTAGAAAAACAATTAGGGTTCTGCGCAAAAAAAAAATACCCATGAAATCCAATCGTAATAAATTATGCGCGGGCGAAGTCGCGGGGAACAGCTATAATAAATATAAAAGTTATATTTATTGCAAAAATAAATAAAATCTCAACTGAGTGATGAGGACTTAAGAGAATTCATCATCTCGTTTCTTCCTTAATGGGTTAACATTTGCGTCTGGGCGCTAAAAAAACACGTGCGTGCTATTGCCAATTGACAGTCAGTCGTGGTACTTATGACATACGTTTTCTAGAAAAGAAGCGTGACGTACAATACGAACTACTGATAGACGAAATTTTGTATTCATCATTCATTATCATTGTTTGTACTTATACATACATCAAAAAGTAAAAAAGTGATAATTTTGTTGTCAATTAATTTAATTTTTAATTTCAGAAGAAACTAATTGCGTAACATGTCTCAATTAATAATTTTTTTCTCTATCCAAATTCGCCACCTGCATCCATCGCCTTCTCGCATCTCTTACCAGATTGTCAATCTATCTGGTCGCCGCCCTACATCTCACTTACCGGTACAAGGCTGCCACTCGAGAACTTTTCTTCCTCATCGGATGTCCGTTCTTCGAGATATATGGCCGGCCTATTGCCACTTCAGCTTACCTATCTGTTAACTTTTAATTTATACAGTACCTAAAGTAATAAACGTAAAAATAAATAAAATAAATATTTGTTTTGTATTTCCTGCTAGCTCTATAAACACTGACCTTGATTTTTTTCGCAATTTGACCGATAAAACCATTCGCCTCCATGGGAATACTACTTCAGTATTAAGTGTTATTGATATTTGATAAGCATGAATAAGTTTACTAACCTTTGAGTATTAATCATTAAAAATGAAGAATTGTTATTAAATTATTTATTCAAGAAAGTTATTTTTGCTGTGACCCATAGACATCTACATATATCCTTGATTAAAAATCAAAATGCAGATGCGTTGTCACCCCTCAGGACTAGGATGGAATGTCTCGTTTCCCGTAAAAAGGGTCTCCGGCTCCCTACACTCACTATGAGAAACACAGCGTAGTCCTAACACGGTCGCGCCGACCCATTCGTGCTACAACTAATATATGTAGCTGTAGCGAGGCTCTACCACGTATAAAATTTGGTAAGAATTGTGAATTGTGAGCATTGCAGTAATACCCACAGACAACACGTCTTTATTCATGCATTCCATTATTGTCTATACTGTACTTAGATGTTAGACAACACATCCGCATTTTGATTTTAATTGAGTATCGATTAGGTGTTTATGGGCCACAGCATCCAATAAGCATTTACCAATGGATGGACTGTGTGATTGTTTGTCATGATTACTACTATACAAACTAGCTCGTTTTGCACATGGGATTAAACTAACACTCTTTATAGCGTATTATCAAAGTTTTTAATGCCCTAGGAGCTGTATAGGGACTCTATTGGGGCTCGCACTTTTTACACCTTTTTGACTTTTACGAAAGAATGGAAAAAGTCTACTGATATGACGCTGCAACTGCGGGGGAGTAATAACGGAGACCTAAGGCTATAGGAGAAAAGATGAGCTCAGCTGTCTTTGGTAGATTCGTCGATTTAAATCTTAAAAGACGCTTAGAGCTATGAGTCGATCAAAGGCATACTCATTTATTATTACTATTATTTTTTCTATTTTTCATTTGTAATATAAAAGTAAACCTCATAATGTTTAGTAAAATGGACGAACTTTATCTGTGTCACACACACTTTACAAGTCACATTTCGACTGCTATATTATAACCTCATAAAGTGACTAAGATGTTACCGATCAAGATATTTCAGGAATAACATTTTAACCGTTCTAATTAAACTTGCAAAGTTGTTATCTAAGCCAGTGAGGTTGGCAATAATAGTTTAAATTCACCAGCCATTCTTATCAGTACAATCAGTTAATATGCGGAACCCTCGGGATAGCGCGAACGTTAGACAGATTGTTATGTCGTACACCACGCCTATATTAACGAGATGACAGCGTTGTTTACGCTCGCAGCGTATCACGTGCAATTCAAATTTGCAGGATTATATTAGTATTTTCACATAGTTGACGTCGTGTGTACGAGACATAGAATGCTATAATGTATTATAGTATTCTATGAGAGCAGATGTAAGAAATTCCTTTATTCTATATCGTTTCGTGGGAGTCTTAAGAGGCGACAGAGGGAAACAAGAGGCTGCGGCGTCTTCCTAATAATAGCTAGAAAATAAAAAATTGCGGTTCCCCGCCTGCTAGACATGGCGAATATGACAAATAATCCTTCTTTAAGGCAATCTACGGGAGAGACGCATGTTTAGCAGTTGACTTTGGATCGGCTGCAGTAAATGCTGCTATGAAATCATTCGAAACGATTTTTCTAAATGCTCTTATATTTGGTACCATTACATACGTAAAAAAATTTAGCATAGTTTACGGCTACGAAGCCAAGACCAACAAAAGTTTACAGAATTAATGTAATATATAGTGATGCAACGAATACTACTTTTACGATTACGAATACGAATACGAATATCAAAACTACTATTCGGCCAATACGTATACGAATATCTCGCCATGGTAATAAAAACCTATTTGATGATTTTATTGTGCTAATAATTAAAATTTCAATAGGCAAATTTTTATTTAAAAAACATAAAATTCTAGTTATAATATTATGTCTGTACAAAATAACAGCTAGGAATTCAAAAAGGTTGTGTGAAAGTTGAAAGAGTATCCCACTAATATTATAAGTGCGAAAGTTAGTGAGTGTGTGTATGTGTGTGTATACAACCGCTGAACGGATTGGACTGAAATTTGGAATGGAGATAGCTTATGCACCTTAATTCAGATTAAAACATAGGCTAGGCTACTTTTTAGCACGATAAAAAAATTCCCGTAGGAGGAGAAAAGTGACTAAAACCAACTTCTTCGCAGGCGAAATCGCGGGTAAAGTGTAGCATTTAAATAAAAGCAAACAAACCTTGGAGCTAGTTCACTGAGCAAACGACGGTATCCCTTTTTATTTATAGAGTTGCGTACAAAAATAATAGTTTTTAAATATTCGTGATTTGTATTCGCAGAATACGATTATTCGGTAATTTTCTACTATTTGGCGAATACGAATATTCGTATTCGTTACATCACTAGTAATATAATATGAATATAACACTACATATTTGTAAATATGCAACAGCAAGTATGCAATATATTAAAAAATGATAGATTAAAACACCTACGCTGTTACAGACGTAAGCGCCCGGGATAATAACACGAGAAGTGGCTTCGCTGCCCCCGTTGAAGCACTGTCATATAAATCATTCTCCGTGAACAGACAGGGCTGCTATCTTAAATGTATTTCCTTTTTTCTTTTACTTACGTTCACTTAAAAAGGTCGAACATGAATGCTCGGTGATCCAACATTACCGTCGAGACGTTTTTAAACAATACTTTTGAATTAAAACTTCTTTACGTAGAGGAGAAATTAGGTACGGTATTATAAAACAAAAGAGTCACGTTTTCTTATAACGTTTCACCGGCGAGGCTGCATGAGTATAATTTAAACTATTTATGTAAAATATAAAATAAAAGAAGACTTATATGTTTATGTGTTTCACTTCGTACGTGTGTGTGTACTCAATTACACACATAATTTTGTTTAAATAAATATAAATATATACAACATAGTATAGACACGAGTGCAACATCATTCCTTGCATCATTTATATACTTCAAGGTTGGACATTTGACTGTCCTCAATCAAAAGCTAACCGGGA
Source organism: Parnassius glacialis (assembly GCA_033319125.1). Classification (NCBI taxonomy): domain Eukaryota; kingdom Metazoa; phylum Arthropoda; class Insecta; order Lepidoptera; family Papilionidae; genus Parnassius; species Parnassius glacialis. The sequence goes on along the minus strand of JAVANC010000019.1, from coordinate 48,588,808 downwards.
AGTGTGAAACGTGTTTACACCTGTGTACGTGTAAGGAATAACACAGTCACTACTTATATTATAGTAGCGGTCTGCCCCGACTTCGCATCGGTGATTTCTGTACCTCGATAACGGAGCCACCTCCTGAGTTCAGTTGTGAATCTAAACCACTCTCGAATCTACTTAATCACACGCACAAAATTTCATCAAAATCAATCCAATCGTGTAGGACTAGTTCAGTCACATACACACGTACAGAAGATATATATATATATATATATATATATATATATATATATATTCGCTTCGCTTGAATGGAATCTATTAATGTAGCGTTATTTATATTTAAGATATTCAAAGACCATTTGTGAATAAAATAAGCCCATAATATAAGCCAGTCATTTCAATATTACAGACAGATATTTCAATTTATTTATATGTGTAGATGTATAAATTACATAATATTATAAAAGTTGTTACTGCGTAGTGGGAATGTAAAAGAATCAATCGCTCAGTGGTAGGAACCCATGTTGCATAGAAGCCCAGACAAAAAGACGATCCTGTATTACAGGTAAGACCTATTCCCTCTAATTAGGCTAATGACGACGATGAATCAAAAGGTAAATTTCAACAGTGGTTGAAATTTACCTTTTGACACGCGGCAGCTTTTGCTGTCGCACGGATGGGCCGGCTCGAACCGGGGTGGTACCACGACCTCACAGAATACCAGCGTGAAGTAGAGGTTTACCTCTGCGTTTCGCTTGGTGAGTGCAGGTAGCCGGAGGTCATTTTTACTGGAAATGAGGCATTCCATCTTAGTCCTCACGGGTGACAACGCATCTGCATTTTGATTTGTAATAGAGGATAGATGTAGATGTATATGGGCCGCAGCAACCACTTACCATCAGGTGGACTGTGTGCTCGTTTGTCACCCTTATCCTATAAAAAAAAATGTAAACAGAAATAAAAATAAAATTTCTGCCTACACACGTCCCACTGCCATTGTGCATCTTACTTTAGCGGACTCCTGATTTATGTCTTTGATATATTTTTAATTTATTGCGTTTATTACCATTTTCTTACGCGAAAGAGCCCCACTGCAGCTATATTATGGTCAACCATAATAGGTTGTAGCACAAATCAACTGGGATAGAATCACACTTTCACCACAGAGGTGACCGCGCTTCTGAAATTTGATTCCTCATTGAGGATTTAGATGTCTGTGAACCGCATCCACTTACCATGAGGTGGACTGTGTGCTCGTTTGTCACCCTTAGTCTATAAAAAAATTATTCTCATGCAGGTTTTTCCCGATGCTTCAAGGTAAATCAAAACTTAACAATTTCGGATATATCAGCAGAATGTAACAAACATTGGGAGCGCCCAGCCATCATGGCTTGAATAGTTTGAATACGTGACTTGAAACGAGTTACTTAAGCAACTACCCAATCTACAACTTATTAAAACTGCTGACAAAAGTTTCTCAACACAGTTGACAGGACATTTAAACGTTCCAATAAGTGACTGGCCTGCGGTGCCACTACGTGCCTGCAGTCGACGTCGGACTAGGTGAGAACCCCGCTCGATTGTAATAAAACTTAATTGAGACGTTGTCGCCGGACCCTGGGACGCTTGTAATGGCGGTGCGAGCCAGCGACATGCCTTACTTTTGTTTTATTTGTTCTCTAAGTACTAGTTGAGGTATGTTATTGGATTTGATATGCGTGGATACGTACGGATCAAGATGTAAAGTTTTTTATGAAAAATGTAAATTCTTTTAATATTATTTTATTCATTTATTACACTGATGATACTATCAAAGTCCAAAGCCGAACATAGGCCTTCACACAGATTGCCTCATAAGGTATATTTGCCACTGTTGCCACGTTTGTGAAGCTGGTTAGCAACAGAATTTTTTAATATTCTAGTAATAGTAATTAAGACGACGCTGCTGTCCATCTCCTAGTATATTTCTCTCTGTCGCCTCTTAGAATAATATGAGATAATATTTTTTTATAATTCTATGTCTGGAATACATCAATTCTGTGGCCCAAAGGTATCTACATCTATCCTCTATTAATAATGAAAATATATATCCAAAGGACTAAGATAGAATGCCTCGTTACTAGTAAAATGGTTCTCTACACTCACCATACAAAACACAGCAGCGTTAAGCTGTTATTTTAAGCTGATATTCTGCGAGCATGGCCCTTCCTCCACCATTCGTACTGTAACGTGGCTCTAGCATTTAAGCATATACACGTGTCGCTGCTGGGCACTGACCTCCTCTCATTTCTGAGGGGGTTATGAAGCAATTATTTGCCGCGCTGCTACTGTGTATGCTCATGTTTTTCTTCACCGCCGATCACGTGGTGAAATGAACACCATTGGTACCGGCGGGAATTGAACACGTCTGGCTAGAAATATGTTAATACTGGGCGAAAATAATGAAACATTGCATACGATAGCTTAATCGCACGAGTAAAGTACACTTTATTCGGTGGTTTAACTGTGATTTTGTATTATATTTATCTTACCAGAACTCTTAAACAAGTTTTTAAGAGTGTTGTATGTTGAAATACCTGAAAATAAGAAAAAAATCAATTAGAAATTATACCAGTATTCGCGTCATTTACAATTGCCGCAGTTTAATTAACTAGAAGCGATTCTAATTAAGCCAAAAATGTAAACTCTTTAGTGTTCTTCTTTCGGACTCTAAACTTTAAAATTCAATTAATCTTTCCACTTGCACTCTAAATACCTCTTAGCCCCAGTTAAAATACTGCGCGGTCCTCATTCCAATAACTTCGCCAGACTGCTTTAAATATAGTATCCCTGCTAATTGAGTTTATTTGCTCTCTGCTAAGTAGGTATTATACATTATAATTGTTTTTTTTTATTATATAGGATAAGGGTGATAAACGAGCACATGCTCGTGGTCTATAGATATTTACTTCTTTCCTCAATTAAGAATCAAAATGCAAATGGGTTGTCACCTCTGGAAAAATAGAATGCCTGATTCCAGTAAAAAGTGTATCCGGTTTTCTGCACTCACCATACGAAACAGCATTCTTCTGGCGATTACTCGCATGTATTCTGTCTTACACCAGTCGATTCATTCGTACTGCACTGCTACAGCAATGTATAACCAGCATACATGCATACATGCTGGTTCTTCCACGTAAATGAATCAAAAAATATGATGGATGTTTTGAAGGAACTCCTATTTTTCACTATGGTTAATCAATGTCTCTGTTAGCCTTCTTTGCTTGATGTTAGCTGCAGGTGTCAATAGACTGCAATCGCTATTTACCATCGGGTGAACTGTATGTTCGTTTGTCACTTCAGTTTTATAAAAAATGGGCCTTTCCCTGTTGCTTCATAAAGGGGGTATTGCGATAGTTTTCAACTTCAGTTTTCAACCCGTTTGCCAAATTAGGCAATTTGACAAGCAGGTTGAAAACTGAAGTTATTTTATTATTTTGAACTGTGATCAGGAATATACTGCTGGTCATCTCATGTTTCATTTTCCTCTGCCGCCTCTTAATGTGTGATTCTGTTACACCGCCACTACACGGCATGGAATTTTTTGGAACGAAGTTCCTTAGTTTGGCGGATGGGGGCTAGGCGAGAAAAGTGTAAGATTTTTCCATCGCGACCCCTTCTGACGTAGTGTAGACGGCCTTGGCAGCTATAAGGAAGCGAGATGGAATAATGTCCATCTCTCTCGCACTTTTTCTTATCTTGCCATGAAAGAATATTATTTTAAATGACGCTTCATTTTTTTTTTTTTATAGGAGAGGGGGCAAACGAGCATGCGGCTCACCTGATGGTAAGTGACTACCGCCGCCCATGAACAACCGCAACACCAGGGAGGGAATTGCAGATGCGTTGCCGGCCTTTTAAAAAGGAGTACGCTCTTTTCTGAAAGGTCCCTAAGTCGTATCGGTCCGGAAAAATCGCTGATGGTAATTGATTCCACAAGGAAGTCGTGCGGGGAAGAAAACATCTTCTAAATCGCACAGTGGTGGACCGCCAATCATCCAGATGGTGTGGATGGTATCGGGAGTTCTGCCGCGATGTGCGTTCGTGAAATTTGGCGGCTGGGATTAATCCGAACAATTCCTCAGAGCACTCCCCATGGTAGATGCGAAAGAAATAAAATAGACCACGACACACACGCATGTTTTATTTATGATATTCCGCCGTAAAGTACACCTCCTCCGAAGGGAGAGTACTATCGATTTTCAATTTAGTTTAGAATTGTGCTTTTTAACTGTGAATTTAATTGTTTCATGAGAAAAGCTTTTTTTACAAATACGATTTGTTGTTTACTTACAAAGTAATATTTATCGATTGAAATTTATATTTTCATTCGACTCACTCTATTTCTTTCTAAGCGCTCCCTGTAAATTGTACAGTACGCGGGCAACCCGGATTTGATTTCCGGTGGCATGAGTTAAATTGACAATTGCGATTTGATAGCTCCGTGACTCAGTGGCTTAACAATGAGTTGCAGCGCTAAGGGCCCCGGATTCGATTCCCGCACGGAACAAGTATTTGTATGGTATACAAATCGTACCGGGTCTTGATGTTTGCCCTTGTAAAATTTATGTATGTAAACTTCCCCCACGATACATGATAAAATTCTAGCGTGGAGGTAAAAAAAATTAAGTGCTGATTTACCACGTGCCTGGTGAAGGATAACATGGCGAGGATGGATGCATTTCGCGGACATATGAAGTCTGCCATCATGCACTAAAGCAGCACATTTTGTATTTTGTATTTTGCTCTTTATAAAGTATATAAACGTGGGAGCAAAATATTGAATACAAACTAATAATTATATCGTAATAAACTCATCTACCTATTACCTACCTAGAAGACCTATCGTGTAGCCACCGTAGCTTTACAATAATGTGACGCGGTTCAAAATTGTGGTAGAGATGTCTGGGCCTGCAGTGTAAACCGAGCGGCATCTTAATTGTAGCACCACTAAAACTTTGAATTTAGCGGCTTAGGGTAAATGATAGCAATTTTTTAAATGACTTTTAAATTTCTTAAATTATTAAAAGCATTACGTCATAATAAAACTTATTCGTAAAAGGCAACGGAGGGGAACTGAAACAGGACAAATGCAGCAATGTCGTTCTGAACACAACTCAATAAAAAACTTAGAGGCAAGCTACGTGGAGCCCATGATTAGAAGGAGACTCTTGATTGCTGAAATCATGATGATGAAGCTGCTTACTATTCTGTCAAGGAATACGAATAAAATAAAAAATAAAATAAAATATTAAATGTATATTTAGCTTTATATTTATTTAATATACTTTGTATTCATATTCTTGTATGCCCTAATTCTTGTATGCCGTGTAGTGGCGGTTAAGAATATCCACTACCCCATATCTTCCCGTGGGTGTCGTAAAAGGCGACAAAGGGACACAGGCAGGAGATGGGCAGCAGCATCTTCCTGGTAACGGCAAAATACAATAAAAAACTGCGGTTGCCAACCCGCTCGCCAAGCGTGGCAACTATGGCAATATACCCCCCATAATGAAAGTTATGAAGAGACGGCCCCCAGTCCCCGGCGGCCCCGCTATTCCTGGCTACGGTGGCGACCATGGTAACGGCGGGGCAGGGGGTGCTAAGAATCTCCGGTGGAGGTTCTGTTGCCACCTACAACGACTTGACCTGGCAACATACAACGCACGGACCCTGAGGACTGACGAGAAGATTGTGGAGCTGGAAGAAGAGATAGACAAGTTACGCTGGCATATTATAGGATTATCCGAAGTCCGAAGAGAGGGGGAGGACACGGTAATCCTCGAATCCGGCAACTTGTTCTATCACCGGGAGGGCGACCATCTGTCCCAAGGAGGTGTCGGATTTATCGTCCACAAGTCTCTCGTTAACAACGTTGTAAAGATTGAGAGTGTGTCGAGGAGGGTTGCGTACCTTATACTCAGAATCACCAAACGGTATTCGCTGAAGGTCATACAGGTTTACGCACCAACCTCGGCACACCCCGATGAGGAGGTGGAGGAAATGTATGAGGATATCTCTAGAGCCATGCATTCCTCCAAAACCCAATATACGGTGTTAATGGGAGACTTCAATGCAAAACTAGGCACAAGAGAGAACGGTGAGCTGAAAGTGGGGAAATTTGGAATAGGGCAACGGAACCCAAGGGGCCAGCAGCTGGCCGACTTCATGGAGAAAGAGGGACTCTTTATGATGAACTCTTTCTTCCAGAAGCGGCCTCACAGGAAGTGGACCTGGTCGAGCCCCGACGGTTCGACAAAAAATGATATTGACTTCATTATGACGACCAAACGACAACTGTTCAGTGATGTCTCAGTGATCGCGAGGGTGAAAACCGGCAGCGATCACCGAATGGTTAGAGGCACACTGAACCTAAACGTTAAGTTGGAGAGGTCTCGTCTAATGAAGTCAACGCTCCGCCTCCCTAGTGCTCTAATCCAAAGTCCCGAAACCTTTCAGCTCGAGTTACAAAACCGTTTTCAGTGCCTAGAAGACTGCAATGAAGTGGACGATTTGAATGACAAGCTCGTGGAAACTGTCCATGCGGTCGGAGCTAAGTTCTGCAAGACCCGCCGCAGAAGAACACAAAAACTCTCCGATCACACTCTTAATCTCATGGCTGTTAGACGAGAGATGAAGCTACATTCTTCAACAGATTTGACAGCATACAGGCAACTGAACAGACAGATCTCCAAATGCATGCGGCGGGACTTACGCAACTTCAATACAGCTCGTATTGAAGAAGCGATCGAGCGGAACCAAGGCTCCAAAGTCTTTGCCAGAGATCTGTCTGTCAGAAAGAGCCAACTGTCAAAGCTGAAGACCGAATGTGGCAGCATCGTTTCCGGGGCACCTGAGATTTTGAGTGAGATTGAGAGGTTCTATGGGCAGCTGTACACGTCATCGTTGGAGCCACACGCAAGTGTGAGTAACGATCCAAGAGCGAGTCTTATCCGACATTATTCCGATGATATCCCGGACGTCAGTCTGAGCGAGATTAGAATGGCTCTCCAGCACCTTAAAAACGGCAAGGCCCCAGGCGAGGATGGAATTACAGCGGAGCTTCTGAAAGCGGGTGGAAAACCGGTACTTGAAGTCCTTCAGAAGCTCTTTAATTCCGTCCTCCATGGTGGCATTACACCGGAGGCGTGGAGCAGAAGTGCGGTGGTCTTGTTCTTCAAGAAAGGCGACAACGCTCTCTTGAAGAACTACAGACCGATTTCCCTTCTGAGCCGCGTCTACGTGCTGTTTTCGAGAGTCATTACGAATCGTCTCGCGCGCAGACTTGACGACTTCCAGCCTCCCGAACAAGCCGGTTTCCGAAAGGGCTTTAGCACCATAGACCACATACATACCCTACGGCAAATTGTACAGAAGTCCGAGGAGTACAATTTGTCACTATGTCTGGCGTATGTGGACTATGAGAAAGCCTTTGATTCCGTCGAAATTTGGGCGGTGCTGCAGTCCCTTCAGCGGTGCCAAGTTGACTGTCGGTATATCGAAGTGTTGAAGTGCTTGTACAGTAGGGCTACGATGGCTATCCGAGTACAGAACCAGAGTACGAAACCTATCCAATTGCAGAGAGGTGTAAGACAGGGTGACGTCATATCCCCGAAACTCTTCACCGCTGCATTGGAAGACGTTTTCAAGCTTCTGGACTGGAAAGGATACGGTATCAACATCAATGGCGAGTACATCACTCACCTTCGATTTGCCCACCATATAGTCCTTATGGCAGAATCGCTGGAGGACCTAAGCACTATGCTCAATTACCTCAATAGTGTCTCCCAACGGATAGGTCTTAAGATGAACATGGACAAAACAAAGATCATGTTTAATGTCCATGTCACACCTATGCCGGTAGTTGTTGGGAACACTAAGCTCGAAGTTGTTGACGAGTATGTTTACCTGGGACAAATAGTCCGACTAGGTAAGTCCAACTTCGACCGAGAGGTCAATCGACGGATTCAACGCGGCTGGGCAGCGTTCGGGAAGCTACGACACATCTTCTCGTCAGACATACCTCAAAACCTTAAAACGAAATTGTACAACCAGTGCGTGTTGCCAGTGATGACTTACGGAACTGAGAAGTGGTCCTTCACTGCTGGCCGTATGAGGAAGCTCAAGGTCGCTCAGCGAGTTACGGAGAGGGCTATGCTCGGAGTTTCTCTGCGTGATAAACTCAGAAATGAGGATATCCGCAGTAGAACCAGAGTGACCGACATAGCCCAACGGATTAGTAAGCTGAAGTGGCAATGGGCCGGCCATATAGCTCGAAGAACCGACAACCGATGAAAGGTTCTCGAGTGGCAGCCTCGTACCGGCAAGCGAAGTGTAGGGCGTCCCCCCACTAGATGGAGTGACGACCTGGTAAGATATGCAGGAAGTCGATGGATGCAGGTGGCTCAGGACCGTGCTTTATGGCATTCTTTGGGGGAGGCCTATGTTCAGCAGTGGACTTGTGAAGGGCTGTAATGATGATGATGATGATGATGCCCTAAGATACTTGGGAGTAAGTGGGAGTCTGTGGCAAGCAGGTATTTATAAACTGTTTTCTTACTTTCTTTTTTTTCTGTATCCATTGACTTTGAAGGAAGAATTTGACACCTTTATTTATTTTTTTACTTAATATAAGCAACTGCTTGAACATATCACATATACCTTCATTTTATTATATACTTATTTTTTATTCATGTACTTATTTCATATTATTTGCAATCTAGACACTGATCATCGTCACGTTCAAGATCACCGTCACGTAAGTTAGTGCTGTAGTAGTTTAAGATCCTATCTTGTCTTACAACTTCAGCATTATCAGCATTAATATTTAACCCACTGGGAAAATTTAAAAGAGCAAGTGCAATTAGTTGCTTTTCTGCTATTCCAACCAACACAGGACGCAGCGCTGAATAGATCTTACGGCTATTTGTAGGTTTACTGGTGAGTTAGAATGTTAGCATATGCAATCTGGTGGTAGGGGGGGGGACATAGCCCGTGGGCACCCTTTGTTTACCCTCCTGCCACTCTAAGATTTACACTAACATAACCTAACATACTATTAACATATTAAACATTAATGCTCTCATAATTGTTGTGAATAAAGTCCTAGTGTGGAGATAATGTTTAAAAAACACTTTAAAAAGCTATGACCTGTCGTATACTTTCTTTCTTTTCTACTTATTTATTTTATTTTATTCTTTATTGCACCAAATATTTGTACGAAATGCGAGCATAATGCTTTATGGCATTCCCTATCACCTAAACTTGGGTAGAAAAGAGAGTGAGTTTGGGCAATTAAGTTGTTACGATCAAATTCTACGCTCTACTTCTGTCTCTTTTGTCTCTTAAGGTATTAGTGCTTATATTACAAGGATTAATTTAAGGTGGTAATAAAGACATTCTCGTTTGGTGAAGTCCACAGTTTCAGTTATACATACTGAACATAAAGCGCTAGAGGGGTTGGATTACTCGCGACTTAGACCCAAGTGGTCCGCAATATGTTTAGTTACACCGCCTCCCTCGCATCGACCCGGGTCTCGAACCCGCACCCACCGGGCATCGAATTGTCGGCATCTTAAGCCTGTAATTGAATTTATAATGGGTTGGTTTAGGAGGTATTTGGAGTTTTCAGTGCGGGCTCAATGGGCTTTGGACACCTCTAGTGTATCTTATGAAGTATATATTCCTATTATTTTGCATAGGGTCGGCTTAGAGTATTATGGGTATTAATGTGGTTATTGTTTTCTTTCCGCGCCGGGTTTCTAGTCTCGCTGGGTTACCTACTTGTTGGTTTGTCCCAACGGCAACACAAAAGTTTTTTCCAAGCCAGTGGTGAAAGTAAAAAATGACTTTCAATAAGGATTACTTGTAATCTATATTTCTAATATATAAAAAAATTGTTTGTTCGTATTTTATTGCCTGTCATACCATTCACTAGATTGCGCTAAAAATTGTCAAGTTATTGCTTGCACTCGCGCGACGGTTATAAGCACAGTACAATTAACTTACAACAGGTGGCGCGCGTATCGCATCGACAAATTTATATGAAAGCCATATTATATCATTCAATGAGGGCATCCACGACTTTTTCTGCCACCAGGGCGGCGCCACTTTCGAGTAAGGTAAAATATTTGACAGATTTCATAGCGGGGACGATAATTTCTTAGGAAAATGTAATCTTTAAGGTTTCTTTCTGTATTATTAGTTATATTTTATATTAAATACATTAGAAATTAATAAACCAAACTATAAATATAACTAAAAGACGACTTTTAAAAAAAAAGAGTTATAATGTGCAAAAAATTAAAAATAAAACCACTGACGCATTGTGTTATATATTAATATAATACTCTAGACAATGATAAACTATTATTTAATACTAATTTCTCAATTAAATGACACTGTGTAACAAAAAACTTTACCTCAGTCGCTAGTAGCGACATCTGGTGAGTGGAAGATTATTAGCCCTCATTTCAATGAATGTATTATTATTCTTAATTAAACAATATAACTGTTCCAAATTCAAAACGATATTTGCACAATTACTTCTTCTGCGGCAGCAACGCGCCGTGTACCAGCTAGTTAATTAGAAAATTCAATCTTTGTTATGGTTACAATGTTCGATCTTAAACACTTGCTCTAAATTTTTTATCGGGTAATTTTTTTTTAAATAATTTAATTTTTCCAGATAACTTAATGACCCGATGTTGGTCTGGTCCTTAAGGGTCCCATGTTTATATGGAACTTACAATAATAACAATAATAATAAATTTATTTATTGAATAATACCACAAGACACTACAAGTTGAAGACCTGACTGCCCAGGTAGCAGCAATGTAAAAGAATGTGTCAATTGTGTAACTTGCCTAGCATGTTGTACTCATAAAAGGCTACTGAGATGTTGGAATTATGATTGTGTAGGCGATAAGCTAGCTTTCCCATCACTTTTTTTTAAGATAGGGTGACAAACGAACACACAGTCCACCTGATGGTAAGTGGTTGCTGTGGCCCATAGGCATCTACATTTATCCTCGTTTGCGAATCAAAATGCTGATGCTACCCGTGAGGAATAAGATGGAATGCCTCTTTTACAGTAAAAAGGGTCTCCGGTTCTCTACACTCACCATACGAAACACAGCAGTATTAAGCTGCTATTTTACGCTGGTATTCTGTGAGAGCGTGGTCCTTCCCCGGTCGAGCGGACCCATTCGTGCTACAACTATACTATTAATATAGCTGCAGCATGGCTCTACCACGTGTCACTTCTTACACTTATCACTTCTTTCACAAAATTTCATCTATTTCCATATTTTTTGGCTAAACTTGGTCCAAGTTTCTTACCGATACGAGTTAGGGACCTTTAAGGTACAAGCTAAGTCCTTTTAAAAGGCCGGCTACGCATCTGTAATTCCCCTGGTGTTGCAGGTGTTCGTGGGCGGCGATCGACACTTTCTATCAGATGAGCTGTTTGCTCGTTTGTCCTCACTGCTATAAAAAGTGGCTTGCTGCTTTTTCAACTCTGCCTGCGGACTGAATCAATGGTTATACGTTATTTCCGAGGCACGGGAGTGAAACACCGCCTACTTCCCGACTCCGGATTGCAACTGCCAGTTCTTCTCTGAAGAGGTGGTGAAGATTTTGACGTTCTGTGGAGCTTTAAATAAGCCTAAATTATATAGAAATATAGTGTTTAGGAATTTTATCGCGTATATTAATAAAGTTAACCACGGCTACCTCCAGATAATAACTTCAATCTGGAGGTAGCCGTGGTTAAAAACGCTATAAAATCCGTAGAAACTAGTTTTATTTTAATGTGTAGTGTTCGCGTAAATATAAGAAATCATTAAACCGTTACTAAACCGATATAGTACATACTAGAAGGGAAACCAACTTTTGTTTATTGCATTTTTTTTTAAAACAGATAGCCAGACGAAACAGACGGCAAATTCATTAGTACAAAGTCCAGTTTTGCTTTCAGAACTCTTATCCCATTTCGGTATTTAAATTTAGCAAGATACATTTCGTTGCCAACAAACAATGCTGCAAAACTAATCAGAAAACAACAAAGATCCCTCGAGCTAATCCAATAAGGCATGCAGCTGCAGTATGCTAAGATATTCATCAGCCGGCAAGCGGTAATTTTATTAGGAGCAGGGTTGCCAGATAGTAGTTGAGATTTATTTTAATTCTCCTAAAATTCATATTACGGTCTCACATTCCACTGAGCATAAAATTTTCAACAAAATGCTACTCGGGGGCCGATTGGGATACCAACGCATCACATGATTAAAGTATTTTTAATAATGCTCAAGGATTTGAAACTAATGCAAAATAAAAGATTCCACTTAAAAGTAAATTAATGTATTTAATTCATTCAATTCGATTTTTTATTTATAAGATAAATATATTTACCTATCATATTATACTATAATCTATAAATATCTATAGTATCATGGATTTTTTATGACAGTCGTAAGTGCATAAATAAATAAATAATAAATAATTTACAGTTAAAAAAAAAAGAATAGTACAGTTTGGTTCATAATATTTACTTTTGCAAATATTCAAAATAATTTATGGAATCAGGAGCTACTTTGCGAAAATCAATTAGCTAAATTATATTATAATTTATTACGGGGACTTTAGGTAATTATTTCTTTTTACATTTTTAAAATATTCAAAATATCTGATCTGGCAACCCTCATTGGATGGGAATCGCTCGCTGCTGCCATTAGCCTTATTGCCGATGGTCCGGTTGTATGTAAGTTTTAAAGTGCTAGCCTGTGTGTTTCATAAACAATCATCGCTGAGTTCCCTAGCGATGGGGTTAGATGAATGAGGCACGGAAAAGTTTGCGCGGTAAAGTACAACGAGTTGTAGAGTGACGTGTGCAAATATTTTTGCAAAAACACTGATTATAGTCCGTTGCATGTTATTACATAACGATAGATATGCACATTTGACATTGATAATCTTGGCCTAGTTCGTTTTAATGTGGGCTATATAAATTTTTTATTTACACCAAAGAGTACATACTTAGTGGTCTTATATTGGGAGATTTTCCACAAATAACTAACTTGCTATCTGTTTACAAAGTATAAATAATACGTTTTTTATTGAAAAGTGGATTTAATTATATTAATTTATTTAGTCTCTCATCCGATTTCTGTTACGTAGTGGCTTATCAATGAGTTACGGCACTGAGAGACGCGGGTTCGTATCCGAGAGAGAACAAGTATGGCCTACAAGTAAATGTTCCAGGTCTGGATGTGTCTCCTCGTGCAATTTATGTATGTAAAGTTCCTTCGTGATACAGTAGAAAATTCTAGTGTGGGGGTAAAGCTTTTTGAAGGTAACGAAGATAACAAAAGATAAGTTTTCTGTGCGTTTGCCGAAAAGTAATTTAATCTTTACATATAAATAACTTTGATGTGTCGCAATCACAGCCTTTCATTGAGTTAAGGGGGGTTATTTGCATGTCATTAAGACGTAAATAATCATTTTTAACTGTCTGCTGAATCAATTGTGATGAAAGGAGAATGGGATTAGTTAGTTAGTTAACTAATTGGTTTATACTATAAAAAATTAGCCATATTTTTCTTAAGTAAAATAAAAAAGTAGCTCTTTTTACAATCTAGATTTCGAAAAGTGTATTATTTATGGCAATAAATCGATTACCATAAAGAATACACTAGTGATATTCTCGTTTCTGAACGTTATCTTCCAATAGAGGATTTCTCATGTTGAAACTTGACTTGACAGTTCAAACTTCAAACTATTTACTTAAAAGAAAAATACAGATTTTCGATTCGATTTGAAACGAGCGCAATATAATAGATTCTAGATTAAATTGAGCATTTTAATGTCTATTGTCGATTATTTTTCTGTGTTAACTAACTAGGGAGATAAAAAAAAAGCGTTCATACCTACAAAATAATAATAAAAAATATCAAAATTCCAACAAGTAACAGTTACAACAACAATTCAAGTAATCGATCTCAGATCGATATCCCTAATATTCACTTCACTTAGTTGTTGTTGTTTTAACTTTCGTTAATCGTTTCACCATTTCGTTTCATTATTAACCGCATATTTTTTGGTGATTTTATACTGATCCTGCTTTTATATCTTTAAGTAATTATAGTGAAAAATAGCCTGTTACAGTGTAATAACAGTGAAAAATCACCTGTTGCAGTGTAGGTAATAGATAATCTCACTTTTACTTATTCAATATATATATATATATATATATATATATATATATATATATATATATATATCTCACTTTTACTAATACAATAACTCAGCTCCTGGATTGACAAATCTTGTCACATTTTCAGCTATGAATTGTTTTATGAATTGTGTTACGCTTTCAAATGGTCCTACTTTTATCTTGTTAACACTTGGACCCAAGAATGTATGGAGACGTCTCCTTCTCCTTTACGAATAGCTAGAGAGAAATGCCAGGAGGGGTTTCAGCTATGTTCTATCGGAAAAACCTTTTTTGTAAACGAAAATTTGAAAAAATAAATGATTTTTATTGATGTCTGATGATCATGTTAAATCTAAATAACACCACATTAATGAACCCTGTCCAGGCAAAACCGGAGTGGGTTGCTAGTTATAAATAAATATCAGTCTATCCCTTTTTATATAGGGGTGTGCAAAATTATCTAAATATCTCAGATTCGCAACCATCTCAAGTGGCTTTTAATTTGACTTTGCAGGAACACTCGATTGTTATGGTATGGTAACATCCTTCACAATCTATCTTCTGCGTCATATCTAAGGAACCTATTCCATCCTCCGGATTCACTATGCAGATCCCTTAATAATAATAATTTCTGTCCATAATTTTTATTATATTCCTATTCCTTTTCTTTCAATGTAGTTAAATTGTGAGGCTCTACCACCTAACCAACAGACTTTGAAATAATAACCGTGCTACTTACCATCTTGCTGGTAATGTTATCATCACAACAGTTTTATCTATAAAAATGGCCTCATATGGGGTCCAATATTTGCCACAGTTTACAAGCTTGGCAAATGGATTGGTAGCCGCAGATTTAAGTTAAATTAAATCTTGTAATAATCACGTACATAAAAACAAATAATACTACACTTATTTATAAACAGAAATAATTACAAATATTCTAATGTCGCTGTGCAATGGTGGTGTGAGAATATCCGCTAACACATATCGTCCCTTGGGTGTCGCAGGCGGCAAACGAGGGAAACGAACCAGGAGAGGGGTAGCAGCGTCTTACTAAAAACAACTATAAAATGAAAAGCTGTGGTTGCCAACCCGGCAGCCAAGCGCGGCTGCTAGGCCAAGTATTGAGGCAATCTTTAGGGAGGCATATGTTCAGCAATGGAATTTGAAAGGCTGTAATGATGATAATGAAGACGATGAACTATTTTATATGTCTTTTTTGTAGTGTCAATAATATAAGCCTAAACTGCAGGTCAGAACTGATCTGTTAAAAACAAGGAAATTAATTCCACTTTTACACAAAAAATTTCACTTGTACAAAAAAGTACACTTTTCAGTGTACTTATCCCATTAGTAAGCTAAGGCTATTATGTTTTAAATATATTAATAAAAATATATTATTTTTAGGATAAAAAAGCATCGCAATGCCTTTATAAAGGATGGTACAAAAGGCCCACAATAAAGGATGCTGGTGTATATCACTAAATAAGTCCGTAAGTAAAAGGCAATCAGACCGTGAACCAAAATACGGAAACGAATGGGCGCATCAATAGGGCCGTGCAATCAAGCTAATGGATCGGAGGGTAGATGAATAATAAAATTGTCCACTCCATGTAACACGAGAGCGGCAGCCCTGACTTCCCGATGCTTGCTTTATGGACAGGAAAACCTTACTTCCTTTCGTTTTCACTGACCTAATAAAACGCGGCTAGCTTGAATTTACTGAGACTTTGATTATTTGCAGGCTAATTCGTTAAAATATCGAATATTTCGAAAAATATTTAGAATTAAATATTCCAACCTTTGAATGTAAAAACCTCATTTAAAAATTCTTAAAAATGTTATTAATTTTAGTTAATATCTCATATACGGGATAGACTTAATTAATTAATTAATTTATTACAATAGGGATCATCTAAAGGCTAAGTGGAAACTCGTAGTAAAATTGCTTAGTTGTTTAATTGCATCAGTAATTTGCAATCTCCTTAATACATGCATTTGCGTGGTAGAGCCATGCTGCAGCTATATTACTGGTATAGTTGTAGCACGAATGGGTCGGTTCGACTGGGTAAGCACCTAATTGCTGCTGTGTTTCGTATGGTGAGTGTAGAGAACCGGAGACCCTCTTTACTGGAAAAGAGGCATTCCATCTTAGTCCTCACGGGTGACAACGCATCTGCATTTTGATTCGTAATCGAGGATAGATGCAGATGTCTATGGGCCACAGCAACCACTTACCATCAGGTGGACTATGTGCTCGTTTGTCACCCTTATCCTATAAAAAAAACAATATACTTACCAAAGGATAGACCAAGTATTAGTTTAATCGTTAACAAAACTTAACTTAACTTAATCTAACAATAAATTTGTGCTATTAATTAGAATATCTACCTTATAAATAAAGCTCCAAAAAATTTTAAGTTATTTTAATCATTGACACAGTGACCGATATTTTGACACCATCTTCGTGTAGTTGTAGTGAAACAATATTCACTACCTCATATCGTCCCGTGAGTGTCGGAAGAGGTGACAGAGGGAAATAAATCAAGAGATGGGCAGCATCTTACTAAAAACAACGTAAAAATAACAAAAAACATAGTTGCAAATCCGCTTCCCAAGCGAGGCAACTACGGCAAGTATCCCCATTAAGATGGAGGTCTGTGTTGAAAAGTGGACTTTAATAGGCTGTGATGGTTGATAATAATAAGTTAATATAATAGACAGGATTAAATGAGAGTGTATCTTGTCATGGTGGCATGTCGAGGTTTGCTAATTTATTTACTTATTTAAACTTCATTCAATATGATGTATAGAGACTTTTCTACCAGTCAACCTTTGGGTGATGCAGAGATAAAAATATGAAGTAGGTGTGTGAAACGCTAAAGGACAAGTACTTTAAAAATTAAAAAAAATTGGATATCATTGTATAACAGAAATAAAGATTGCTTAAATGTATTTAAATGTTTACGATTGCGCCGTCATAGTAACGCAGCTTCAGTTACACTATGACGTGCGTCGGTTCCAAGGAACTGAAGTAAGCTAAATAATTTATTGGAGTTAACAAGGATTAATACGTCTCGGGAGTGCTAAAATATCATCCCCGAGCTCGCTAAACGAATCACTGTACAACTAAACAGATCCTGTGAGATCAAAGCGCGTCTTTAATAGAGTTACGGTTTCATTCATTTTGACTTACTACGAAGGTGAAGTCGACTTACGTGATTGTTAATATAAATGGATTATGAACAAATTTGAATAGACGCACGTCTGTTACTAGAACAAAGTCTGGTACGTTTAATTGTGCCTGTGATAACCATTCGTTAAAGTACTGTTTGTTAATTTCATGGAAAGTCCTAAACACTCAACTTACTAGGATGACAATTTTAGTGCAGAAGAAAACCCACTACCCCATAGCATCCCGTGAGTGTCGTAAGAGGCGAAAGGGGGAAACTGAAATAGGAGGTGTGCAGCAGCATCTTTCTGATAACAATTTAAAATAAAAGAAAAAACTGCGGGCGCCAATCCGCCTGCCAAGCGTAACCGTGGCAAATAGCTCTGAGGCAATCTGGAGGAGGCCTAATTGGCCAATTAGACATTGACTGGCTGTAATAATGATGAACTTAAGTCAGATTTTGAGGCTAGTACAGAATTAAAAGGAAATTAAAGACCTTAAGGAATAAAAAGAAGAGAGAACTTGACCGTACGATTTGAGAACCTCCCTTTTTATTGAAGTCGGCTAAAAAACTGCAGCATGAATGGGTCGGCTCGTCGGGGAAAACCATTACACTCGGACGAAATGTCATATAAACTTTTATTTTACTGATAACGAAATATTCCTATTTAGTCCTCAGGGATGACGACGTATCTGCAGTTTGATTTTTATTTGAGGATTGATGAAGACATGTATGGGCCACATCATGTATTTACAATCAGGTAAGCTGTTAATCTTGCTTACTTGTACAAAAAAAATGCATAAGGAAAATGATAACGCAACTGTTTCGTTCTTTTTATAAACTATCTATCATTCATTTGATAGATACTCGTAGTTTATAAAAACAGATTTATTTTTCACGACTGCATTAAATTTTTTCATATTTAAAACCAGAACAAATTACGTAATGTAAACGCAATAGGTATTTAGTTATTAAACGTTTAAAACAAAATCCATTCTAACACATGTCCTTTGTTAGCTTGTGACCCCTGTTCCAATATTTGTAAATAACACCTATTACAATGTAGTTTCCGCACAAAAGACATTCCTGGATTCTAAACATTTGGTGACGAAACATAAAAAATCAACAAAAGGTGTCATCCAATGTCGGCGTCACGAACCGAGACCGAATGCACCGTCAATGCTGACACAATAGAAACAAAAATGTATACAGACAGACAGGAATGCCGACACTTGACACCTGTGTACGTAGCATTATTCTGGTAAAGGGATTTCAAAGCTTTTCCGATGGGCTTAAAGCACATATTCCAATGGACAATACATCCTTTTTTAAATTTAACAATGCAGACTTAGTGATTGTACAGCTATTTTGTATGTTTTGTATCCGAATTTATTAAGCTGTTATATTCAATGTTGTGACAAAACGTTTTATGTATTATTGCCATTATTGGGTAATTCCTTTGCGCCAGAATCATGCGGTGATTATCACAGATACAAGAGCAAAATATTGCTTTACGTGATGAGATTATATGAACATCGTCTCTCATAATGGAAGATTTTAATAAAAATGACTTGCTGTAGTTTTAATATTCTACTCGTATTATTTATCAAACTGCTTTAGATGGATGGTAATGTTTTTCGAGTCAGTGCACTATGAATGTATGTCTATTTTTTGGTTTGTTCTGTAGCCCGAATGGCTTGATGGATTTTAACATATGGAACGTCATTAAATTCATCTTGGTTGTGAGAGTGACATACTAGTTTATAAAATATTTCTCTTCAAAACTGGTAATCAGTTTTATTTTTATTACTGTTTAATTGAGCTTCTTAACTTACACCAGTAAGGCTACTTATAAAACAAATGTTTGTTTAAATGATGATCATTGTCAAACAATCAATTCTATACGTAACGCAATCAATGTGAATCTTAATTCAGCACAGAATTGATGATGGGTAATGATCACGATGATAATTTTAATAGTTATCACACACATTTGTAAAACACACTTTTATTAATAACTTCGCCTGGATAGAATCTATTAATATAAAGATATTCATATTTAAGATTAATATTGATTAGCATGACTTGTATGTATTTATGTCTAAATTTAATGGAATTTTATTTCAGTTTCACCAAATTTCGAACTTCTAAATAATCTGAAATTGTGCAGACGTGGAGCAGAAGTGCGGTGGTCTTATTCTTCAAGAAAGGCGACAACGCTCTCTTGACAAACTATAGACCGATTTCCCTTCTGAGCCGCGTCTACGTGCTGTTTTCGAGAGTCATTACGAATCGTCTCGCACGCAAACTTGACGACTTCTAGCCTCCCCGAACTAGTCGGTTTCGGAAAAGTGTTTAGCACCATAGCATACCCTTTGGTATTGTAGGTATTAGGTATTGAGTTTTTCCATCAAGAAGTAGCTGCCCGGAGTCGGGAAGTTGGCGGTGTTTCACCCCCGTGCCTCGAAAAGCACGTAAAGGCGTTGGTCCTGCGCCTGATCTCTCTCCGGTCGTGTCGGTTTACCGTCCCATCGGGCTATGAGAGTGAGGGAATAGAGAGTGCACCTGTGATTGCGCATACACTTGGGCACTATAATCCTGTCCTGCGCTGATGGCTAGTCTTCGTTGAGACTGGCCGCCGTGGCCGAAGTTCGGTCTGGAGGACATTATTATTATACCCTTCGGTAAATTGTACAGAAGACCGAACAGTACAATTAGCCACTATGTCTGGCGTATGTAGACTATGAGAAAGCCTTTGATTTCGTCGAAATTTGGGCGGTGTTGCAGTCCCTTCAACGGTGCCAAATTGACTGTCGGTATATCAAAGTGCTGAAGTGTTTATACAGTAATGCTACGATGGCTATAAGACTACAAAACTAGATTAAGAAACCTATCCAACTGCAGATAAGTGTAAGACAGAGTGACGTTATTTCACGGGAACTCTTCACCTCTGCATTGGAAGATGTTTTCAAGCAACTGGACTGGAAAGGATACGGTATTAACATCGATGGCGTGCACATCACTCACCTTCGATTTGCCGACGATATAGTCCTTATGGCAGAATCGCTGGAGGACCTAAGCACTATGCTCAATGACATGACATGAATGAACATGGACAAAACGAAGATCATGTATAACGTCCATGTCACACGTATGCCGGTAGTTGTTGGGAGCATTAAGTTTGAAGTTGTTGACGAGTATGTTTACCTGGAACAAATAGTCCCACTAGGTAAGTCCAACTTCGACCGAAAGATCAATCGACGGATTCAACTCGGCTGGGCAGCGTTCGGGAAATTACGGCATATCTTCTTGTAAGGTATCCCTCAAAACTTAAAAACTAGACTGTACAACCAGTGCGTGTTGCCAACAGAAAAAAGGTTCTCGAGTGGCAGCGTCGTGCCGGCGGACGAAGTATAGGGCGTCCCCTTACTAGATGAAGTAAAGACCTGGTAAGAAGACCTGGAAGACGATAGATGCAGGTGGCTCGGGACCGTGCTTTGTGGCATTCCTTGGGGGAGGTCTATGTTCAGCAGTGGACTTGTGAAGGGCTGTAATGATGATGATGTTGATGATGTGCAGACATATTCGATGACTCCATTCCCTCTCACTCACATCTTACATACACTCTGACACGAGCAACAGCCCACTTGATGTTAAGTGGATGCTGCGGCCCATAGAAATCTACAACTGTCCTTTATTACGAATCAAAATGCAGATGCGTTGTCACCCGTGAGGACTAGGATGGAATGCTTCGTATCCAGTAAAAAGATGTAAGATAATATGTTGTATAAAGTTTATAAAATCGAATATAATTTATATACTAAATTGTATTAACATTATTGAATGTGGTCGCAGAAATACGGTAGAATACAGGCAGAAAATTATCTCCGCAATAGTCGTGGAGTCCACCGGCACCCACCGGCACACGGCACAGGAAGTTGCAGTGGAGCGCGTC
Organism: Parnassius glacialis; assembly: GCA_033319125.1. NCBI lineage: Eukaryota > Metazoa > Arthropoda > Insecta > Lepidoptera > Papilionidae > Parnassius > Parnassius glacialis. The sequence goes on along the minus strand of JAVANC010000019.1, from coordinate 48,567,444 downwards.
GCTCGGACGGTTGCCAGATTTCACGCGTCGCTTCCTGCCGTCCCAATGATACGATTCAGAAAATTTTCACCAAGCTCATTTTGTATATTGCATTTTCATAAATTTTCCATCGAGTAGCTTTATGTACTTACTTTTTATATTTATTCTTAACAAGAACTGTGAAAAAATTGCGTGTAAAGTGAGAAAATTTTATTTGTATTTCGTATTGCGAAACTTGTGTGGGAATATAGGAAGGATAAGGGTGAAAAACGAGCACACAGTCCACCTGATGGTAAGTGGTTGCTGCGGCCCATAGACATCTACATCTATCCTCTGTTACAGATCAAAATGCAGATGCGTTTTCACCCGTGAGGACTAGGATGGAATTTTTCCAGTAAAAAGGGCCTCCGGCCCCCTGCATTCACCAAGCGAAACGCAGAGGTAACTTCTACTTCACGCTGGTAAAGTAGAGCCCATCACGAGTCCACTGCCGAACACATGTTTTCTTGACTTTAAGGCGAGCACTGAGTCCCTCAGGCATAGCTTATATTTACATTTAAATTGTAAACATAATATAACTTCTTCTTCATCAGCCTGTTATTATCTTTGCATGGTTTTTAAACATTACAATTCAATGGTATGCAGTTTTGTATTTTTGCGTATACATATTTTGTGTAGTGGCAGTCTCAGAATGTTCACTACCACACTGTCCCTTGAGTGTCGTAAAAGGCAACATATGGAAACTTAAATGGGAGATGGATAGCAGCGTTTTTCTGATAGCAACTTGAAATAATAAAAAATTGCGGTTGTCAACCTGCCTGCCATTCGTGGCAATTATTGCTCCATAGGGGAGATCACCTATGACGCAATCTATGAGGAAGGCCTATGTTTAGCAGTGGATTTTATAATCTGTTATGGAATGGAATATTATTTTTTCATTTTTTCTTTTAAATTATGTTTTTGATAAATGTCTATGTCTTTATTATCATCACCATTACAGCCCATCACGACCTCACTGCCGAATACAGGCCTCCCCCAACGAATGCCACAAATCACGGTCCCGAGTCACCTGCATACATCGACTCCCTATATCGCTTACCAGATTGTCACTCCTTCCAGTGGGGAAACGTCATACACTTCGCTTATCCGTACAAGGCTGCCACTCGAGAGCCTTTCTTCCCCAACGGTTGTCGGTCTTTCAAGCTATATGGGCATCAGATGTGGATTCATTGACCCTAAGCCAATGTCTAAAAAGATAAATTAATACTAGCGTTCTAAAACACAACACCGCAAATTTTTAAATAAGACCTTAAATTTATTAATATCTACAGATTAATCCATTCATATAAATAAAATCCTATAATAATAAAATAAAATGAATATCTATTATAAAAATTAGTCTGTCTGTCTGTTCGGTCTAATCTTCGGAATAGCTGATGTGATAACTGATTGTGATGAAACTTTATGGACGGATAGAGAACAATACCAGGAAGGATCTAGGCTATCTTTTTTATGAAAAAAAGGAAATATTAATAAAAGAGATGGCCTTTGATTAACTTAATAAATCCAAATAACGCCACATGAATAGATTCCATCCAGGCCGGGGTGGGTTGCTAGTTTTTAAATAAGATTTCAAATGTATCAATACTGATTAATCGTACATAAATTTGCTAAACTACAAATAGGGTCATTGCGAAAGTGTACGTGTTATAAAAAGGAAGGGGAAATCCCGTTTGCTGCAGGTGTGTGTTCGGATCTGATGGACGACATCGCTTCGCCGGTACTAGAGGGGAGTCGCGAGAATTTATTCACCGTTCGATACATATCGGGTTTTTATTGCTACGATTGTGTTAGAAGGGTTCGGAGGAAGCCGTGATTTTGTAATTCTGTTAGAATAGAGAAAGTATATAAATAAATATAATCATATAAATTGGGTTCGTATTGCAGTACCAGGGTTTAAGTTTTTTTAAAGAATCAGGTTGTCAAACGAGCACATAGTCTAACTGATGATAAGCGAACGTTATGGCCCATAGAAATCTACATCTATCATCAATTATAATAAACCTAGCAAGCTAACAGCATAGCAAAGTGGCGAAGCAATCAGCTTTGTAGCGGTTTCTAACGGTTGCCGTTGAGCAATCAGTTTCAAAATTGGAGGTTCAGATGCCTGGGTAATCAGTAATCGATTGCTAAAAACAGAATTTGAAAATTCGAAACCGTTCTCGAGATAATCGTGGGACAAACGGACAGACATCGTGAAAACACCACCATATGAAATACAGTAGCATTAATCTGCTATATCAGTGCTGCAGCCATGTTTATCTGCAGTAAGACTCTATCCCGGTGATCAATATTTTTGACAAAAAAATAGTACTGGCTTCTCTTTCAGTGGACTATGTGCGGCTATATAGGCCTCTCCCACTATGGAGGGGATTTTCTGTATTCGTCACGTATAGCAGGCGGATTGGAGACCACAGTACCAGAAGTCTCGCACCTTGGATTTCTCCCCGTCGTCGGTCTTGTTACTATATGTGTTTTATAAACGAAATAGTTTTAGCTAACGACGCTATAAGGTTTCCTCTCGCTCTTTCTATCTCTTGACTTTTATGCGTATATATTAAAACTAAAGGAGGTAATTCTTTCTGGGCCCCCTATAAATGTTCTTTATGGGTATTACACATAAAGAAAGGACACAATTTATTATAATAAACGGGCTAAAGATTATATGAAAGTCTAATCGGAATCATGAAATTTTAATAAAATTGGAATGTATTGATATACCTTTTCCGGTCAACGGGTAAAATGAAACAATATCCGTGTAACAAAGGCTGAAGCAAATATATATTTACCATCACTAATATAGCTAATGAAATATTCTTAGGCTAGTATAGACTAATTAAATAAAGCCTTCTTTACATAGCGCCGAAATCAGTAAAGAAGGATAATATTGTTTGAACTCTTAAGTAATAATGTGTCGAATACTCCATGTCAATTTGTTTGGGTATTTCTACGTTATATATGTATATTAAGAATAAATGTAGCCTGATATTATGTATTGTATATATGTATGTATTCAATTATTCCAACACTCCAACTCTCAGTAACACTGTAGCAGTTTACCCAAATCTGTCCTCAAGTTTTTACGTGATACATGTTCAGAATGACAGACAGCTTTAATTTTTTTTGCATCTGTATAAACTTCAAAGTAAACATCGATTAAAATATAAAAAAATTACACATAAACAGTTTTATAAAATGTATTATAGTTTAGTTAATAGTTGCAGAGCTTTTAACTTACTTTATAAGTGGCTCGACTAGGGAAGGGCCACGTTCTCACAGAGTACCAGCGTAAAATAACGACATAATGCTGCTGTGTTTCGTATGGTAAGTGTAGTGAACCGCACCCCTTTTTACTGAAAACGAGGCTCTCGATCTTAGTTCTCAGGGTAACAACGCATCTGTATTTTGATTCTTAATTTAGGATAGAAGATGAAGTCTATAGGCCACAGCATCCACTTACCATCAGTTACTCTAAGTATTCGTTTGTTACCCTCATTATATATAAAAATAGAAGCTTAATGTTGTTCTGTTTCTTATGGTGAGTGTAAGAACCGGATACCCTTTTTAAAGGACACGAGGTACTCCATTGTAGTCCTCACAGGAAACAACGCGTCTGCATTTTGATTCTTAATCGAAGATGTCTATGTACCATAGCATCAACTTACCATCAGGTGAAATGTGTGCTAGTGTCTCGTCACTCTTATTCTATAGTTTCGTTTTATAGCTCCGTGGATGTCGATAAAGGAAATTAGTTTTTGTTGAACAATATTTCCTGCGCTGAAAGAAACCAGTGGACATTAGGGCGGTCGCAAACGTATTGCGCTCCGAAAATACACGTGTCAAGTGTCGCATTGTCGTAAATAAGCCCGACAGGCTGTCATTGTGGAGTGTGGGGCTACACCGCGACGCGATCTCTGCGCTGCGCTGACAGCACTCGGCGTACGGGCGCAGTGTAAGCGGAGATTTTTTTTAATTATAAATTTTAATTTATATTCAATCATCCTCATCATCATAATAACTAGACTCTTATTCGCCTCGTTTATATTAAATTGTTACCAATGGGTAAACTGCAAATATCACGTTATGTAAGCAACGCTGATTTGATCCATGCGGGCTTCAGTAAAATTCGGCTTAATATGACGCTCCGCGACAGAATACTAGCGCGCTAACTCTGTTACTGTAGCATTATGCTGAGTAGTCTTTTTGTTGCTGCCATCTCAAATAATAAATTTTAATATTTAGTTGAGTAATAGTTTTGGTTGTAAATTGATGTTATGCAAGTTGCAACAATAAATAAATATGTCCTTTATTTATTTATTTTTTTTCTTTTTTAAGTGCTGATTAACCACGTGCTCGGCGGTGAAAGAAACCTTCGTGAGGTAGCCAGAAATGACAAAAAGTACTTCGAAGACACATGAAGTCCGCCAACACGCATTAGTGCAGCGCAGTGGGCACTTCTTTGATCTAAAACGCTCTCTGAAATTAGAGGCGGCCTGTGTTCAGGAATGGGCTGCAACCTTACTAACTTTACGTCTACTAAATTATTATTTTTTACTAATTTAAGCCAGTGCGTGACTACTATCCTAATTGATGGTAAATACTACTAAGTGATATCACATTCAACTAACAAAAATAGCATTATAATGTTTAATTGATTAGGTTAAAACACATTTCATTAATGGATAAAAATTGATTAATCAGCATGCAATGTTGAATGCAACTCGGTATTCAATTACATTTTGCAGATATTAGCTTGCTTCCTTTTGGTAATAGTTGGTTACTTTTTTATAAATTGACTTTACAATCCACCTGATAATAAATACTTACTGCAGGTCATGGACACCAAAAAAATAAATTTAAAAAAGCACTTCATACAAAGAAAGCTACAGATGCGTTGTCCACACCGATGACTAAGATGAAATATCTCACTGTCTGTAAGTATACTGGCTATTACTAATATCTATACACTTCATAAGGAATACAACAGTGCACGTACTGCTGCTTGCTTTGCACCGCGATTTCTCCAGCGATCAGTCGCGCCCCGCCCCAATCCTGTCGGCGCCGGTGACACACATGCAGCTTATTACAAGTGTGAAGTCGAGATTGCGCTGTTTTTATTGCGAGTTCCAGTACGCTGCATCGCACTCAAGAGGCATGTTCAGGTTGAAAGCTTTTTACTTTTTTCACTTGAAACGTGCCACCTACATACTTTATTATAATATGTGGCATCAAACACAAAAAATTAAAATAAAAAAATCCATATTTCAAAACTAGATATAAAAATCGTGTATTGAAAAAAAGCGTGAGGTGCTTTTTCAGATATTTTTATGAGGACGCTCATTTTACAAATATCCACAAAAATATTTACAACAAATGACATCAAGCACCCGACGCTTTTTTACAATAAAATGAATTTTTATATTAATCACTATTTTCTTATTTTAATCTCATTGAAAATGATTTTCTACATTTTAGTTCGGTTATATTAAAAAACGTGTTTTTTCTTTAGTTTTTAAACTATTATTTATTTTCTATTGTTTAGTGCGGCTAACTACAAAAGCGTATTTATGAATTATTCGCAAATTCTGAGGATCCTGGGAAGGACAATGAGACACATATTTTAAATTATTGCATTGTCATTGGTCCTTGATAATTGTGCGAAGTTTCAAACCAATCCAACGTTTTGAAGTGGATGAAAATCACATTAAAAATTTTCGTTACATAGATACACACCAAGCTCATAAAAGCTTGTTAAAAAAAAACAGAATAAACGACAAAGCCCAACACGGATTAGAAAGCTGAAGTGTTAATGAGCCGGCCATATACCTCAAAGAACCGACAACCGAGGAGGAATAAAGTATGTATGGATGAAGGTGGCTTAGGAGTTTAGGACCGTGCTCTATGGCATCCCTTGGAGGAGGCCTATGTTCAGCAGTCTTTAAGGTACTTTTAGTTTTTTTATATTTTTTATCTGCATTTATTTACGAGTTACGATTTATTGTTGTTTGTTAGTGTATAATTAAGTTATAAGCGTATAAGATATCCTTCATATAATAATGTTATTTTTAATTTTTCTATACTAATTACATTCTTATTATGTGAAAGTTCGTCAAAAAGCTAAAGGTGATAAATGGACGTACAGGCTACCACATGGCAAATGTCTGAGGACTATGATGGAATGCCTCGTTTTCAGTATAAGAGGCCTAGGTTGGTGGTTTCCTATGAGAGTGTGGTTCTTCCCGGGTTTTGCAAACCCAGTTTCGCAGTGCTGTAGTTCCATGATACGCTGCAGCGTAACTCAATGGGATAAATTATAGTACTCTATATTATTTATTACATGGATAGAGTACACAATTAATGGTAAGTACTCACAATAAGTAATAGTTTTTTTTTTATATAAAATTGAAGTGACAAACGAACTTCCAGTCCACCTGATGGTGACTGATGCAGTCTACGGACACCTGCAGTTAACTTCAAATAAAGATGACAAAACCACATCCCACATAGCTTGTAATTACACTGGTTCTCTATAGTCTACACCCAAAAACCGGACCACAGTAGCGCAAGCCCCGCTATTTCACTACAGAAATAGGTAAGAGGATGATACCTAAACAGACAAAGTCCTATGTAGAAAGGGAGTCCGACCATCTTTAAGTATTTGTATAATTTAAAATTTAAAATTTTGTACAGCCGACTTCAATATAAGTTATTAATAATAACTCAAAAACTTTTGCTCTGACCTTGATCAACCACACCACCTCACGAGAAGTACCAGCTTTCAAACAAAAAAGAATTATCCAAATCGGTTCACCCAGTAAAAAGTTATCGAGGTAACACAAGTTAGTCGGTACTCAATTCGACTGTATGTTTTTTATGTGTGTTACTTTTTAAGATTACTTTTCTGCCGACTTCCAAAAAGGAGACGGTTCTCCTTTTTGGAAGTCGGCAGAAAAGTAATCTTCTCCTAGAAATTACACGTGACAGTTTAATGGTGCAGTAAAACCCAAACCAAACCAATAGAATGTTATTAGTCATACTACTATAAAACTATCCGGAAAGTTAACTTGAGAAATGAATTAATGATATTCGACTTCACACAACAACATAGTTTATGTGCATGAAGCTAGCATGTGCTAGTATGAAGTAAACCAGATTACATTGTAGCGCTTTTTATTCACTTTATAAACGAATCACAATAATTATATTATACTTTACTTAATGTAGATGATAATTATACTAGCAGTGCGACGCGCTTGCACACGACTGAAGTGAACTGAACTGAACTAAGATACCTTTGGCAATTCAATTTATAGTGGTAGAGTCACGCGGCAGCTTTTGCTGTCGCACGGATGGGCCGGCTCGAACCGGGGTGGTACCACGACCTCACAGAATACCAGCGTGAAGTAGAGGTTCACCACTGCGTTTCGCTTGGTGAGTGCAGGTGGCCGGAGGCCCTTTTTACTGGAAATGAGGCATTCCATCTTAGTCCTCACGGGTGACAACGCATCTGCATTTTGATTCGCAAACGAGCATAGATGTAGATGTCTATGGGCCGCAGCAACCACTTACCATCAGGTGGACTGTGTGCTCGTTTGTCACCCTCGTCCTATAAAAAAAAAAGTGTACAGCGCTGTTACAACTACCCACTAATCTTATTATTTTTACCTATGTTACTCTATGGTTTTATGATATATTAAATCTGTAACATATGTATATTTAATTATCATTTATGTATTATAATTTATTATATAGGTGTCGATGATTTCAAATCCATTTGTAACAATAAACAACGTAGTTTCGTAATGTCCGACATCCGTTCCCGTGTTGCCAATATTTTGTAGTCGCTACTGTAATATCTAGTCGGATAACGTTGTTTTTCCACTTTATTAAGTCGAGTATTCATGTCGGCTCAGAGGTTATAAGCCAAGTAATTTATATAACACCGTTATTGACCGCTTATCTCAAACGAATCGCAAATAAATACATATATTTTATCGGATTACTGCCGACTTTAATTGAAATCCAACATCAAACATCGAATAAGCTGGCTTTGATTGAAATTGTGTACTTAATATATTAATATCAAAATTATGACATAGTGTTTCAACGAAACGTTTTCGATATTTTATTAAAATAATATACCTTTATTATATTTTAACAGTGATAGAGCCACGCGGCAGCTTTTGCTGTCGCACGGATGGGCCGGCTCGAACCGGGGTGGTACCACGACCTCACAGAATACCAGCGTGAAGTAGAGGTTCACCTCTGCGTTTCGCTTGGTAAGTGCAGATGGCCGGAGGCCCCTTTTACTGGAAATGAGGCATTTCATCTTAGTCCTCACGGGTGACAACGCATCTACATTGTGAATTGTAATAGAGGATAGATGTAGATGTCTATGGGCCGCAGCAATCACTTACCATCAGGTGGACTGTGCGCTCGTTTGTCACCATTATCATATAAAAAAAATATGGTTGAAGCAAGAATGGGTTAGCTCGGCCGGAGAAAGACAGTTGTCATAGAATACCAGCGTAAAAAATCAGTTTAATGCTGCTGTGTTTCGCATGGTGAGTGTAGAGAACCGGAGATCCTTTTTACTGGAAACGAGACATTCCATCTTCGTCCTCAGGGGTAAGCTTATGATAGCAACCTCTGAATTTTTTCTTATTAAAATAAGGGTGACGAACGAAGATACATTGCACATTATACTGTGATTCATAGATACCTACATCACTCATTCATTCATTAATTGAACGTTTATTATAGCATATCAAGAGTCCACTGCTGAACATAGGCCTCAATTAAAATTGCTGTATAGAGGGTTTTTTTAATAGGATAAGGGTGACAAACGAGCACACAGTCCACCTGACGGTAAGTGGTTGCTGCGGCCCATAGACATCTACATCTATCCTCTATTCCAAATCAAAATGTAGATGCGTTGTCACTCGTGAGCACTAAGATGGAATGCCTCATTTCCAGTAAAAAGGGCCTCCGGCCACCTGCACTCACCAAGCGAAACGCAGAGATAAATCTCTACTTCACGCTGGTTTTCTGTGAGGTCGTGGTACCACCCCGGTTCGAGCCGGCCCATCCGTGCGACAGCAGAAGCTGCCGCGTGGCTCTACCACTGTTAAAATATATGTGTAATGTATATTTAATAGTAGGCAGGCGTGTTGGCAAGCGCAGTTTTGTATTTTCTGGTTGTTATTAGGAAGTCGCTGCTTTGGCTTTCCTCTGTTTCCTCTTACGACACCCACAAGTTGATATAGAGTATTGGACATCCTTACACCGCTACTTCACAGTCAAGCTATCCACATCAATCATCGATAAAGAATCAAAATATGAGATGCGTTTTCACCCTTAAGGACTAAGATGAAATACCTCGTTACAAAAAGAGTTTACGGAACTCAGCACTTACTATACGAAACCGAACAGAGTTATGTTGCTATTTTACGCTGATGTTCTATTAGAATGTGGTTTTAATCCGGTCGAGGCACCCCATTCACGCTACAGTCACAACACTGAAGCAGCGTGGCTCCACGACGTATGCTTGCTACATTTTGAGAGTAACCTGTGCTCCAAAAAGAAAGTAACCTTCTTCTACTTTATATTTCCAGCAAGTTTTATAACAAAAATATCGAATTTAAATACGAAATATTCGATATTTCGGTAATAAAACTTTTCCTGGATTTATTTATAAATATCCAAAAGGATCAAACGAAGATGTATAGCCACACATGAGTACGTATTCACAAAAGATTTATAAACGAAGGACATATAGCAGCCTAATCACCCACATTTGTCATTTTTTTTGTAACTCATTGGCATCTTATGCGTACATCTGGCAAGGTGCGTTCTAAAATAGAAAGCATGACACGTGGGGCGAGGGATTAGGCGACGAGGGACGAAGGGGGATGGGAATGCTTTTAAACGGCCCATTGAATGCGTTGACGTATGCAATTTCAGATTCCCAACAAAAAGTAATAGAGGACCGTCATCTATGCATAGTGATGTATCGACAGATCTTGAAAATTTTATTGGAAAGAACAACTTGATGTTAAATGAGACATCGATTTTCTTAAATTAAAATAACGATATTTTTCATCAGGTTGTCAACACTTACCATAAGAGTAGCATGTAGAGGCGGGGTAAGAATATCCACTACGTCATATCGTGCAATGGGTGTCGTAAGAAGCGATAAATGCAAACAACTAAAAAAAACAAAATAAAACTGTGGGTTCGTCCACCAGTTCGTCTATCAAGTGTGGCAACTATGGCAAAATATAGAAGTTATTAAAATGTAATATAAGTGGAGGCCTCTTTTCAGCAGTGGACATTGTTGGACTGTTATATTTGAATGAATTTCAACATCTTATTGTCGGACTATTAGCTCTAATTGTCACGTGGATTGGTGATCGCAGTTCTAGATGTCTCGCACCTTTGACGCTGGTTCCTGTTGATAAATACGAGATGTTAGACCGTCTACCTGAAGCTACCAGAACTTCTAGGCCTTTACTTCTTTTTCTTTTATTCTACTTTTAAAGCGAATTAGTCTTTCGCGACAACCACGGGACGAGAACGTGGAATAATGTCTGGTGTGGTGCTGCCTCAACTAAGCTGCCAGGATTAATGAAAAATTCAGAACTAGTTTTTAGACTAATCGCAAAAATGCGGCCATACGCCAACGCTGAACATAGGCTTTAACGTCATGATTACCGCCTATCAAGGTTCACTGTTGAACATATACCTCCTATTCATTATTGAATATATACCATAATTTCCACGCTTGACGTGCGAGTTGGCAACCGTAGTATTTTGTTATTTTAAGTTATTATCTAGAAGATTCTACTGGCCAGCTCCTGTTTCAGTTTCTCTTTGTCGCCTCTGACGACACCAATGGGTTGAAATAGATTCTAAACCAACTAAATCTATCGATAATCGATAAGCAGTAAGAACCTATAACTTATAACAGGCGTGTCCCATCACTATAGTTAGCTCTCTTCGATGCCTCATAAGTTTTTGTAAATGTTTTAGCGTTATAAAACGCTCTTGAGGGTGATGCCGTCCCGATGCTTTGAGCTGGGATCATGAAGAGCCGGCGCATTTTAATAATAAAGCTTTGGGTATCGAAGGAGCCTTTCAAAGTGCTCACTATGTATCGGGCGCATGTTCATATGGGTGTGGTGATATAGGACGGATAGGGGGAAAATAAAAGATTATGACGCCCGGTGAAGTGAAGGTATTTAAGATAAAAAAAAATGACAAAAGGTAAAAAAAAATAACGCTATGCTTATAGGCTTGACGTGTGAAAAAAAAAGTAGGTGTGTTTTTCATCATGCAATATTATAACTAAAGTTAATTGTAAATATCTCTTTAAACATTTAACTGAACAGATTGTGATGAAACTTTACGAACAAATATAGAGCAATACCAGGATCTAGGCTATATTTTATACGAAAAAAAGGAACTTTATTTTTTAAACTTTTCTTTATTTATCTTAAATATAAATAACGCCACATTAATAGATTCTACCCAGGCGACGCCAGGTCGGGTCTCTAGTAAACAATAAAAATATTCTTTTTAAGAAAAAGTGAAAGCCGTCTTCGGAGAACTAAAAATGATAAAACAATTTCCAAATAATCTATTACCTATATGTATTACCTATGAATGTATGATATTTCTAAGAAGAAAACATTTTATTATATTTTTCATAATACCTTCTGAAGTCGCCGCTAAGACAAAGTGAAAGAATGAAAATCCCCGGTTGAAAAACTATTAAGTGGAAATCATTTCATTATTTTTATTTCTTCGACGACGACTTTTACTTAAAGTTTTAAGTGGCCTGAGGAATATCATAAGCTCATGGTAACAACTCGAATGTTGTATAAGTTAGTTCGTTTATTTTAAAAATTTCATCCACTTATTTTCCACCATCAGGAGTGCAATTTTCCCGCTAAATTTTGGACTACCGCTGAAATATAACTTAACTTATTTAATAAAAAGGAATCATTCAAATCGGTTCACAATTGACAAAGATATCGCATAACATATATACAAGAAATATACACTCCAATAGAAACCTCATTTTTTTAAAGTCGGCTAAAATATAATTGTAGCTTCCAAGCTTTCCAGATATCTCTCGCGGTGGTAGACGGGCGGGATAACATTCTTTCATCTCCGGCAAGGTCGTCGTTACCGCTCGGTCTCACCTGACTGACGTTTATTTGTAAACCGTCGTTTGTGTGTTTGCAAGTTTTACGACGTCGCTCGAGGCGCTCCAATAACATTCGTTAATGGAAACTTATAGTATGCTTTCCTTTGTGTCTGCGTATAAAAATATTTTATGTTATTGCAATGTGAACGAGAGGCGATGAGCTCTGAGACAGTATTTTGTAATGGAAACTTGGAGTTTATTCTTGTTTAACAGCATAAGCAGGTTTTCACGTCTTGGAGCCATGCAGCTATATTATGATTGTATCACGAATGGGTCGGCTCCATGAGGAAGGAGTACGACCAGAATAGCAGCGTAAAATAGCAGATTAATGCTGCTGTGTTACGCATGGAAAGCATCTGCATTTTGATTCTTAATCGAGAATATATTTAAATGTTTTTTTTTAAATATAAAGGTTGACAAACAAACAAAGTTCACCTGATGGTATGTGGATACCGTGGCCCATAGATTAGACATTTCACCTTCTATATAAGAAAATTAGATAACGCTTTATATTTTAATCTTTGAAAAAAAAAACGAGCTTTATTTTTTTTTATTGCACATCATATTATTACTTCAGATAAGTATAAAATCCTATCGCGAATCTCACAAGAAACACCTTCATCGAGCGAGTTTCTAAAGGAAATCTCTTTTTTATTAGTTTCAAGAGGAGAGTTTTCAAAAATTCTGTTTGAAAAACAATCACAGCATTTGCAAATATAAAGAGGCTATCGGAATGACTGTAGGAAAGTTTGCAGTTTTCTTGCTATACAATACAAGCTGCGAGTTCTGTTTATTTTCTGAGCTGGCTTAACATAGGGGAAATTCTTAAATAATAAAATGTTGTTATATTTTATGTACAAACACTTCCACTGCCAAGCGTGAAGATAAGGCAAGTCCTCTCTACAACGGAGGAGTCCAGTGCAGTACGAAGCGATAAAAATGTGTTGTTGCGTTGTTGCTTAAAATAATGTTTTGTAACTTCTCGCTATGAAAATCAATGATTTTCAAAAAATTGGGAAGTTATTATTTTCACCCCAGTTTTCGAAAATCGAGGTTGCATCAGATCTCGACGTCGTGATATGTGTGTGTGTGTGTGTGTGTGTGTGTGTGTGTGTGTGTGTGTGTGTTTGTGTATGTATGTGTGTATGTAAACCTCTCATAACTTTAAACGGCTTGACCGATTTGAACGAACTTGGTGGCATTCGAAAGGGTTTTACGAAACTTAGATTTTCAATACTGTTTCACCCGGTTTGAACTGACAGATTTTGAGAAATCCGAAAAATAAAATTTTCAACAAAATGTTTTTATGGAATTACTTTTAAGCAGATGTAACGATCAATTCTAAAATCTAATCAGCTCTTAAACGTAGAAAACGACGTCGATTGCTGCAAACCGCTTTAAAATTGGTTAATGCGTTGAAGAGAAGTCAATGACGAAAAATTTCGGAAAAAGTGGTTCTTTTTCACATAACTTCTGAATTTATAGTCTAATCGTTTTTTTATAATTAATTTTATTATTATTCTTAAAATACCTCGTCGATTGCGTCAAATTCAGTTGATCCGTTCGAAAGTTATCGTTGTCCATAAATTTCAAACAAAGTGTTTTTTTTTCATCATCATCATCATCATTACAGGCCTTCACAAGTCCACTGCTGAACATAGGCCTCCCCCAAGGAATGCTTCAATAGTGTCTCCCAACGAATAGGTCTTAAGATGAACATGGACAAAACAAAGATTATGTTTAATGTCCATGTCACACCTATGCTGGTAGTTGTTGGGAGCACTAAGCTCGAATTTGTTGACGAGTATGTTTACCTGGGACAAATATTCCGACTAGGTAAGTCCAACTTCGACCGAGAAATCAATCGACGGATTCAATTCGGTTGGGCAGCGTTCGGGAAATTACGGCACATTTTCTCGTCAGGTATACCTCAAAATTTGAAAACCAGACTGTACAACCAGTGCGTGTTGCCAGTGATGACCTATGGAACTGAGACGTGGTTCTTCACTGCTAGCCAGATGAGGAAGCTCAAGGTTGCTCAGCGAGCTATGGAGAGGGTTATGCTCGGAGTTTCTCTGCGTGATAAACTTAGAAATGAGGATATCCGCAGTAGAACCAGAGTGACCGACATAGCCCAACGGATTAGTAAGCTGAAATGGCAATGGGCCGGCCATATAGCTCGAAAAATCGACAACCGATGGGGAAAAAAGGTTCGCGAGTGGCGGCCTCGTACCGGCGGATGAAGTGTAGGGCGTCCCGCCACTAGTTGGAGTGACGATCTGGTAAGATATGCAGGAAGTCGATGGATGCAGTAGGCTCAGGACCGCGCTTTGTGGCATTCCTTGGGGCAGGCCTATGTTCAGCAGTGGACTTGTGAAGGGCTGTAATGATGATGATGATGAATCAGATTTTGCGTTTAGTGCTGGCTCATATTGCAAAATGAGCCATACATCAAATATTCTCTTAAAAAATACATTATTTTAATGTATGTAATTACGATTAATTAATCTTGGAAATCTTTTTAAACCTTGGAAATTACTGCTCGGATCGTTTTTAATGTAATGGGTTAACTATTAGTTCGTAAAAATACTTTTCGAGCGTTTTGAGATCGAACATAGCAGGAAGTTCCAGAGATGGCCTGCAGGATCAACAGTATTTTTATATAATGTCTAATGCTTGCACATCTATACATATAAATAAAATTGTCTGTCTGTAATATTAAAATAACGGGCATCTATTAAGCTCAGGGGATTATTTACACGCTATTAAGACATAAATAATCATTTAAAAAATTTGACTGTCTGTGTGTCTGTTCGGGTTAATTTTCGAAATGGCTGAACCGGTTGTGATAAAACTATACGAATAGATAGAAAGCAATTCCAACATTTTATCCGTCTAACTTGAAGATTTTTTTTTTGCAAAACGATACATTGGTAAAATAAATTGATCTTTATTTATTTTTAATCTAAATAATGATAAAAATTGACCTTTGATTATTTTAAATTTAAATTATATGTTCTAGCTCGCATAAGACTAAGTCATCAAAGAACTTTCATTCTATTTCTAGCGGATGATTTATTTTAACTTAAAGCGAGTTATTAAAAGTAACCACAATGTAATGTTTTTCTTCGAAGATTGCAGAAACAATATTAAGTCTTCAAACGTTCCACGTCGGCAGTTTATATGGATGTGAGTGTTTATCTTGGCGCATCTTTATGTTGTCTCGGTTGATTTCTGCCACTATTTTGAAAGTGCTTTCACGTGCAAAATTATTGTTTTCAGCGAAGCGGGCGACTGAATTTCTTGGTTTGCCTCACTTATAATACAGGTTGTTCAACTGGTTGCCGCTTACAATTCACTGCAGAGAATCGACTGAACGTGAGCATTTATGACAAGGTACTAAGTGTTTTAAAGTGCTGTTTTGCTTACTTCGCTTAGACTAAATTAAAAGTTGGCCTTTACTGAACGGAAGGAAAATTATGCGTCGACGGTGAAGTTAACATTTCTATTCTATTTCTGTGCTATTTTCACCTTCAAATTGCACTTGCTTGTTAAACTGCTAGGAAATGAAAATTGGCGGAGTTTAAATTACACATTTTTGTTCGTAATCATGCACTGTAGGTACTGGCAAATGTTAGAGTAGCAAGATGGATATGACTCGCAACGCGATAGTGTTAATACTAATCAACTAATCAGATATTATTAAGTGAGTGTCGTGCAACACTCGGTTGGAACGAAGTTCCTTGCGTAGTATATTATTATTGATAAACTTAGGTTTTTTTTATAGGATAACGGCGACAAACGAGCACACAGTCCACCTGATGGTAAGTGGTTGCTGCGGCCCATAAACATCTACATCTATCCTCTATTACAATTCAAAATGTAGATGCGTTGTCACCCGTGAGGACCAAGATGGAATGCCTCATTTCCAGTAAAAAGGGCCTCCGGCCACCTGCACTCACCAAGCGAAACGCAGAGGTAAACCTCTACTTCACGCTGGTATTCTGTGAGGTCGTGGTACCACCCCGGTTCGAGCCGGCCCATCCGTGCGACAGCAAAAGCTGCCGCGTGGCTCTACCACTGTTAAAATTTATTTATTATATTATTGATTAACAAATACAAATAAATGAACTGATGACTGCAATATCGTGATTGAAGATGAACAAATTGAACAGGTGAAAGAGTTTGTGTATCTGGGGTCAAAGTTTACAAGAGATGGAAAGTGTGAGAGTGATATCGAAAGAAGAGTAAATGCAGGAAACATAGTGAATGGAGCTTTGCACTCATTTATGAGCAGTCGGAAGGTGTTTAACAAGGCTCGTTTGGCTGTGCATGGGGGGGTGTTGGTTCCGACACTCATGTACGGAAGTGAAAGTTGGGATATGGCAGAAGAAACATGAAAGCAGAATAAATGCAGTTGAGATGAGAACATTAAGAAGTATGATAGGAGTTAAACTGAGTGACAGGATAAGAAATAGTGAGATAAGGAAACGCTGTGGTCTGAAAGAAGATGTAGTGACAAAAATTGAGAAAGGTATGCTGAGATGGTTTGGTCATGTCGAGAGAATGAATGAAGAACGATTGACGAAAAAAGTGTATAAGGCGAGTGTGAATGAAAGTGTTGGAAGGGGTAGACCTAGGCGGACATTTCTAGAGCAAATCAGGGACGTCTTGAAAAAAGGCCAGCAGGCTTACTCTCGAAAGCAATTCCGATCGATCGGGATTGGAATTGTGACGTTTCTTACTCTTGAAAGCGACTCTAGCGCCAAATTAGTTCAATATTATGTTGTCATATTCTGAACTAATTAAAATTGGAATTGAAATATCTATTCCAATAGTAACCATAATCGGCACTCTTGACGCAGTTTAGACAGTTATTTGACAGCTGCGTATTGTGTTTGTGTTGCGTTGGAATCTAAATTTAGACAATAGCAAGAGAGTAACGTTGTAGCAATTGTTTTGATATTAATCGTTTGTTTTCTGCAATTATATTATTTTTTCAACACAATAATGGCACGTTTAGCTCTTCCGGTCATTATTCTTCGACGTAACCGTGCATTACAATTAAAACAAAGACGAAATGAACGACGAATGATGCGATATATGGACCAAGCCTTTTCTATGAGTGATGATGAGTTTAGAGCTTGAATAAAATTCCGGCAGGCTACTTATGCAAGAAATAAAACACTTAGTACAATATAAGCGACTATTTACTCGTGAAACGATTCATCTAAAATAATAATTTTTAAATGCCTTATAATTTACAGCCTAACCAAACCACAGCGCGATTCAAAAGTTGCATAAATCTAACAACGCCATCTAGTCGTCACCGAGGAACAATAAACTAAATATAATAATAACTGAAAATAATTATCTAAAGCTTAACAATTTACATTTTTATAATATGTTTATTGGTGTGTATGTTTAATCCGGACATACCGCCCACCAAGGACATAATGAGAAATGTCCTTCAAACCGCCCACCATGCAACTGTCCAAACTGTAACGAATCAGCAACTAGTAATTTATTTAGTTACAGGTAAAATTGCTATCTTAGAAGTAGGTCTTTTAATTAAAGAACTTTTGGTACGTATTGTGACGACTCGCGTGATTTTATCGGGTCCCGGATGTTTTTGCTCGATCTTACCTAGCAACCATCGCGCCGGGGGTAGATCGTCCTCCTTTACTAAAACCACATCGCCCACTGATGGTTCTGGGTTCTGATATTCCCATTTATGCCTTTGAAGGAACTGATGAAGGTAATCCTGGGACCATCGACGCCAAAAGTCCTGCATCATTCGCTGGTGGAGTTGCCATCTTCGCAAAGTATACATATTTGACGACTCATAATTTACATCAGGAACTACTATGAGTGGTTCCCCCACCAAGAAATGACCAGGAGTCAAAACTACGACCTCGGTTTGATCCCCTACACGAGACAATGGCCTCGAATTAAGACATGCCTCTATCTGAGATAATACTGTGGCCGTCTCTTCATACGTCAACGTAGAGTTTCCAACTACTCGTTTGAGGTGGAACTTTGTGGACTTTATTCCTGCCTCCCATAGCCCACCGAAATTCGGAGCGCGAGGAGGAATAAAATTCCATTGTGTTCCATTGGTCGCGAGATACTCTGCCAGTTCAGGTTTAAATTTAGTTTTTTCTTCGTTGAACAGACACAGTAACTCTCGAGCAGCGCCTACAAAATTTGTACCATTATCGCTGTATAACTCAGCACACCTACCTCGTCTTGCGACAAACCTTTTAAAAGCGGCTATAAACCCTTGAGTAGACAGCTCGCTCACGACTTCAAGATGTACGGCTCTGGTCGACATGCAAATGAACAGAGCAATATATCCCTTGTAAGACTTGTTACCCCTACCCTTTGAAATTCTTATATTAATAGGCCCTGCGTAATCGACTCCGCTGACAAGAAAGGGCTTATTCGGTGTCACACGGGCGGAAGGTAACTGTCCCATGAGTTGAGATGTGGACCTGCTTGAGTAACGCGTACAAGTGACACAGCCACGATAATATTTTTTAATTAGAGCCTTCGCACCCACAATCCAGTACTTCGATCTCAAATAGGTAATCATGAGTTGCGGGCCTCCGTGCAGGGTTTTTTGGTGAGCATCAGCAATTAAGAGTCCGCTTAAGAAAGATTCTTTAGGTATGAGAATCGGATGTTTCTCGTTAAATGACAGCGAAGACATTTCCAGCCGGCCACCTACTCTAATTACACCCTCCGAATCTAAAAATATATTTAATGTCTTTAACTTTTTCTTTTTCTTATCTATTATGCCGTGTTTTCGCAATTCTTCCAACTCTTTCCAGAATCCTTCTTCTTGACATTTTTTAATACAGACCCTTATCGAATCCTCAATTTCCTGTCGCTCTAATGCTTCTGAACTTGGCCTACTACTTGAACCTTTTCTTATTCTTAACCAACGTCGACAATAAGCAACCACACGAACAAGCTTCGAGAATGAAGAAAACCTTTGCCACAAGCTTGTGTTAACGACCGCTGTATGAACTTTAACCTGCTCAAGATTTGTAACCAGGTGTTTTGGTTTTGTAAAAATAATTACCTTATTTTTTAGAAACTCTGGGCCTTCAAACCATACAACCATTTCTGATAGTTCCACCGGAGAAATACCTCGTGATGCACAATCCGCAGGATTATTCTTAGTGGCTACATGGAACCAGTGATGTGTATCCAAAATCTGTAGGATTTCAGAAACTCGGTTAGCCACGAAGGTCTTCCACCGGCTTGGGTGATTGTTAAGCCAGGCTAAAACCACCTCACTGTCAGTGAATGCATGTAACTGATCCCTTTCAACCTTCATGACTTCTGCTACCTCAACCATCAACTTAGCCAAAAGTACGGCCCCACAAAGCTCAAGTCTAGGGATAGACACCTGTTTTATGGGAGCTACTTTTGTTTTAGCTGTAACTAACGAGACGTAAACATTTCCCACTTCATCTACCACTCGCAGATACACGACAGCCGCATAAGCCACCTTCGAAGCGTCGGAAAATCCGTACAACTCGCGCTGATATTTATTGCACGTGTGTATCCAGCGTGGAATTTTAATATTCTGTAAGGCAGTTAAATTTTTACGGTAAGTAATCCATTCACTTATTAAATTAGTAGGAACTTGCTCATCCCACCCAATACCAGCTAACCACAGCTTCTGTATGAGTATTTTTGCTGCTTTAATGCAAGGAGCTAACCATCCGAGTGGGTCAAATAATCGGGATATATCAGATATGATTCTCCTTTTTGTTACAGGTTCCTCCTGCGGTGCAAGATCTACAGAGTACCGGAAGAAGTCACCACGCGGATCCCAGGTAAGTCCTAAAATCTTAGTTGTATCATCTATCTTAATCCTTAATTCCTCATCCTTATTACCCTTTGCCTTCCATATTTTAGCTAATATTTCCTTAGAATTGCTTTTCCATTTTTGCAACGGAAACCCTCCTTTCGCTAACACTTCGGTTAACTCTTTATATATTTTATAAGCATCTTCTAGGTTGTCCGCCCCGGTCATCACATCATCCATGTAAAAATCATTTAAAATAATTTTAGCAATTCCTGGCTTATTCTGACACTCCTTATAGGCTAATTCTTGCAGTGACCGCACAGCTAAATATGGAGCACATGCGGTGCCAAAGGTTACGGTAAGTAATTCAAACTCTTGAAGCTCCTTTTCAGGACTATGTCTCCAAAGAATCCTCTGAAATGGGGTATCTTCCCGATTTACCAACACTTGGCGGTACATTTTCACCACATCCGCCACCAAACATATTTTATATTGTCTCCAGCGCATAATTATGTGACGTAGTTCGGCTTGCAGTGGCGGCCCAATCAATAAATCATCATTCAATGACTTCCCATTGCTTCCCTTACAGGAGGCATCAAACACTACTCGGACCTTGGTAGTATCCTTATCTTCCCGGACTACTGCGTGGTGTGGTAAGTAAATAGCTGTTTCCTTAAATTTATCCTTCTCTGTAACTTTTACCATATGATTTAAGTTTAAATACTCCCTTATAACTTGTGTGTAATCCTCTTTTAACTTAATGTTCTTTTGCAATTTTAATTCTAAATTTCTCAATCTTTTTTCAGCTATTTTCCTGAACTCACCACGCATGCAGTCCGGATTGGCCATACGAAACGGCAGTCTTACGATGAACCGACCGTCTCCATCCCGTTTCGTAGTATCCTCAAATAATTTCTCACATTTAATTTCATCATCTGTGAGCATTTTTTTTGTTACAGGTGGTTCGGCTTCGAGTTCCCAAAACCTCTTCAGCATATTGTCCACTTCCAGATACGAATGCATCACAGTTATGTGAGAATGGATATTTGACGTGCTATCTACCTCACAGACCCCAGATATTATCCAACCGAAAGCAGTATCCTGCGCCAAGAGAGATCCGTTGAGGTTTCTTTTAATGCCTTCCTGAATAATTTGACTGTATATCTCCGCACCTAATAAGATGTCAATCTTATTAGGCGTATGATACTCAGGGTCAGCCAGATCATCCAGAGTCAGGTTTTCCCATCTTACCCTAGTTGTCTTCGCAACTGGGAGAAGAGACGTAACCGACTTCAGGACATGTGCATTAACCTTAACTTGAAACCTAGGATCAACTCTCGACCTTAAATTAATTTTCACTGTGGACTTGGAAGTCACACTTTTATCTCCACCTACACCAACTACGGTATTTTTGGCCGCAAGCCTTTTTAAACCTAATTGCTGCACCATAGCCTCGGTAATAAAAGAACCTTGCGACCCCTGATCTAATAAAGCCCTAACTGGGAAATAAGTACCGTCTCTCGACTCAGCTTGCACCACAGCTGTAGTTAATAAAACCATTTTAGAACAGTTCCCTGTCGAAAAACAAGACACAAGTTGCTTATCTAAACTTTCTGCTTGCACAGATAACTTATTACTGCTTGCAGCAGTATCCTCCTCAGTTGACCTTCGACTGGTCGACGAGGTTGTTTGATGAATCGTCTCAACTTCAGCACTACCAGAACCAGAATCACCACTGGGATGTAATAAAGAATGATGTCGACGTTTACACACTTGGCATCGGACAATATTTTTACACATTTTAGCGGAATGGTTGCTATTTAAACAAATAAAACATAAGTTTTTATCTAACACGAACTCACGTCGTTTCTCATTACTTTCTTTTCCGAATTTTTTGCACGCAGTTATTTTATGATCCGCACTGCAATACGCACACGATATAATCGGTTTATTTTTAACAACATGAAAAGATTTAGTAAATTTTTTCTCACTGTGATGTACCTTAGAATCGATATTTTCTAGACCTCTAAAACGCCCTATTAAAAAATTGGAAAATTGTTGAAACGTGGGTAATTCGTCACTTGGATCTGAAGATACCTTTAACTCCCATGCCTTTCGCGTATCTTTATCTAATTTAGCGCTTATAATGTGGATAATCAGGATATCCCAAGATGAAACATCCACACCAATATTTTTTATTGAGTCTAAACAATCTGAAGTTGTACTAATTAAGTTTTTAATTTCAGATGCTGATTCAGACGACAAACTTTTTTGACTTAGTAGACGCTTCAAGATGCCGTTCGCCAAAAACCTTTTATTATTATACATACTATCTAATTTCTCCCACGCAACTTGATAACTATCCGACGTCACCTTAATGTTGCGTAATAGTTGCTCGGCTTCCCCGGTTAAATGTCCCCTTAAATAATAAAATCTTTGGGCATCATCCAGTGACTTGTTTTCATGCACAAGCCCTAAAAACAAATCTCTGAATGTCTGCCACTCTGTGTACTTACCGGAAAAGGTAGGTATTTTTATTTCAGGCAACTTGAAACGTCTTTCTGAACTCTCACATTGACTATTTGAACTTGACTTTACTTCTGACTCAAGTGTTTTTAATTTATACAACATTTCTTTTAACTCAGTCTTGAATTGAACATATAATTCTTCTACATCATCATACACACTATTTTTGTGATAATCCGAACTATACAAATCAGTTCGCTTAACCTGACTAATAATTTTAGTATGAGTGTCTGTAAACAAAGTCCACTGTTGTTCCAAGTTATCTAGCCTTGTTTCAATATAAGCAACCGTCAAACGATCCTTAGGAGACTTTTTAAAATTAGTCTTAACTTTTAGCATTTTAGCCCTTATGTCTTCCTGCAGGTCATTAAACGACTCCATTTTAAATTTTTTAATTTGACAATTTAATCACTTATAATTCTTATCAATATAGAACAGAACAGTAATTTATTCTAATTGACAAAGTTAAACTCTAAACAACTGAATTATTTTTCTAAGTCAATATTTTTACAATCCTATTTTTTCTAAGTCCAAGAAACAGATGAGCAAAATTTTACAAGTCTTTTTAACTTTAAATTCTAACTAAAATCGGGCGTGGATTCGCCGTCTCAACCAATATTTACTTAAAACTATTACAAGTCCTAAATTATTGAAATTATTCTAAGTTACTTCACTATCTTAAATTTTTCTAAGTTCCACTAATCTTTAAAATAAGGTTTAATTTTCTAGTTAATTTCTTCTATTATAATATTTAAAAATGTACTCACAATTTATCACCGCACACACTCACTCACTTGTCTTCGCTATAATGCACCTGTGGCGCCCTCTAGCGCTCCGCAACCTCCACCGCTGCTGCTTGCCGCTTCCCGTCCGTCGCTCCTCCGGGTTGTAGACACCCAGCTCCTCCACTGCCTTGGCGCCGCTCGTGGCGCCTCGCTGAGGGGATGTTCTGGACAGCAATCCACTGCCAGTAGTGACGACACGGGTGGTACTACTGTACCACTGACGCAGCAATAACACAAAAAACACGCCTAGCCTATCCGACTACGAAGGACCATGAATAAAAATCCGGCAAGCATGCAAGAAATAAAACACTTAGTACAATATAAGCGACTATTTACTCGTGAAACGATTCATCTAAAATAATAATTTTTAAATGCCTTATAATTTACAGCCTAACCAAACCACAGCGCGATTCAAAAGTTGCATAAATCTAACAACGCCATCTAGTCGTCACCGAGGAACAATAAACTAAATATAATAATAACTGAAAATAATTATCTAAAGCTTAACAATTTACATTTTTATAATATGTTTATTGGTGTGTATGTTTAATCCGGACAAGCTAATTACCGTGTGGATAAGGACTTATTGGAGAAATAATTAATGAATTAAAGCCGTATATGCAATGTCCAAAGAGAAGAAGTGATATATCACCTAAATATAAAGTAAGTACTTTAACTCTTTTGCTTATTCTTTTATAGGTGCCTATTGAACAAAAAAATATATAGCTAATTAACTGCGTTTGCAGATTTTGGTAGCTTTGTCCTTCTATGCTACTGGAAGTTACCAAAGATTAGTAGGTGGCACATATGGCACATTGATGTCTCAGCAGTCTGCGTCTCGTGCCATCAGAGAAGTGACTGATGCTCTTAATAATCATAATATCCTTGGTAAATGGATAAGATTTCCGCAAACACGTCAAGAAAGAGATGCTATAAAACGAAGGTACAATTACTTGCGTGTACTTATTTTAAAATATTTGTTTTGTATGTTTGTTAAGTGCTTCAAATATGTTTCAGATTTTATGAAAAATTTAATATACCTGCTGTTTTGGGTTGTATTGATGGTACACACATAAGTATTGTTAGACCCACAGAAAATGAAGAGAGGTTTTTCAACAGAAAGCATTTTCATTCAAGAAATGTTTTAATTGTAAGAAATTGAAAATATTTTATAATAATATTTTGTGATTAAAATATATTTAATTATTAAATTAATTTCCAGGTATGTGATGCTGATTTAAATATACTGTCAGTAGATGCTTCTTTTGGTGGAGCCTCTCATGATAGTTTTATATGGAACCAGCATCCAGTTAAAAACCATATGATTTCGTTGATTAGCTCAGGAGAAAATGTGTATTTATTAGGTGAGCGTAATAAAAGCAAAGAACATCATGAGTTATGTTTAAACCATATCATACTATACATTGTTTTATTTTTAATTTTAGGTGACTCAGGGTATGCTCAAAGAGAGTATATGATGACTCCTATACTGAATGCCGACATGAACTCTGCTGAAGAATATTACAATAAGTTGCATTGCTCAGCACGTAACACTGTAGAACGTACAATAGGTAGGTTAAAAAATAGATGGCGATGTTTGCTGGGCCATCGGGTGTTGCATTATCACCCTAACAGAGCAGGAAAAATAACAATTGCTTGTTGTGTCCTACATAATATGTGTAATAAAAGATACGAATTCATGCATGAGGAGTTAGAGGATAATGCAATCGAAACTGATGACTCAGGAAATATCTCCATTCCTGAAGAACGTTTAAATGTCACATCGGCTGCTGAACTAAGGAGAGGAATTGAAAAAAGAACTGCTTTAGTTCAACATCTCTTTGCTGCTAGAATAATGTAATATTAGGTACCTTGTAGTAATGTTTTATCACACTTAATTACTAATTAAGTATAATTAAATGGTTTAACCATTTAATTATACTCTCTCCTTGTCCGAGACATTCTTTACAATATATAGATGTTTGAAGACAGGGTTGCGATTATCAATAAATCAATGAATAGAAAAATTTTGCAAATTTTCCTTATTTTATAAAAAAAAATTAAGGTATTACATACACTTATATTACTAGGCTGTAATGATGATGAGAATGATGAAGTATTATTCATAATATCTATATTATTGTTTTGTTTTAAAGGTTTTGTATTGTGTTCTACAATTTACAAAATTATAAGCATATTCGTATCCAATAATAATATATGTAATTTCCTCACAATGAAGGATTAAGACCCATAATTGTTTAAGTTCCAATGGCTTCTTTCCATCCAGTTGAGAAGTGTCACTTTTTATTTCAAAAAGCTTTATGCTTTTTAATAATATTATTATTTGCAATATTGTTCACTACCATCTAAGAACAGAAATTTGCAGCTGAATGTACCTTCCATATACATTATTATGTACATAATAGTTAAAAACCAACATTATTAGCCTTATATTACTGATAGCAACCTAAATGGCTTATGCTCAAATATAGAGTAGCTATTCATATCACAATTATGTGTATAAGTATTTTCCCATAATTTCCTTTTACTACAGCAAATTAATTTTATTACTAACATATTTTGGTAATCTATTATGCATCTGTCAGCCATAACTCTATTGCACGTTTACCATAGTTATTTTACTATATGAAGGTATAACCTGGTAGGTATGAAACCCTACATAATATATAATAACAGAAAAAAAATAAAGATTTTTTCTATGTCCTTAACACATAACTTATATTTTAACTTGTCATAACCTCTAAATACCTTATAATAGTAAAATTGTTTACTATAATCATTTTGAAATTTCTTTTAATTGTTCAATGTAAAATTGTTTTAAGTAGTAAATTTTGTAAGTTTTATATTTTCCCAAATAGATATTTTATGTACCGCTGTAAGCCATTGATGAATTTTGCACCTTATTATTTTATTTAAAACCTAATGATCATAAACGCTGCTTTCTTTTTTGTAACTTAGGTTATACTAAGAAGCTACATAATACAGCTCGGATGCAATAATGTGCCAAACAGTAGAAATTTACTGCATAGGCTAATTTTTTGACTTCAATGACTTTCTTTTTTTATAGTTTTATTACATCAATAACAATAATTCAGTGTTTACTTTCTGTTACTGAGTTTTTAATTATATTTTGTTAATTTCTTAAAATTTACAATAAAACCTGGAAAATTTACAGGCTATCTGTTGTCTTTTTATTACTCTTTTAATAAATTAAGAAAATTATTGTAATTCCATCTGAAGGTGGACAATATTATTTTGTTTTGCAGGTATGCCAAAAGTGGCTTCATAAGCTCCGTATGAAGCCAAATAAATTCCAAGAGGATATAATTAAAGTAATGGTTTATTTTCAAATCTTTCAGATTATTCTAAACAGTTAGATTAAAATGTATAATCTTTTATACTATTTAAACCTGTAACCTCTTGATATTCAATATCATGGTAAAACTGTTCTCATATCAAGTTTTCTTACTTTCATGTCATATTATCTATCTCTTCGTTGCAGCCTATAAAAGTCCACTGCGGAACATAGGCCTGCCTGTGTATATTATGACAAAATTAATATGATTTTTAAAAACATGGTCTTACTTGTTACCTTAATGTAATATGAAAGATTTCTACACCTGTAGATGTGTTACTGAAAAATGTTAGACTAAGTATGTGATTTACAAGAATAAATAGTTTCTTATACCTTAATTTTAATTGTGATTTTGAAATAAAATTGTAAGACTGTTGAACCAATATTTTATTTAATACCAAAATATTTTAAGAAAATATAATAACATACATAACTTTTTTAAATTTTATATTACTAATTTTACTGGCATATCAATGTTTGACTGCTAGACCTATTAGTTATCTATTTTTACCTACATTTAAACTTTCCAGTTAGTAAGATTCATTGTTAAATTGCCATATCTTACATGGCGTTATGGAAAATATGTTGATTGTCATACATTACATGGTTATATACTTACCATACTTAAAATTTAAAATAAACTAAATTACAATTTTAGTGTACATTAGAAATGAAATTAAAAACAAAAAATTAAATAAAATAAACATGAAATCATTCAAATAAAAATTAAGTAAGTCCTATTTTTTAATTTTACAGAAATGTTATTCTTGATGTTGTTGTGTTTTGTTTGCGAATCCATGATTAATGACAGTAGATAAACCCTCCAAGGCTCTGGCTATATTTTCCACAGCTACAGCATTACGATCTAATGCAATAGAAATATTTGCAAATGCTTGTGCAGTTATAGTTTCTGCCCTGACACGTTGCTCCTGAATTTGTATGTTACGATTTAATGCAGCAGAAACATCTGCAAATGCTTGTGCAGTTATATTTTCCGCCCTGACACGTTGCTCCTCGATTTGTACCAGTCGTTCCATATCTTGGTTATTTCGTGTGACAGAACGACATTGCCTGACACGTGGCATGGATTTAAGTTTTGATTCTGAAATTAAAATAAAGCATATTTTAAAACATGTCTCAGATATAAATAAATCCATTCCATGACCATAAAATATGGACATTTAATATTGAGATGGAATATTTGGATTAAATGTTTTAAGCATCACAAGATATTATAAAGGTCTTTCAAACTTAGAAACACTCACCTACTTAAGAAAATGACATGTTTAACAATTTATGTTTAAAGTTGAAAGGTTGTTGACAAAAAATCAGTGGGTGACCCTTTTTAAGCCACTTATAAGTATGATGCATACAGATTGCAATTCTGTAACTA
Organism: Parnassius glacialis; assembly: GCA_033319125.1. NCBI lineage: Eukaryota > Metazoa > Arthropoda > Insecta > Lepidoptera > Papilionidae > Parnassius > Parnassius glacialis. The sequence continues at coordinate 48,539,292 of JAVANC010000019.1, read as the reverse complement.
CTTCAAGCTTAAGGGACTATAATATACTTCATTATCATCATCATTACAGCCCTTAACAAGTCCACTGCTGATCATAGGCTTCCCAAGAAGAATGCCATAAGGCAAGGTAATATACTTAAATTTCCTAACTTATAATAGAACCTGAATTTTGGTTAATGTAAGTCACATTCTATTACGATAAAAATTGCTTACTTTTATGCGGAGGTGATTGTGGTGTATCCTGGGAGGTGCCAGGAATAGGGGAAGTACAAATTCCTATCACTACTTCTTCATTTTCTGATTGTAAATTTATTTTTTCTGCTGGAGAAGTCAAAGGATTTGCTTGTATCATTTGATGTTCCTAAAAATTTACAAACATAATATGATTATAAAATCTATCTATAAGGCTACAGAGAGAATACAAATTTTCTTCTTAGACTAAAAGTTAGTATAGTAACTAAGTTTACAACATTTTTTATGAATAATTACCAAGTGGTGAAAAGGATCTACTGCAAGTTGACAGTCTCCAAAAGCAAACTCTTGACCACCCATAACTGCCACTAATCTCTTGTCCAACGCCGATAACATGGGCAGGTCGTCAGGAGAGCCACCACCAGTGCGTCTCATGGATTTACTATGCTGAGCACACAATTTTTTCAAGGCACATTTCTTCTCTGCCCAATACTAAAAACCATGCATAAGTTATTTAAATATAACAAGTAAAAAAAGAAGTATTCATATTTTTAAATATATTAATAGACTTACTTTAGCCCAACCTTGGCCATCTTTATTTGCTCCCCCCAATGAATTTAAAGTTGTAGCTACAGATGCCCATTGCCTCTTTACTTCCATTTTTGCTTGATTTGTCCGTAGTAAACCTTTCGCAATTCCAACGTTTTGTTCCAAAAATTCAACTAAAGCTTCAATTTGTGCTAGAGTTGGACGATTAGCCATGTTACTCTGACGACGAACTATTACGAAATAATCAGCACCAAACTTTTCAAGTCTTTAATTATTTCAGAAATAAGTACTTAAAAACTTTTATTTTGAAATTGAGTTATGAACTTATGAAATGTTTTTCAAGTATGTCTAACAAAAAAAGGGTAAAGGCACACACACTTTACAGGCTATAAAAACATTCAAAGTTCGTAAATCAAGCTGTTTTTACAAGAACCGTGTGAAAACATGTTAAGTTTGTCGAAACACACTTTTTTATGTTTTTTTATTACTTAAACGCTAATTTAAGAAAGTTACATAGGATTTATTACAGCTTCACCGGTTTTACGATAAATGAAACATCTTATTGCTGAGAGTAACGCAGCTAACTTCATGTGGTACGAAAACATTTTGGGCCAATAGAAGCGCAATTTAGATTTCAATCCAATATTACCAAAATTGTTTTCGAGAGTACGGTAATCTGTCAAATTTGAAATTACATTGGATTGAAATTGACATTGGATCGAAATTGATATTGGATTCAAGAGTAAGCTTGCAGGTCAAGAGTACCCTAAACCGTAGAGCATGTATGAAGGGAATAATGAAAGTGGACGAAGCGAAACAAGTATGTAAGGATCGTAAAAAAGAAGTGGTCTCTGCCTACCCCTACGGGAAAGAGGCGTGATTATATGTATGTATGTAAAGAAATGAATTACTAGCGTCTATTAAAATGAAGCGTCATTTGAAATAAAATAATATTTTTTTCATGGCAAGATAAGAAAGAGTGCGAGGGAGGTGGATATTATTCCATATCACTTCCTTATTTCGCCACCAAGGCCATGTACACTATGTCACAAGGGAAAGTGACGAAAAAATCTTACACTTTTTGTCGCCTCCATCCGCCAAACCCGTACCGTCCGATAAAGAACTTCGTTCCAATAATAATGTAGCATATTGTCCAGCACTCACGTCCCATACTCCTTTGTAATAATATAACCCAAACTCCAATCTAACTTGCCCAAAAAGTTACTAAAATAATTATAAAATAAATTAATCAAGTTTTTTTGTATACAAATAAAGTTGATAAGCACAGTCCATCTGTAGCCATCTTTGTTGTTGAACCATCTTTGAAGATATACGAGTACGTGAGTTGTAATTTTTTTTTCCTACCAGGTGCACTATAAGTTCATTTGTGATTTCAGATTTAATAAAAAAAAGATTTGATATAACAGTGGTAGAGCCACGCGGCAGCTTTTCTGTCGCACGGATGGGCCGGCTCGAACCGGGGTGGTACCACGACCTCACAGAAAACCAGCGTGAAGTAGTGATTTACCTCTGCGTTTCGCTTGGCGAGTGTAGGTGGCCGGAGGCCCTTTTTACTGGGAATGAGGCATTCCATCTTAGTCCTCACGGGTGACAACGCATCTACATTATGATTTGTAATAGAGGAAAGATGTAGATGTCTATGGGCCGCAGCAACCACTTACCATCAGGTGGACTGTGTGCTCGTTTGTCACCCTTATAAAAAAAAGATGGATGACTAAAATGGAATCTCTCGTTACCCATGAAACTCAACAGCAATAGTATGGTGTCAATTCAGACGGAACGTACGACAAACAAGAACTCATATGACATATAAAACGTGCACATTAAAATATTAGAAATGTATATGGTTGTGGATTTTTTCTTCAATATTAGTTAGTGAACGCTTACATAGATTGATTTAAAGCTTAGGGCTAGCCCGCATTAGACTTTCATCCTTGACGGTAAGCGAAATGGATTTGCGCTGGCCTGGATTGAAGACTGATTATTACCGATTAGCGGAGGGCTTTTATTGATTAGTTCCACCGTTTGTGATTTATGGCGCTGTAACGGTTTTACTTTGTACTTAGATAATGAATGAAACTCATTTTCTTATGGGTAACCGCTTTTTAAGCTTAGTAGGAGTTTAATAAGTCTATTCAAGTTATTTTACGAATTTTATTGCATTTTATTTAACTTATTCTTTTTGATTTCCGACGTAGCCATGGTCACATTGACGTCTGGATATCAAAGTTAGCCCGGACCAGCTAAAATAAAATAAGAATTAGTTAAATTAGTTAAATTAAACCATAAAATTAGTTTTATTTAATGTCAAGTATTCAGATAATTCTTAGAGTAACTAATTACATACATACGTAATTACTCTGAGAGATAATTATAAAAAATCATTACCAGTGACATTTAATTAAAAAAACGTAAAGGCGTATTATATTTTTAGTCTCTAAAGTCCCTTTTCCTGGCGAAGGTCAGTAATGTGTGCGAGCTTGCCAGCAAATCTCATATATAATTCATTGTCTTCAGAGCTGTCCATTTCGCCCTCCAACAACTTGTAAATTAAGTATTTATTTAGCTCGAAGCTCGAACACAGGTTGCGTGCCACTTATGAGGCATAATCACATGCAATTGCTGAATATTAAATGCTAATAAATGAACATGACAAAGTGCTGCACTGAGTTCAAGTAGCGTCGGGTGGGCACTCGTACGCCTTTACGTCCTTTTGTTAGCTTTGTAAATGTTACTGAATTAATCTTGAGCTTTATATGAAAAAAATATTGGCAATCATTCAGATCTGCCCAACGGAAGTGGAAACTTAAAACTATGATGAAATACATACATACATACATCTAATCACGCCTCTTTCCCGTAGGGGTAGGCAGAGACCACTTCTTTCCACTTGCTACGATCCTTACATACTTGTTTCGCTTCGTCCACTTTGAAATGATGAAATAACCTCTTATATATTAATGACCGTCGATTTTTTGATTAAAAAATAATTTTAGTATTAAAAATTACAATTTCATTATTTATTTAACAAAATCATTATTTTCAAAAGTCTGGTTATCACATCTATCGGCATTCCGAGAAACAATTATATTACGTATTTTCATTTGTTTTATTTATTAATTAAAACATATGATGTGATGCGCAAGTCTAGTACAAAATGTAAATACAACTTAATTGACATAAAAAATAATATAAATTCATATTTATATTCATAAATGTCAGTGACGCGAACTTGTAAGATTTTTATGAATCCAAAAGTTACCCAACAAGCGTAAATATTATTTCACTTGAAAAAAAAATTGTTAATGCAAAGACATAAATGTACTTACATGCCACTGTTTTATATTATTCATGTACGAATATTTTGACGGGAACTTTACCGCCGGCAAATTGTTGTAGATTTTTAGATTAATTAAGGTTCAAAGTTTAGAGACCGTATAAAGGATATCCACTAGCCCATATCGTCCCGCAGCGTCTTACTAATAACAACAAAAATATAATAAACTGCGGTTATCAACCCGTCAGTCAAGCGTGGCAACTATGGCAAATATTCACACATTAAGTTGTTGAATTGCCCACAGTTGCTATGCTTGGCAAGCGGGTTGAAAACTGCACTTTTTTATTTTGAGTTAGGGTGACGCTACTGCCCATCTCCTGATGATATGGGGTTGTGAATATTCTTACAGCAACACTGCACGATATACGAATATAACTCGCTATTATAATTAAAAATTAAAAATTTTGTACAGCCGACTTCAATACAAGTTATTAAAAATAACTCAAAAACTATTGGTCTGACCTTGATCAAATTCATATGGGACCACACGAAAAGTACCAGCTTACAAATAAAAAAAAGAATCATCGAAATCGGTTCACCCAGTAAAAAGTTATGAAGTGACACACATAAAAAACATAACAGTCAAATTGAGTACCGTCTCCTTTTTGGAAGTCGGCAGAAAATAGACGTCAACTGAAGAAAAGTTTAAAATTTAACTCTCACTCCTTACTATGCGACAGTAGAAAGAGACAGGTATGGAGATAATTTATACTTAAGTAAGCGATAGTAAACGATAACATGTAAAGCTGATAACTGTTAAATAAACTAGCAAAATAATTGCGACATTTTAAACCATAACAGTTTGTTACCGATCGGTTTCTGCTACATGTTCTAATTAGGAAGTTGTTCCAAAGAGAACAGCCGCTGAAATCCACAAACAGCGGGACTATCGGTGTTGTCATCTTTCGAGTCGAGATTGTATCGATAGAAACAAGGCTAATCTAGTAAGAACTTTGTAAAATAGATAAAATATTGTTTGCTAAATATTACGTTTTAATTCTACTCAAATTACAAAATATGAAAAACAATTATAACGAGCAATACTTTTTAATTGACACGTTTTTTAAAAAAAGGTGACGACAAACACGCACGAAGTCCATCTGATGATAAGTGGATAGTGTGGCCAATAGACACCTTAATCTACATCTACGTCTATTCTCGATTAATAATCAATCAATTAAGATATATTGAACAACTTAATAACTTAAATGTACTCAAAATTGTCTTGTTCACACTGCCTTATATACAGGGATTGCCACAGGAAAATAATTTAAGACATAATTTAAATATACAAATGCATAATTTAATATGTAATAATAATTTAAATTTGACATATAATTGTAATGATAATAATGACAAATTTCATGTAATTGACATAAATAATTTAATAAAAAAGATTTGGACAAAAGATAGGTATTACCTATCCAAATATAATTTAAGACTGATAGCAAATGTGCTATCTTATTATTTACTTTTTAACTCAGCCAAGTTTTTGGCTACCAAGACTGCTTTTATTGGGCAGGATAATTATTTGACAATTAATTTGGAATCAGTTCCAACTAATTTAAATTAGTAAATGCGACAATAGAGGCAATCTCTAGCAATAATGAGAGTTTAATTAACTTTGAATGTAGCCCACAAATAAGTAATAAAAATTGTTTACACCTGGTGCATCAAAATATACAAGGCATGATGGCCAAAGAATTAGAAGTTGAATTGTTTTTAAATAGTAACAACATACATATCCTCTGTATTACTGAACATTGGCTAAAAGATTATAATTTCATGTTTAATTTCAGAAATCACCAGGTGGTCAGTTCCTTCAATAGAGAAAAAAGTTTACGTGGTGGCTCCTTAATACTAGCAGATAAATCATTATTCTATAAAGAACGTAAGGATATAGTGAGCGTCTCTGTTGAGCGAACTGTAGAAATGGCTTGTGTCGAGCTCGAGCACCTCATTGTTGTGAGTGTTTACAGACCCCCATGTGCTACTTATGACTATTTTGAAAGGATTGTGGAAGAAGTTTTGCTCAAACTTAGTAAACAGAACAAGTCTGTTGTAATATGTGGAGACTTTAACATCAATCTCCTTGAAACTTCTTCCATTAGTATTAAGTTTAGCTCATTGTTTAAATCGTATAATCTTGTTAATTTATTCTTAGAACCAACACGTATTGCTGGGCCTAGTGCGACCTGTATAGATAATATTTTTACAGATGTTAAGCCCTTGCATAAATCAATTATTCAAAATTTAAGTTCAGATCACTGTGGACAGTTGGTATCACTACCTTACATACACAAAAAACAGAAAAATAAGAAAGTTGTGTTTGTTCCAATAAATGAACATCGCTTGGAGAGGTTTAGAAGTAATATAATAAAAAGACTTCCATCACTTTCATTTAAAAACAGTGCTAATTATTTGTATGGTACGTTATTTAAAATTATAACTTGTGAATTTAGTAGGATATTTACTTCTAAAACTTCCTCTTTTAACAGTCGCAAATCATTTAATGAATGGGCGACAGTAGGAATTTATAAGAGTAGGCGAAGGTTATACGAGCTTTATAATGAAAGATCATTTAATAGTAGTGTTATATTTAGAGATTATGTAAAAACATATTCTAAAATATTTAAAAAAGTGTGCGCCACAGCTAAGGCTTTACATTTAAGTAACAAAATTAAAACTGCATCAAACAAAATTAAAATGACCTGGAGAATAATAAATAGTGAAACGGGCAAGGTCAAACCGCGCAACTCGGATTTTCAATTGAATATTAACAATAATTTAACCCGATCTGATCAAGAAGTTGCTATGGCTTTTGAGAAACATTTTACTGATGTTCCTTTTTTGACAACTAAATCATTAAACTCTTCTCCAACTGTCGCCGAATCATTGCTTAAACAAAATGTAAAGGCTTGTTCAAATACTTTTAAATTCCATAGAGTACTGCCAAAAGATATCGTTAAATATTTTAAAACTATTGATGTTAAGAAAACGGCAGATTTATGGGGGATTTCCGTTAAAGTTATTTTATCTATAATAGATATAATAGCACCTTATCTAGCCACTATATTTAATACAAGCGTCGAATCTGGTGTGTTTCCTGATTTAATGAAACTTAGTAAAGTCAAACCTTTATATAAATCTGGTAGTACATTAGACCCCGCCAATTTTAGACCAATTTCTGTACTACCAACATTTAGTAAAATTTTTGAAAAAATAATTTTAGATCAAATGTTAAGTTTCTTTAATATTAATAAATTGCTACATAGAAATCAATTCGGTTTTACAAGGGGTCGCTCAACAACTGACGCTGGAGTTGAGCTTATTAAACATATTTTTTGTGCATGGGAGAATTCAGAGGATGCTTTGGGTATATTTTGTGACCTTTCCAAGGCCTTCGACTGCGTTCACCATGAGACATTAATCAGGAAGCTACAGTACTATGGTGTCAAGAACACAGCGCTTAAACTTATAATTTCATATTTAAGTAATAGAATGCACAAAGTTATTATTAATGGTAAAAGTTCTTCCGGGTCACCTGTACTAATGGGTGTCCCTCAGGGCTCAATTCTCGGCCCATTCCTCTTTCTAGTGTATATTAATGACTTACCTTCTATTGTAGAGGATAATCATGATATAGTATTATTTGCTGATGATACTTCTTTGATTTTTAAACTTAAACGTAAATCATTTAAATGTGACGAAGTGAATAATGCTATATCAAAATTAGTGCATTGGTTTAACGTTAATAATTTACATTTAAACGGAAATAAAACTAAATGTATTAAATTTACAACAACGAATGTTAGAAATCTGAGTACCAATGTGTTTTTAAATGGGGAAGAACTGAGCCCTGTTGAATCCACTGTTTTTCTTGGTATCACTCTCGACGCAAAGCTTCAGTGGGGCCCCCATATATCCAAACTAGCAAGCAGACTAAGTTCTGCAGCCTATGCTGTAAAAAAGATTAGAGGTCTCACTAGTGTCGAGACAGCTAGATTAGTTTATTTCAGTTATTTCCATAGCATAATGTCTTATGGGATTTTGCTATGGGGACATGCGGCTGATTCAGAAACTATTTTTGTTTTACAGAAGAGGGCCATTAGAGCTATTTACAACCTAAAACTGAGAGAGTCTCTTAGAGATAAATTTAAAGAAATAAATATATTAACTTTGGCCTCTCAGTATATTTACGAAAATTTAATGTATGTTCACAAAAACAAAGGTAGTTTTAGTAAAAAAAGTGATGTGCATTCTGTAAACACTAGGAACAAACACAAGCTAGTGATACCAGTTTCTCGACTCCACAGAGTCAGTAATTCATTCTTGGGGCAATGTATACGCTATTACAACAAGGTCCCGGAAAGTGTACAGGCTCTCTCCATTAGCAAGTTTAAATGTTTTGTTAAGTTGAAACTGTATAAAAAGGGTTATTATAGTATAAATGAATACATGGTTGATAATAACCCCTGGGAATGAGGTGATCGCTTCCAAGCTGTTTCTAAAATAAATTTTGTACTTATATAGTTAGTACAACCATTATTGTAAAATTTGCTTTAAAAAAAGTCCCGCTGGGTTTCTTGCTGGTTCTTCCTAGGACAGAGGTTTTTTTTTTCGAACCAGTGGTAAAGTAAAAAATGACTTTCAATAAGTATTACACATGTGATCTATATTGAATAAAAAATTATTCTATTCTATTCTATTCTATTCTAATCAAAATGCATGAATATTAATTCATATGATGTCACCCCTGAGCCCTGAGGACTATGATAAAATGCGTCCTTGCCTATTGCAGTCTCCGGCTACACTCACCGTACAAGACACAGCTCTGCATAAAGCTGCTATTTTATGGTGGTACTTTGAGAGAACGTGTTCTTTTCCCGGTCGAGCCGAACCATTTGTGCTACGACTATAATATAGCTGCATCATGCCTCTACCACTCATAGTTAGTTAATTATGACAACATTTTGTTACCAAAAATATTAAGGAAGAAATAAGATAGAAATATAATTTTAGCGGGTTTAGAGATTTCAAAATAATACTTATCGACAGTAATTTTTAACTTTAGTTTACTAGATAAAAAGACATCTTATTAATAATATATACAAAATATAATACAAAATGTAAGTACAAAGTTAGTAAGTACGTATAATACAAAATAGATTGGAAAATCCAAAAATGCAAGCCTCATGAGCGTTTCATTTACATTTAATGAAATAAAATAAATTGTGTTCCTGACTTTTAAAATATAATACTTACGTTTTTTTTTCTTAAATTTATCACTATTATTTTAACAGATAGTGTCATCTACAGGAAAAAATAAATAATGTTTACCAAAATAAGTCGATTATACAATGTATAAGATCGATATAAGCTGTATGGTAGATTTGTCCTTTGTCTATCAAGGGTTAAAAAATATAAAAGCGCCTTTAAATTTTTAATAGTAATAAAACTTTAAAAGTTGAAAATCAATTTATTAACAAACTACGCGTACTAGGCTATTTATATGAAATAGGGAACCAGTTGATGTAATTCTGAAGCTAATAAAAACCCGGTCTCAATTCGTCAATTTTAGATTTAAAATAATTTTGTACAAAATATGAAGAATATTAAGAAAACACTCTAATTAATCCATCTTGGATTAATTAGAGTGTTTTCTTGATAAGATTTATTAACCAGAATATAGTAGTGCGATTGTATAATTTAGGAAACAAAAATTGCTAAAAATGTACTTTTGCTTGGCGAGCAAAAATAAAGACTTACTTAGTCAGACGGACTCCTATGCAAAAAGTCATACCACAAAGATAGCTGTAAGATGAATATAAATACTATAAAGTAATAATACCTACTATAAAGTCAATCAATGTTTTCTTTAACGCATTCAAGTACCATTCCAATAAAGACATTCGTATATTAGTTGCAAGGAAAGCAAGTTAATCTTACAACCAAATGACAATAGTATTTTTTCGGTCCAATAAAAGTGTGCGCAGTAAAGTGTAATCGAGATAAAGTGAGCAATAACCGTTCTCTGAATCTCCCAGCGGCTGGACCAGCAACATCTCCGGAGAGCGGTCCGCTCCGCCGCCGCTTCGTGATCAGAATTTTACTTACTTCATATTTTGATTTTAAATGCTAATGTTGCGATTGTATTGGACGCCTTTGATCTGGTGCAGGGTTATCGTAAAAAGTTTTAGATTATTAGTTTAATCAAAGAATTGGCGACAAAGTTCTTTAAAGACAAGGGATAAGTTTTATCTTTGAATGGGATTTTCTCTATCATTTGTATATTTTAAAACGATTGTCAATTGAAATTAAATTAAATTAAAAAATGTAGGTACTTATATTTTATTTAGGTTTTCAAGCATATATTTATTTGTCCTTTCAAAGGTAATAAAACTTATGATATGTAAATGTTTGTGAAGTCTATTTCTATTTAATTTATACTTGCGATTGTTGTCAGTTAATGAAACTCCAGCTTCATTTTTGTGATTTGGATAAACACTAATTTAATAATATTTATTTTAAATTATTTAATATCAAATTTCTACTATTTGTCGTAATATTTAATATCGTGTTTTATGTAGGTACATAAGAATTTAATAAATGTAAGTAATTAATTATACTACCCGACAGATAAGATACGCGATGGTAACATATGAGGTGTAGTTAGAAATCGTTTTAGTTGTGGAAGTGACATAGGGTATAAAATATAAATTAAATTTTTCAGTAAACTCGCTCGATCTCCAGAGACTGACAACTGATTCGTATTATCGTACTGGCACGGTAAGGTACCGGTGGCTCAGGATCGTGCTTTGTCCAATCTATGGGGGAGTACTGTGAGGCTGTAATAATTACAATGATATCTTGTTATTTTTTCTATTATCATTTTTTATAGTCATACTAGCTGTTCCCCGCGACTTCGCCCGCGTGTATTTTAGGTTTTTTTTTTACGAGGAACCCTAATTATTTTTCTGAAATAAAAATAGCCTAAGTTGCTCCTTATGACATCAGCTATCTGCCAGTGAAAGTCCCGTCAAAATCGGTCCAACCGTTTCGGAGATTAGCCGGAACAAACAGACAGACAGACAAAAATTTTAAAAGTGTATTTTTGTTATACTTTCATATGCATTTAGTAAAACGCTGTAATTTTCACATTACAAACAGACACTTCAATTTTATTTATTTGTATAGATATAGATTAAGCTATTGTTTACAATAAATCATTTTGATTTTGTATTTGATAATTATCGATGACTTTAAATATTGTGATCGCTTTGAGGTCATATTATACTTATTGTAATGGCTTGGTTTGATAGTGTCAATAACAAGGAATAATTAAAAAAAAATAGCCCATTTTCTGCAAAGAGAAACGTCCCACGCGGAAGTTCGACCGCACCACATCCGGGTCACGGCAATTTAGAGTTATAAAAACTTTTCTTTGTTTTATTCGAGCCCTCTCTCTTTTGTTGCGGATCGTCTGGACTCCAAATCGTTTTCCAATAGTATTTTATGTGTTAAAGGACAATAATACCATGTTCGAGAGGCCATTCAAAGATACGCCTTTATATGACTTGCTGATTATAAGGAATATTCTTGAATATTTCCCCTGCGTCGTTATGGTGACTATTATAGGTGGGTGCCAAATTGTTGGAGCTAGGGGCTGGGCTTAGGGGGTTGGAAACCATATACCTGTATAAAAATGTAAATAAGTTGTTAGAACGATATATTGATTTATTACGTTTACGTATTTACACACATTTAAATAAAACCAATTTCTTTAACGGATTTTATCGCGTACATCAATTTATTTTCATTTTCGAATAGTTAACCAAAGCTACCTTCGAAATCTAATTATGTTTTTTTTGCTCGATCTACGAATATGGCTGGGTGCTACCATCTGCTTGGGATCATATAATTAATAAAATTGAATCCCAACCCAAGTATGCACTCGCAAGACTTCAAGATATAGGGTAAAGTGAGTTAAATCCCTCCTTATACCAATTAAATTGTTACATGTAATTTTAAACATTGATTTACCATATGCTCGGCGGTGTAGGAAAACATCGTGAGGAAACCTGCACGTCTAAGAATTTAAATAAAAATCGAGAGCATATGAAGTTCACAGACCGAAGCCCGAGGGACTCTTTCCCGTTCTAAAACCCTTTTCAGATGATAGCAGCCTATCACCTGGCTGTAGGACATATGTCGTACATAAGTCTCCCCGAAGATTGCCTCATATAGGAGATATTTGACATAGTTGCCACGCTGAGAGACGGGTCGCAACCTCAGTTTTTGTATTATCTAGTTTTTATTAGGAAGAGGCTGCTACCCATTTCCTGGTTTGTTTCCTCTGTCGCCTATTATGACACCCACGGGACGATGATATGATGTAGAGGATATTCTTACACTGCCATTACACGGTGAGGCTATTAATACACTTTTATGGTTTTATCCGGAAAATCATTACAATAGATACTAAAGTTATTCTAAGCGTACTTCGTACTTAATTCTGTTACATTTTAGTTGTAGTAAGCAAGTAACAAAATATTCACAAGTCCCTTGTCCATTTGTAGCTCATTTAGAAACATAAAGAGGATATAAAATACACAAGCTCGATATAATATTGAGTTATACTTCCCTCCACGTAAAATGTAGCGGAGCTATTAAATGTTTGGTTTCCTGGATGTTAATATTTCTGAGCTTGAATAACGTTTACACTGATGTAGGGTGGCATGTAATTGACGGAAAATCTGTCTATCTGTCAGTAGCGCTGGATATGCACCGCCGTTCGATATTTATAGAAATACTAACATATTAAGACAATAAATGAACTAACGACTTGCAGGAAACTTATAACAGGCAATATTTGTAATCATTGTCAATATAAATCAAATAAAAATATCTTGTATATAATATAAGCATATGTAATAGAAATTTATTATTTATTCAATAGGTATATTGATTACAACATGATGTGTAGTATATTTATGAATGTACATTGTTATTAACGGTTTTTATAATAAAATCGTAAATAAAATGAATAAAAATAAAATATTATGTAAATTCATATAATATATTATTGTAAAAATAGCTAGTCAGCGATCACTTCATTCCATTCTTTTCACTCATATTATATTCTTTAATATAATATATTAACATTATTATCAGTTTTTTTTTCAAATGAATTTACAAACTTGTTGATTAACTTTTTCTGAGACTTTGAAATGGGTTATAAATGAGTAATGATGCCCTTTAAATGAATTATGTTACACGGACTTGTGTTACTTACTATTACTATTTAACATTTAGTATTGTTTTTAATAATATGCACGGACTGCAGTGGTCCCTTACCATCGGTCTGGTGGATCATTAGCTCATTTTTTTCTCATTGTTGTTAGCTATAAGGTTTAAATAAAATTAACAAAACATATAACATAACATGAACACTCACGCCTGTTATAGTGCTGGCAGAGACTATGGACTTCCATTTGGTACGATCCTAACACAACTCTCTAGCCTCCTTTACATCCATATATCTACCCATACATGCTCATCGCTTAAGAGTTATGCTAATCTTGGCCATTTTCAATATATCGCCAATTTGGTCGATGAACCTTTGTCTAGGGCATCCCTTCCCGACTCTGCCGTTCACAACTGCAATAAAGATTTGCTACGTCACTCTTTCCTACTTCATTTTTTCTACATGACCAAACTACTCAAGTATTTCTTTCTTAATCCTGGTCACAACATCATCAAATTATGCTACGCTGCAACTATATTATGAAATAAATATATAAATAAAATAAATAAAATATTATGGTTGTAGCACGAATATGTCAGCACGAGAGGGGAAGGACCACGCTCAAAATACCAGCGTGAAATTGCAACTTAATGTTGCTGTGTTTTTATTGCTGTGTGTATGGTGAGTATAGAGAACTGGATACACTTTCGTCTGCAAACGGGGCATTCCATCTTAGTCCTCACAGGTGACAACGTCTGCATTTTGATCCTTAGTCAAGGACGTAGATGTCTATGGGCCCCATCATCCACTTACTATCAGTGGATTGTGTGCTGCTCGTTTTTCACCCTTATTTTTTTTTGGTAAACCTCTGTATAATAAAATTTATAATTATTTATAACTTTAAACTTTGACTGCTTCGTGGCGCAGTGGCTTGAGCATTAGGTTGTTGCCCTAGGGGCCGCGGGTTCGGACACTGAACAAGTATTTGTATGGCCTACAAATAATTATTACGCATCTGGATGTTTGTCCTTGTGAAATTTATATTTGTAAACTGCCTCCACGATAGAGGAGAAAATCCTAGTGTGGGGGTAACGTTTTTTAAAAAGAATAAAAATAGACGTTTGTTCTTGTGCAATGTATGTATGTATGCCTCCACGATACAAGAGAAAATCCTAGTGGAAATACTTATTTTTTTATACTTTTTTTAAACGTCAACGATTTATTTTATTTTAAAAATAAGGTAGCCTCACCATCTTATGTGTTCACGCTACAGATCGTCTGACTGCAGTTCTGACGTTAACTGCATTAGAAAATTGATAGCGCTGAAGGGTTACGGCGGTTTTATTGTCTGTTCCCGCCGAGTCGACTACCGCTGGCATTTTCAATCAAGAATCACGATTGACGTTTATCGAGCTTCGCCATAAACATTGGCTATTTAATGCCCACACCGTACACAGTTGTTTGTTTCTGAAACTACTATTGATTATAGTACTTTGATTATTTGTGTTAATGCAACTATTCATTTCATGCATTTCGTTAAATATTTCATGGTATGTGTATGTATTGTACTAGTAGCTTTAGGGGAAATATTTATTAAGTCATATGTTATTAGTTTATCTCATACAAAGACAGAATTTGTTTTTAGATCTCAAAGTTATGTAACTGTCGTTTTTAGGGTTCCGTACCTCAAAAGGACGGAACGGAACCCTTATAGGATCACTTTGCTGTCCGTCTGTCTGTCTGTCTGTCAAGACCCTTTTTCTCAGGAACGCGTGGAGGTATCAAGCTGAATTCATATCAAATACTCAAGTCTACTGTCCCTTAGAGCTGTGAAAAAATCAAACTTCTAAGCCAACGCAATCAAAAGATACAGCCGTTTATGCCGCAAATTTTCGACATTCGCAAGGGAATCAAAAACTACAGGGTACTTCCCGTGAACTCAGAATCTTAAAATTTGGTACGAAGCAACGTTTTATAGCACAGATAAAGGAAAAATTGCGAAAAGCATAAATTTTCAGTTACGTCATATAATAAAAATATTTTTAATAATTTTAAACTTATATACCTACGGATTTGTTCGGAACCCTCGGTGCGCAAGTCCGACTCGCACTTGGCCGGTTTTTTTAATAGAATAAGGGTGACAAACGAGCACACAGTCCACCTGATCACTACACACAGACATCCACATTTATCCTCTAAATGCATTGTCACCCTTGAGGACTAAGATGGAATACCTCTTTCCAAGTTAAAAGGGTCTCCAGTTCTCTACACTTAACATAGACAGCATCTTCTGCTGTTTGACGATGGTATTCTGAGCGTGATCCTTCCTCAGCCGAGCCGACCTATTCTTGCTGCAGCCGCAGCATGGCTCTACTACAAACGCTGTTAATCCACGACCGTGTCAATGTTTTTATATCCCTTTAAGTTTCTTCAACAATCTGATACCCTCTTTTCTTAAATCCCTTATTACGTCCACCTAAATTTACGACAATGTTAAGTTAGATGGCTCGTCAAATCAGGGCTAATTAAGAGCCCCAACATAAAAGCACCGCCGCTAACGGGACGTTACCCCAAGGTACAGTTCTCGCATTTCGCAAGGGTCCGAACCATCGATTGGTTTCCGAAGGGATTCAACCCCTCGCACAAACACGTCAACGTCTTTGAACTTATGGAAGCCTAAATGTGTGTAAATACTTTCACCTTCTCTGTATTTGTTACAGATCTTTGTTCGTATCTTATTTATAAATAGCTAGTGACTAAGCCAGTACATCTGTTTGTGTAAGTCACTGTTGCGGGTTTCGGCAGCATGTACATGCACGTAGTATTTGAGAAACAAGGCAAGAAAAAACTAACCGTGTTTTTTTTGTATTCTATAAACTAAAAATGTGGTTAGATACGGTTATCTATTGTATAGCTGTTACGATGACTGCTTAGGAGGCTTTTGATGTAAAAAAATGCATGTTATTATACTATTATTAACTTTATAAACTGTAATGATGATATCATTACAGTTTATCAAGTTCCACTGCTAAAAATAGGCCTCCTTCTAAAGCGAATTGCTTGCCATAAATGCCACGCTTGGTAGGCGGGTTGGAAACCGCAATTTTTTTTTCATTTTTTAGTTGTTAATAGGGAAAACGCTGCTGTACATCTCCTGGTTTATTTCTCTATGTCAGAAACCCACTGGACTATATGGGGTTATGGATAATTTTAACTGCCACGACATTGTTTTGAAAAATGCATTTAGTTGAAAATAAACAAAATAAAGTGTTGTAACCCTTTTAAAATGCAAATTTAAATTCAAATTCTTTATTTGCTAGTAAATAGGTATAAAATATTTTGTTCTTGCTGTTATAACAATGTGTTGAGAAAACCTATTTAGCTGTTTTCAACAGCATGCAAATGTCCAAAAGTTTTTATAATAAAATTAGTTTCTAAACTTAATCTACACACATAACTAAAAACATCATTTTACAAATACATTAATTAATATAAATAAATTAATTCATGCATCGACAACAGGTCCTTAATCACTACAATTTAAAGTAGTGGCAGAAACTATTAAACAGACACTATTAAACACACATAGACACAGCAGCAGCATTAACATGCAAATTATCTTGGTATTCTGTGAGAGATAATCATAAAAGTCATAATTTGGTCGTGTAATCAAAGATTATTTTTAAAAACAACTTGAAAATAAACAAATGCATTTGCCAACCCGTCTGCCAATCATGACTACTATAGCTAATATGAGACAATCTATATGAGACAAGCTATGAAAAAGCCTATGTCCACAAGGGGAAATTTGATGAACTGTAAGTTTATCCAAAAGTTCTTAGCCAACGAACCTGACATTTTATTTCTGCCCAGCTAGCCTTCTTTTTATGAAACTATAGTTTTTAAGTGTACAGCTGGACTTAGGTATAAAACGAATCCGTCCATTCTAAAAATAGTGCACAGTTATTGTTAGGGTATTTCAATTTGAAATTAGTGTAGTGGCTGCAACTGCAACTCGTTTTCTTGCTTTCTGTTCTTTCTTTGTACATTGTTTGTGAACTCTATTAGCGAATTCGTTTCTAAACATACCATAGCGAAGTTTTAAAAAGTCGATAAATTACTCTCGAACTGAAACGTGTTTTTATATGACTTACGCTGCAATGCGGGATATGCGCTATAATTCCAAATGGACGGATGTTTTGCGGAATACAGACAAGTTTTCTTGGTGAAGGAAAATAATTTGATTTCAATCCTTTTTTTAACAGGCACCGTGGCATTTCATCTTAGTTCTCAACGGTAACATCGCATCTGTGGTTTGATTCTTAATCGAGGATAAATATGTCTATGGAGAACAGCATCAACTTACTATAAGGTGGACTGTGTGCTCGTTTGTCGCCCTTATTCTATTGAGAAATAACTTTAAAAGCCATTACATATGTTATTCTACAATTTTGGAGTAGACGTTGGGTTTGAGGTTGGATACACATTAGAATATAAATTAAATACATGGTCATCTCTGCGCTCACAAATCTGTCTCTTCAGCGTGGTGAGAATTTGCATATTTTTTTAGGTACCTGTGAGCGCACACGGCGCGCATTTTTGGTGTTTATATATTTACAAGGGATTTAAAAACTCAATAGAAATATTTTTTTATAGAATCTACATTTAGAATCTATCTTGGATTAAGAATCAAAATCTAGATGCTTTGTCACACATGTGGACTAAGATGGAATGCCTCGTTTCCAGTGAAAAGGGTAGCCGATTCTCTACACTCACCACACAAAACACATTAAGCTGCTATTTCACGCATTTTATTTCATTTCCAAAGTAAATGTTTAAAGAGCTAAAATATGATTGCAAGTCCGCCTTTAACTTTTTTTCCTAATTAAAGTTTTCGAAGGGTATTGTTTAGGCATCGGTCAGACGGGCGGGTGCGAGCGTTTATTGGGCGATAAATTACGCTGAGTGGCGCTTTTTATCTCCTCGGGCGATAGGCGATACGATCGTAAACGTCCATACATGCCTTAAGTAACGAGATTGTGTCCCGCCGCCGAAGCGGGACCGACTCGCGGGAATTTAGGGATAGCTGCTATTTTTTTGTACGAAATTAGAAGTGAGTCTTGCCTCGAAAAGGAGAACTGTTGCTATTTATACGGCAAAGACTACCACTCTACTGCCATTTATAGTGAAATTATTCAATACAAACGATTTGCCCCGGCTTCGTCGTCTTCTAATTTCTGCAAATTTTATGTAGCAAGAAGTCCACAGCTCTGTCCCAATGACGGCTCCGCGGCGCAGTGGCTTAGCAATGACTTGCGGCGCTTATGGCCGCGGGTTCTAATCCGCACGGAACAAGTATTTGGATGACCTATAAATAACTGTTCTGGGTATAAATGTTTGTCCTTGTTAAATGTAGGTTCATAAACTGGTTCCACGATGCAGGAGAAAATCCTAGTAGAAAAAAAAATGAGTATTGGCGAATAAACATTTGATTTGCGAGAAGCGTTGATCAATTATAGGTTTGTTTTGGAATCATTATGTTTTCAGTCTTACTGTAAACCATGAGATGAGTTCTTGATCCGCCGATTCGAAACTTGTAAGATACTATTAATGGATGTTTTATACTTAAAAGATGCTTAGAGGCTTTCTTCAATAATCAAGAACACAAAGGCATTGTATATTTGAATCGTTTTCCTTTGAAATTGCCAAGTGAACGTTCTTACTTGATCAAAAGTACGTTTAAGGGAATATGAAAGTTTCACCAATTATTTCCTTCGATTTTAGAGGTAGATATTTATTACTTTTAATTTTTATAACAGCTTATAAAATATAATAAAATATAAACCAACGTATTTAATGTTCATTCGCGTTTATTTAATTGCCTGTCATAGTCTTCGAACGAATAAGTATCTTTCTACTTTAATCCTTGCCGTGTAGTGGCGAGTGGCGATGTAAGAATTTTCACTACCTACTTCATATCATCCCGTGTGTATCGTATTAGGCGACAGAAGCAAAATGAAACTGATAACAGCTCAAGATAATAAAAATACTGTGGCTTGTATTTTGGAATCCTCACCACTCACATCCGATTTGTGAGCAGAGCGTAACCATCCCGACCTTGCAGTGCAACCTTGTAGTGGTGGTAGTGATGTTTGTCACTTAGCTGCTAGTTTAGTACTTGGCATTTTCAAATTGATTTCCCATCATTTATTATTTATCATTGCACCGTTTTCTGTTGAAAACTGTTGGAAAAATTATTCTCGTCCCTAACGCCTCTCCGTCTCCTCTCTCCTTTTCTTCTTATATATCGAACTGATTATTGCAAATATAAATAATTGAATTTAGTTTTTTCTAAATTTTATTATTCGATAGTAGGGAGCCAACAATCAAATTGGTCAGGAGAGGATCAGTTGTGAAACTTAAGGCAGAGCTCGTAATTGAAAACTTGAGTTAGTTAGTCTAATAAATAAAGGTCTTTGTAGCAGCTTCCGGGAGAAATTTCAATATGATTAACGCATACATACTTAACTCAATGACAGTATGTGCTCTTCAGTCAAATTTCTTGCTTATAAGGTAATCAACATGCTGATCATTTAATGACCTCCTCAAGTAACCTAACTGTAAAAAACCTGTCCACACTATATGACATTTAACACCTTCATAACTTAAGTAAGAAATGAAAGCAAGTAATAAAGGTGCCTGATTAAGTGAACGGCAAGTCGCTCTCAAAGTAAAGCTTCTACCAAGTTGGAAAGCGAAGCGATGCTTTGTAAAATGAAAGCATATCATATATTACCCTTTGAACCTATTAAAAGTCCATTGGGGGATATTTGGCATAGTTATTACGGTAGGGCAGACAGTTTTTAACATAATAAGGGTGACAAACGAGCACACAGTCAACCTGATGATAAGTGGATGCTATGCCCCATACATCTACATCTATCCTCGATTAACAATCAAAATGCAGATTCGTTTTGGAACCTACTAACCTGTACTTAACCTACATAACCTATATACATAAATAGTCTCCAGGCAAGCATAGCGTTAACAGCACATCCTGTCTATTTTAGTAAATGTTTAATGCCAATTGTGACATCACCATGATGATGATGGTAGCCGCGTAAGGGAATCCATCACCCCATTCCGTTCCGTGGCTGTCGCTAAGGTAATGCCAGAAAAATCTTACGGATTCCAATCAACAGTCGTACACTATCTCGTTTACCATTACCATACCATTACAGCCTATAAACGTTCTCTGCTGAATTACGGTTGTCAATCTTATGCCAAGCGTGGAGACGATGTCGAATATGAGGCAATCTATTGGGGAGACCTATATTCAGCAGTGGACTTTAATAGGCTGTAACGGTAGCGGAATTATCATCAGGAAGATACTGCTGCCCATCTCCTGTTTCAGTTTCTCCCTACCGCCTCCAACGACACCCACGGGATGATATGGGGTAGTGGATATTCTTACACCGCCACAACATGGTTAATCTCATTTACACCAGAAGTGAAATAGTGTAGTACGGCTAACGTCAATCCCGTTGTCCATCATGACAATTACAGAAAACTCTTTCATCAACGTAAGAGGCGTCATCAGTAGACTTTTAAACTCGCTGATGATGATGAAAGCCGGCTACCCCGCGGTTAAGAACGGGCAAATTTACCAAGATGATGCACGCAGGATCGGCGCTTTCTTGGAAAGGATTCCAAAGAAGATAGAAGGGATTATTAAAATTAATTTTAGTCATAAAATTTATGTAAGTTTTACTTCTTTTCGTAAGAACGAACTTTTAAATCTTTTAACCGAGTTCCAATAAACGAGAATGCATCTTTTTTGTGTTAGATTATGAGAAACGGCACAACCGATAATAATTAATTTACTTTTATTAAATAGTTATATTTTACGGCATGTTCTCATATGAATTTTAAGAAAAAAAATTTACCTCTAAGAGTAGGAAAATAGAGAATGTAATTTTCAATATTTACTATGGAGTTGAAATTTTAGTTGTTACCTTGACGTTATGATATTCCTTTTCCAACTCAAAAGGGTTAATAATCAAATTTAACAAAATTACAACGAACTTTAAAATCAAAGCAAAAAATAATAATATAATATGCTTTAAAATAAAAGTAATTTTACGGATTTTATCGCGTATATTAACTTATTTTATATTCCCGACGTTTCGGGTGCTTTCCAGCACCCGTGGTCACGGGGGACTCGAGGGTGCTGCAAAACACCCGAAACGTCGGGAATATAAAATAAGTTAATTACGAGGGTGGCACTGAAAATGTCGGGAATCAAGGAAGTGACACAACATTACTATTTAAAAATGTATTTATTGCTTTTCGAAGTATTCTACGCGAAATTTGACACATTTTTCCATACGATGGAACCAATCACTGAAGCAACCATTCCATTCGGAAGTTGGGGTCTCCAAAATGGCCGTTTTGTAGGCGTCCACAGCTTTTTCAGGTGATGAAAATCTCTTTCCATGCTATTTATTTTTTATTTTAGGGAAAGTATAGAAATTATTAGGGCTTAGATCGGGGCTGTACGGCGGATGGTCTAATAATTCTATGTTTTCTTGCTCTAAAAACTCTTTTGTTCTGTATGCGGTGTGAGAACTCGCATTGTCGTGATGGAGGATGATGCAGCGGTTGCAGTTCTCTTTACGGAGTTCAGAAACGACCTGTGGCAAACAAATGCTAGCATACCATTCTGTATTAACCGTTCTTTGTCCCTCAAGAGGAATAGTCGTAACATGGCCGGTTTTAGAGACAAACGTGGCCACCATGTTTTTTGCAACACTCCGTGAACGAACAATTTTTGTTGGCTTTAACTCATTTTCGAACACCCAAACTCGTGACTGGTTTTTTGTTTCGGGTTCATTCACGTATATCCAGGATTCGTCACCTGATACAATGTTGTATACAGCATTTGAGGATCCTGCGTGGAATCTTTCGAGAGTTCTGATGCACCAAGTAACTCGAGCCACTTTTTGCTCTTCACAGAGCGAATGCGGTATCCATCGGGAAAACAACTTTTTTACACCTAATTGTTCATGCAAGATTATTTGTATTTGACTCGTGCCAATGTCTAAAGTTGCCTGAAATTCGCGGTATGTCACATATCGATCTTCCTCAATCAGCTTACGCACAGCATCAACGTTTTCTTGGGTATTCGATTTTTAAAACCAAGGAGTTTTTAATTAAAAAGATTTTAATATGACAAGAACAGTGGAAATATTCCATTCTCGATACTTTTAGTGCAGCCTATGTATACGCGATAAAATCCGTAAAATTAGTTTTATTTAAATGTTTAGTGTTCGCGTAAATATAAGAAATCATAATATAATAGTTTCTGTAGTCGCGGTTTGCATTATTTGATACACAATGACTTAAAATCGACTTCAAAAGCTATTATGAGGATTTTTATTTTGTTTTTAAAGACATCAAAAAGTATATAGGTAATAATTATTATCAATCAAATCGGAATCTGAAAAGGAATTGAATAAGTATAATACAAGATTTTGAAAAACCGTTAACTGAGCTAGAAACGGTCGTTGGATCTGAGGATTCAATTACTATTACTCGTATAATATTAAATAAATAATAACTTCCTGTTCGGAGTGCAATTTGATCTGAATAAAATTACTCCCTCACTCTCATAGTCTGATGGGACAGCAATCCGACACTGCTTGCTTTCCGAGGCACGGGGGTGAAACATCGCTATTTTGCCACCCCGGGCTGCTACTAAGGATTTCTGGACATAAAAGTCCAATAACTGATTTTTGGCTCCACCCGAGAAAACGGAACATCTATCACGCTTACGACCACTAGAACAACGAGGCAGTTAGTACTGACAATATTACTTGCTAGTTTTGGGACCTAAAATATTACAATTTATTGCTGCTGGTGATAAGAGGGCTGATGTTTTTCTCAATCATAGGTTAAGGGAGGTAATGCTGCTAGCGTTCTTGGCACAATACCACGGAGAGTAGGACCAGTATGACAATTTAAGTTTTAGTTATTTAGTTTTTTATTATTATGATAAGTATATAATATTAATATTGTATATATTTGAATAGATAATGTATTAAATCTCATTTACAAGTTCAAGTTTTACAAACTGATTTTAGTTTCTAACGTAGCAGAGCCACGCTGTAGCTATATTGTGGTTGTAGCACGAACGGGTCGGCTCGACCGGGGAAGGACCACGCTCTCACAGAATACCAGTGTAAAATAGCAGCTTAATGCTGCTGTGTTTCGAAATATGAGTGTAGAGTACCGGAGAGCCCTTTTGACTGGAAACGGAGCATTCCACTTCATCTGCGTTTTGATTTTTAACTGACGATAAATGTAGAAGTATATGGGTCACGCCATACACTTACGATCAGGTGGACCGTGAGCCCGTTTGTTACCCTTATTCTATAAAAAAAAGCTTGCACCTATTCATCGCTTAGCTTGCAGTGTGGTCATAGCCTTTATTTACGACGGCGATATAAAGCCGCGCCGATCATAATAATAAACAGTCTCATCAGCGCAGACCTTCAATGCATTCGAATAAAACTTTATTAGCTGTAAATGAAATCGCCTCTCAAGTACACGCGCTCTCTAGCACCATTTGATCGTAGGTTACATTACAACGTTGATTGGATACGCTGCAGCGTGATAGCGTACTTATAATTTGTGTTATTGCTTGTATTCAAAACTTTATCTATATTGTGTCATTTAATATTTATTACTCAGTTTTTTTTTATAAGACTGAAGTAACAAACGAGCTTACAGTTCACCTGATGGTAAGTGGCTACTGTAGTCCATGGACACCTATAGCTAACTTCAAACAAAGAAGGTTACATAATATACCTACATCACAGATAAGGACTAAAATGGAATGTCTCACAGCGTGTAATAATACTGACTCTCTGTACCTTTCAGGACAGACCACATCAGTGTATGCGTAGTTATTTGGCGGCAGAAATAAGTAAGAAGTAAATACGGACTGAGACTACAAAATCCCTCAATTAAATCTGAAAACCCAATGTATAATGTAAATATTTTGTAATAATTGTAAGATATGTACGTTTTTATTAGGAGAACATTGTTTAGGAATCTCAACCTGGCAGGGTTTCCGTGTAATGTTGGAGGTGTCTTATACTCGTATGACTATAATTGGACCGACTCACTCTCTACAATTAACATATTGTTCCGCGCCACTATTAATGTCTTGTACATGGCAACACTAGTTACACTAGCGCCCTCTAGTGTCGAGTAGTAGAACTAGGAGAGTCAAGATCCTTCCAGAAATTTCGGGACCGATATGTACTCGAACATTCTAGATGTCGCTACAGTAGAAGATTCTGGAAACTATCTGAGGCCCTATATAAGGCCGGTATAGACCATGTCGGTCATGGTAGGGCAGTATTGAATTGGCGATACAAGAGAATACTTCGAAGCGAAATAACTGCGAACTAAAGTGATTGTGTTTTGTTATTAATGTGGTTTTAGATTGTAATTAGTGTTGTGTAATTAAAGTGTCAATTTTGGTAATTCAATCGGCAGTTTTTAATTGTCTCGAACACCAAGCTCGTAACAATTGGTGTCAGAAGTGGGATCAAATCATGCCGATTTTACCAAAGAACGACATGGAGGGTATCCGTACCCGAAGTCAACGCCAGCTGGAGGCGGACCAAAGACGATTTGGTAATGCAACGCCGCAAACGTCGGAGGGCCAGATGCTGACCACGGAGGCCACTTAGGTGCTCTGATGATGTTGTTGCAGGATCAGGCTCGCCGACACGAGGAACAGGCCCGCCAACAGGAGGAACGGGGCCGTTGGTTGGAAGAGCAGCTGCAGCGCGGACAAGAGGAACAGGCCCGTCGGTTGGAAGAGCAGTTGCAGGGCGGACAGGAGGAACAGGCCCGCCAGCAGGAGGAACAGGGCCGTCGGCTGGAAGAGCAGCTTCTTCTCATGAAGGACCTTCACGCTACCTTCGGGAAAGAGATAAAGCAGGTGAAGGATAGAGTTGCTCAACATGACAACCGCCTGTCGGAAGCTGAAACCCGAATCGACTAAGTGAACAATCGGGTTGACAACGTGATGGTTGACGTGAAGAAAACGCTGAACGACTTCAAAATTGGGGATGGAGGAGGAAAACCTGTAGCAGTGGGCCCTTGAGGTGGAGAAGCTGGTTCGAAAAGCGTACCAGTCTGTACCTGCGCTCATTGTAGGGAACCTGGTGCAGACATTCATCGACGGCATCCGCGACCTTGAAGTCAAAGCTGCTGTGAGGCTCGGGCACCAAGAGACGCTTAAGGACGCCTTGACCCTAAGCTGCTAGCCTGAAGGCTACAGCCCTAGGTGCTACGGCTGTGGGGAAAGGGGCTATCTTCGATCCAGCTACCCTAAGCGAACTGTAGAAAGGGAAGGTGATCGATCTCGAGACGGTAGTGCGGCTAATAGCTCCGTCCAACAGCAGCAGGGAAACGAGTAAAAGCCAGGATTGCGGGGCGGGTGCTGGCTGATGTTAAAAGAGCCCCAAAGATTTCGATCTCACAAACAAATGATGGGAACAGCCTAATCATTAAGGGCGAAGTCAACGGAACGCCGTGTAAACTGACCATAGACACTGGAGCCTCTCGCACGGTTGTCAGTTCCCAACTTATAAGTCGGTTCCTTGGGGACTCCGCATATAACCGAGAACGCATTAATTTGGTGACAGCCACCGGTCAGCGCATACCCGTCCGTGGAGAGAAGGAGATGGAGTTGAAGCTAGGCAACATGATCTACCTGCATAATGTCATCGTGGCTGATATAATAGACGACTGCATCCTGGGCCTAGACTTTATGAGGAAGAATTGTTGTGAGATCGACGTTAAGCAAGGTGTTTTGAAATGTAGACAGGAGGAACTTTTCGTGGAAGGGGCGTTACCAGGGAATATGTACAGCCTTAAGAAGATTGTTCTTCCGCCGAGATCGGAAACGATTGTGCCGGTTAGACTTCCATGGAATCCTGGGCAAACTCTTCGTTGTGTACTCGTGGAAAGGGTAGACAATGACCTTCCATGGAAAGTGGCTCGAACCTTGATCAGAACCGCCGACATCTCAGGAGTACGTGTGCTGAGCCTTTGTGATCAGGAACAGATTATAGAAAAAAGCACATTGGTTGGTACTAGTGAGGAAGTGGATTGGTTGCGTCAGTGCCAATATCTATCGACTGGGACCCCCAGCAAGGATGGACAAACGAGAGTGACCACACTTTTAGAAGACTGTCGCAGCGTTCTCTCCCCGAATGAAATGGTCAAGGCGAAGAAGTTGTTACTCAAGTACGCCAATGTTTTCTCGTCAAACGAAGCTGATATAGGAAAGACTGGCTTAGTTCAACACAAAATAAACACAGGACAAGAATTGCCTATTCGTCAGCGGCCAAGAAGATTGCCTGTAGCATGTGAAAAGGAAGTGGAAACCATGATTGAGGGAATGGTGAAGGATGGTGTTATTGAACCTTCATCTAGTCCATGGTGTTCACCTGTGGTGCTCGTAAAGAAGAAGGACGGCAGCATGCGGTTTTGTGTTGACTACCGCCGCCTGAACGACGTTACGAAGAAGGACAGCTATCCCTTGCCTAGAATTGATGACACGCTGGACATGCTCAAAGGCGTAAAGTGGTTTAGTACGCTGGACCTGAAAAGTGGATACTGGCAGGTTGAAATTGATCCTAAGGACAAGGAGAAAACTGCATTCTCCACAGGAAAGGGTCTGTGGCAATTTAAAGTCATGCCGTTTGGATTGTGCAATGCTCCAGCAACGTTTGAAAGGTTGATAGAGCTTGTACTTACCGGGCTAATTGGAAATGCCTGTCTGGTCTACTTGGATGACATCATCATTGTAGGTCGTACGTTTGAGGAACACCTTCAAAACCTGGAACGCGTGCTCATGAAGATCTAGAGTGCCAACCTCAAGTTGAGTCCGAAGTAGTGCTCACTATTCAAACGGCAAGTTAGCTTTTTGGGGTATGTACTGTCGGCAGAAGGTATTCGCACGGATCCAGAGAAAATTGCCGCTGTCAAGGATTGGTCGGTTCCAAAAGACAAGACACAGGTTAGAGCATTTTTGGGTTTGTGCTCTTTTTATCGGCGATTTGTGAAGAACTTTGCAGATATAGCCAAACCTCTGCACAGGCTAACCGAGAAGAAGCGACGTTTCTGCTGGGACGAAAGTTGCAATATTGCTTTCCAGGAGCTCAAGAACCGTCTGGGCAAAACACCTATAATGGGATACCCTGATGCGGGCAAGGAATTTATAGTTGACACAGACGCAAGTGATAAAGGACTTGGCGGTGTGTTGTCTCAACGGAATGGTGATCAAGAGATTGTGATAGTGTACTTCAGCAAGTCGTTGTCAAAGCCGGAAAGGAACTATTGTATCACAAGACGGGAATTGCTTGCTGTGGTAAAGTCTTTGCAGCATTTTAGCAAATATCTTCTGGGGCGGAAATTCCACTTACAAACTGACCATGCTGCACTGAAATTGCTATTGCAGTTCAAAAATCCGGAAGGACAAGTTGCGAGTTGGATTGAACTACTGCAGGAATACGACTTTGTGCATGCATTGTCAAGAAGACCTTGCCCTGAAGATTGCAAGCATTATACTAGGCAAGAGGGAAAGGAAGTGGTATCTGTGAGGATGTTCAGGACAAACCAGCTCAGCAATGAGTGGAAGGACAGCCTACAACATGCACAGCAGGAAGATTCGGACATTAAGCCGATTCTGGAATGGATGAAGGCCAGTGCTCCTAAGCCCAAGTGGAGCGACGTCTCAGCAATGAGTTCGACCACGAAAAGCTATTAGGCCCAATGGAACAGCTTGCTGATTCAGGATGGAGTCCTGTGCCGTAAATGGGAAAATGGTCGGAGAGACAGTTGTCATTTGCAAATGGTTGTCCCTAAGGCTAAAGTACTGGATGTTTTACAGCTGACCATAGTGGTTGTTCAGGAGGCCACCTGGGAGTTAAACGAACTCTACTGAAGATCCGAGAACGGTTTTACTGGGTCCACTGTCGTGACGATGTCGAGGACTGGTGCCGCAAATGTACAAGTGGTGTGGCTGTAAAGGGACCTCAAATTCGTAGTGGAGGCGCATTGAAATTGTACAATGTTGGTGCACCATGTGAGAGGATAGCCATTGACATTGCGGGGCCGTTTCCGGAAAGTGAATGTGGTAACAAGTATTTCATGGTTGTGATGGATTACTTCACTAAGTGGCCAGAAGTCTTCGCCATTCCAAATCAAGGAGCTTCAACAGTTGCAGATAAACTAGTTCATGAAGTCTTCTGTCGTTTTGGAGTACCCTTAGAAATTCACAGCGATCAAGGAAGGAATTTCGAGACTCAAATATTCCAGGAAACTTGCAGAGTTATGGGTACTCATAAAACACGAACAACTTCTTACCACCCACAATCTGTTGGAATGGTAGAACGATTTAATCAGACATTGGAAAGGTACCTGGCAAAAGTTGTGGAAAAACGGCAACGAGACTGGGACAGGCACATACAACCGTTTTTGTTGTCATATCGAAGCGCTGTTCACGAAGTACATCAGTGACGCCAGATTTCGCAAACTTTGGGAGAGAATTACGGCTGCCTGCAGATCTGATCACCGGAATACCACCTGATGCCCCACGCAGTATAACCGATTATGTAAATGACTTGCGCAACAAAATGAATGACATTTATGAGCACGTCAGACAGTCGGGCCAGCAAACGTCTGAGAAGATGAAAACACGGCATGACCGCAAAATGAACAACAAAGGGTTTGACGAAGGTTCACTAGTGTGGTTACACAATCCAGCTCGCAGCAAAGGCAAATCTCCTAAGCTTCAAGTTAAATGGGACGGACCGTACCGGATTGTGACAAGGATCAATGACGTAACCTACTGGATACAGAAAGGTGCCAGAGGTACTCCTAAGATCGTCCATGTGGATACTGGCGCGTTATTATGGGGCCAATAATGCTCGGGACGAGCATGTCTTAGGAGGGGGCAGTGTTGCGCGCCACCATTAATGTCTTGTACATGGCAACACTAGTTACACTAGCGCCCTCTAGTGTCGAGTAGCAGAACTAGGAGAGTCAAGATCCTTCCAGAAATTTCGGGACCGATATGTACTCGAACATTCTAGATGTCGCTACAGTAGAAGATTCTGGAATCTATCTGAGGCCCTATATAAGGCCGGTATAGACCATGTCGGTCATGGTAGGGCAGTATTGAATTGGCAATACAAAAGAATACTTCGAAGCGAAATAACTGCGAACTAAAGTGATTGTGTTTTGTTATTAATATGGTTTTAGATTGTAATTAGTGTTGTGTAATTAAAGTGTCAATTTTGGTAATTCAATCGGCAGTTTTAATTGTCTCGAACCCCATGCTCGTAACAATATATACCTTAATGTATGAATAGGGTAATGTATACGATCCTACATTTTGCCTTTATTAAACTTTTACAAGACACATGATAATTTTAATGCTATATTAAACAAAATTAAAATAAAAACTAAAAATAAAACTACAATGTTTACCTACACGGTGACAACAAATGTTAGCTTACCTCCTTAAATAAATATAGCTTACAAAATACAAGTTTAATTTCCATCCCCACTACTAAGTTGTTGAATTGATAGCGGATATCCAACACGTTTGCAGACGCTCTTGAATTTTGACGTGACGAAGATTCGTCTTTCACAAGATTTCAAGTACGATGGAAGATCGCAAAATCTCCTTGATGTGTTACTTTGTACATGAACTGCGGTATTATAGTTTTTTTAACTGTTCTAAGCCAGTGCATGACTACTGTATCATATGATGGTAAGTGGTGGGATAGTAGTGGTGGGCCGGTAATGTTATTTATTTGTTACATTACATTATAAACTGCACAAAAACATTCAGAAGGCATTTTCTAGTCTGCTACGTAAGGTTTAGTGATGACGTAAGATAAGTCACTACTCCATATCATCCGGTGTTTGTATTACAAGGCAACAGCGGAAAACGAGACAAGAGATGGACAGTCACGTAATAACAGCTCCAAATAATAATTAAAAAAAACTGCAGTTGCTAACCCGCCTGTTAAATAACTCCGGCTCAAACCGGGATGGTACCACGACCTCACAGAATACCAGCGTGAAGTAGAGGTTTACCTCTGCGTTTCGCTTGGTGAGTGCAGGTGGCCGGAGGCCCTTTATACTGGAAATGAGGCATTCCATCTTAGTCCTCACGGGTGACAACGCATCTACATTTTAATTTGTAATAGAGGATTGATGTAGATGTCTATGGGCCGCAGCAACCACTTACCATCGGGTGGACTGTGTGCTCATTTGTCACACTTATCCTATAAAAAAAAAAACGATGCAACCTACTAAATAAGTAACTGCGTGTAAGTATGGCAAATGTGAGGGTGTATATAGCGATTTATGGAAGAGGCCTATGTTTAGCAGTGGCCTTTTGATAAACTGTAATGAATGATGAATGAATACTATTTTAGTGATTTTTTACATAACAACGGTTTAAACGGCAATTTCTAGACTGCAATGAAAGTAAGATTTTACCAAGGCAATTTAACAGTTATATAAACTACTAATGTTTGCGATGTATCCTAGTTCTGACGTCATTAATTTGACCCGTATCTTATGCTGTACCTTTTCAGTTCCTTTACATGATATTTATTTTATTCTTTATTGCACTGAAATCCTGTTTAAAAGCCGGGTTAATGATATACTATTTCGGCTAATCTTGTATAGAAATAAAAGTGATGTAATTGAAATTAGATTATTTTCAGTATTCATGATTGGGTATTTGACATAGTTGCTTCACTTGTAAGACTTGATAGTCAGTAACTATTTTATACAGTTGATGATAACAATTTTAAATATTAAAAAAACAACAACAGTAATTTCCTTGTTTAAAATATTTGTATAAAACTGAGTGCAATAATTGTACATGTAGTTAAAATTAATGCATTAAAAAATCTTGTTAACATTAGTACAATTTAATTCTCTCATTTCTAATTGAACTGCAAACTTCAAACAGATATTACGTAGGTACAACTCTTCCGTAACTCTCGTATACCTTGCATATTAACAGGTATAAGGCGCTTAAAATACAAATTCACAGTTGTCAACGCTTATTTAGAATCATACATATTAATCAGTGGAATTGCTAATTTGTAACCCGTGAAAATCGCTCTGTGCGCTGTAAATTAATTACCGTTCAGCCAATTAGGTAATTTGTAGATGTCATTGCATTTAACATAGAGCTATGAGCTGTAATGGAGTATCATTACCACAACAGCCTATTAAAATTCCACTGCTGAACATAGGCCTCCCCTATAGATTTCCTCATAAGGGGGATTTTGACCATAGTTGTCACGCTTGGAAAGCGGGCTGGCATCCGTAGTTATTTTATTTTTAATCGTTATTTGGAAGACGCTGCTGCCCATCTGCTGATTTGTTTCCCTCTGTGGCCTCTTACGAAACCCACGGGGTGATATTGGGTAGTGATTATTTTTACACCGTCAGTACTCGGTAATGAAGTACAAGTGAATTTGAAACAATGACGTAATTAAACGTCAGTTCCTTCTTTTGCAATCCTGTTGTATAAATAACAGAAAAGTATTCGTTGCATCCATTAGCTTTTGCCAAACCATGTATATCGTGAGTGCCGTAAGAGGCGAGAGAGGGAAACTAAAAAAAGGGACGGGCAGCAGCATTTCCCTGATAAAAACTCAAAATATTAAAAAGCTGCGGTTGCCAACACGTGCGTGGCAACTGTGGCATAATTTTCTTATGAGATAATCTATGGGGAGGATTATGTTCAGCAGTGGATTCTTATAAGCTGTAATGGATGGATGGAACAGATAAGTTTTTTGAAATTCTACCGATTGAGGGCACGGACGTTGTACTTAAAAGTAATAAGTTCGAACTCGCCATTCGACTACTGCCGTGAACCAGTCTCAAAATACTTATACATACTAATTAGTATTTTGAGCTTACCTGGAGAGGTTTACGGGAATTAATGTACAGAAATGGAGACGTAAATAGGATGATGTCGTTGTAAAAAAATTGTAAAATTAAAACTTGGTCGGGTGGTAGTATTCTTTAAGAAATTAGAAGTTACATGTTTTAATTCCTCACTCTCCTTTGCAACATCGGACAACCAGGCGGTCGGTGGGTTTCACCGCTTTATTGTCGATATTCCACTCATTAGAACCAAACGGTTTGCTTCCTATTTCGTAATGCGTACAGCAAAGGAGTGGTATAATTTTCGGGCGACAGTCTTTCTCTTTCCGCCCGAATACAATCTGGTCGTCTTATATATATATATATATATATATATATAAGATAGAATAGAATAGAATAGAATAATTTTTATTCAATATAGATTACATGTGTAATTCTTATTGAAAGTCATTTTTTACTTTACCACTGCTTCGAAAAAAAAACCTCCGTCCTGGGAAGAACCAGCAAGAAACCCAGCGGGACTTTTTTTAAAGCAAATTATACAATAATGAATATACAAACTATATAAGTACAAAATTTATTTTAGAAACAGCTTGGAAGCGATCACCTCATTCCCAGGGGTTATTATCAACCATGTATTTATACTATAATAAACCTTTTTATACAGTTTCAACTTAACAAAACATTTAAACTTGCTAATAGAGAGAGCCTGTACACTTTCCGGGACCTTGTTGTAATAGCGTATACATTGCCCCAAGAATGAATTACTGACTCTGTGCAGTCGAGAAACTGGTATCACTAGCTTGTGTTTGTTCCTTGTGTTTACAGAATGCACATCACTTTTTTTACTAAAACTACCTTTGTTTTTGTGAACATACATTAAATTTTCGTAAATATACTGAGAGGCCAAAGTTAATATATTTATTTCTTTAAATTTATCTCTATGAGACTCTCTCGGTTTTAGGCTGTAAGTAGCTCTAATGGCCCTCTTCTGTAAAACAAAAATAGTTTCTGAATCAGCCGCATTTCCCCATAGCAAAATCCCATAAGACATTATGCTATGGAAATAACTGAAATAAACTAATCTAGCTGTCTCGACACTAGCGAGACTTCTAATCTTTTTTACAGCATAGGCTGCAGAACTTAGTCTGCTTGCTAGTTTGGATATATGGGGGCCCCACTGAAGCTTTGCGTCGAGAGTGATGCCAAGAAAAACAGTGGATTCAACAGGGCTCAGTTCTTCCCCATTTAAAAACACATTGGTACTCAGATTTTTAACATTCGTTGTTGTAAATTTAATACATTTAGTTTTATTTCCGTTTAAATGTAGATTATTAACGTTAAACCAATGCACTAACTTTGGTATAGCATTATTCACTTCGTGTGAAATTATTGACGTTTAAGTTTAAGAATCAAGGAAGTATCATCAACAAATAATACTATATCATGACTATCCCCTACAAGGTGAGGTAAGTAATTAATATACACCAGAAACCGGAATGGGCCGAGAATCGAGCCCTGAGGAACACTCATTAGTACAGGTGACCCGGAAGAACTTTTACCATTGATAATAACCTTCTGCTTTCTATTACTTAAATATGAAATAAGAAGTTTAAGCGCTGTGTTCTTGACACCATAGTACTGTAGCTTCCTGATTAATGTCTCATGATGAACACAGTCGAAGGCCTTGGAAAGGTCACAAAATATACCCAAAGCATCCTCTGAATTCTCCCATGCACAAAAAATATGTTTAATAAGCTCAACTCCAGCGTCAGTTGTCGAGCGACCCCTTGTAAAACCGAATTGATTTTTATGAAGCAATTTATTAATATTAAGGAAACTTAACATCTTATCTAAAAATATTTTTTCAAAAATTTTACTAAATGTTGGTAGTACAGAAATTAGTCTAAAATTGGCGGGGTCTAATGTACTACCAGATTTAAATAAAGGTATGACTTTACTATGTTTCATCAAATCAGGAAACACACCAGATTCGACGCTTGTATTAAATATAGTGGCTAGATAAGGTGCTATTATATCTATTATAGATAAAATAACTTTAACGGAAATCCCCCATAAATCTACCGTTTTCTTAACATCAATAGTTTTAAAATATTTAACGATATCTTTTGGCAGTACTCTATGGAATTTAAAAGTATTTGAACAAGCCTTTACATTTTGTTTGAGCAATGATTCGGCGACAGTAGGAGAAGAGTTTAATGATTTATTTGTCAAAAAAGGAACATCAGTAAAATGTTTCTCAAAAGCCATAGCAACTTCTTGATCAGATCGGGTTAAATTATTGTTAATATTCAATTGAAAATCCGAGTTGCGCGGTTTGACCTTGCCCATTTCACTATTTATTATTCTCCAGGTCATTTTAATTTTGTTAGATGCAGTTTTAATTTTGTTACTTAAATGTAAAGCCTTAGCTGTGGCGCACACTTTTTAATTTTTTTTTTTTTTTTTTTTATAGGATAAGGGTGACAAACGAGCACACAGTCCACCTGATGGTAAGTGGTTGCTGCGGCCCATAGACATCTACATCTATCCTCTATTCCAAATCAAAATGAAGATGCGTTGTCACCCGTGAGGACTAAGATGGAATGCCTCATTTCCAGTAAAAAGGGCCTCCGGCCACCTGCACTCACCAAGCGAAACGCAGAGGTAAACCTCTACTTCACGCTGGTATTCTGTGAGGTCGTGGTACCACCCCGGTTCGAGCCGGCCCATCCGTGCGATAGCAAAAGCTGCCGCGTGGCTCTACCACTGTTAAAAATTTTAGAATATGTGTTTACATAATCTCTCAATATACACACTACTATTACACTACTATTAAATGATCTTTCATTATAAAGCTCGTATAACTTTCGCCTACTCTTAAAAATTCCTACTGTATATATATATATATATATATATATATATATATATATATATATATATATATATATATACACAAATATAAAGACATTCTGAATCATGGGCTTGAAAATGTGATTTACGTAAATGAGCGTCTTACAGGTGAAAATCGATGGTTATTTCGTACTGCGGGAGCATTCACCGTCGAACAAGTTTACAGATTTTGCTGGCTGCGAAACGGATCCATATTTATTAGGAAAGGGGATGTCAAGGAAGGGAGCCCTGCAATCCGTATTAGGTCGGAAAATGATCTCAACCGCCTATTTTATACAGAAGAGGGGGCAAACGAGTATGCGGCTCACCTGATGGTAAGTGACTACCGCCGCCCATGAACAACCGCAACTCCAGGGGA
Source organism: Parnassius glacialis (assembly GCA_033319125.1). Lineage (NCBI taxonomy): Eukaryota > Metazoa > Arthropoda > Insecta > Lepidoptera > Papilionidae > Parnassius > Parnassius glacialis. Next base: position 48,503,685 of record JAVANC010000019.1, on the reverse strand, counting down.
ATTGCAGATGCATTGCTGGCCTTTTAGAAAGGTGTAAGCTCTTTTCTTGAAGGTTCCTATGTCGTATCGGTCCGGAACAATCGCTGGTGGTAATCGATTCCACACGGAAGTTGTGCGAGGGAGAAAACTTCTTCTAAATCGCACAGTGGTGGACCGCCAATCATCCAGACGGGGTGGATTGTAACGCGAGTTTTGTCGCGATGTGCGATGGTGAAATTGAACGGCTGGAATTAATCCGAACAATTCCTCAGAGCACTCCCCGTGATAGATGCGATAAAATACGCAAAGAGATGCAACATCCCTATGTAGTACCAGTGTATCGAGCCGATCAGAAAGAACTCGGTCGTCGACGATTCGAACAGCTCTGCGCTGGATGCGGTCAAGTGGAAGGAGCTGGCACTGGGTTGCCCCGGCCCAAAGATGAGAACAGTATTCCATGTGAGGCCGAACTTGCACTTTGTAAAGTTGCAAGCGATGTGCCGGCATGAAATACTGTCTCGCTATGCTAAGCACGCCAAGCTTTTTAGAGGCCAATTTGGCCCTACCTTCCAAGTAAGCACGAAACTGCACACTACTCGATATGTCGACGCCAAGGATTCCGATGCTAGCTGAGGCAGCAAGGGGAGTGCCTCAAAACTGAGGAGATACGACAAAGGGGTTCAGGGGTCAGGCATCTCTTGATCATCAGAGATGCCTGACAGAAGTTCCCTTGGACAGCCATGGCGAGAGACCAGAATGCACGGGTTCCCGAAGGAAGGCAAACTAGTTTTTCGCTAATTCTGCCGATGTGCTCAGACCTTGCCTTGGCAATGACGCTTTTGAAGGACCTGCAGGCGGCTCTCTACCCAAACCAAACCGGATACGGCGGCTACTTAATGAACGTTACCTGAGCTTCAAGAGCCTAGGCATCAATATTTTGTCACTAATTAGTAGCCCATGGGGCTACTTTTCTTATATACTATATCGTAATTTTGAATTCAACTCTTTATCATTGTAAGCGCAATCACACACACACACACATTCTAACATACCTACGCATCTTCTCCCTTAATGTACTTTTCTCAAATTTTTTCATGGTTAATTATACCCATTCTTTTGTTTATATGGCACTCTCCCCTTTAATGTAAATACTCCAATTAATTCTACTGATAATCTTTATAAAATATTGTACGTGGTAGATATACGCTGCAATTATAGCAGTACGCAGTACAAATAGGTCGGCTTACCAGGGAAGAACCACGCTCTCACAATACCGGCGTAAAATAGCTTCTTAGAACTGCCGTGTTTTGTATGGTGAGTGTAGATAACTGGAAACCTTTTTTACTGGTAACAATTCAATCTACCTTAGTCTTAGTCGACAATGTATTCTGCACCTTTTTCTGTAATCCTTTATCGAAGATAGATGTACCTATATGTCTATCGGCAACAGCATCTACTTACTATTAGGTGGACTATGTACGTTTATCATCCTTTATTCTAGAAATTTAACTATTGTGATTCATGAGTGATATGAAAAATGAATCCGGTTTTCTTGGGTGGTAGACGCACAAGCTTAGTAATTGCTCTTTCAATCTTCTCATCAAGAGGGACACGTTGTATTCACGTGCAAATTAAATTTTCATTCATGTTCAAATATGGAGTGATCGAAGAAAGAAGACAGAGCAGCGGTTATCGCGTTGCACCGCTGTGGTTACGCGCCAAAAGAGATATTCAATATTCTACAAAAATTTAAAATAACCCTACGATTTGTTTATCGCACTATCAAACGATTGACTGAAGATTAAAGCTTCGAAGATCGTAAGAGGACCGGCCGGCTTCGTACATTTAGGACACCCGTGTGCAAGAATGTACTCGTAGTTACAAAATATTTGCGGTGGTTTTTGTCTTTGTATATGACTAGAAAATACAATACAATAAAAATCTTTTGAGATAAAGAAAAAGAAAATTGTAACAGAAAGTTTTTAATGATACCAAATCTCAGCGGAAAGTTTTCCCGCTTTAGATCCGTTTCGTTGTGTACTTTAACCGCCAAATAAAATCACTAAGATCTCACGTTAGAGAGGACATGTCTAGTAAGTTTGATAGGCAGCGACAAAAAGTTATTATTTTTGGTTCAAATTGCGACTACGAGTAGAGATTTATAATGATACCGCCGGTAATTGAAATATTTTTGCAGTGGTTCTTCAGTTCGGCTTACGTGGCAAACCCGGGTCTCGACAGATCTTCAAGTGGGTCACGAGAGTCCCATATTAATTAAAAAAATATTGTAGTATATTATTTTAGTGGGTATATGAATTTATTTTATTTTCCAATACGTTTGTAAAAAAAACTGCCATCAAGTTTGTTTTTAAAAATGAAGCATGTTTTTTTTTTTATAGGAGAGGGGGCAAACGAGCATGCGGCTCACCTGATGGTAAGTGACTACCGCCGCCCATGAACAACTGCAACACCAGGGAGGAAATTGCAGATGCGTTGCCGGCCTTAAAAAATTGTTGCAAGTTAGGAGTAACACAGCTCTTACTTTCATATTTATACTGACATAGATGATAATTATAAGTATGTCATCATCATGATCATCATTACAGCCCTTCACAAGTCCACTGCTGAACATAGGCCTTCCCCAAGAAATGCCACAAAGCACGGTACCGAGCCACCTCCATCCATCGACTTAATGCATATCTTACCAAGTCGTCATTCCATATAGTGGGGGCTCGCCCTACACTTTGCCTACCGGTACGAGGCTGCCACTTGAGAACATTTTTTCTCGTCGGTTATCGGTTCGAGCTATATGGCAGGCCCACTGCCATTTCAGCTTATTAATCCGAATAGATATGTATACGCTTCTAATGTGTCTATCTATATTTAGCTTAATGGTTGACTAGGGGAGGACGCCCCATAGCATTAGGTCTGCCTCATTAAATCTCCTTTGTAGATTGAAGTATAAATAAATAAAATAAAAATAAATAAATCGGTCCAATAAAATCAGTCGCCCGGGAAAAGGTTTAGAACCTCTGTATTATAGTTTCATTTGTCCGCAAAAACTTTGAGGGACAACTGACCAACTTAACTACATATTATATCCGATATAACCTTATGCCTTATACACTGTATTCTATACTAATATAATCACAATGCTTTCAAATCAGAAAATAAAGAAATGGGACCATGAACTCCTGAGCAATCGGGCAAGTTTGAAATAAAGCAAGGAGGTTGTAATATTTTCTTATGATATGTAACATATGAAATGAAATAAAATGAAAATATTTTATTTTTCGACTTAAGTAATTAAAAATTCGTCAACATGTTTTATAACCTGAAGTAAATTAATAATTTCTTGATTTCATAAAATATATAAAGCTTACATTTATATGTATATGTAAATTATAATGTATGCTACAAATTCAATCATAAGTTACTGGTTATTTTTTTTTTTTTTTTTTTTATAGTAGAGGGGGCAAACGAGCATGCGGCTCACCTGATGGTAAGTGACTACCGCCGCCCATGAACAACTGCAACACCAGGGAGGAAATTGCAGATGCGTTGCCGGCCTTTTAAAAAGGAGTACGCTCTTTTCTTGAAGGTCCCTAAGTCGTATCGGTCCGGAAAAATCGCTGATGGTAATCGATTCCACAAGGAAGTCGTGCGAGGAAGAAAACATCTTCTAAATCGCACAGTGGTGGACCGCCAATCATCCAGATGGTGTGGATGGTATCGGGAGTTCTGCCGCGATGTGCGTACGTGAAATTTGGCGGCTGGGATTAATCCGAACAATTCCTTAGAGCACTCCCCATGGTAGATGCGAAAGAAAATGCAAAGAGATGCAACGTCTCTTCGCAGCGCCAATGAGTCGAGCCGATCGGAAAGAACTCGGTCGTCGACGATTCGAGCCGCTCTGCGCTGGATGCGGTCAAGTGGAAGGAGCTGGCACTGGGGAGCCCCTGCCCAGAGATGGGAACAGTATTCCATGTGAGGCCGAACCTGCGCCTTGTAAAGTTGCAGGCGGTGTGCCGGCATGAAATACTGTCCCGCTCTGCTGAGCACGCCAAGCTTTTTAGAGGCCAATTTGGCCTTCTCTTCCAAATGACCACGAAACTGCACGTCACTCGATATGTCGACGCCGAGGATTCCGATACTGGCTGAGGCAACCAGGGGAGTGCCTTGAAACTGAGGAGATACGACAAAGGGGTTCTTTTTAGCGGTAAACGCGCAAACTTGTGTCTTCTGAGGATTAAACTGGACTAGATTTAGTCGCCCCCAGTTCGAGACTTTGTCCAGCAAAGACTCGACTTCAGACACAAGTTTGTTTCGGTACTCGGAGACGTTTTCCCGAGAAATATTAGCACGGCCGGTGTATAGAGCATCACCAGTGCTGTCATCCGCATAGCAATGAATGTTACCAGTTAGCAACATATCATTGACAGCGATACAACAGCGTTGGTGATAGCACACAGCCTTGTGGAACACCAGCGTTAATAGGCTTGTAGTCAGAACATGCACCGTCTACAACAACCTTGATGCTCCGATCTGCAAGGAAGCTGGTGATCCAATTGCATAATTTCTCGGGAAGCCCATAGGAAGGGAGCTTCGAGAGAAGCGCTTTGTGCCAAACCCGATCGAAGGCCTTCGCAATGTCCAGACTAACGGCCAACGCCTCCCCCTTGGACTCTACTGCCTCCGCCCATCTATGGGTCAGGTAGACCAAAAGATCACCAGCTGATCGACCCCCACGAAAACCGTATTGGCGGTCACTAATCAGCTGGTGATCCTCAAGGTACCGGATGAGCTGGCAGTTGATAATGGATTCCATTATTTTGGAGAACAAGGAGGTGATCGCGATAGGCCTATAGTTGGACGGGTCTGAGCGGTCGCCTTTTTTAGGGATCGGGTGGACAAAAGCTGTCTTCCATGAATTCGGGACTACGCCTTGGGAGTAGGAGTACCGAAAAAGACGCGTTAGGACCGGTGCCAACTCCGGAGCACACGTCCTCAGCACAATTGGGGGGATTCCGTCAGGCCCACTCGACTTCTGGATGTCCAGGGAGAGAAGTGCTTTGCGAACCGAGCGCTGTGAGAACAGCACATCCGGCATAGAGCACTCACACCGCGAGATGGTCGGCGGTGTTTTCCCCCCGTCATCAAGAGTCGAGTTGGACGCAAAAAGGGAGCCTAAAAGGTCGGCTTTGTCTTTTGCGTCATGGGCCAGTGAGTCGTCCTCCCTGTGCAGAGATGGTAGTGATGGCTTACAGAAATTCCCTTGGACAGCCTTGGCGAGAGACCAGAATGCACGGGTTCCCGAAGGAAGGCGAACTAGTTTCTCGCCAATTCTGCCTATGTGCTCTGACTTTGCCTTGGCAATAACTCTTTTGAAGGACCTGGAGGCGAAGTTATACTTCTTTTTAAGTGTGCTGGTTTTTACATCCCGAGTCGCCGAAGCCGCAGCCCAGGCTTGATAACACTCCTGCTTACTGCGTAATGCAGTTTTACAGGAGCGACCAAACCAAGGCTGAGATCTGCCTCCGATGGGTACCACAGATGATGGAATAAATAGTTCCATTCCCTGTAGCACCACATCAGTGACAGAGTCAGCAACAGCGCTGGGATCATCCGGCGAGAAGCAAACCCGCCCCCATGGGTAGGATGCAAAGAAAGACCGCATTCCGTCCCAATCCGCCGACCTGTAATGCCAAACACGGCGGCAACCTGCAGAACGCAACCGCGAAGGGAGCGTGAGTGGCACCATACTCCGGATCAAACAGTGGTCCGAAGAGCCGAGAGGGGCATCGACGGAAACCTGATATCCGTCCGGATGAGAGGTCAGCAGAAGGTCCAACAGGGAAGGTGTATGATCCTCCACATCTGGAATCCGCGTAGGCGAAGTAACCAGTTGTGTCAGACCATATGCCAAGGCAAAGTCATAAACAGATCTCCCCGCATGATCGGTTAAACGTGAACCGAGCCATTCGGCATGGTGGGCGTTAAAATCGCCAAGGATCACGATCTCTGCGGATGGGACCTGTTGTAGCAAGGAATCTGTAGCCATTTGGACGTGGTCGATGAGTCGGTCTGTTTCGGCATTACCGCTATGGGACCTATAGAGGCACCCGTAGACGCGCGGATGGTCGTCGCTGTCTACGCGTAGCCAAAGGATGGACAGGTCCGAACCTTCAAGACTGCCGAGGCGTCGAGAACAGATGTCCTCTCTGACATACACGCAAACTCCAGCCCGAGGCACAAAGGAGTGCTCCAATTTGTACCCAGGGTAGGAGAGATACGAAATATCAGCCGGAGAGGAAACCTGCGTCTCGGTCAGGAAGAGCAAGGCCGGCTTCGCCGTCTCGAGATGGTAGTGGACGGCGTTTAGGTTAGAGTTAAGTCCCCTGATGTTGCAGAAATTCACGGATAGCGTGGCAGGGGTCGCCTTTGTATTGTCGCTCTGTTTACCCCGAGCAGTTATGTTTTTGAGCGGAATTTTGCCCCCCCCAGAATACGCGGGGCAGCCTGAGCACCCACGCTCAGGATTGGAATAACATGGTCGTGGATGCTCAGCGAGGGATTCTCCAGGGGTACTGGTACCCTCCTGGGGTAGTCTATTGTGTAATTCCGCTACCATGTTGATGGGGGGGGGGGGGGATTGGGCCTCCGGCCACCTGCACTCACCAGACGAAACGCAGAAGCAGAGCTTCTACTTCACGCCGGTATTCTGTGAGGTCGTGGTACTAACCCGGCTCGAGCCGGCCCATACGTGCAACAGCAAAAACTGCTGCATGGCTCTACCACCGTTATAGATCGAGAAGACCTTTGTGCCCTTTCGAGATCATAAATTACGTTATGACCCAGCGTGTGTGCATGTACTATCGGATGGCTTGCATGTTTGCACATTTTATATGTACTCGTAGCTTGCAATAACTGTCTACGTGTCATAAATTTCCCCCGGTTTTCATTGATTATTCATATTGTTACGCGCCACTATTAATGTCTTGTACATGGCAACACTAGTTACACTAGCGCCCTCTAGTGTCGAGTAGCAGAACTAGAAGAGTCAAGATCCTTCCAGAAATTTCGGGACCGATATGTACTCGAACATTCTAGATGTCGCTACAGTAGAAGGTTCTGAAAACTATCTGAGGCCCTATATAAGGCCGGTATAGACCATGACCAAGGCAGTATTGAATTGGCGATACAAGAGAATACTTCGAAGCGAAATAACTGCGAACTAAAGTGATTGTGTTTTATTATTAGTGTGGTTTTAGATTGTAATTAGTGTTGTGTAATTAAAGTGTCATTTTTTTAAATTCAATCGGAAGTTTTTAATTGTCGCGAACCCCAAGCTCGTAACAATATTATATTGATCCAAATGGTTGGAATTATTTGCACGTGAATACAACGTGTTCCTCTTGATGAGAAGATTGAAAGAGCAATTATTAAGCTTGTGCGTTTACCATCCAAGAAAACCAGACTCATTTTTCATATCAAATCCAAATTAATGGAATCCATTGTTAACTGCCAGCTCATCCGGTACCTTGAGGATCACCAGCTGATTAGTGACTGCCAGTACGGTTTTCGTCAGGTTCGATCAGCTGGTGATCTTCTGGTCTACCTGACCCATAGATGGGTGGAGGCAGTAGAGTCCAAGGGGGAGGCGTTGGCCGTTAGTTTGGACATTGCGAAGGCCTTCGATCGGGTTTGGCACAAAGCGCTTCTTTCGAAACTCCCTTCCTATGGGCTTCCCGAGAAATTGTGCAATTGGATCACCAGCTTCTTTGCAGATCGGAGCATCAAGGTCGTTGTAGACGGTGCATGTTCTGACTGCAAGCCTATTAACGCTGGTGTTCCACAAGGCTGTGTGCTATCACCAACGCTGTTTCTTCTGCATATCAATGATATGTTGCTAACTGGTAACATTCATTGCTATGCGGATGACAGCACTGGTGATGCTCTATACACCGGCCGTGCTAATATTTCTCGGGAAAACGTCTCCGAGTAACGGAATAAACTTGTGTCTGAAGTCGAGTCTTTGCTGGACAAAGTCTCGGACTGGGGGCGACTAAATCTAGTCCAGTTTAATCCTCAGAAGACACAAGTTTGCGCGTTTACCGCTAAAAAGAACCCCTTTGTCGTATCTCCTCAGTTTCAAGGCACTCCCCTAGTTGCCTCAGCCAGTATCGGAATCCTTGGCGTCGACATATCGAGTGACGTGCAGTTTCGTGGTCACTTGGAAGAGAAGGCCAAATTAGCCTCTAAAAAGCTTGGCGTGCTCAGCAGAGCGGGACAGTATTTCATGCCGGCACACCGCCTGCAACTTTACAAGGCGCAGGTTAGGCCTCACATGGAATACTGTTCCCATCTCTGGGCAGGGGCTCCCCAGTGCCAGCTCCTTCCACTTGACCGCATCCAGCGCAGAGCGGCTCGAATCGTCAACGACCGAGCCCTATCCGATCGGCTCGATTCATTGGCACTGCGAAGAGATGTTGCATCTCTTTGCATTTTCTTTCGCATCTACCATGGGGAGTGCTCTGAGGAATTGTTCGGATTAATTCCAGCCGCCAAATTTCACGAACGCACATCGCGGCAGAACTCCCGATACCATCCACACCATCTGGATGATTGGCGGTCCTCCACTGTGCGATTTAGAAGATGTTTTCTTCCTCGCACGACTTCCTTGTGGAATCGATTACCATCAGCGATTTTTCCGGACCGATACGACTTAGGGACCTTCAAGAAAAGAGCGTACTCCTTTTTAAAAGGCCGGCAACGCATCTGCAATTCCCTCCCTGGTGTTGCAGTTGTTCATGGGCGGCGGTAGTCACTTACCATCAGGTGAGCCGCATGCTCGTTTGCCCCCTCTCCTATAAAAAAAAATATCACTCATGAATCGCAATAGTTTCATTTCTAGAATAAGGATGATAAACGAACATAGTCCACCTAATGGTAAGTAGATGCTGTTGCCGATAGACATATAGGTACATCTATCCTTGAATAAGGATTACAGAAAAAGGTGCAGAATGCATTGTCAGCCTAAAAGACTAAGGTAGATTGAATTACTACTAGTAAAAAAATCAGCAGCTTTGTACATTGACCAAACGAAACACAGTAGCACTAAGATGCTATTTTACGCCGGTATTATGAGAGCATGGTTCCTCCCTGATAAGCCGACCTATTTCTACTGCGACCATATTATAATTGTCTCCACCACGTACAATATATGTGATAAAAATATGTACAATATATTATAAAATAAAAAAACCTACCCTAAAAAAACAAAAATCTGTTTGATTCAAGCAGTGTTGTTCGATATAATAAAACCAAAAACGTCAAAACTACGCCAACCTTGACTCCCACTGCACTAGAGTTACAAAATTGCACAGCAGGAGGGTAGAATAAAATCGAACATGCGGAGGTAAGGATATGTTCTTGCGTTTTTGGCATCTGACGTATTCACTTAACGCATTTTCATTTGCCTGCTCAAATATTGCATTATTTATTTATTTATTTACAATAATTGCAATTTACACTATTAAAGTTTTACAGTCTGCCAATAAAATGCTGATGTAAGTAAATGTGAAATGAGAGATCGACGAGTAAAGTAACAATCGGCAATCTTTTCACTGTTAGCTACAGATCTGCTCTAATACTAAAAGTATTTGTTGGTATGGTAGGGAGTAGTCTTTCACGCTGCCGTCCCGATATTATTTACATACAGCTGCAGTTGAAGAAGCTACGTTACATGCAGGTTTCCTCACGATGTTATGTAATGCTTATTTTATATTGATACATATCAACTTCTCAACAATGCATGGGGTTACTAATAGAGAAGGCCTCAAAGGCATTAAGTCCGTCCTTTGCATTCTTTGTTGTTTTCCTTTACCACTGGGCATACCACATCGAAAATCAGATCCTTAAATTCTTTTGCTGCCGTTTTGGATTCAAATCTAAGCAAATCCCTGAGCTTCTCGACAGTGTATTGCCAGTTTTACGGTAAGGGTTTCCAGATTCGATAGTAGTTTAGATTTAGAAATTTATAATTAAGTGCTTAAATATGTTTGAAGTGACAAAAAACTTAACTTCTAAAACTCAGACTAGGGTAAATATAATGGTAGTACCGATGTGAATAAAAACATTGTTTCACGTAAGCCAAGAAACTAAAAAGCACCTGCGTTAGAACCGGGATCAATGGCAAAATATGCGGAAGGCTTAGAAGCACATTCGACAGTCGCACCCGCCGCACGTCGGCGCCATGTGGAGGCACTTCGCCGTTTATTTTTAATGTTATTATCGTCATATCTTTTAAGAAATAGGTTTTTGATCGTAATACTATAGTTTGATATCACGATGAAAGCCATTTCATCAAACCCAACTTCAATAAAAATTCTTGCGTGAGAATTACATAGAAATTAAATTATATAAGTATTGAAATACGATAATTTTTAAATTTTAGCACAATGAGTCGGCTGGACCGCGTTCCGCAGAAATAATATTCGTGATGCGTGATGTATTGAGTGTAAAGAACTTTTATATTATTATTTTATCAAAAATTTATACATTTTTTACATAAATTTCACAAGGAAAAACATCCAGATTCGGAACAATGATTTGTAGTACAAATAGCTGTTCCGTGCGGGATCCGAACCCGTGGCCCATAGCGCTGCAACTCATTGCTAAGCTTCTGCGCCACGGAGCCGTCTTTTACTGCTAACGAGGTAGAATACCTTCGTCCTTAGGGACAACAATTCATACTGCAATTTGATTATTAATGGATGATAGATGTAAATGCCGATGGGATTTTTTGGGTTCATTTTTTTAACTATTATAAACTGCAGCTTGCTTGCTTAATACCCAGTAGTGATGGAGATAAATCGCACTGAATAATCATAACGAATCCTATTCACCATTGCCTTAAAGACAGACATATTATGATATATACAGTAATCAGATGGATGAAAAGACAGAAGGGCAGATGTTAATATATACCACGCCTTTGCTGTACGCATCACGAACGACGAAACGTACCTAAACGTACGTAATAAGTTCGAATGTGTTGATGTCAACAAGCAAAGGGGTGGAGATCAGCCGAGCTACTGGTGTCCAATGATGATACAGAGAGCAAGTAATTCATTCATGCAATGCCTGCGTACTCTCCCAAAAGTATCCAACAAATTATCATGTGAATACGATTATGTTTTTAATATTTGATTCGAAGATACAGTTTAATTGTATAATGTTAATAGTAAAAAATAATAATGTTTCACCATAGTGTTAAATTGAGAATACAATGTATAAACCATAATTAAGAAGGCATGAAGGATAAGGTGATAAGCGCTCGCATTTAAATTTCATAGTACGTATGCAAGCTGACTTTCATCCTAATCGCCAATGAAACTATTTATTTCAATTTAAGCACGCGTAGTTGAATGGTCTAATAAAAACAGCTTAGTGCTAAATCCCCAAAAGTCTAAATATCTTGCACAAAAAAATCAAGTAGATAGGATTAATAGTTTTACTTTAGAGCTAAAAATACAGAATTAACATATTGACCAAGTGACAGAGGCTAACCTGGGTGTACTAATAGATAAAAATTGTTATTTTAGGTCAAAAAAAGTTTATACCAAGTACGTAAATATTTAAGCTTAGGCCTTAGGATATACAAACATTTGTGAATCACTAATTCTGTCTAAGCTTAATTACGCTGATGCAGTTATAGACGAGTGTCTCCTCTATCACACAAAGAAAGGATGCAAAACGCTTGTTCACGTTTTTGTTTTAACATACCAAAGCGGACCCATGTAACACCTTATCTCAACAATAGTAATTTAATGAATATGCAGTTTCGAAGTTCTCTTAATTTTGCCAGCTTATTGTTTGGTGTCATATTGACACACACACCATAGTATCTTCATAACAAATTACACTTTTCACAGCGACACGTTAGAATAGCAACTCGGTTTGTATATCCAAGACACAGTACATCAGCATCTCGTGGTAGCTTTCGTTATTCTGCCACGAGATGCTGGAACAACATTCCACCACCAATTAGAAATCTAGCTTCAGGTTCTAGGTTTAAATATAATTACAAAAAATACTTAGTATTAAAAGTCAACTTATTGAAAATTATTTTTACTGTATCTTACATACTTTCCTATTCCGTTTATTCGTTTCTTTTTAATCTTATTTTGAGTAATTGCTACTTTTATTACATTAATTTATTATAAGTACTTATATATGTTATAGTGTAATCGTGTGTATAGTTTAAATATATTACGTGTGCATATTGACTTAACATTGTATAATAATGAATATTGTTAAGTTTAATTTTTGATAAATTTTTATTGGCACCCACGGAAAATCAGTGTCGAAGTACTTTGTCAGTACCAAGACTATGCCGAGACCTTTTTTAAACATCTATCAAATTTATAATATGTTATTATTTTAAGTAAACTGCGAAAATGTGTTACTGAATAAACTTATTTTCTTTCTTTCTATTTAGTTTAAGAGTTTATTTACCACGTGCCCAGCAGAGAAGAAAATCATGATGACGAAACAATATCTAGGAAATTACCGGAGTCCTTTCTTTGTCATTAAACCATCTAAGTATCAGGAGAAATAAAATAAAAGATATATTATAAGAATTTAGATAAGAGGAATTTACGTACTTGGCTCAGCATTGGGAGCTGTTTCTTTACGTAGTTATTTACTAGGCTTGCTGTTTTGCTTGTTTTTTCTTCGTAACTAATTTAAAAAGTTATATTAAATAATTTGATATGTGAATATAAAATATTTTCTTTTTTTTAATATATTAATTCTACTACATCACATTATAAGAGCGCTAAACGACAGGCGTGCAGAAAGAAAACGTATAAAAACGCTATTAAGAAAGTCATGAGCTGACTGGTGACTTCTTTTAATGTCATTTTTGGAATGAAGGTATTTTCTTCGGTAATATTAAGTAAAATTGCAGCCTAGCTATATACGTCTGACTCCATAATTTTTCTTTCGCGCTGGCATATTACAACCGCCATCAAAACATTTTATTTCTCAGACAAGCAGCCTTCCTCATGATGTTTCTCTTCACTGCCAAGCACTTGTTAGATCTGCACTTAATATTTAGTCAGCTGGGATGGAACACAGGTTGCCGCGTACTGTAAAATTTAATATGAGTAGGAACCCTGAATCAAAACGTGATTGTATTTCTGCTATCTTACAATAATATAACATCCAAATTCAAAAGCATCCGACAGTTGTGAACTGGGAGATTGATCAATTCGAAACAAATACGCGGTGGATAAACCCAACATCAAAACAAGACTAAATCTTACAGTGAATTGCAATGTTATTGTCACTTTGTAACTGTTGGGAGAAAACATAAATCTAAAGATTTATCAGCGACGTCCATCTCACTGTAAACAAGGAAACCGAACTCGAAACACAAAAGAAACCGTGATAAGCGGGAGCAGTAAATTAATCCTAGAGAGGGGAGAAATTGTATATTTTAATCCATGAAATAAAATTCCAGATCTACTTTCGTTTACCGTAATGGTGATAACTAGTATGCATGAGTAAATTTGCGAAAACAAATAATTCTTGTATTTTTCTATCAATTTATTTTTCGCTGTCTTAACTATCTCGTTGTCATCTCGTGTTTCATCGATCTCTTATTGAGTTTAAAGCTTTAAAGTCTCTTTTGTCGTGTCTGTATTTACTTTTATTTTTAAATAATTTTAGTAGTATTATCAATCTTGAAGTCATCTTCTCTCATATAACACGAAATAGGATATAATACAAACGTGTTATATCTCTTAGTTAATATCCATAGAAAGATAGGTCACGCCTGATAATTGATAAACTTTTAACGAAAAGAGAAAACTTTTTCTCAACGGAGTAACCAAGACCTTGTCTTTATCAAACGTGATGTCACATTGACAGTTACAGTCTTAAAAATGTTAATGAACAAAATCAAAACTCGTTACGCCGGTGACAACGAATTTATATCAGAAAATATATGTACCTATAAAAGAGAAAACTGCTTTGTATCATATAACTGTAGCCTCTATTAGTATTACTTACGGCATGGAGATATTCTTTTGGATGGTGTACATAGTTCAAACCACATACCTAAAAAAAATATAAAAATGTGTCTTATTATAATAATCAACTTAATATTTGTTCCCGTTGTAGTTATTTAGTTATATTTGAAATAAACGGTATAGAGAAATTTTATCAACATTTCAAATTAACATAAAAAGTAAATTTTAATTAACAATTATAAAATCTATGGAATTATATATTGTCATGAAGATTACTTGCGTGTAACGAGTACTTCATACATTTCTGACTGAGAGCTTAATAACTTATTCAAAAATACATTAATCCGACCGCACAAGTAGTGTCCAGGCAGAAGTGGCATCAATAAAAGCAATTGTACAGCCTCGTGAATAATACACCGGACAGTTATGTGTCGGTTGTCGAGAGGACCCAGCGCCAACGCAAACGTAACAGCTTATCCGACAGGTGAAAACTATAAATAGACCGTTTAGAGTTGATCTGCTAAAGTAGTACCTCTCGGTGATCATTTATGTTCCTTATCAAATTAATGCAAAATTACTATAACTTATAAGTTAAAAGCTACTATTATTCATTTGTATCAAGTAATATTTATCGGTTAATATATAGGACGTAATGTTGTATCGGAGCCATTAAAGTATGTATCTGTAGTGTCATTAATATAAGAATGTGTTTACACCGTTATAAAAATATTTCACACATGTTACCGTGTAGTGTCGGTGTAAAAATATTCACTACCCCATATCATACACACAGAAAGAAAATGAAACATGAGCAGCAGCGTCTTCCTGATGACAACTGAAAATAATAAAAAAAACTATGACAACTAAGACGAAATCCCCCTTATGAGACAATCTATGGGGGAGGCCTACGTTCAGCAGTGGACTTTTAATAGGCTGTTGCGGTAATGGTACACCATTACTCTCTACGTTAAATGCAATCACATCTACAAATTTCCTAATTGGCTGAACGGTAATTAATTTACAGCGCACAGAGCGATTTTCACGGGTTACAAATTAGCAATTCCACTGCTTCTTATTCATCAGTCTGTAAAAGTCCACATCTGGACATGGGCCTCTCCTGTTGTAGGGAGGATTAGGCTTAATCGTCACGATTAGCAGGCGTACTCGTATTGATGACAGCAGTACCTGACATCTCAAACCGTGCGGAAACCAGATGGTTATTATATCCGACATCTATCTGGAGGCATTAAATTATTTTGATATTTCTCATAGTCGACTATTACGACACCCACGGGACAAAATAGGATGATAGAATCTCTAACACCGGCACAAGGCTAACAGCTTTTTGGTTATTACTAAAGTTGTCAACTTCATTGCATATCTTTAGAGTCGTCTATTCTCTCGTCTGAAGCCCATAGTAAATTAATAGTTTAATATATATAATACAATACAATACAATGATTTTCTTTCAGGCATCAAGGACTTAAAAATTAAGAACATTGTCCCATAGCAATATATACCTTAACCTAAAAATATATATAAAAATAGACATAACAATATTTAGGGAACTTTGTTCTTTGGCGCGTCCCTGTATCGGAGATACACTACCCCAGAGGGCCAGAAATCGGGAGACAGGAATGTCTCTTTGTGTTTTGTAGGAACCTGGGGTACGTAAGATTTGAATTTCCTTGACCTATTAGACTCCACACGCTGCAAATGTAAAGAGATCGAATCCTCAATGCGGCATCGGCTTCGTTCTCCCACGAAACGCAGGACGTCTTCTCCCGACATACTTTTGTCCAAACGAGAGATGTAGAGCTGTTTGGTTGGCTCTACAACATGCAGAGTTATACTGACGTTTATTTTCGCGGTCCCACGCTGGTTACTTACGGGTTTCAACCGACGTCCCTTCTCAACAAGGGTAAACCCGTCCTTATTAATCTTGTCTTGGGTCACCACTGGAACTGACTTTATTTCCACATTCTTTCGCTTTCGACCACAAGAGGGTATCGGTTGTGGAGATTTTCGGGCTACATCCACAAACGTCTTCCCTTGTTGTGAAGTTGGCTTCGGCGGAGGAGTACTCATGGGTTCAGACAAGAGCTGAGGTGGTGATGCAATGACGATCGAGGTTGCTCTAGTTTCACGGTCATCAACCCCCTGACAGACGGTATCGCGTGACGGAGTCGCAATCATCGGTGAAATGTGACTACTATTACGGTTACCGCGTGTCATATTTACATTCTGCCAAGGTGGTGAATTCGCAGATGTTGCAAGTATGCTGCGCAACATAGTGACTTCGTTCCTCAGCTGTGTTGCGGCTCGTTCCAATTCTCCAAATTTGAGACGGATGTCGGTAACTTTGGCGTTCAACGTGGTGATGTCTTTCAACAATCTGGTGACGTCTACGTGATCGAACCTCACGGGAGGTAGCTTGTTGAGATTACGCGCGACGAAAGTTGGTATGTCATCAGGGTCGGTCGCATTGAACAGCCTGAAGATGTCTTGCAGGTTTTTCTTACCGCGTCCATCCCTGTGACGTATGATAAGACAGATTTGGGTCAAGGCTGAATCTGCTAACACCTTCTTCGCTTGGATGATTTCGTCCTCGGTGATGCTTGTCATCAGTATTTGGTCCAGAGACACCTGGTCCGTGAGGTTCAATTTTGTTGAACAAAGGTCAGCTCGTGGACTACGACGGTTTCGGAACGTTTATTTTGACACGCCATTTCTAATTATTTTCGCGCAGTAGGTATGTTTACGCTACGAAAATATTCAAGATTCGGCATTAGGCGAAGCGACTTCAGTGACCAGTAGTAGAAAAAATGTTGCAAAATCTCACCCAGCTCTTTTGGACTCAACGGAAAGGCGTGCTAAGAGGCTCAGTGACGCAATTTAAAGCCAAGCTACTACACCGTCGTATGTACATAAATACAAAAATCTTTTTGTTAAAAATATTGACGTACATTTTGTAAATACTAATAACAAGCACAAGGTAGTACTACCAGTTACTCGACTCTAAAGAATTCGTAATTCCACTGTAGAACAATGTATACGCTTTTACAACAATGTCCCAAAAAATATGCAGGGCCTATTATTCAATTTTTTTTTACCAAAAGCTATTTCTAATTTATGAATTTTATATTAAATGCATTGTAAATTATTATTAATTATTACTTAAAAAGTGTGTCGCTGGGTTGGTAAAAGCATAAATTACTAAAAAATACATTCTTGTATACTACATTAAATATAAATTGTTCGATTGTAGTATAATTATTGACTATAAGGCGTAGTTCTTAGAAGTGAAGCATACCTACGTTTTCCTTTTTTGAATGAAATCGATTGCAAGTCTCCATAGGCTGCTGTACCTATTTACCTCCCAGTGGACTTTTATTTTGTTTGTTACTAAAACATTATTTTAATATTTCCAGAGACAAGAAGATTATTAGCAGGTATGCGAGACTAAGTAACGTGATCAGAATATCAAGGACGGGTGGATGTGGAGTAATTTATGATATGTGTCCTGTAAATAATATTGTCTTTGAAGCTGCTTGTTATTTGACGACGTTTATGATCAAAATTCAAGATGCAAATGCGTTATTGCCCTTGGAGTTTTTCAATACCATTGCATGCAGCCACTTATTGCCAAAACGCGACTGCGTACTGCTGCTACTTTAACTATAGGTCAAATGCTGCGTTTCATGAATACACTTCTATTGATTATGTACATTATGCACGAAGAAACTACTCTTGAAGTCCCTTTTAATATTTTTTTCTGCTTCAAATTAAGAAGAATGGCAAAAGTTGTATTTATCTAGCAAGACCAATATAATTGGAATCGTGTATTTTGCGTATATATGTTACTGTAAAAGCCCGCATTTTTGTGAATCTTAGGTTTTACTTTTAAATCCTAGGATTTACCAACATGAGCTGGTAAATGTAAGGATTGATAGAAAATGCGACAATTTTTCGCGCTTTTACCGTTAGAGTTTGGTACATCCTAGGTTTAACCAAAGACTATCAGTAAGTGTTGGTTTTGGAAATGAAACAATATATTTATATACGTAGAAAGTATTTATTTAACATTGAATCATATTACCTGCATAATTTTAAAACATTTTTACGGTGATATTTGTAAGTAGAATATAGAAAAATAAAGAGGTTTGTTTTTTGAAAGTAGAATATTGAAATAAAGAGATGATTTATCGATTCATAACAAATCGATTTCTAAAATATATATTTTTTCACAGACTGGCTCATTGAATATTCTTGGCGCAGAAAAATAAAAATAGCGCATAAAGATGTTTTCGAAGAATTAAAGCAATACAATATGTATATAAAATTGATTAATAAATTATGTCTAAGAACCGAATTAATTGACCCCGACTCCACCTGATACGAGTCTGTCCTACACCTAGAGTGTTTTTATAGAGCCGGAGGCGCGTAGGGGGAGCAGCCTCCGCCTGCAGCCGAAGCTGCGGAGGCGAGGAGGGATGCCTGCGATTTGTTACGCAAAGGCGTAGAGGCTGCTCTTCCCGTAGCGCCGGAGACGTTGCAGTCTCAAAATAAAAACAGAGGGGATGACACAGGCATAGTATAAAGGGCCTCTCTTTATACTATGACACAGGTAACGGGGAGGGCTGCACACTGTCCGCAAGTACGATATGCGCTGAACACGTCTAGACATGACTATTTTTCAACATTTACCGTGTCTTAGCGGTAAAACCTAGGATTTACTGAGTGAATGCTTGTAAAAGTCCGAAATAAACGATTACCATAGAACACTTCGGACTTTTACCTTATGGACTTGGTAAATCTTAGGTTTTACCATAGTTCTAGCTTTACAGTAACATTTATACGTGGTATTATGTCATGGTGGTTGCAGCTTTATTATGCTTTCAACACGAATGGTTAGGCTCGACCGGAGTAGGACCACGCTTGTACATTATACCAGTGTGATATAGCAGCATATGCTGCTGTGTTTAGTGTGATAAGTTCAAAGAACCGGAGATCTTTTTAGTGGAAACGAGGCATTCCACCTTTCTACTCAAGCGTGGCAATGCTTCTGCACATAGTTCTTAATTAAGGATAAATTAATGTAGATATCCATAGGCCAAGGCATTCATTTACCACCAGGTGGACAGTGTGCTCGTTTGTCATCCTTATTCTATAAAAAATAATTGCATTAATAGTGTTAACAGCAACAAAATAATTTACATAAACTTCAATTACAACTGATTGTGCACGATGCTCAACAACCTATCAAATACTATTCCATTATCCGCCTACGTGACGTGACGCGTGGGCGACGTCACTTCACGTAGCCTAAGTTGAATGGTCAGTAATTATTTTACCGCTTGAAACATATGAAAGTTTGCCGCATTTATTTTATATTAAACAGTATAACACAGAAATTACTGTGCAACATGCATTTTAATATAATTATTATAATTAGTATTATTGTAAATTTTTATCTCTATAATTCAAACCGTTTCGTTTCTTTTAATGAATAGCGGTAATCCAGATAACGGCAGTGACATAATCTAAGTGAAATAGCATTTAAATAAAACATATTTTTTTCACAACAAGCTTCGGGCTTACGTCATAGTAACAGAGTGAAACCGGCCACAGTCAAGCGTGTGCCTGCTGTACTGCCAGAGGGCTACATCTTGAAGCGAGCTTCTATTAAAACATATTTCAAGTTGCAAGAAGATTTATCAGTTTTTATCATTAGTTAAGGGTAATTTTCCTCTGTAAGATGCAGGAGAGTACAAGCTAGATTGTGAATGTGGTCTCTTTTACTTAGGACAAACAAAAAGATCAATAAAAACTGGTGTAAAAGAACAAATATTTCAGTGAAGAATCAACGCTCCGGGAAGTCTGCAGTCTGTGAACACGTATAAGATCATCCCCGTCACTACTTTAGATTTGAAAGACTACAAACCCTCTAGAGACTATGAAAATCAAAAACACATCTGAATTTCAATAGAAAAGATGGCCGGGTGCTACCATTTACTTAGGATTATATAACTGCAAGACTTCAAGATACTATAAGGTTATTCTGCGTAGATCGTGCCAAAAATTTATAATTTTAAAGTGAAGGTAGCCGTGGTTAACTATGACATTAGAACCTTGAACACCTGAGTTCCCTTATAACCGCGGTTGCTCTGAAGCACTTGAAACGTCGGGAATATAAAATAAGTTAATATACATGAATAAATGCGTAAAACCTAGTTTTATTTTAATGTTTATTATTCCCGTAGACATAAAAAATCATTAAAATAGGATTTTTAACATTCCTCTCCGCAACCATCACCACCACCGGCACTGGAAAAAATCGTTCGCTATTATCGTAACTAGCCGCTATTATGCCACGAGTAAAATCCATTTTAGTGGTCATCAAAAATGAAAAATTTCTAGACAAAATAAGAGCCAGATAGCCGAGTATTGCGATAGGGTGAGCTAAGAAACAATATCGCGATCCTCGCCCGCATCACAGATATATTAGTTTGATTCTATTCTAATCAAGTCGAAATTGTATTATATTCTATTCTATATGGCTGCCTCGTTGGTCTAGAGGTCAAAAACACGATTGCTGATCATGAGGTCGTGGGTTCGAATCCCAGGTTGGATCAAATTCAGTGATTGGGTATCAAGAAATTCTCAGGATGTTGGTGGTATTTCACCCCCGTGCCACGGAAAGCACGTCGGCCCTCCGTTCGTGTCGAACTACCGTCCCATCGGACTATGAGAGTGAGGGAATAGAGAGTGTACCTGTGCTTGCGCATACACTAGGGCGATGTAATCCTGTCTGTTGAAGACTGACCGCCGTGATTCGCTAATTCGGTCCGGAGAACATAATTATTATATTACTTAAAGCATTTTAAGTGCTGATTTACCACGTGCTCGACTTTGAAAACCAACATCTTGAGAAATATAATATATAGTTAATATTTGACGGCCCCGTGGCGCAGTGATTTAGCAATGGGCCCCGCGAGGGCCGCCGGTTAGAATCCCGAATGGAAAAAGTATTTGTATGGCCTACAAATAATTGTTCCGGGTCTGGATGTTTGTCCATGAAAACCCTAGTGTAAAGACATTTTATTATATTTTTGTATATGATAAGGTGACAAACGAGCACACAGTCCACCTGATGGTAAGTGGTTGCTGTGACCCATAGACATCTACATTTATCCTCAATAAAGAATAAAAATGCAGATGCGTCGTCACCCGTGAGGACTAAGATGGAATGCCTCTTTTCCAGTAAAATGAGTCTCCGGTTCTCTACACTCACCATACGAAACACAGCAGTGTCAAGCTGCCATTTTACGCTGGTATTCTGTGGGAGCGTGGTCCTTCCCCGGTCAAGCCGACCCATTCGTGCTACAACTAATATAGCTGCAGCATGGCTCTACCAAATAAAAGAAAATACTAAAGAAAGAAGTAATATTCTACGGTCATGTAGCTCCGTTACTACGTATTGCGGCAGCTTGTTGGGCGGTAACCTTAAACCCCTTTTAGGAAATAAAAGAAAGGTATACATTTAGAGATGTTTGACACATATATAAATGGAAACAATCAGAATACAAAGTTAACATTTTGAAAGTTAATTCCATTGTTTCTAAAGTTTGCAATTAAGGCGCTACCACACATTTGAATTTACTTCCAGATAAGTTATGAAACAATTTGCGAAGGATACAATGAGACCGAACCTAAAACTACAATTAAACTTCCCGTTAAGGTGGGATCACATAAATGTAGCTGCAGTGTTGTAAGGGGTCTTACCTTTAAACCCGTATTTATAAAGGTAAGCATTACAAACTTCCCTGTTGCCTTTGAACCTTAAACTTTATGGGTTGGAAATATAGTATCGTTTCATAATAGATTTTGAAACCATTTAACATTGTTTAACAACCAGATTCAAATTTCTATATTGTAATTGGCGACTAAAATGCTGCTATCAACGTGCGTGTTTTTTTCAGCATTTGCCACAGAATAATTTATTTATATAGAATAAAAAGAAAGTAGAAGCATGCTGCAGCTATATTAGTAGTATAGTTGTAGCACGAATGGTCGGCTCGACCGGGGAAGGACCACGTTCTCACAGAATACCAGCGTAAAATAGCAGCTTAACACTGCTGTGTTTCGTATGTTGAGTGTAGAGAACCGGAGACGCTTTTTCCTGGAAAAGAGGAGTTCCATCTTAGTCCTCACGGGTGACAACGAATCTACATTTTGATGCGCAAACGAGGATAAATGTAGACGTCTATGGGCCACAGCAAACAATTACCATCAGGTGGACTGTGTGCTCGTTTGTCACCCTATCCTATAAGAAAAGATTTATCTTCATTTAATAATCATAGTGCAGTTGCGTATTCACCCGTGAGGACTAAGATGGAATGCCTCTTATCCAGTAAATAGGGTCTCCAGTTTTCTACACTCAGCATACGAAACACGGCAGCATTAAGCCACTACTCTGCGCTGGTATTCTTTTAGCAAAAATAAAGAAGCATTATATATTGTGGAGAGGTTATCCTTAAAATATTAACTAAAGCATATTGTTCTGAGAGATCGTCTATGTCATGGCATTACAATAGAGTAATGTGATATACTACAGTTTTATAGAGGACATCAATATCTACAATAAAGTCTGTGATACCATATGTTTAACTATTACAGTTATGTCACAATAATCACTTTTTTATATTAAAATATGAAATAGTAACGCCGGTACAAACTAGGCCACATTATTCGTACCTTGTATCCAAATAAATCACTTCGTATTAAAGGCTATATCAGTACCTGTACCATGCATACCCATCAATATTTTAGTATTTTTTTTAGTTAATTCAGTAACCGTCCGTCGTAAATCGTGATGTC
The DNA here is from genome assembly GCA_033319125.1 of Parnassius glacialis. Lineage (NCBI taxonomy): Eukaryota > Metazoa > Arthropoda > Insecta > Lepidoptera > Papilionidae > Parnassius > Parnassius glacialis. The sequence goes on along the minus strand of JAVANC010000019.1, from coordinate 48,480,787 downwards.
TCTTTCGAAGTTCGCATGTCGCGAGGCGCAGACGCGTGATATACGCGGGCCACAGCTAGTTGGTATAAAAAGTTCAGCCATTTTAGTGGTATCTTGTATTTACTTTTAAGTGGTCACTTTGCTCCTTAAATATTTTATACCGCAAAGTCAGTAAATATATTACCATAAATAAAACTAATTTTACGGATTTTATCGCGTATATTAACTTTTTTACATTCCCGACGTTTCGAGCACTTTACAGCACTCATGGTCACGGGGGGGACTGAGGTGTATGACGTCCCAATGTCATAGTTAACCACGGCTACCTCCAGATTAAAAAAATTATTAATTTTTGATCCGATCTACGCAGTATGAACTTACAGTATCATGAAGTCTTGCAGTTGTATGCTTGGGTTGAAATTTAATTTTATTAATTATGGGATCCCAAGCAGATGGTAGCACCCAGCCATCTTCTCTATTGAAATTAGGATGTTTCTTGATTTCAATAGCCTCGCGTATCATCCTTGGAAGGAATCGGTGTTCTTTAGCGAGGATTTGTGGTCTATCAAATCTAATGTAGTGACGGGGGCGATCCTGTACGTGTTCACAGACTGCAGACTTCCCGGGGCGTCTATTCTTCACATCAGCTATGTGTTCTTTAACGCGGGTTTTTATAGATCTTTTAGTTTGTCCTATATAAGAGAGACCACATTCACAATCAAGCTTGTACACTCCTGCATCTTGCAGAGGAATATTACACTTGACTGATGGTAAAAACTGACTAATCTTCTTCGGCGGCTTGAAATATGTTTTAATGGAAGCACGCTTCAAGATGTAGCCAATCTTGTCAGTGACACCTCTGACATATGGCAGTACAGCAGGCACTCGCTCGACTGTGGCCGGCTTCACTCGTTCACTGTGACGTAGGCGCGGGACCCGAAGCTTATTGTCGTGCAAAACTTGCTTGACGTGTTGGAGCTCGGCGGCCAGGTATTTGCTGTCACAGATCCCTCGTGCTCTCTGAAACAAAGATTTACCCACGGTAGCTAACTGTGAAGGATGGTGGTGAGAATCACCGTTTAAGTATCTATCTGTATGGGTCTTTTTTCTATACACAGTGTGGCTCAAGGTGTTATCAGGATTCCGAATTACTAATAGATCTAGAAAAGCTAAAGAATTGTTTGCCTCTAGCTCCATTGTGAACTGAATTTTAGAATTTAAGGAGTTAAGATGGTCTAGAAATGCAGTTACTTTCTCTAAAGGGAGAATTGTGAAAGTGTCGTCTACGTACCGCTTGTAGAATCTTGGGTTTACGGGAGAAGTACGCAGGGCTTTCTCCTCAAAGTCCTCCATGAATATATCGGCAACAATGGGAGATACAGGTGAGCCCATCGCCACTCCATCTACTTGCTTGTAGAACTCCTCCTTCCACAATAGGTAGCCAGATGTAAGGCAGTGTCTAAGTAATACTGCATATTCTACGGGCATGTTGTTTTGCTCTAGCCTTCTAGTTACAATCGAGATGCAGTCTTCAACAGGTAAGCATATGAACAGAGACTGCACATCAAAACTGACCATAGTTTCATTGTCTGCCAGATGTAGGTCTTTAATCTCGCTGACAAAATGGTAGGAATCCTTTGTGTGTGCTCTTGTCTGTCCCCTAAGCGGTGAGAGTATATTCGCTAAGTGTTGAGCCAATTTGTAAGTTGGTGAATCGATGTGGCTCACTATAGGACGTAGTGGAGCATTGGGCTTGTGTATTTTTGGTAACCCATACAATTTCGGTGGTTTGGCACACGTAGGTATTATCGATTTTACGTCTAGATTTAATCTTTCGGAGTGTTTCTTTATGAGATCACTAGTTCTTTTGAGTGTGTTATTTGTTGGGTCATTTTTAACCTTTTTATAAGTACTTGCATCCGACAAAAGTTCTTGTATTTTAGAATTATAATCCGACGTATCCATGACTACCGTGGCATTTCCCTTATCTGCGCGGAGAATCATGAGTTCTCGTTTATTGCGTAGGTTATTCAACGCTTTAAATTCGTCTTTAGGTAGATTCGGTTTTGGCGCAGAACTTCGACGTAACATAGACGAAATGTCTTGACGTATCGCTTCCAAATCTTCCATTCGCATATTGTTTTTAAATAAGCAGTCCTCGACGCTGCAGATAATTTCTTCGTACGGTAATTTTTTAGGTGTTAAAGCAAAATTAAGGCCTTTCGATAATACTCTAATTGTTGCATCATCCAGAGTTTGTTTTGACAGATTATAGACCGCGCTTAATCTATGATCCGCGTTCGTAGTCAATGGTTGCGTTTCGTTCTCACGTTGACTCAGATGTTTGACATTTAATTTGGTCGTTAATTTTTGATATTTTACTATATGTTTGTTTTTGCATTCGTTATATTTATTAATTTCTCGTTTATTTAACGTTTCGATGCAAACATTATAATCAAATGTCGTTAAAACTGCCTTTAACTCACTGAATGATGTGTCTATGGATTTGTTTATGGCATGTAGATCGGAGCGTTTTTGTTGGATTACCGTTCGTAACAACTTTTTACTTGCCTGATTTAAGATCTTAGCGCTTCCTCGAATGTCCTTTTTAGTGGATATTTTGACACACGTAGGAATGAGATTATTGTCGCGACATCTCTTCAAGAATCGCTTAGTCATGAGATCTTCTAATCGGCGAATTTTATTTGCAATTACCAGTCCGTACTGGTTCACATAATGATTTCTTATATTTACGCGAACACTACACATTTAAATAAAACTAATTTTACGGATTTTATCGCGTATATTAACTTTTTTACATTCCCGACGTTTCGAGCACTTTACAGCACTCATGGTCACGGGGGGTCACCATCCTTCACAGTTAGCTACCGTGGGTAAATCTTTGTTTCAGAGAGCACGAGGGATCTGTGACAGCAAACACCTGGCCGCCGAGCTCCAACACGTCAAGCAAGTTTTGCACGACAATAAGCTTCGGGTCCCGCGCCTACGTCACAGTGAACGAGTGAAGCCGGCCACAGTCGAGCGAGTGCCTGCTGTACTGCCATATGTCAGAGGTGTCACTGACAAGATTGGCTACATCTTGAAGCGTGCTTCCATTAAAACATATTTCAAGCCGCCGAAGAAGATTAGTCAGTTTTTACCATCAGTCAAGTGTAATATTCCTCTGCAAGATGCAGGAGTGTACAAGCTTGATTGTGAATGTGGTCTCTCTTATATAGGACAAACTAAAAGATCTATAAAAACCCGCGTTAAAGAACACATAGCTGATGTGAAGAATAGACGCCCCGGGAAGTCTGCAGTCTGTGAACACGTACAGGATCGCCCCCGTCACTACATTAGATTTGATAGACCACAAATCCTCGCTAAAGAACACCGATTCCTTCCAAGGATGATACGCGAGGCTATTGAAATCAAGAAACATCCTAATTTCAATAGAGAAGATGGCTGGGTGCTACCATCTGCTTGGGATCCCATAATTAATAAAATTAAATTTCAACCCAAGCATACAACTGCAAGACTTCATGATACTGTAAGTTCATACTGCGTAGATCGGATCAAAAATTAATAATTTTTTTAATCTGGAGGTAGCCGTGGTTAACTATGACATTGGGACGTCATACACCTCAGTCCCCCCCGTGACCATGAGTGCTGTAAAGTGCTCGAAACGTCGGGAATGTAAAAAAGTTAATATACGCGATAAAATCCGTAAAATTAGTTTTATTTAAATGTGTAGTGTTCGCGTAAATATAAGAAATCATTATATATTACCATAAAATATTACATTTATTTAAATTGACGGCTAAGTAGCCTACTGGCTTAGAAATGAGTTACGGCGGTGAGGGCCGCATTCGAATTCCGCACGGAACAAGTTTTTGTATATAGTCTACAAGTAATTGTTCCATATTTGGAAGTTGGCCCTTGTCCAATTTATGTGTGTAAACTGCTTCCATGACACGGGATCAAATCATAGTGTAGGTGTAATGTATTTAAAAAAATTGATAGTAATTTTATCACTAGTATATAAATATTAAAAGATTTGTAAAAATGTTTTATTAACGTAGTAGAACCAAGCTGCAGCTATAATAAGGTTACAAGCATGAAATAGTCGGCTTGGCCGGGTAAGAATGACGCTTTCACCGAAAACCAGCGAGAAATAATAGCTCAATGTTGCTGTGTTCCGTATGGTGAGTGTAGATGACCGGAGAACCATTTTACTGGTAACAAGGCATTATAACTAAAGTCCGTAGTAGTGATAACGTATCTATATTTTGTTTCTTAATCAAGAGTAGATATAGGTGTCTAATCAACCTAATACTGAAACGGAACACCACATGAAACATTATATTATCCTATAATTAAAGAATTGAAGTTGTAATAAGATATAATAATACTTTTAGTTTTTGTTTTATTTGTGTCAGAACCATGCTGCAGATATATTATGGTTGTAGCATAAATGGGTCGGCTTGACCGGCGAAAGACCCACACTCCCCACACACACGCTCTCACAGAATATCAGAGCGTCGTCATTCCAATTGTGCTGAAAATTTTTTGACCCTACCTTTATCTGTTATTCATTTTCTATTCATTTTATCTTTACAAAATGATACAAATTGAATATATGTAATAGTTATTCACAATAACAATAGTCAGTGTGTTGTCGCAGATTGTGTAATTTACGTACCACTTAAAATTCTTGACTAACTAGAAACAGATAGGTGTGTCGGTCGTATTCCCTGTTTAATTTATTCAATAGTGTTACATGTTACATTACAAAATTGATTTGCTGTTAGTGTCTGAACCCGTATATATCAGTAGGGAGCGGTTTCATTTTTCTCTATCAGAGCGAATTAATCAAGCTTGGCTCCCTTCTACGATTTATCAAAGCATTATATTCCAGATTATTTTACAAATACTTAAGTGTTTTTAAGTTTTTCCACCTTGAAAATAAGTAGTGGTTAAAATAATATATATAATAGCTTGTAAGAATATTAATAACATTTAAACAAACAAGTACGCGGCCCTCTAGAGATTTGTAATTACGGATAGTCCTTTTTCTCAACTTATTTTAAGATAATGCTTGAATATAATCCCACCTGATGGTAAGTGATGATGAAACCCTAGATGGTAAATCACATGTCTTAACCAAAGCCTATTCATTCTTGCCTTAAAGATACCCAAATTGTAATCGGATGGAAAGACAGACAAAATTTTAAATATTTAATAGTTATAGAGACCACTTTTACGCATCTAGAAAATTTCAGATTATACGCTTGGTAGTATCTGAAAATTGTTTAAGTACTGTTGAATTAAATAATTCCATTATGTTCATCGTTAGTGGCGGTGTAATAATATTCACTACCGCATACTGTCCCGTGGGTATCGTAAGAGCGACAGAGGGATACTGATACACGAAATAGGCAGCAGTATCTTCCTGATAATAATTCAAAATAACAAAAACTGCGGTTGCCGACCCGCCTGCCAAGCGGGCAACTATGCCAAAATGTGTCCTATCAGGCAATCTGATGAAGAGGCTTATTTTCACTAGAATTCCATAGACTATAATGTATTACATTCACATATAGATACATAATTACAGGCTACATGTAGCGAATAATAAAAGACGTGTCAATTAAGAAAAATGGCTTTACCAAAAAATTACATTAAGGAGTTTATATTCACTTACTATGAAGAAATAGCTATTCTATGTGGGATTAAAATCGGCGTTCATCAGCGCCGCACCATGTCATTTAGTATCTGCACTGCACTACTCTTGCCGTCAAAACATATTTTGAACAAGTGAGCACGAAATTTCAAAAGAATTATAAAGTCATTTTAAACAAAAATAAGATTTGTTTCATAATTTCCATAGCGACCAAGATAAGGCACACCTTCTAGCTGTTTCGACTAAGGAATCTAGTCACTGGTTACACGCTTTCCCATCAAGTAATCTCGGCACATTACTTGATGCGGAAAGCTTACGCATTGCCGTAGGAATCTGACTAGGAGCGGCGATTTGTCAACCCCATCAGTGTCCTTGTGGTAGCAGCGTCGACAAGTTTGGGCTCCACGGACTTTCATGTAAAAAAAACGCTGGTAGGTTTTCACGACACAGTTCTTTGAACGATGTCATCCGAAGGGCTCTTGTCTCTATAAATGTTCCCTCGGTTTTAGAGCCTTGTGGAATATTTAGAGACGATGGTAGGAGACCCGACGGTATGACATTGGTCCCTTGAGAGAGAGGTAAAGCCCTAGTGTGGGATGCTACTTGCGTAGACACTCTGGCGGCCTCTCATCTCAGGGGTACCTTGTTTAGAGCCGAGGCGGCATCAGAGGCAGCTGAACTGAGTAAGTGGCGCAAATATGAGTCTCTGAGAGATGACTACATATTTGTGCCATTTGCTGTAGAGACTATCGGTCAGTGGGGTCCACGTGCGGTGGAGTTCCTAAAGGAACTCCATCCGCGGCTGGTCGTTACTGCTGGTGATAAGAGGGCTGGTTCTTTCCTCGCTCAAAGGCTAAGTATTGCCATTCAGCGGGGAAATGCAGCCAGCGTTCTTGGCACGATACCGCGGGGAGTAAGACTGTATGATATTTAAGTTTCTATTCTAGTTTTAGTTTTTTTTTATTATTATTATTATAGTTTTAAACATATACTTAGCATCTTCTTCGATGGTAAAATCAAATTGTTTAAAAAAAAAAGTTTTTCCTGAATATTCAAACCTTTTTCGTTGTATTCTAAAGATTCATTGACAATTTTTTGTTTTAAGTTTTTGTAATACTACAGCTATAAGTAGATATTATAGGTAAACTACTTTTGATGCAATTTTCATCTTTACTGTATCGTGTTTGTTGAAATTAATCTATTTTATAATTTATTTCGAAAAAATACAATGGAAATTTCGTTCCTTTTCGAAGCGACTACAATGATGCAAAGAATAAGAAATTTAAATCTAAAGTACATATTTAAAACTACATCCATTTTAAATTGACATTTCTCAAGATAGAACAACAATAAAATTTGGTTATTTATAGAGCTTTTTGCTGTAGGGAATGGAATATTTATGAAGTGCAGAACGATGAACTCTTTGTCCACATTTTTCCGATAGTTACAAACGGGTGTACATTCAACGTGATGGTTTCGCCAGCCCAAGGGCATTTGAAACTATTTGACGTTGCAATGTCAGACATACGAGGGCAATCACAACGTAAACAGGTAGGTAGAACTACTTTTCCAGGAGTCCATTTACAATGATTCCCTTCTGCAGCCCACGGCCCTCTGTAACTAAATTTAAACAAAGAAGGCTACATCTACGTTTTCATCTTTTTTAACAATTGTAAGCCAGTACTTGCCTCATATCCCACCTGAACGTAAATGGTGTTTTAGCAGAAAATGGTAAAGTGCACTGACTTAGCCCCACAAAAGCTTATTCACTCTTGCTTGAAACCCACGTTATATCTCCTCCCCTTTATACCCTTCAGAGCGGAACCCAGCTGTGCTCGCACTGCATTTAGGTAGCATAAATAAGTAAGTAAGTAAGACTGTAGCACCTATTTAGACGGATTCCAAGGCAGAAAAGGAGAATATTATATATATCATGTATCACTCATACTCCTGTGGCGCAGTGACTCCGAACTTGGTGCAGTGACCCTGAACTGGGTCTTGGCCTCCGACACGAGAACATAATATCATTTCTCCCTGTCCTGCGCAAACTGTCGCCAGTTGTCTTCGGCTAGAAGCGCACGCAGTTCAGCTTCCTACCTGTCGCTCCAGCGATATTTGGCTCGAACCACTGAATGTCGGCTAATCGATTTACCCAAATATGCTCTCTTTATACTTCGATCCTCTTACATCCGTTCTAGATGATCGAGGCACCGGAGGTGATGTGCTTTTATTTATCCAATGATGTTTGACTTTACGTTACATACACAGTTCCAGCCTATTGAAGGCCTCCCCCATAGGTTGCCTATAGGAGGATATTTGCTATAGTTGCCACGCTTGGCGAGCGAGTCGGCAACCGCAGTTATTTTAATTTTAAGCGTTATTAGGAAGACGCTGTTGCCCATCTCCTGATTTGTTTCTCTCTGTCGCCTCTTACTACCACTACAGGATGATATGAGGTAGTGGATATTCTTACACCACCAATACACGATATATATACTCATAGATATACTTAATATACGCATGTTAAGTATATGTATATACATAAGAGATAAGGGTTACCATAGCTCCCATACATAGTAATGTCCAGTTTGACGCACGCATCGCACCGGTTCTGACGTCTTCGTGAATAATTCAAGTGACAGATATCTGTCGAGCGTCGAGAGGGCACTTTGATCGACGCTACATAGGGCTAACACGTCGCGGAGATAACGAAGCTTATCGGATGAGTGACAACTACAAATGGTTTGTTTAACGATAATCCATATTTTAAAGTTTGCAAGGGACATAAATACTAAATTTCGAACGTAGGATAATTTTAACTGTTCATTACTTGCGGTAATATATTTTCAATTTTGCAAACGTGGTGACAGGATGATATGGAGTGGTGAATTATCTTAAGTCGTGTAATTGCGGCGTAAGACTATTAGAATATCGTCTTCGGCAAGAGTATTCATCACCGCATCATGACGATTAGAATGATGATGATTTTCTTATATTACTTTCAACCTTTAGCCATGGTAGATAAAAAGGTACGCTTGACCGTGCGTAAATAAAAACGTGCGAGTATGCTAAACGCATGTACAGCGATGAAATTGTCCGTGTACAACATCCTGTAAATCAGAATCCTGCAGTTGTCAACGCTCATTTAGTGGTGCATATTAATCAGTCGAATTGTTATTTTGCAACAACGGAAATCGCTCTGCGCAATAAATTCACTAACATTGAAACAATTAGGTGATTTGTTGCTTCGTATGCACTTAATTGGAAGCTGTGTAGTACCAATTAAATTAAATTGAAATGTAAATTGGCACGCATTCATGAGTACCAAGCAAAAAAATTAGTAAAAAGAAACCGTACCCTCACTCCCTATATGAAACACAATGTGTTTTTTTGCGATTTTAAGCTTGTATAAGGCAAACGGACTACGTTTTCCAGCCGAGCTGACCCATTCGTACTACGGTATAGTATATTTGTAGTTTTGTAGTACGAATCTACCACGTTTATGACGTAGTTTGAAATAAGGATGAGGCAAATCATGTTAGTGCTCAGGGGTGATAATACATCTTCATTATAATTCTTAATTGGGAATACATGTGGCTAATGCTCGCCCACGACGTGGTAGAGCCATGCTGCAGCTTAGTAGTATAGTTGTAGCACGAATGGGTCGGCTCGACCGGGGAAGGACCACGCTCCCACAGAATACCAACGTAAAATTGCAGCTTAACACTGCTGTGTTTCGTATGGTCAGTGTAGAGAAGCGGAGACCCTTTTTACTAGAAAAGAGGCATTCCATCTTAGTCCTCACGGGTGACAACGCATCTGCATTTTGATTCGCATACGAGGATAAATGTAGATGTCTATGGGCCACAGCAACCACTTACCATCAGTTGGATTGTGTGCTCATTTGTCATCCTATCCTATAAAAAAAACAAAGCTCAAAGAACCGACAACTGATGGGCAAGAAAGGATCTCGAGTCATACTGCTTGTACTTGTCAGTGTATAATATAATAAGTGTATAAGTGTAGTGGTGGGTGACCGCCCCCCCCCCCCTCCCCCATCCACAAGTAGACTATGAACTAATAGTCTTACTGCTACAAAAAAATTTCAAAGCAGTACATGCTTTTGTTAGTATGCCGCTACAAAGGTGATTTTTTTATCGTGTATCAAGTAAAGGCACCAACAAAACTGTATCGAAATGTTAAAACTCTGCGCTTTGTACAATTTGCTCATACGAGTTGTGAAATGGATCGGTTAGTAGAGTCATTTTTATTCGCTTGAAATTTTAGCTAGATAAAATTTTATCCTACTCAGGTGAGATAAATTTATTCTAAAACAGTGCATAAAACTTCACACCAGTTTCGTAGCAGAAATTAAATGTTTTAACTGTTGGATGTCTATTCGTTGAAATCGTAAAACTTAAATAAAGAAAATTATTTTAAACTCCAACTACCGAGGCACCACTTTAAAACTTTAGACCAAAATATGAAAAAAAAATCTTCTAGAGGAATATTACACTTCTTAATTGTGAACATGGTCTCTCTTACATAGGCAAACAAAAAGTTCCATAAAACCCGCGTAAAATAACACATAGGTGATGTACAGTACAGACACTCCAGGAAATTTGCAGTATGTCAACATGTTCTGGATCTTTCCAACCATTACATTAGATTTGTTAAACCAAAAATTGTTGCTATAGAAGATCGATAACTATCAAGGATGTTTCGCGAGGCTTTTCAAATAAAATAAAAAAATCCTAATTTTAATAAAGAAGTGGCTGAGTGCTGTCATCTACTTAGACTACTCCAAAGAGTCAAAAATTCTAACTTTTAATAAAATGTGAAAGACGGCTTACGGAACAAAAGGAATAAAAAGTAATTTCCACATTAAAGTTTCGTTTGAAGTCTGCGCCCTTGATTCTTTAACACACTATGTCCTAGCCTCGAAGCTGTCCGACCTCGGAAGCTATTATGTGCAAATTATTTTATTCTTTTTAGTTCTTTAAAGTGGCTCTTTACTTTTTATTAAAAGTTTAATTTTGGAAAAAAGGCCGGACTTAATGCTTATTTCGTCACTAGCGACACACATTAAACTTAACTGTTAACGTAATCTTTTTTAGGGTTCCGTACCTCAAAAGGAAAAACGGAACCCTTATAGGATCACTTTGTTGTCCGTCTGTCTGTCTGTCTGTCTCTCAAGACCCTTTTTCTCAGGAACGCGTGGAGGTATCAAGCTCAAATTCATATCAAATACTCAAGTCTACTGTCCCTTAGAGCTGTGAAAAAATCAAACTTCTAAGCCAACGTAATCAAAAAATACAGCCGTTTATGCCGTAAATTTTCGACATTCGCAAGGGAATCAAAACCTACAGGGTACTTCCCGTGAACTCAGAATCTTGAAATTTGGTACGAAGCAAAGTTTTATAGCACAGGTAAAGGAAAAATTGCGAAAAGCATGAATTTTTAGTTACATCATATAATAAAAATATTTTTAATAATTTTAAGCTTATATACCTACAGAATTGTTCGGAACCCTCGGTGCGCGAGTCCGACTCGCACTTTGCCGGTTTTTCAATGTTAACGAGACAAAAGTTAAGTTTTTCTATATTTAGTTAAATTAAAAATTACATAAATATAAAAATCACAATGTTATATCAATAATTCTTTACATTCCATTAGATCACATCCCATTACATTACATTTTAATAAAAACCTATATAATAATCGAATTTTGCTACTATTTGTCATTATGATTTCACCGTTTATATTTTATCTGTATTGTTAGTTTGTTTTGATTCATGTCTACCACTGATATAATAAGCCTTTTCCATTAGTATCTCTTTCAATATGCGGCGAAATATGTTGAAGCTCTCTATTTTTTTAATTTCTGATGGTATTTTGTTATAAATTTCATGAGTCATGAGTCGTGTTATGTTTCATGGCATACAAGGTTTATTATTATACCTAGTGCTATTAAGAAATGAAAATTTATCTCATGAAGAAAAAAAGGACTATTCAGCGTGCCCTACTTTTGCATTGACACACAACAAAATATATCGCTTGTATCGTAGTGTTAGCTGCTTGAAGCCTGAAACATCGATTAACTCCTCGGAGATTACAAGTTACAGTGTGCGCGGCCTCGCGTGCGAGATCTGATTGCAGCTCGCGTGTTCGCACCTCTTGTACGTGAGTTGTAATTACTTTCTCTAAGTAATAAATATACGAAGATTTACGTCGATTACATCTTCTCTCTCTTTCACTAGTTTTGTCGATCGAAGAATGACACGACCACGGGCAATGAAACTTTTTTATCTTTTCAGATTGGTAATTTATTGTTGTATGTAGTCCTAGCTTTAGTATGTTACAAAATTTTCTATATTTTTTTTATTCTTTTTTAATATTTATTAGTTACTTTGCTTCATTTTCTGCCTCGCACGACCATACTGTGGAATTTACGATCGCCTGCGGTTTTTCCGCACCGACACCACTAAGGGTCCTTCAAAAAAAGAGCCAAATCCTTTCTAAAAGGCCGGCAACGCAGCTGCAACCCCTAGTGTTCCAGCTCTTCATGGGTGATAGTGATTACTTACCATCAGGTGAGCCACATGCTCGATTGTCTCCTCTTTCATTAAAAAAGGAAACATGCTTATTTTATAGAATAAGGATGACAAAAGAGTACGCAGTCCACCTGATGGTAAGTGGTTGCTGTGGCCCATAGACATCTACATCTATCTTCGTTAGTGAATCAAAATGCAAATGCGTTGTCACTGTGTATTCTGCGAGAGCGTGGTCCTTCCCCGGTCGAGCCGACACATTCGTGTTACAACTATACTATTAATATAGCTGCAGCATGGTTCTACCGCGTATAAAAGTTTCAATGTTGTTAAAAATTTTTTAGAACGTTCGTTATTTACTTTGTATACTTATTTTATTTATTTATTTTTAATCACAAAATCTTCAGTTTAGTAAACTGAGTAGTTACAATCAGTACAAACCTATAGAACACTAGCAACCCGCCCCGGCTTCGTTCCGGTGATTTCTTTCTCTCGACAATAGCGCCAACTACCGGGTCCAATTGTTTTTTTTTTATAGGACAGGGTGATAAACGAGCACACAGTCCACCTGATGGTAAGTGGTTACTGTGGCCCATAGACATCTGCATCTATCCTCGATTACGAATCAAAATGCAGATGCGTTGTCACCCGTGATCACTAAGATGGAATGCCTCTTTTTCAGTATAATGGGTCTCTGGTTCTCTACACTCACCATACGAAACGCGTTGAGCTGCTATTTTACGTTGGTATTCTGTGAGCGCGTGGTCCTTCCCCGGTCGAGTCGCCCCATTCGTACTACAACTATAGTACTAATATAGATGCAGCATGTGGTAGACATGTAATTGTAAATCTAAACCATGCAGGGACCCACTAAAACACACACAAAATTTCATCGGTCCAGCTTTTCAGTGACAAACACACGTACAAATAAACTATATACGAGTATATAAAATTAACATCGAACATGAGCGGCTTATAACATAAAATTTGTAATATAACACTAGATGTTTTTAGTCAACAGCGAAAATGGGACTGAGCTGGTCATGTCTGTCGTATATCAGAAGAACTTTGGCTCAAAATTACAACTCGGTGGACTGGCGACTGGAAAACGATGACTCCTTCATGAAAGACTGGTTCTCCATAACACAGAACCGTGAAAGTTGGAAAGAGGTTGGGGGGGCCTTTTCCAAGCAGTGGGACGTTATGGGCTGATAAGATAAGTTAAGGTAGTGTCATGCTGCAGCTATATTGTGCTTGTAGCACGAGTGGGTCGGCTCGACTAAAGTAGCACCACGCTCTCACAGAACACCAGCGTAAAATAGTAGCTTAATGCTTTGAGTCGTATGGTGAGTGTAAAGAACCGGAGACTTTTTACTGGAAACAAAGAATTCCATCTTGGTCCTCAGGGATGACAAAGCATCTGCATTTTCATTATTAGTCCAGAATAAATGTACGTCTATGGGCCGCAGCATGTACTTACCATCAGGAGGATCGCTGTGTGCTCACTTGTCACCCATATTGTTATAAAAAAATTACTTTTTAGTCGGCTTTTCCATTTCTTTAATGTTCAATTTTAGGTAATAATACCATAATTTCTCGACCCATATATATACAATAACCAGCATATTCTGAAAAATCCCGCAGATTATTCAAAAAGTGACCTAGATTAAATAACATTCGCTTATGTATATCCTTATTATGCATATCCGATTTATACGCTTTCCGGTATATCTGAAACGAACTTAACGTTATTTAAATTTAAAAAAATTCTATAACCGCAATAGTTCTGAGAAAATGGATAGTACGCAAGTATCCCGCATTTCGTTCCAGCCAGCACCAATTAAATTGTTTTAAATACTCACTGTTTACGTGGACCTAAAAAGTTGAAAATATTTCATGCCATTAAAATTACACCAAGATGTTTTTGTTTATTAGTATTCCACCTAACATAATACAGTAATAAAGCCGTATTCATCAGACCTTGTAGGGGCTATCCCACATTTTCCCCTGGGTTTCGTAAGAGGCAACAGAGGAAATAAACCAGAGATGGGCAGCGGCATCTTCTTAGTAACAACTAAAAAATAAAAATAAACTTCGATTGTTAACCCGTATACCAATCGTGACAACTATCGCAAATATCACCCTTATAAGGCAGTCTATGAGGGAGACCTATTGCCGCAGTGGTCTATTGATGGACTGTAACGGTAACCGTATACCCCAGGAACTTGACTCTATGCAATACTGCTTCATGACCTCGTTAATATCTCCTAACATATATCCGTTGGGAATCTTAAGATAAACATGGACAAGTCCTATGCCAGTAGTTTTAGAAGCACTAAGCTCGAAGTTGTTGACGCGATGTTTACCTGGGAAAATTTTTCGACTAGGTAGTACAACTTCGGCCGAAAAGTCAACTGGGTAGCGCTCGGGAGATTACGACATATCTTCCTATCACGTAATGATGATGATGTAGACGAAATCGTTTTAAATTAAAAGCTACAAAGTAAAATTTTAAGAAATATCTTACCATAAATTGTCGGTCAATTTCATAATAAAATAGTTGTAATACTATAAATTTACAGAGATACTCGACATTTATAACCCACGAATTTGAGTGTACCTAATTTAAATGCGTATATATAAAGAAAGATAACCTCATCAGAAACATTCATTAGTTCACAAACAGTTTGTAATCAAGTCTTTAATAGAATTCAACAAGCGGGAACATTTTGCGCCCACGTACCAACACCCACACTTGGACCGTCAAACATACCAACAAAGTTTAAAAGGCGGTTATTATCTTGACTATTCAACTTCAAAAAATAAATGAATCGTTTAACTCCATAACAACTATATTTCTGAATTGAACAGTTTATGTGTTTTAATGTCGTTCGAAATTGAACGTAAACTAATTTAACCAATATTTTTGTAGAATATAAGTAACAAACGATACATAAAAATCAAAATGCAAATACGTTGTCATACCTAAGGAGTAAGATGATACGTCTCGTTTCCAGTAAAAAGGGTCACCGGTTCTCTCCACTCACCATACGAATTACGAAACACAGCAGTGTTAAGCTGCTGTTTTACGCATAATTATTTAATTCGTTTAAGTCCTCCAAAGTCGCCTTATCTTTAAAAAAAATATTTTTGATTCTTTTGAATAGACAAAGAGACAGACAGAATAACAACTGGAATGTCGTGTCTTTACATCAAAAACTTCATTACCTATTTCCGCGACCTTAGGGGTGGAATTTTTCCAAATTTATATGGAACCATCCATGAAGGGTAACCTATTTGAACGAAAATAATAATTAAGATAGCCTCTCAATTAACGTATCGTAATATACCTACAAAAAAGTAAATACAGTCGAATTGAGAACCTTCTTATTTCTGAAGTTGGTTGAAATCTTTTGTTAAAAACAAAGTATTACGGTACACCGAGCAATAATTTAACTTAGTTGGAATCGATACAAGTGACGATGTTTTCTGCACTAGTGTTAAGCGTTTTCTTATAGTTAGAATGAGTTCTTCCCTGTTAGTGAGGGTGATGTAGACAATTCTTAACAAATACACTACTAGCTAGAAACTTCTTAAAGAAATTGACAGACATAAAAGTAATTTTTTCGGCAATCCCTGTTATATATAAAACTAGCTGTTCCCCGCGACTTCACCAGCGTGGAATTATTTTTCGCGGAACCATAAAATTAAAGCAGCCCAAGTTACTCCTTATAACATCAGCTATCTGCCAGTGTGTATAAATATTGTCATTAATATTTATACGATACTAACGTCACTCAATTATTTTGCCTTCCCTGAACTCCTCCACTAACACTAACACTTTATGGTATGGTGTTAAAGTTCAAATTGACTTTTAAGTATTATTACGAATCTTTTGTATGGAAGTATAGAAAAGTGTTGTTTTTAGACTTTTTCAGGCAATTTTTAAAATTTTTCTCTCCGTAAGAACCATCTTCGTACTTCAAGGAATATTATAAAAAAAAATATTAGTGAAATCGTTTCAGCTGCTCTCGAGATTTGCGCTTAGCAACACACTCAGCGATTCATTTATATATTATAGATAAAGGGTGCGTTTCGTTTTGCCCTCACTTATAATCTACCGTTTGATGACTAATAGTGAGGTTGGTAGCTCCTGAAATTTTGCAAACATTTTAAGAACAGATTACGATACAATAATTACCTAATTACAATCTAGTGTTTTCACTAGGTTACTGGAATCATCACAGCTCATGATCAAAGCGTATTGTATTTTTTAAACTCTAATATAATTAAATAAGCCCAATCGTACAGTACGAGCTTTAAAACGTGAAAGAAATATTATTTACTTATTTCTTCTATTAAATAAAAGTTATCATCATCATTACAACTCTTCACAAGTCCACTGCTGAACATAGGCCTGCCCAAAGGAATACCACAAACCACAGTCCCGAGCCACCTGTATCCATTGACTTTCTGTATGTCTTACAAGGTCGTCACTCCATCTAGTGGGGGACGCCCTACACTTTGTCTGCTGGTACGAGGCTGCTATTCGAGAACCCTTCTTCCCCATCACTTGTCGGTTTTTCGAGCTATATGGCCGGCCTATTGTCACTACAGCTTACTAATCCTTTGGGCTAAGAAGAATGTATGCCTATGCCTGGAAGAAGAGATAAACAAGTTGCGCTGGAATATCATAGAATTATCCGAGGTCCGAAGAGAGGGGGAGGACGGTGATCCTAGAATCCGGCAACTTGTTCTATCACCAGGAGGGCGACCATCTGTCCCAAGGAGTGTCGGATTTATCGTTCACAAGTCTCTCGTTAACAACGTTGTAAAGATTGGGAGTGTATCGACGTGGGTTGCGTACATTATACTTAGGATCATCAAACGGTATTCGCTGAAGATCATACAGGTTACGCACCAACCTCGACACATCCCGATGAGGACGTGGAGGAAATGAATGAGGATATCTCTAGAGCCATGTATTCCTTCAATTTCCACAATACAGTAATAATTTTGTTTTTATTTTATTTTTTTGTGAATGAGAGACTTCAACGTAAAACTAGGCACAAGGGAGAACGGTGGGATGAAAGTAGAGCACTTCGGAAAAAAGGTCAACGGAACCCAAGGGGACAGAACCCTTTATGGTGAACTCTTTCTTCCAAAAGCGGCCCCACAGAAAGCGGACCTAGTCGATCCCCGACGGTTTGACAGAAAATGAGATTGACTTCACTATGACGACCAGACGATGACTGTTCAGTGATGTCTCAGTGATCGCGAGGGTAAAAACTGGCATCGATCACCGAATGGTTAGAGGCACACTGAACCTAAACGTTAAGTTGGAGAGGTCACGTCTAATGAAGTCAACGCTCCGCCTCCCTAGTGCTCTTATCCATCCAAAGCCCCGAAAACTTTCAGCTCGGGTTACAAAATCGTTTTCAGCGCCTAGAAGATTGCAATGAAGTAAACGATATGAATGACAAGCTTGTGGAAACTGTCCATGCGATCGGAGCTAAGTATTGCAAGACCCGCCGCAGAAAAACACAAAAATCTCCGATCACACTTTTCATTTCATGATTGTTAGACGGAAGATGAAGCTGCAGTCTTCCCAAGACTTACAGAATATAAGCAATTGAACAGACATATCTCCAAATTCATACGGCGTTATTTGCGCAACTTCAATACAGCTTTTATAGAAGAAGCGGTCGGGCGGAACTAGGGCTCCAAAGTATGCTAGTGATCTGTCTGCCAGAAAGAGCCAACTGTCGAAGCTGAAGACCAAATGTGGCAGGATCATTTCCGGGACTCCTGAGATTTTGAGTGAGATTGAGAGGTTCTATGGGCAGCTTTACACATCACCGTTGGAGCCACACGCAATTGTTAGTAACGATCCAAGAGCAAGTCTTATCCGACACTATTCAGATGATATTCCGGACGTCAGTCTAAGCGATATTAGAATGACTCTCCAGCACCTTAAAAACGACAAGTCCCCGAATGAGGATGGAATTACAGCGGAGCTTCTGAAAGCGGGTGGGAAACCGGTACTTAAAGTCATTAAGAAGGTCTTTAATTCTGTCTTCCATGGTGGCACTACTCCGGAGGCGTGGAGAAGAAGCGGTGGTTTTGTTCTTCAAGAAAGGCGACAACGCTCTCTTGAAGAACTATAGACCGATTTCCCTTCTGAGCCGCGTCTACGTGCTGTTTTCGAGAGTTATTACGAATCGTCTCGAGTCTGTGACTCGACGACTTCCAGCCTCCCGAACAGGCCGGTTTCCGAAAAAGCTTTAGCATCATAGACCACATACTTACCCTTCAGTAAGTTGTACAGAAGACCGAAGATTACAATCTGCTACTTTGTCATACGTATGTGGACTATGAGAAAGCCTTTGATTCCATCGAAATTTGGTCGGTGCTGCAGTCCCTTCAGCGGTGCCAAGTGGACTATCGGTATATCGAAGTGCTGACGTGTCTGTGCAGTAGGACTACGATGACTATCCGAGTACATAATCAGAGTAGGAAACCTATCCAACTGCAGAGAGGTGTAAGACTGGGTGCATTAGAAGACGTTTTCAAGCTACTGGACTGGAAAGGATACTGTATTAACGTCAATGGCAAGTACATCACTCACCTTTGATTTGTCGACGACTTAGTTCTTATGGCAGACTCGCTGGAGGACCTAAGCACTATGCTCAATGACCTCAATAGTGTCTCTCAACGGATAGGTCTTAAGATGAACATTAAGATCACAAAACAAAAATCATTTTTAACGTCCACGTCACACCTATGCAGGTAATTATTGGCAGCACTAAGCTCGCAGTTGTTGGCGAATATGTTTATCTGGGACAAATAGTCCCACTAGGTACATCCAACTTCGGCCGAGAGGTCAATCGACAGATTCAACTCGGTTAGACAGCGTTCGGGAGACTACGACACATCTTCTCGTAAGGCATACCTCAAAACTAGATTGTACAACCAGTGCGTATTTCCAGTGATGACTATGGATCTGAGACGTGGTCCATCACTGCTGGCCATATGAGGAAGCTCAAAGTCGCACAATTTGCTATGGTGAGGGCTATGTTCGGTATTTCTCTGCGTGATAGACTTAAAAACGAGGATATCCGGAGTTGAACCAGATTAACCGACATATTACTACTAAATTCAAATAATATATACATATACAATAATATATACAATATATTATTTGGCTGCTTATATTTGTAACTAGAATGATAACAGTTACTGTGAAAGTGTTTAAAGTGAAAAGTGCGTTTAGGTATGCTTATAGCCAGACCGCATCCCGGAGAGATATGCTTATATGTATTAAGAACGTGTATATATTTTTGACAGTGGTAGAGCCACGCGGCAGCTTTTGCTGTCGCACGGATGGGCCGGCTCGAACCGGGGTGGTACCACGACCTCACAGAAAACCAGCGTGAAGTAGAGGTTTACCTCTGCGTTTCGCTTGGTGAGTGCAGTTGGCCGGAGGCCCTTTTTACTGGAAATGAGGCATTCCATCTTAGTCCTCACGGGTGACAACGCATCTACATTTTGATTTGTAATAGAGGATAGATGTAGATTTCTATGGGCCGCAGCAACCACTTACCATCAGGTGGACTGTGTGCTCGTTTGTCACCCTGATCCTATAAAAAAAATATATTTAAAAAATAATTTTTGACTTATATGAATAATGTATGAGATTTGAACAGGCATTTACAGCAAGAGCTTTAAATGTGGCAATCAAATACAACAAGCACTGTACAAAGGTAAGTTATCGAACAAGACCCTACAGCATCTTGTTTTTTCTGACGCAGTGACAATGAAAAACGAAGCAATCTAATACAGAGACAGTGTTATAAAGTATTCATGTACCGGTATCTAGTGGAGTTCACACAAAGACACGGCCTAAACGTTACATTCGTACTGCATCCATAATAAAGCTCACTTCTTTATTGAGCACGGCGGCGCTAGTCCACCATTTGTAGATTGGTCGAGTCCGTGTAACGACTGCTCGCTGTCAACTTGTCGAAGTATTTCAGTTAATTTTATTAGTTGGAAAACACTTACGAGTTAACAATAGAGGTCCGGTGTACACGAGGATAATATGTAGAGTGTAACGTCGGTACGTACCTGAAATAATAGAAAATAGATTACATTAGAAATAAGCAACAAAACGACGACTAATAAAAATTGGATACAATTAAGCAATAGCAGGTTTGAGTTAAAGGTTCGGAGACGTGGTTTTTGTGTTAACAATACAAAAAAAGTTCTCTTCTATTATAGGTTGCATAATAATTACTCCCATAATTAATATTATAACTTATAACCAATTATAAGAATGATTTTAGTTGTCTATGTGTAGTGGCGGTGAAGAATATCCACTACCCCATATGGTCCCGATTGTTTCAAAGTAATAAATAGCTGAGGTTGCCAACCCGCTTGCCAAACATGGTAACTATGTTCAGCAGTGGACTTTTATAGGCTGTAATGAAATGTGTATGTAACTATGTATCTAGGAGGTTGCTTTGTAACTATGGCTATCAGGGTGAGACCGGAGAGAAATATGGAAAAAGGACCACGTCTTGTAATTTGAATATAAAACTTTACTTTATTATTGAAATAATAAATATTGCAGTTGAATTAACAAGAATTTATTAATTATACTTCCCGCAACTTCCCAGGAGGTTTCTTCCGAACCAGTGGTAAAAGCATAATTTACTCATTAATTAATGTCCTATTCCGAAAACGAATTGATCAACCTCATGAACTTTATGAACTCAAACTACAATATTAAAATTTGATTTTTAAAGTATATTATGTTGGAGTTTACACTCCACATTTACCTACTTATAATTAGTGGCATATGGCGTAAAACTAATTTTTTGTTTAAACATTACCCCCACTCTAGGATATTCTCTTGTACCGTGAAGGCAGCTTAAATACATAAATTGCAGGACGCACATCCAGACCCGGAAAAATATTTGTAGGCGGTACAAATATTTGATTCGTGCGGGACTCGAACCCGCTGCCCTCAGCGTCGCACCTTAATGCTAATCCACTACGCCACAAACAGAGAGAGTAGAAACTTGCATATAGTACGATACTGATGCGAGGTCTCAGAATTCATGCACCACAAACGAAAAGATGTTGGAACTAACTAGATACAGAAACAATCAGACAATGTCGCACATATGTAGGTCTCTAGATTGAGGCTTGCGTAGTTAGGCCTTCGTGAATTATTCACATGTCGGTTATCTGTCTTCTGCCGAGAGGACACTCGCTCCATCTTGCAGAATCATAGCGTATTGCAAATTTAACAGGATTTATATCAGATCAGTGAAAACTAAAAATGCTTTTGTTTAATGCTATCTATGTATTTTTATACTTAGTAGAGCGATGTGCAGCTAAGTTATGGTTGTAGCACAAATTGGTCGGCTCGACAGGAGATGTACTACGCTCACACAAAATACAAGTATAAAATAGCAGCTTGATGATGCTGTGTTTCGTATGGTGAGTGTAGAGAACCGGATACCATTTTTACTGGATACGAGTCATTCCATCTTAACCCGCAGGGGTGACACCGATTCGACACCGCATTGCGATTAATAATCGATGATAAATGTAGATGTTTATGGGCCACAGTATTCACTTACCGTCTGGTGAACTGTGTGCTCGTTTGTCACTCTTATTTTATACAATAAATAATGCGTCTATATACGTTCTAATGCTAGGACACTGACACAAATGTTTAAACTTTCAAAAACGTTCCTTCCACGTTAGAATTTTTTCCTGTATCGTGGAGGCAGCTTACAAACATTATTGACCCGGAGCAATAATTTGCAGGAGAAACAAAATACTTGTTCCGTGCAGGATTTAAACCCGCGGTCCTCTGCGCCGCATTTCAATGCTAAGCCACTGCGCCATGAAGCTGTCATCTTCATCGCGCACGACGTCTTCTTTTATCGACGAAAACGTGATAAATATTATATAGATAATATAAATATTTAAAATTGCAATTAACATTTTTATGGGCATCGACGGGAATCGAACACGGGTAACTCGCGTACTGTGAAATTAACAGTAAGTGCTTTGTGCCCGTGAGCTATAATAAAGCGCAATGGTACAAACTAAGTTTTGTTATCGCTAGGGCTTATTCCAAGAATTAGTTATCAAGACTAGATCTATCTACTTAAGTAGTGATAGAATTTATCAGAATATTAAACTTCCTGGTATAAACTAGGCGTACAAAATGGCTCCTGATAACAAACTTGACAATTGTAAAATACAATAACACCTATACTATAGCAGCTAATGTGTATAATCTTATTGTATGGCTATTTCCAGAAAAACTCATTCAAAGGGATTATATGAACTTAGAGGATTGTATTGGTAATTTTAATGATAATAATTCTGTAAACACATACTCGTTACGGTCGCGAATCATATTTTGTTAAACATACCCTGACCTGGAAATTGCAAAAAACGTAAGAAAATTTGAATTTTGCGGGCTACCCTGGCGCTTACACCTTAACTAGAGGCCTGAATGATATTCCGACGATGCATCTAATACAACATTGCACCCATCTTGTAATCTGAGCGACAGTAGGCTATGGCGTAAATGTACGCGGCTTTAGTCGTATTATAATGTATAATGTAGTTATATAATATAGCATATAGCACATAATTAGGCACAGAGGAGTGACGTTATATTGCATGGTCTACTTATTAATTTCATTATACGAGATAGTTAAATTACGTTTATTATTCAGACCTCTAGTTGAACGACGAGAGTTAATAGAAAGGCTAGACTGTTTACTGAAAGGATAATTAAGCTAGTTGCCTGTGATATACAGACTACAACTAGACTACAAGATTTGTTTCGCTTTCGCGTGCAGAATTTGGGCTATAGAAACATGTGAGCTAGCTACGTAGAGCTAGCTAGTCATGGGAAATTATGCTGTAACCAATTTGTAATCCTGCTACTTTTAAAGTCTAACCTCGGGATTTAATAAATAAATACTAATAATGCTATTAAACATTATTAATATTCCCTTTAACCACTCCCGGTAAGCTTAAAATGCTTGTGTTAGAAGTGGTTTACGACAGTAGTCGAATGGTGGATTCGAACCCACGACCTTTTGAGTTCGCGGTCCGTGCCCTGCCATTAGGCTACTGACGCTATTTTGTTTGTGTTTGTTGACGGGATTTGTAAACTGTATTTAAAATACTCCTCTCAATTAAATTGTAATTTTTAAGTGATTTAGCGATAACCATAAATATCCGAGCTTCCAAATACTTTTTTATAGAATAAGAGCGACGAACGAACACAGTTCTTCGGATGATAAGTGTATGCTGTGGCCCGTAGACATCTTTATTTACCCTCAAAAGCAGATCCGCGTTGTCACTCCTGAGTATTAAGATGGAATACCTCGTTTCCAGTAAAAAGGGCCGGTTCTCTACACACCGTACGAAACACAGCAGCATTGAGTTGCTATTCTACAGTGGTATTCTGTGAGAGCGTAATCCCACCCCTGTCGAATCAACATTTTATACGTGGTAGAGCCATGCTGCAGCTATATTTCTGGTATAGTTATAACACGAATGAGTCGGCTCGACCGGGGAAAGACCATGCTCTCACAGAATACCATCGTAAAATAGCAGCTTAATGCTGCTGTGTTTCGTATGGTGAGTGTAGAGAACCGGAGCCCCTTTTTACTGGAAGCGAGGCATTCCATCTTAGTCCTCACGGATGGCAACGCATCTGCATTTTGATTCGTAATCGAGGATAAATGTAGATGTCTATGGGCCACAGTACCACTTACCATCAGGTGGACTGTGTGCTTGTTTGTCACCCTTATCCTATAAAAAAATCAACCCTTTTATGCTACATACAAAACATAGCTACCATTAAATATTCAAACAACCAAACAAGCTTTCAAATTTATAATATTAGTAAGAACTGAGATTATACTTACAACTACAAGCAAATATTTTACAAGGCTGCAGAATTTCCAAGTATTGAGATACAGTTCGTAAGGAAGCCTAGAAAATATTTGATATCTTATCTCTTAGTTTATCAAGCGAGCACTTTGTAGTACTCTATTTGCTAAGTGCGTTTAAGCGTTCCCTACTTAGCATATCGGTTAGAATTAGAAGAGATACATAAACAATAATTTATACGAGGTACTTTTTAAAAACGAGCTAAACTTTAAAGCAGTTTTTTAAATAGTATAAGGACAAACGAGCAACGAGTTCACAGTCTACCTGATGGAAATCCGATGCTGTGATCGATAGATCATAATAAACCATAGGACATCTACATCTATCCTCGATTATGTATCAATATGCAGATGCGTCGTCACCCCTGAGAACTAAGATGGGATCCCTCGTTTCCAGTGAAAGTATCCGGTTCTTTACACTCATTATGCGAAAGGCAGCACATTAAGTTGTATTTTACGTGTCTGTTTTAAATGTCAAACAGCTTTTTACTAAATGCATAGGAAATTATATACGGTACTTATTACAAAAACACAATTTTTAACATTTTTGTCTTTCCATCTGTCAGTCCCGTCCCGTCCCGTCGAAATCGGTCCAACCGTTTCGGAGATTACCCGGAACGAACAGACAGACAGACAGACAAAATTTTAAAAATGTTCATTTCGTTTTAAGTACCGTACTTACTTTCATACGCATTTAGTAAAAAGCTGTTATTTTGACATTACAAACACACACTTCAATTTTATTTATTTGTATGGATATAGATTTAATCGCGTTTAGTTTTAACTTTTTAATCCCATAGACCGTGCTTTACATCACTCGCGATAAAATCCGTAGAATTAGTTTAATTTAATCCAATAATAAGCAACACACCAAAGTTTATTATTCTTTTTGATTAATTTTCTACAGACTTCAAAAAGGAGGCTGTAGACTGTATGGGTTTTTTATGTGTGTTACCTTATAACTTTTTTCTTGATCAACCGATTTCGATGATTTTTTTTAATTGAAAGTTTGCTTAATAAGATAAAATAAGCTTGCTTCTTATGTGGTCCCATACAAATTTGATCCAGGTCCGACTAATAGCTTTTGAGTTATTCTTAATAATTTACATTGAAGTCGGTTGTACAAAATATTGCATACCTTAAGCGAAAACGCAAGGTATTGCATACCTTAAGCGAAAACGCAAGGTAATGTTCTACTATCGCCTAAAAATTAAAATTCCAACATTTTATCGAATAAAATCGTATCTAGCAATCATATTATACATATAAATGATATAAAAAGCACATTGTTAGAAAGATAAGTGATTGTTGAACTTATTAATATTTTTTTTAAATCGATTAATTGCTATTTTTAAATAAAAAAAAGGGTTTTAGTGGCTTATGGTGTGGATTTATCATGTCCCTGTGGCTTGTAAACACTATAACTTTTGAAAATATCAATTGTTTAACTCAATCTATTTTTTAATCTCTTCATCTATCATGTGGGAAGCCACTGAATGTAAATGGCAGTGTAATTTTGTTTTGTTTAGCTATAATTAATTTTTTTCGGCTCCAAAATGGCGAAATTTTCGTTGATTTGGTTGCCTCGTATATAAATTGTTTCTGTAAATGGGGATCTACAGCCACAGAGTAGTTTAGTTCACAGAGTACCTTTGTATTAAATTTAGTTCGGCTTCAGTCGCCGTCGTAAGTGGACATTGTTTCGGTTGTTTTCAGCGGCGCAAAAAGATCGCTGTACAAATACACAATATTCGAATAACCAAATTTCTTAAATACTTCATTATAATAATAATAAGAGATTTTTTTATTACAATATTTAAAAACACAGAATAAATAATAGTAGTTCGTACTAAAAGTAAGTAGTATATTTTTTTTGTCATGGGTGACATTTTCATGCTTTTCGAGAGTGTCGAAACCGATAGGGTTGTCGAAATGTAAATCCAAGATGGCGGCCACAATAGGTATCAATTTTTTCATCATGGGTGTCATTTTCATGGTTTTCGAGGATGTTGAAGCCGATAGTGCAGTCGAAATGTATTTAAACTACTTTAATAATTCCGTATAATCATGTTATACGTAATTTTTTTAATGCGCTTAAGGTATGCCCAATTGGATTTACCAATATATATTAAATTATGTGCAAGCAATTTCAAGTGCAGAGCTTACGGTTATGCTAAGGTTACGGTGCCGAATAAAAACCTCGTGAGGTAATCCGATGTATATATGACTACAAAAAAATTGAGGACACGAAGATTATTTACACTGGAAAGCGCCGCGAAGATAATCCTGCTCCATAACTCTCTCAGAAATGGGAGAAGGTCCAGTCCAACTGCAGTTATATAGCTTATTATTTATTAACCGACTACAAAAGGAAGAGGTTTTGAATTTGGTGATTGGATGGGAACACTTTTATTGTATGAATATCATATTACGCAATATCATCGCCAGTCATGAACAGATTTAAAAATAAAATTGTTCTTAGTAAACAGTTTAATTTGTAGATGAAATCCCTTTAGGGATTAAAGGTTGAAAAATAGCGGATGAAGATTTCAACGTAATTGTTAAGTCAACATTTAAGATGTTACCTTGAGCTATAATTCTTAGTCTATCTAAAAAGGCCACAAAATTAAAGTTCAAATAAAAAGAAAAACCACCTTCGTAGAAATATAAAGAATAAAATAATTTCAATTTAATAGGTTTTAGCTTCTGAAGAAGGCGGCTTTAATTCTTTGATCTACTATGCCTAAGTAACGACTTTAGAAGTTATAATGGGATACTTATTTAATTATTTTTAGTTCTTTAAAGGTGTTTTTTTTTTTAATTTAAAATGTAACTTTTACATTTTAGTATTTTTGTTATCATCAATTTTCTTTATCATTTTTATTTTCACCCTCCTAAAATAGGAGAAGTTCCGTTATTGCGAATCTTGGCAAGTGAATTAGCAATTACAGTAGCAGACAACTTGCTTCTTGTTACAAAGTTCTTAGTCCGATATTGTAGCCATCGTTTTAATTGATAAAGCAATACGAGTAAGTATAGTGTCAGTGAGTAGTCATGCTTGTACTCAATCAAAATCATAGGCTTTCACCTGATGGTAAATGGTTGCTGTGGCCCTTAGACGTCTACATCTATCCTCCATTAAGAATCAACATAGAGATGCGTTGTCTGAGGACTAAGATGGAATGCCTCGAATCCAGTTAAAGGGTCTCCGATTCTCTACACTCACCATACCAAGCACAGCAGCATTAAGCTACTGTTTTACGTTGGTATTTTATGAGGGCGTGCACCTACCTCGGTACCATGTAATGAAAGTTTGTTTGGTTTCATTGCTGATTGGTAAAGTACGTTTTGCCTATTATCCTTTTGCTTTTTCTAATAAATATTTTTCCTTCACTTTCGTATCTATAACAAAAACTTTATTTTATTACGTCAAAGAAATCAATTTATTTAATTTCATTTCATTTCAAGGACCACAGCGGATCGAAGTGACGGGGCAAGATTGATGCTTCGAGGCAGTTGAATGATTCGGTGCGTCGACAGCGCGGCCACACAATGCCCTTTCATTAACCGCACGAGCACCGGTAGTACCGTGTAGTAGCAATTTTTATTATTTTTGTTTTATTTTTAGTTACCGTAGCCTAGTGGTTAAGTGACTTTCTAAGATTAAAAATAAAAATAACCGAACAAAAATATTGCCATTTTTAATAAAATTATTTTATTCTTTGAAATTAATTACCCGGGTTTTACTTACGAGTATAATTAAGTTTGATTTTAAGTTATATGTACTTATTTGTATGCTGTTCAGACATTAACAATCACATCTAAAATGTTTGTCTGTCTGTCTGTCTATCATTACGGGCTAATCTTTAGAATAGGTGAAATCGGTTGTGATGAAAATTTTACGAAGAGATAAAGAGCAATGCAAATTTTTTATGAAAAAATAAATAAACAAAATATTTAAAAAATAAAAGGCCTTAAATGTAAATAACGCCACATTAATAGATCCTAGGCAAAACCGAGGCGGGTCGCTACTTTAAAATACATTTACTTAGAAAGGTTGTCAACCCTGCCTATGTTATGCAGCACGCGTGCAGAAATAAAATAAATAAATACAGCGTAGAGTAGGATGATCCCGGTTGATGGATGTACCGTCGGGTACTCCCGATGGGAAGCGCACTTAACCTACGTGGCTTCAATCCAGTTAACAACGCGAGTCACCATCTTTACTTTTTGTTGTGCACTTTAAGCCTTCACATTTTTTATCTTTTCTTTTCTTTCTTTTTCTGGAGCTAGTAATAAATGTGCCTTATAACGAAGTATATATTTATATAATTCTAAAGAATAACAAATTAAATTGACGTTATAAAGAATTGCTACACATTTCAATACAGCAATGAAATCCGTATATACAATTACTAGATGACCCAGCATCACACTAGTGATCTATCTTAGAAAAATATCTGCGTGTATAACACCCTTATAGTAGCTCAGTGACTCTCCGCCAAGGGCCCACACATACATATTATATGCTTTGCAAGTTACTAGGAACAACTCTAGAGCTGTACGCTTCGAGTTTGACCTAGGCCTTTATCAATAGTACCTAATACCGAAGCACTCGTTTACGAGAAATGTTTTTTTTTCCTGTGTTCTCCCTTTTTTTAATGTGACCTCCACACTAGGATTTTCTACTGTATCGTGAAAGCAGTTTACAAACATAAATTGCACAATGACAAACATCCAGAGCCGGAACAATTATTTGTAGGCCATACAAATACTTGTTCCGTGCGGGATTTGAACCCGCGGCCCTTAGCACCGTAACTCTTGCTAAGCCACAGCGCCATGAAGCCGTCAATTACGCTCATACAATTGTGTTTACAATTTTCTTGATATAAAACGTGATAGTTTAGCTAATAAAACATTATTTATTCAGTTTTATTTCAATAATCATACACTAGTGACAATAATTACACTATACCCAAGAAAAGCATATACATAATTTAAATACGTACTTTATTTTATTTTATGTTTATATCTTAAATTGTGATTTTAAGGTATTTTTGTATATTTATATATTAGAATGACAAACAAACTACCAAAATATAAGCGCTTATCTTTTGGTAAGTGGCCACCGCAGTGTCTGAACACTGAAACTTCAAGAAAAAAAAAAGAAGGCAACAGAAGCTTTTTCACCCATAAAAATTAAGATGGTCTCTCAGTCTGTATATTCGTTCTCTTAACCTTTAAAGAGGAATATATCAGTAAGCGCACTGTCGCATGGTGGCAGAAAAAGTGAATGAGTTACATATGTGTATCTTTCTTCTATCAAAAGAACACATTGCCTTGATACCACCGAAAAAGAATCCGTTACCCCATTCCATCCCGAGGGTGTCTCAAAAGGCAACTATAGGAAGCTCCAGAAAAATCTTATGACTTCCAATAGACTACAATTGGTAGATCCATGCTGATATATAGTTGTATCAAGAATGGGTCGGCTCGACCAGGGTGGATGTACGCTCTCATAGAATAACATACTAGCGTAAAATAGCCACTTAATGCTGGTGAGTGTAGAGAACCGGAGACGCTTTTAACTGGAACTTATTTTTTTTAGGATAAGAGTGACAAACAAGCACACAGTCCACCTAATGGTATGTGGTTGCTGCGGCCTATAGACATCTACATCTATCTTTCATTACAAATCAAAATACAGATGCGTTATCTTCTGTGAGAACTAATATGGTATGCCCCATTTCCAGTAAAAAGGGTCTCCGGTTCTCTACACTCACCATACGAAACACAGCAGCATCAAGCTGCTATTTTACGCTGGTATTCTGTGAGAGCGTTTTCCTTCCCTGTTGCTTTTTGGTTCTTAATCGAGGATAATTTTTTTTTATAGGAGAGGGAGCAAACGAGCATGCGGCTCACCTGATGGTAAGTGGCTACCGCCGCCTATGAACAACTGCAACACCAGGGAGGGAATTGCAGATGCGTTGCCAGCCTTTTAAAATGGAGTACGCTCTTTTATATATATATATATATATATATATATATATATGGGCGACAGCATTCACTTACCATCAGGTGGACTGTGTGATCGTATGTCAGCCTTTTGTAAAAAATAGAAGGCTACGTAATCTTCTCGATTAAATAAGGCATAAACGACCCAGACCGAGGATGAGTAGAAGAGTGCGTGGCGTTAATGCACATTCACCCGGAAAAAGGAGAGGTCCACGCACAACAGGAAACTTATATGGGCTGGAAACAAAGAAAAGAAGACAAGGGCTCTGCCACCTACTAAAATAACTTTGTATAAAACTTATAATTATTTATGAGAATTCAATCCAATCTCAGCGCACAAGTCTCATCAAAAGCTTACACAGCTTGAAATTTCGTTGAATGTCAGTTTTAGACAAGAGTTTCTTGACGAGGATTACCACTGGGAAATTATTGTTGAATTATTTATTTTATTATAAATGCTTTTATTAACGTCGAAACATTTTTTTCATTATCTTTCTTCTTTTCCTCCACGTGAAGTGTGAACACAGTATATATATATTTCACACGTTCAAACTTCCAGACCCGAAACAATTATTTGTAGGCCATGCAAATGTTTGGCTTGTGCGGGATCTGAACCCGCGGCCCTCAGCGCTGCATCTCATTGCCAAGCAACTTCGCCACGGAGTCGTCGATATTCTCTAATTAGTTTTTTTTTAATAAAATCTAAAAGTAATTTCTGAAACGAAGTCAATGAATTTCATCCGTCGTTGTCTATTGGAACTTGGGCAATATTTTAAATTGTGTACAACTTTTCGTTAATCGTTTTTACGAAAAACGAAAACGACGAAAACTTTAATATAAATTTTTAAATAAAAATTGCAAAATTAAATATTTTTATATTATAGTCCTTTAAAAAAAAGAGAACAATTTTTATACGATTTTTTATTTACTTTTATATTTTACTTTATTTTTAGTAAGTATTCTATTGATTTCATCGCTTTTATATGTTAAATTTTAATTATATTTTTTTTATAGGTTAAGGGTGACAAACGAGCACACAGTCCACCTGATGGTAAGTGGTTGCTGCGGCCCATAGACATCTACATCTATCCTCTCTTACAAATCAAAATGTAGATGCGTTGTCACCCGTGTGGACTAAGATGGAATGCCTCATTTACAGTAAAAAGGGCCTCCGGCCACCCGCACTCACCAACCCAAAAACGCAGAGGTAAACCTCTACTTCACGCTGGTTTTCTGTGAGGTCGTGGTACCACCCCGGTTCGAGCCGGCCCATCCGTGCGACAGCAAAAGCTGCCGCGTGGCTCTACCACTGTTAATCTTAAATAATATTCGGCATAATATATTTTTTATTTTTGTGTAGAGGCGAAACACGTGTCGAATTATCGACGGTGGTGTGTCTTTCCTAGTGTTTGATGTGTTCGGAGCTTCGGAGTACTGGTGCTGGTATTAGTGCTGACGGCGATAGTGCACCCAATTGACGGAGAGCGGGAGTTGCTCTTCAAACTAGGTAACACACAATAATTTTAATTCATTAAGTGTATATAGCAAAGTAATTTTTACCAATATAATAGATTTCCACAAAGTAAAGCCTGATTGTATTAATTATCCTCAATCTATTATTGCTTGTCTACAATTAAATGTAGGTAGGTATCTAAGCTACCTCGGCTGCAATCATGATTTTCGTGATTTTGAATTTAACTACAAAAATAAATAACTACCATGTCGTGCTTACTGTGGTTAATATCTATATAATTAATGATGGACCCAACTCAAAATATTTGATAACAAATATGTAGAAGATACATTAAAAGATAACAACCAATTTGCTACCGTCGCGTACGGAGCTGACATGACGACGCTGACGGAGGTAGTCCCGGGCGTAGATCAAATTTAACTCAATATCCCAGCAAACATTTACCTGCGAGGAGCAAAAACAAATAGACGAAAGTCAACATTTGTCCATCGTGAAGCTAACGAAGCGGAGGCACGCACGGTGTGTCCGATGAGGGGGACCAATTAACTAATTGTTACTATTTGTGATGAACTTATTTCTTACGTGGTAATTGTACTTGGCTTGTTTATAGCCTCCAGTATTCCCACAATATTTTTTATAGAATGGTGACAAACGAACGCACAGGCCACTTTTCTACCGACTTCAAAAAGGAGACGGTACTCAACTCGACTGGATGTTTTTTTATTGGTGAACCGATTTCAATGATTCTTACTTTTATTTAAAAGCTGGTGCTTCACATGTGGTCCATGTTTTCCATGTGTACAAATTTATATGAAATTTGATCAAGATCTGACCAATAATTTTTGAGTTATTCTTAGTAATTTATATTGAACTCGGTTGTACAAAATTGTTAATTTTAAATTATTTTAATAATCTATCTTTATTTAAAAAGGCTTTTATCCTACAAGGATACTTACCTTTTTCCTGTTAGACAAATCTTGAGTATTTAGAAATGGGTAATTAATGCGGTAAGAATATATATATATATATATATATATATATATATATATATATATATATATATATATATATATATATCAAAAACCAATCCGTTTCACATTATGCTAGCACATTTGGAACATCTTCTATAATGTGACAAATATCTCACAATTTGTGGGAGCTGCTTTTTCATCAAAAATACATTTTTTTACTCTACCCAAATAAAAAGTAACCTACAGTATAGGCCACTTGATGGTAATGTCTATAGAACTTAATATTACACACAGACACTTAAATTTCATTTAAATGTAGTAAAGATAAAATTACTAGTTGTAGCTAATATAGTACAATTATGAACTTAGTAACATTAAGTGAAGTGGAGCTTAAGTTAAAAAAATCTCATAAAATTCTGTAAAACGAAGTAATGAAAACTTCGATCGACCGATTTATTGTGAAACAGGTTTCGCAAGTGTATAATATAACCCAATAAAAAAGTAACTCGAAACGATATATCACTTGGTGGTGAAGTATCATATTTCATTGCGCAATATTGATAGCGTGGGATTCGCGTATCTCACTCCATAACTTTTGTAGGAAACTTTCCAAGCATTTGATGGATTAAATTAGTTCAGTAGCCGATCATTTAATATTGTCTTATCATTTAATAATCTCACAGAATACCAGCGTAAAATAGTAGCTTAATGCTGCTGTGTTTTCTACCGACTTCAATAAGGAGACGGTACCTACTCGATTCCACTGTATGTTTTTTTATGTGTTACCTCATAACTTTTTTCTGGGTGAACCGATTTCGATGATTCTGTTTATATTTTAACGCTGGTGCTTCTCATGTGGTCCCATATAAATTTGATTAAAGTCTGACCAATAGTTTTTGAGTTAAAGTTACAGCCTATATACGTCCCACGGCTGGGCACAGGGCTCCTCTCATTTCTGAGAGGGTTTTAGGGCAAGGAAATGTGCGCCACGTTGCCCCAATACGTGTTGGCGAACTTCACATGTCTTCGAAATACATTATTTTCCTTATTACTCAGACATGCAGGTTTCTTCACGATGTTTTCCTTCACCGCCGAGCACTTGGTAAATAAGCACTTAAAATTGCAATTAACAATTTCATCGGTACCGGCGGGGATCGAACCCGGATTGCCCGCGTACTGTGCAATTTACCGCGAGCGCCAACTTTCTGAGCTACCACTGCTCTCACGGTTTCTGAGATCTTAATAATTTATATTGAAGTCGGTTGTACAATATTTTTAATTTTTAATTATGTAAGATGACCGTAGAGAGAACCAGAGAACCATTTTACTGTAAACGAGACATTCCATCTTGGTCTTCGGGGGTCAGAACGGATCTACATTTTGATTTTTATTTGAGGATAAATGTAGATGTCTATAGGCCACAGCTTCCACTTACTATCAGGTTTTTTTTTTATAGGAGAGGGGGCAATCGAGCATGCGGCTCACCTGATGGTAAGTGACTACCGCCGCCCATGAACAAGCGCAACACCAGGGGAATTGCAGATGTGTTGCCGGCCTTTTAAAAAGGAGTAGGCTCTTTTCTTGAAGGTCCCTAAGTCGTATCGTTCTAAGGTGGTCTGTGTACTCGTTTGTTACCCTTATTCTATAAAAAACGATGGTAATATTTTAAAAATTGGATTCCTTATTGAGGTAACGTATATCTAAATTGAGGTGAATGAAGAAGGACCTTTTTTCAAGAAAACGGGAAAATACGCAAATGTAGAATGAATTAGGTATTATCACGGAATGCTTTTAGTAGAGTTTATTATATTAACTACACTTGACATACCTTGAACTGGGGCTAGAGAAGTGTGTGATTGTGATTTTGAATATAACAGAGTATCAAGTCAACACGTGCGACTATGCGATAAAGGATTCAATTACTTGAACTTTAGAGGTCATAATACCGTATGTGTATTAATTAAGTTATGTTCAATTAAGCAGCGACGCGGCGAGAATTCCTTTTAAATGATGTGATCGTCGAGATAATGTTTATTGGCCTAATATATAATAATCATGTTATTTGGTAATTCAACTACACATATTATATTACTCTTTGATTATATACATGTCATAATCAAAGATATGACATGTATATAATCAAAGATATTACTATAATTAATAGAATCAGGCGTTACTTTGCGGAAGTCCATTATATTAAATTTGACAAAAAATTACTTGTGTAATGTACGCAAAGTATTTTATATCAAATTTAATATTATATTACTAATAGTATAATATTAACTATAACAAATTACAGCCTGTATGCGTTCCACTGCCGGGCACAGGCCTCCCCTTATTTCTGAGAGGGTTTTAGGGCAAGGAGATGTGCTGCTCCAAAAGCGTGTTGGCGAACTTGTTTTTCTTATTTCTCAGACATGCAGGTTTCCTCACGATGTTTTCCTTTACCGGCCAGCACGTGGTAAATCAGCACTTAAAATTGCAATTAATAATTTCATTGGTGCCGGCGGGGATCGAATTGTTGCGTACTGTAAAATTTACAACGAGGGCTAACCATCTGAGCTACCAGGGCTTTCTAATAAAATGTAGTAACTTAATATTTATACATAGCTTTTGTTGTATAAGACGCCTCTCTGATGTAGATATACTTTAATGTTACATAAATTTGCTAAATAAGTTAAAATATATCGGTTTTATAAGGATAGCTTGTAATGAAATATAATTTTTCATTTTTATACTGATAAATGTAAGTGAAACTGAATTACACGTGACACAATATTTGTGCAACATTATTTTTTTTACTGCTTTGTTTTTATTTAGGCATTGTTAAGTCTTCTTGTTCTTCAACAGTCGGTAAAGTCCATTATTGGGCATGGATCTCCATCGCCACGCTTGGCAGGCGAATTGATAATCGCCGTATCAGACGTCTCTTATCTTTGACGCTGCTCCCCGTCATCGGTCAAGTAATTTACGCTTGGCATAAAGATATGGTAATACCACCATTTATTGGGAACCAGAAGATGCACGGCATGGGGTGATATATTATATTACTTTTATTATAGATTAATGTTTTTTTTATAACTGGCTTTACGGCTCTGGGTTCTAGCCCTTCTGTGCCTGAAGTTACAATGTACATATAATTATCCTTCATAGTACACTGCTTTACAATATGTAGATGCGTCACTCTCGTGCGTCGCGTAGATGATCTCCTAAGGGGTGCACCCTTAGGAGATTTTGACGGCAACTTGAGCCAGCAGACAGCTGACAGTTGGCGATGGTATCTCAAGGCGCCTTAGCAGACAGACACCTTATCTTGAGAATCACATCACCATCAGAGCACTTGTTTCACCGTTTCCACTAATAGTTGACATGCGCAGACACTTACTTAATACACAAAAGCGCACCACTTTTAAATATCCAATTCCCCTTCAAACAATTATTTAAACAATAATACAGGAGCAGCCATCCGCCGCCAAAACTCTCTATAGAATAATGGTGATAAACGATGTCTCTCATAAAAGCTCTCTCAAAGGGAAACACGGCAGCTATTTTACGCTGGTATTTTATGAGAGCGTGATCCTTCCATTAATGCTACAACCATAATATAGCTGCGGAATGGCTCTCCCACGTCAGAAAACGTCACCGACACACGGCCAAGATTCTAACAAAAACAAATTCTGACTCGTAATACTCTACAAACTCAATACCTAGTAACGAACACGTCATGTAAAAGAAGTTGGTTTCTCGTGTACGAATACTTTGTTGGCATAACATTTTTCGAAGCAAGGAAAAGGTTTTCCAGTTTAGCAACATGGCGGGGTCCGTAGCCTTGCGATACATGTATGGCCCCCCGTTGAGTGTACGGACCACCGACGATGACGCCGCGGGATACTGCAACGGCACAAGATGTAGGAAATAAGGGGGGAAATAAATGTGCCTCGATTATAGAAGAAATCGTCTAAGTCGTTGAAAATGTTTATGTTATTATGTATGCTTCCATTACGGTAGTAAAGGAAAACATATTTGTAATAGCAATATTGGTTAAAATTTAGTTTACGTTAGATATAACAATAATTCAACTTCGACTGACCTTAACTATCGCACTCTGTGGACACCCGCAGTCAATGAAAGATGTTAGCATATGTAATAATATAATGGATTTTCGAAAAGTAACGCTCGTTTATTTTAATTAACTACAGTCAACTTCAAACACAGGAGGCTATAGTGCATTGTCACTTGTGAGAAATGAGATGGAATCCCTCCCGCCTTTTTCTCTCTATAACCTTCAGACTGCAGCACAACAGTGCAGGCGCTGCTACTTGGCGGTAGAAAAATGGGTAAGATGGCGGGTAGCTACCCAGACGGAATCCATGGCAGATAAAAAGTCCCACCACCTTGTGCAAATTTTATTTCATGTAGTTTATCGTCTCTCTTTCGAACGCTCGCCCTGAGGCTTTTAGCCTTAGGCTTAGACTTCTGCTTGAAGTCAATTTGCGAGCGCTGATGCAATTATTTATGCTACCTTAAGGTCAAAAAAAATTTACTGGTTAAACTGGAAATAATTCTGTGCGGTTTGTCCTTGTACAATTATAAACAGATTTTTGATTTCGTTTTGTGTATTTCTTAATTATAAAATTTCTTTAGTTTTTAATAAGCTTAAATTCCAACATTATAGGTATTTAAAATTACAATTTGAAATACCTATAATATTGTAATTTAAAAAAAATTAAATATATAATTTCGATAATTTTGCTATTGTTTTTACAACATTTTTTTTAGATTTTAATAAAAAAACAACCTATATAGTTAGGCTTAGATCAACGTGGGCTGGCAGTTAAATTTGAGGGGTATTCGTTAGATTGTAAAAAATAAAATTTATAATTTAGCTTTTTAAGAATGTCACATGTGGCAGGACCTAGGTCATTAACCTTATGGTTCATCCATCACTGGTTATTACAACCTCTTGGCTTGGTGTTCATAGTGCCTGACTACTTTTTAGAAACACCTAGGATTAAATTTCACTTGGAATCAAATTTTGAGCAAAAATGTACTTATTCATTTGCAAGTACACTTAGTCTTATGCATTCAAGGCGATAGTTGACGTTGGGATATAGTCACGTTATCGTAATCACTTCTGTATCATCAATATTGTATTGGTCCATTCATTGTATGTAAAAGATTCTTGTCACAAAAATCATATTAACAAAACTCTGGCTATCGACCGATGAATACTCTGTGGGAGTCAGCGGGGAATGTTTCAACCACACTTGCATGGGAAAAAGAAAAAAAATCATACAACGATGCGTGTTTCCTATTCAAGCGATCACGAGTGATTTATAATGCTTTTTGTCACTCAGTTCCGGGAGTCAATGGTGTTTTTATATTCTTTGACGTTATTATGACAAGGGTGATACAGAAAAAGTGTAATATTTATTTCCTGCCTGTATTATATTAATACAATATGATAAATTAAAATTAAATAAAACGTCGTGTTATTCCTAGTTGTTTCTTTAACTAAAATTTTATTAATTTATTGTTTAACAGAACCGTAACTAGAAGCCGTTAGCTCAGGAGCTAAGTGCTCGCTGTAAATTTCACAGAACCCGGGAATTTCCGGGTTCGATCCCCGTTGGTACCAATGACGTTGTTAATTGCAATTTTGAGTGTTGATTTTCCATCTTGTTTGGTGGTGAAGACAATTATTGTGACAAAATTTTATATAAGAGGAGCATACGTGCATGCGGCTCACGTGATGGTAAGTGGCCTAAGCCGCCCATGAACAACTGCAACACCAGGGGAATTGCAGGTGCGTTGCCGGCCTTTTAAAAAGAGCAGGCTCTTTCTTGAAGGTCTCTAATTCGTATCAGTCCGGATGTAATCGCTGGTAGCTGATTCCACAACGAAGTTGTGCGAGGAAGAAAACTTCTGGTAATTGATTCCTCTGTCCTCGTATTGATATTATTTTTCGAGTTTTTTATTGTTTTGTTTTGCATGTCTGAGAAATCAAAAAGTATATACTTTGAAGAAATGTGAAGTCCACTAATATTGGGGCAGCGCGGTGGACATATCCTGACCGCAACCTTTCCAAATAAGAGTCCTATACGCTGTGAATTTACTATCTTTTAACTTATAACTAAAAAAAATGCAATCGGTATTTATCACTACACAAGCCAAGAAACACACGAAGAAATAATGTCCTCCACCTCAAACTAAAGATAAGATGCGAGAATATCTTCTTCGTAATATCAATGCGTTTTATTAAGAAACATCCAGATCGGTATCAGAATATGGAAAGCAAAGCTGTGTTCACCCCACAGCCTCCGATAAAACCGTGTAGGTCCAACAAAAACTAAGTGATTTGTTAGTCCGATGAAGACCTCTGTTTGTTTTTATTTACATTCGGAATACGGTTTGGGTGGGTTATTTTTTTGCTTGTTATTTGATCCTGCATACAAAATTCTATTGTCAGTTCTTTTGTCAACAAATTGAATAGAAATAGAAACAGTAGGCGATTGATCATAAATCGTATCGGCTCCTCTCGATGATTATCATTAACGTAGACTTTTTGTTACAGTCAGGTCTGGCAACTTTACCAATGAATGTTAACTTTGCAATCAGGGGTGTACTGGTACAAAATTACGATTGACATGCAAAAGTAACGTTTTTCGAAAATGTTGAAAATACAATAACTAATTGACAGCATTGCTTTCGATATGGCAACATGAGAGTTAATTTTGGCATTTTATTTTAACGTGGAATTGTGCCGACGAAATAACCTCTTTATTTAGTGCTCCAGAACTTTAGTTTTTTTTTGTTTGAAATACTATCAAATGTAATATATCGTTTTTAACATGATGATCTTAACATTTATCTATAAAACTAACTTGGCAAAGTTATCATACTAGTGCCATGATGTGACGGTTACTTTGCCATGTTTTATTACAACCAAGGGTTGTAACTTTCAACCTATATTTTTAACCGATTGCAACCATTTAAACAAAGTGTTCTGCACTTGACATTCTATGTTTGTATGTATGTTTGTATCGCTGTTTCACCGTAGCAGCCCATTAGACCGATTTTACCAAATGAGTCGTCAATCAATTCATCTTTATTAAAAGTGAAGGAAAAGAATAGAGAAATCTGTATTATTTTTACTGCAATAATAATATTATTACTACTCAGTATTTTTCATAATTCCAACTTATTTTGTATTGATATTAAGCAAATGAATTGTCATTTTTAATGATTATATTAATGTTTTGCTATTGTGGGAGAACAATATTTAGATTGATTACAATAATTATGACCTGACATCATTTAATAAATAATATATAATAATAATAATAAAAAAACGAATACTTGTTAAAATTATTGTAACAAGCTTTTTTTAATTCTATACTACAATTGATTTAATTTAATTTTTAATTTTAAACGAGAGTATTTTTGTTTGATATATTTTAGACGTTTTCTTAAGAAATTAATTTGACAAGATTTAAATAAAAAAAATAAGTTAAGTATCAAGGATTTTTGACAACCCTGACACATATTTTCAAGTTTGTGTGAAAAATTGAGAAATGGGAGGGCCCAACTTTGCCACAAGCGTAAACTTTGCTATTTGCAACACAATAAAAGAAACAAGTGATAACTCTGGGTGTTGGGTATTAATATTATAAGGTTTACCTTCAACCTTGAAGTCAAATCCTTTTATTTTCATTATAAACCCTGATGGCAAAGTTGCCACAAAGTGAGGTTAAATATGCCATTATCTATTTTTGAGTATTTTGTTTATTTAGTGTTAGTATTTGTTTAAATGATTAATTAATATGAAATCTATGAAGAATATAATGTCACATTTAACATTGACGCCCAGTCTGGTAGTACCTTTTTTCTTGGAAAATAGATGTTAAACTTTTAAGTCCTTCCAAAAATTGCAAAGTTGCCAGGTTTCACGGTAGGTAAAATATTTTGATAACGACATACCATATAACTTGGTTTATCTTTGTTACTTGGAAACCTGTTTTATTCTTTTTGTTTAAACACTTTCTATGTGGAATCGTTTACCATCGGTGATTTTTCCAGACCGATACGACTTAAGGACCTTCAAAACTTACTTCTTTTTAAAAGGCCGGCAACATACCTGCAATCCTCTGGTGTTGCAGTTATTCATGGGCGGCCGTCGACACTTACCATCAGGTGAGCCTCATGCTTGTTTGCCTCATCTTTTAAAAAAATACATTAGTCTGTGTGCTCGTATTTCACTCACAATTTCTATGAAAGAATGTGCTAAGTTTTTATATATGCAATAGCATTAATAGGATTAAGCTAATAACGCGGACTTAGCCATTACAGTCAATGTTAATATTATACAGTGTTCATCGTCAAATTTTATTTCGTTTAATGAAAACAAAGATTTTCTCCTGTACCCTGGAGGCAGTTCACAAATAAATAGCACAAACACAAATATCCAGACTCAGAGCAATTATTTTGTAGGCCATACTAATACTTGTTCCGTGCGGGATTCCGCGAATCTCGGCTCTGCAATTTAAAGCGAAGCCACGACGCCACAGAGCCGTCAAAATCAATACAGCCTATCAAAAGTCCACTGCTGGATATAGGCTTTCCCCATAGAATTCTTGTTGGGTGAGAAATTTGCTTTAGTTGGCAAGCTTGGCAAGCAGCAATTTCCATATTATTTTTAGTTATAATCGGGAAGATACAGCTGTCAATCACCTGTTAATTTCCTTCCGTCGCTTCTTACAACACACACGCGATTATATTGGGTAGTGAACTTTCTTAAGCTACTACACAGCTTAAACAAAATTTATGTCAGAAAATTGATAAAATTTCATTATACTTCGTTACAGCATTATATGAAAATGTATAAAATATGAATACGTGTTAGAAAATAGGATTAAATTCAAAGCAAGCGAGCAACAGTAGCGATACATTGAGATTAATCACTCAAGACTTCACGTATCTTCAACAAGATCTCAACACTAATTAACTTTATTACGCTTTCATATGAACAGTCTCAGATAAAATCGCTGGAGTCCGCTTCTACAAAGGTTCAAAACTTTTATGAACGCACTTAGTTAAGATTTTAATTTAATTAATAAAGAGGTAAATGTGATCATAAAAGTCCTGATAATATCGTTACTTAAATCAATCAAATACTTGCCCAAGAAAGAAACTGTATAATAAATTAAAACAATCATAATACACATTTATTAATAAGATATGTAATATGTTTAAAAATTGTATTTTTTTAATAGGATAAGGGTGACAAACGAGCACAGTCCACCGGATGACGGTCCAACTGATGGTAAGTGGTTGCTGTGGCCCATAGACATCTACATCTATCCTCCATTACAAATCAAAATTCAGATGCGTTGTCACCCGTGAGGACTAAGATGGAATGCTGTGTTTCCAGTAAAAAGGGTCTCCAGTTCTCTACACTCACCATACGAAACACAGCAGCATTAAGCTGCTAATATACGCTGGTATTCTGTGAGAGCGTGGTCCTTCCCCGGTCG
This sequence comes from Parnassius glacialis, assembly GCA_033319125.1. Classification (NCBI taxonomy): domain Eukaryota; kingdom Metazoa; phylum Arthropoda; class Insecta; order Lepidoptera; family Papilionidae; genus Parnassius; species Parnassius glacialis. The sequence goes on along the minus strand of JAVANC010000019.1, from coordinate 48,438,585 downwards.
AGCTGACCCATTCGTGCTACAACGACAATATAGCTGCAGCATGGCTCTACCACGTATAAAACGTTAAGTTTAAAAAAATTGATTTTACAATTTGGAATGGCCATATTATTGTAATAATGAATAGATCGAGGTTCGAGGTAGTAAGGTTGACGCCTCGTTGGCCTTGTGGTTGCGTTTGCTGGTCCTGAGGTTCCAGGTTCGAATCCGGCCAAAATGGTCGGGATCAGGTGTTCCTTTCTATGAGTAATAGTTTTAGATTAGTTCGTGATCCTCTTAAGCTGCCAACTCTAGCTCGAACACCCAATAAATGTTATCACTTTAAAAAAAAACTGACTTAAAAATTCGTAACGAAGTGTAACCAGTTTAAAGTCTAAAAAGTGTAAACGGTGCATAATTAGAATAGTAAGCGCTTCAAAGAGGCGAATAAATCAAAATGTGCGTTGCGGTGGCTTGCACATGGCGACACACAGCTCCTCTAATGACAGGAGTTGAGTGCAGCTCGGTGCTCGGACGAACTCGTTTCCTTCCGCAATGGAAAGGGCCGCGCTATAGAAACACTAGTTGAAATTATACCTGTTGCTATGGTTGAAATTGAAAGTACTCAGGTTAAAGGTGTACGGTCTTGCAACTTCGAAATGTATAAGCCTAAAGCATACGAATATATTATATAATATGTATCCTATTTTAATGTATAAATAAATAGTACTCCAGTGTATTTTGATCGTATAGATGTGGGAAAGGTCTTTAAGAATTAAGTAGTAATTAACATAAAGGAAAGGCCTTTTTGGTATACATATATCGAATGTGCCAACAGTTTTATTTGCCTCGCATTTCGTAAAAGGAAACTAATGTGATATCGTTTTTGTGATCGTGTAGACGACGGACATTTTAACAATTTTCCATATAAACCTATAAGTATTATGTTGAAACTATGGACTCTGCCTATCTGCTCAAGGATAACCGATGAGGAACAGAGGTTCTGGACTGGCAGTAAGCGAAGTGTAGGGCGGGTCTACTAGGGAGAGACGACCTGGTAAAACAGTCGCTAAATGCGGGCTCAGTTCCGTACTTAGTGGCATTACTTGGGGGATGCCTATGTTCAGCAGTGGACTTGACAGGGCTGTAGTGATGATGAGATACAGTATAAAATATATTGAATAATTGAGTATATGGGTCCATGAAAGAGAAAGCTTTAAGCAATTACCAATAACAGAAAATCTATAACCTCCCCAGTTTAATCAGTAACTAGTTCTCTTTAGAAAGATCGACATTTACTACGCAAAATAGGTAAGTATATAATGATAGGATAAATTGTAAGCTATTGAAATATTTAATTATAGTGAAGATATTAATTTGTAATCGTAAATCGTTATTATAAGATAGGGATCGCGCTGTCATGGCTGATTAAATTGCCGCGAGACGAGAACACGGAGCACGGCGAGATTTCATCAACGTTTGAATTTATAATACAGCGGGCTGCTGCGTATTTTGCTCTGAAGTATCTAAGATTGATTTTGACAATGAGTTGCTTGAGAACATTCGAAAACTCTCCATTGTTTTATCACGTGAGTGTAGAGAATCGGAGACACCATCAGGTGGACTATGTGCATGTTTGTTCCCCTTAAAAGTTAAAATTCCATCCTACGAGTTTTTGTCCCAGAGGGTTTTAGGGCAAGGGAATGGCGAACTTGACATGTCTTCAAAATATTTTTTCTTATATCTTAGACATGCGGGTTTCCTCACGATGGTTTCCTTCACCGCCGAGCACTTAAAATTGCAATTAACAGTTTCATTGGTGCCGGTGGGGTTCAAACTCGGGTTGCCCGCGTACTGTGAAATTTACACCGAGCGCTTAACCCCTGATCTAGCTACAACGGCTCTTGACTCCTTATTGTATAAAATATAAATTTTAAAATTATTCCCCTAGCCGTGGAGCGCACAGTACAATAATGGAGTTATGTCGTCACTTAGTGTCCTTATTAGTATTATACAGACAATGCAGTCACCATAATAGAACGTAAAGTGTTTCCTTAGGCTATAAATTACTATTATCCCATTACAATAACCCGAGCGTAAGCCTAACCTTTCATTTTTATTTAATTTGTAAGCTATAACTCACGGTAATCGTGTTGAAGTAGCATTATGGTAATTTACTGTGCCGTTATTTATGAGTGTTTGTCATGAAATGTTTGATGCAAGAAGTCTATACTGAATAGCTTGGACTATATAATGAGTTAAGCGTTCGCTGTAAATTTGACAGTGCGCGAGGAACCCGGGATCGATCCCCGCCGGCACTAAAGATTTTTTTAAATTGTGATTTTATTATATTAAGGAAAGAAAACAATGTGACGACACCTGTACGGTTTAAAAGTAAAAAAATATTTCGAAGACATGTGAAGTCCCATAACACGCATTGTGGCGGTGACTACCGTTACCGTTACAGTCTATCAAAAGTTCCCATAGGATTTGTCTTAGTTACCATGATAGTGTTGGCAACCGCATATTTTTCGGACGGTACGGGTTTGGCGGATGGGAGCTAGGCAACAAAAAGTGTAATTCGTCACTACCCCTTGTGTCATAGTATAGACGGCCTTGGCGGCGAAATAAGGAAGTGAGATGGAATAATATCCATCTCCCTCGCACTTTTTCTTATCTTGCCATGAAAGAATTATTATTTTATTTCAAATGACGCTTCATTTTAATAGACGCTAGTAATTCATTTATTTGTATTTGTTAATCAATAATATAATACCTACCTTTATCAATAATAATATATTACGCAAGGAACTTCGTTCCAACCGAGTGTTCCACGACACTCACGCATTTATTTTAGTTGGCCCATCTTCTGGTTTGTTTCCCTCTGTCGTCTTTTCCAACACCCACGCTACGATATGTGGTGGTGGATTTTCTTTCACTGCCACTTCACGGACGGGCGACAGACACTTTGCCTTTCAGAGGCTGTGCTGTGCCACGTATACTGTCTGTAATTTTACATAATATGTTATTTGAAATTTATAAAAATATCACTGAAAGTTTCCAAAGATTTCAAGTTTTTAACCATCAAAACAGACTTTTATAAATGCGGAAATATCTTGCCACAAAGCATTAATGTACATCTCTTAAAAACAAACTTTTAACATGTTTAAATTTTATAAAATCTTGAGAGGAGCAAGAAAGTTTGCAAAGTTTAAATAAGTGTTGAATTTTTCAAAGCCGGCGTACGTACCACCCTGTGGGGGTTGTTGTGTGGTCTGCGGGCTCCTTGCTTTTATTTGGAACAGCCGGCTATTGAGTGTCGGACGCCGCGGAGGTGCCGGCACCTGTTTATTAGTTGGTAGTTTTTTATTTCAATATGGCGCTCTCGTATCTTTGCAATTTTATGTAGAGTGAAACTCATGGTAATACTGGATTTTATTTTATGCTTAATGATTTTTTATGTTTACGAGAACACTACCCATTTAATTAAAACTAGTTTTACGGATTTCATCGCGTATTTTATATTCGCGACATTTCGATTATTTTGCAGCACCCATGAGCACGGGGTATGAGTGTTCGACGTCCCAATGTTATAGTTAACCACGGTTACCTTCAGTTTAAAATTATTAATTTTTTATCGAATTAATAATTTTCGTCGGGAATATAAAATATTTTAATGCACGCGATAAAATCCATAAAAACTTGTTTCATTGAAATTATTTCATGCTTTTCTTTACTATCCTTTTCACGTAAGAGTTATAAATGAACGGACTGTCCACCTATTAGTTTTGGTATTAAAGAAGGTATTGTTCAGGTTTGGTATTAAAGAACTATAGATACTCGGCATAATTTCGTAGTATTATTCACGAAGTTGGTTTTCAGTGTGGCCTCTGGTAAGTAATGTACGGATGAATGAACAACACATAACTTCAACTATTACTACACTACAACTGTTTCACTTACTACCCATAAATTGTTAGTAAAAAAGATAAAAGGTTGCCTGGCAGAGAATACCTTTTGATCCTGTACTGTTTGTAAGGGTCAGTAAAAATTCAGATGTGATATAACAGATGTTATGATAATAATTACATAGCAAGTTATTAATTTGGAGAATAATTTTCCCACACATTAAACGTGGTAAAGCCATGCTGCAGCTATATTACACTTATAGTACGAATGGGTCGGCTCGACCGGGGAAGGATCACGCTCTCACAGAATATCAGCGTGAAATTATAGCTCAATATTGCTGTGTTTCGTTTGGTGAGTGTAGAGATCGGGAGAACTTTTTTACTGAATATGAGACATACGAACTTTATCTTCAGGGGTGACAACGTATCTGTATTTTGATTCACAATCGACGATAGACGTAGATGTCTATGGGCCACAGCATCCACTTACCATCAGGTGGACTGTGTGCCACCTATACTTATATTTGCTTTTATACAACGGTGATAACTATCCCTCCAGTCTATATTTAATTATCATCGATCAGTGCTAATAAGACAGATAGACTTCCTAACAAGCTATCGCATTCATTAAGCCGTCTCAATTTGTCTCTATCCTAAAGAAATTACTTTCTTTCAATTAAGGCTTAAATTCGATGAAGCCGAAGGATACAATTAAGGCGTTATAAATACAGTCACCGTCCAGCCGGAACGAACCCGTAACATTCAATTACAAGCCGCAATAAAACCCACTATTTCGCCGTACACAATCATTAAAGCGGGAAGCCGAGTATTGCGCACTAAATTATTCATGAGGTGCGAGACTCATGAGCGGCGTCTTCAGTTCAAAGCCATTTCAAACTATTAACATTTTAATTATCCGCGTTATTAAAAACACTGGCCTACGTGGATGGATGTATTAAACAGATATTAATGTCATTAAATATTAATTTGTACTTAAAAGTTTAACGCTTTAATCTTTATATGCACTTTATTTTCTAAGATATAAAGCTTAATTTTTGGATAAACACTTGTACTTACCTATTTTACAATATTTATTTTAAATTACAATATACTAATTATAAAAACCGACCAATTGTATATAAGATTAACGAACATGTTTTCATACGGTCGGCTTTTATGGTTAGTATATTAATAATTTAAAATAAATACTGTGAAACTAGTACCAAGTATTTATCAAAGTCAGAAAATTAAGGTGGAGTTTCACCAAGTGACAACAGTTTCAAGGATAAATTCATTTGAATTTTTTTTTTTTTAAATAAATTGAAAAATTGAATAAAACTTCTTTTGTGTTTTAGGTTTATTTTTCTGAAAGACTTTTTTATGTAGATGATTGGAATTCGGCAAAGATATAAAATGCAGTAACCCAAGTACTGACGTGATGTTCAAGTCAATTTAAAGAAAAGTCACCGTTTGAGGTGTTAAATCAAAGCTTTCTGAAACACTGTCGACGGCTGATTGCACAATAGCTAATCGTTTGCTCTGGAGTTGCTGAGCCGTGGATTCGAATTCCACTTCGAAACTTTGTATAAAATAATTGTACCGGGTGTAGATGTTAGAACATATGATAATTATGTATGTCAAAGCCTGCATTATTTAGGACAAAATTATAGTTTAAAAAAGAATGTAAAAATGGTAAAAAAAAAGTAAAGTATCTTAGACAGTATATAAATCATAAATGGGTATGTTATTACTCAGTAATTTTGATTTCAATGTTATTTACGGTGCATACTTGCTAATCAATCAAAACACATTAAAACAAAGTCTTGACACCGCGCCTGTCTGTCTGTCTATTGTACTTTTAGAGACTACTTTGGAAATTATAACTTACAATCCACACCACATGTGTCTCTGTGCACTATATTTTGCCGGAACCACTAAAAGGATTTTTCATCAATTTTAAACTACCTATAAATGTTGAATGTACCTACAAGCTTGTCTTCTACTATTAATTATTGAACAGCACTATTTAAACGTATCACTAAATTAGAAGATTTGCCTCTACTTAGATTTTAAACTACAATTCAACAGTCAGGTAAACTACCGCTAAAAAGAACCCCTTTGTAGTATTTCCTCAGTTTCAAGGCACTCCCCTGGTTGCCTCAGCCAGTATCGGAATCCTCGGCGTCGACATATCGAGTGACGTGCAGTTTCGTGGTCACTTGTAAGAGAAGGCCAAATTGGCCTCTAAAAAGCTTAGCGTGCTCAGCAGAGCGGGACAGTATTTCATGCCGGCACACCGCCTGCAACTTTACAAGGCGCAGATTCGGCCTCACATGGAATACTGTTCCCATCTCTGGGCAGGGGCTCCCCAGTGCCAGCTCCTTCCACTTGACCGCATTCAGCGCAGAGCGGCTCGAATCGTCGACGACCGAGTCCTTTCCGATCGGCTCGACTCATTGGCGCTGCGAAGAGATGTTGCATCTCTTTGCATTTTCTTTCGCATCTACCATGGGGAGTGCTCTGAGGAATTGTTCGGATTAATCCCAGCCGCCAAATTTCACGAACGCACATCGCGGCAGAACTTCCGATACCATCCACACCATCTGGATGATTGCCGGTCCACCACTGTGCGATTTAGAAGATGTTTTCTTCCTCGCACGACTTCCTTGTGGAATCGATTATCGATACGACTTAGGGACCTTCAAGAAAAGAGCGTCCTCCTTTTTAAATGGCCGGCAACGCATCTGCAATTCCCTCCCTGGTGTTGCAGTTGTTCATGGGCGGCGGTAGTCACTTACCATCAGGTGAGCCGCATACTCGTTTGCCCCCTCTCCTATAAAATAAAAAAAACCTCTGCGTGAGAGTGAGTGTGTGCGCATAGCATGAATTAATTCCTCCTTATCCCTTTCATTTGACAACCATATGTTTGGGTAGCCTTTACCCCTTCGTTTTTGGTATTCTACGCATTCAAACTAAACGGCTTGCTTCATCATTCACAATGCGTACAGCAATAGAGTAGAACAATTTGCCAGCATCTGTATTTCCATCCGATTACAACTTGGGTGTCTTTAATGCACGAGTGAATAGGCTTTCGTTTAGCTAAGCCAGTGCGCTTTACCGTCTTTTGCTGCATTAATGCAGAGGTCAGAGGTCCGTATCACTAACAAGGAGGCTCTTAAAACCTTGCGAAGTCTAGACGTAAACAAAGCTAGTGGACCTGATGGTATACCAGCTATAGTTCTAAAGGCTTGTGCACCTGAGTTGTCTCCTGTGTTGACACGCTTGTTACGCCTCTCATTCAGGACTGGAATAGAGCCCAAATCTTGGAAGCTGGCCAATGTGCAGCCTGTGCCTAAAAAAGGTAGCCGTACCGACCCTGCCAACTATCGGCCAATTTTAAATACCTCCATACTCTGCAAGATTATGCAGCGTATATTGAACGCACACCTCATGGCATACCTAGAGCAAAATGATCTTCTCAGTGATCGCCAGTACGGGTTTCTCCGAAATTGTTCAACTGGGGACTTTCTAGCGTATGCCACTCACATATGGGGCTAAGCCCTCGAGAACAGTGGTGAAGCACTTACTGTTTCCTTTGATGTTTTGAAGGCCTTTGACAGGTTTTGGCACGCTAGTCTATTGGGCAAGCTTACAGCGTACGGCTTATCCCCTGGCCTGATTGCCTGGGTGAAGGACTTTTAGAGTGAACGGTCTCTCCGGGTCGTCGTCGATGGCTGCTCATCCGGTACTATGACGACTAACGCCGGTGTTCCTCAGGGGTCCGTTCTCTCCGCAACTCTCTTCCTGCTGCATACAAATGATCTGCTTATTCCCGGTATCTATGGGTATGCAGATGACAGCACAGTTGTGGAGAGATACCAACCGAGTGCCCGGGCCTGTCGGGGTCAAATCCAGTCAGAAAGAGGCTATGGTTGAGCGTGTGAGTCTCACGCTACAGGCAGTCTCCGAATTGGGCGATGACAATCTCGTGAGATTTAACGCCTCCAAAACACAAGCGGCCTTGGCTCCTACTTTCCGGAATGTATCCTTGGAGTACACTGACCGCCTTCAGTTGTTAGGAAAATTGAATTTTCTCCGAACCTAAACTATGGGCGGTTCATTGAGTCCAGAGCCAAAGCAGCTACAAGGAAACTTGATGTCCTTGCAGTGCGGCGGTACTTCACGCCGGGGTAGCTTCTTACCTTATATAAAGTGCAAGTCCGGTCGTGCACGGAGTACTGCTGTCACATACGGGCTGGTGCTGCAAAATGTCACCTAGAAGCATTGGACTCAGCGGATGGACGTGCTAAGAGGCTCATTGGTGACCTTGATTTGGTTGAAACCGATCTTGTCAGCCTCGAGCACAGGCATAGAGTAGCCAGTCTCTCGGTATTCAGTAGGATGCATTTCGGTTAGTGTGCACAGGAATTACACGCTTTAATTCCTCCCTCTCCTTTCCACCATCGGACAATCATGCCGTCGGCGGGTCTTCATCCCTTTGTTGTCGATATTCCACGCATTAGAACCAAACCGTTTGCTTCGTCTTTTGCAATGCGTACAGCAAAAGAGTGGAATAATTTGCCGGCGTCAATATTTCTGTCCGAATACAATCTGGGCGTCTTCAAGGCAAGAGTGAATAGGCTTATGTTACGATAAGTCAGTGCGATTTACCATCGAAGGCTGCGTCACCACTTACCACCAGGTGGGATTGTGGTCAAGCACTGGCTTATAATAAGTAAAAAAAAATTAATACTTACCATCAGTTTTAAGGTCAATATTTTGCATTTAAATGCCACTAAAACTAAATGTTTGAAATTCATAATTCCAAATCGAAAACCTAAATACTAATGTAAATTAAATGGGGAGGAGGTGTGGCTTGTACATACCATAATTTCTCATATTTTTTTAATTTTTAAAATTACACTATACGTGAAGCTTCAATGGAACCCCCATATACCTACATTACTTAGACTTAGTTCTGCAGAATATGCTGTAAAAATATTTGAAATCATACCAGCTTAAAATAAAGTAGTTTAGGAGACTACTTGATTTTAGTTATTTCCATTACATAATGGAGTATGGTATTTTGCTATTCTATTCTATTCTATACTGCATTATAACAGATAAGAAACGTATTTATTGACTTCCTAATCATCTTTGTTCTTCAAATTTAATGATATACGAAATTATAAATATTTTATCAAAATGAAATTGAAGCAAACAAAGGGTCAACAGCTATAAGGTCAATCCAGAAATATGCACGTTCATAAAGCTATAGTAGATAGCTACATTATCCACAAGAAACTGTCCCATAAATTCGTTCACAGGACAATATAAAACATAATATGGTCATTTGTATCACGTGCACTTTAAGTTGGCTATTCAGAGCCGAACGGAACGCAATTCAGAATGTCGTAGTGTCGCGAGAGTATGCATGACAGCTGACCGAGCTCGCTCCGGACAAAAGTCTATTGAGTATTTTATTTTTAGAGAGTATTAACACAAACAATTCGTGATACATAAAGCTAAGTAATGTTACAGCCTATTTATAACCTATCGCTAGGCACATGCTTCACCACAGAAGTGAGAGCATTTCTGGGAGTTCTATGGACCTATTAGTCCAACAAAGTGTATAATTTATGTATCAAAATTTGAATAATTAAATAAATATATATTTTTTATAGAATAAGGGTGCAATGTAACACAGTCGACCTGATGGTAAATGATACTGTAGTTCATAGACATCTACATTTATCCTCGATTAAGAATCAATTTGCAGATACGTTGTCACGTGAGGACTACAGCAGCATTAAGCTGGTATTCTGAGGTCCTTTTACCACGTATAGTAAAATTATCAATTGCATTTCATAATTCTATTGAGGCCCGCGGCGATCGAACACGAGTTACTCACGTACTGTGAAATTTGCGGAGAGATTATGATAATGAATTATTATAACAGATGACAAGAGAAAGCCATGGAATAGAATACAAACACACAAACAAATTTAAAAGAAAAAACCTACGCTAATTTAACCGGCCAGTGGCGGTGTAAGAATATCCAATATCCCATATCGCCATGATGGTGTAAAAGGCAACAAAGGGAAAGAAACCAGGAGGTGTGCGGCAGCGACTTCCTTAAAACAAGAATAATAAAAACTGCGGTTGCCAACCTACTTGCCAAGCATGGGACCTATAACATGAGAAAATCTACGAGATAGGCCTATGTTCAGCTATGAAATTTTGATAGGACGGATGTTACGCCTATGCGATCTAGAACTGACTATGAAAGAAGGTCATAAGTGTAACTGTTTTTTTTTATAAAACTAAATTGTTAAATGAACGTACAGCAGGTACAGCTGATGGTAAGCGGCTACTGTAGTCTTTAGACGCCTGCAGCCAACTTCAAACAAAGGCGTCGGATACGTTGTCACCTCTAAAGTCTAGGACGGAATGCTTTACAACCTGTTATTATACTCGATACCATTTAGACCGGAACGAGCAGCCGTGCAAGCACTGTTATTTGCCGGCAGAAATTAATACGTGAGTGCGAGTGAATAATAATGTATGTACAATGAACATTACAGTTATATTTACATTTTTTTACATATTCCATCTGATGATAAGTGGATGCTGTGATCCATAGACATCTAAATCAATCCTCGTTTGCGAATCAAAATGCAGATGCGTTGTCACCCCCAAGGACTTAGAAGGAATGCCTCGTTTCCAGTAAAAACGGTCTCCGCTTCTCTACACTTATTATATGAAACAGAGCGACATTGAGCTACTATTTACGCTGGTATTCTGTACAGTCACATACAGTACAGTACATTCTGAGTACAGTCTTTCCTTCCACATTACATCTGCAGCGTGGCAATTACACCTACATTCATTAAATGAAACCTATCTTCTACATCGTACATTAGCTCAGTTGTAATATATTAATATAGCCAGCAAATCAAGTGCAATCTCTGCTGGTACCTATAGTTGTTGCATACATGCATATTTTCACCTGTTCGACAACTGAGAAAGAAACCTGCATGCCTTATATTTGAAATTGTATAAATAAGACAATGCATATTTCACGTACACATATAAATAAATAAATAATATTGAAGTATCTTTTTGTAGTAGCGATATAACCGCCTTTTATTGAGCTAGGAGGGTTATTTACGTGCCATTAAGGCATTAAATATCCATTTTTAAAACTGTAGTCTGTCTGTCTGTCTGTCAGCGCTAATCTTAGGAATGGTTGTACCAATTGTAATGAAAATTCACGAACAAATGTAGAGCAATGCCGGGAGGTGTCTAGGCTATGTTTTATCCGAAAATCTTGAAAAAAAAATTGATAAAATAACAATAGTCTTCGATTATTTTAAACCTAAATAAAGCCACATTAATATATCCTACACAGGCGAAGCAAAGGCGGAGCGCCAGTTTAAAATAAAACTGATATTAACTATCGTATATTGAAGATATTAAAAATAATACTGTACTTATCTACGATACGATCTACGAATACATACTACTGTACTTATGTATATATGAAGAGAATACGTATGAACAAGTTATCAAAATACGTGACTAGGTTCATTCGCTAAAATTCCACGTCTATGTCACTACGTTACAAGCGGGGCGTGGGCGTCAGTCTAGGCAGCGTCTAGGCATCTGGCTCTGGCTGTGAGCCAACCGACGCCGGCGCGATATCGTCACCTACCATTACGGCAATATCCGCCGGCTGTTTCCAGCGATGACACAGGCGATTATGAAATCGAGGCGTTGCCAGATTCAAACAGACTCAACTGAACGCCTCTCAGTTAAAGTGCTGTGGTATTTCTTGCCTTTACAATAAGTAGATTTATTTGTTTATTTTATCATTTGATGGTAAGTAAATGCTATATTGTCTTCATCAATTTTCGATGAAGAATCAAAATGTGGATGCGTTGTCGCCCCCTGAAGACCAAGTGGAATGAACAGACACACCAGTATTAAGCTGCTATTTTATGCTAGTATTCTGTTGGAGCGTGGTCCTTCCCCGGTCGAGCTAAACAATAACGCACTTGTATCTTCAGTATGGTTTTACCATGTGTTAGTGATAATGATTTGTTATGTTTACGTGAGCACTGCACATTGAATATAACTACTTTTGCGGATTTTATCGCGTTTAATTTACGCATTTTTAATTCCCGACGGTTCAGATGCTTTGCAGCACCCATGGTCACGGACACACGATACGCATGCAATATATACAAATTTACAATAATGAATAAACGTAAAAGTAATATTCATGATATTTATTTTAATGTATGTACAGTTAACATCGAACCATTACTCGTTTTGTTAAGAAAAAGTTATTTCTTTATTATTTTAAAACTTTTAATTTGTTTTACGGTTTTTTATTGTAACGTAACGTAAACGTACACACAATATTATGTTAATTTTATTTTTATTTCCTTAGTAGTAATGTAAAACTGTACGGTCAGTATTGTCTACGTCAGTAACTGATTCTCATATCAGAGTTCTTTTTCTTTTTTTTATGTGTGTACCTCACAACTCTTTTCTGGGTGAACCAATTTAGTTGATTCTACTTTTTAATTTGAAAGCTGGTGCTTTTCAAGTGGTCCCAATATGATCAAGGTCTGACCAAAAGTTTTTTCAATCAATTTTTAAAAACTACAATTAAAAAAAAAAACTAGTAACTTGATTATCATACAGTCCTACTCCCCGTGGTATTGTGCCAAGAACGCTGGCTGCATTTCCCCGCTGAATGGCTATACTTAGCCTTTGAGCGAGAAAAGAACCATCCCTCTTATCACCAGCAGCAACGACCAGCCGCGGATGGAGTTCCTTTATAAAATATTTATTCATTTTTTCATAACTGCCTCTGTTTGTTTACAATATTATTATACTTCTTATTAGAGTGACAAACGAACCAACAGTCATCTGTCAGTAATATCCTTTTACTAATAACGCAGGACCCAATTAGGTTTTTCATTTAATCAAGGATTTTTTTTATTCAGATGATTGTCAAAACACCTGGCAATAAGAAAGCACCACGCTCATTTAAGATTGTCATTCGCAATTTAAAAACTGTGACATAAACCTTACAATCTTTTTAAAAATGATCGTAATTCATGCTGACTCTAGTGTAGAAAACATAAAATCACGTAAATTAATAATGGCCCGTAAGCTATTTTTATTTTTCCCTCCTTAAGAAAATATCACTTTGAGCATTTTAAAGAGACGTAGAAATGTAGAGGTATGCATTACACGCCTTCGGCAGTGAAGTGTTCGAGTGTAACTGAGAATGAGAACGGGCGGGAGGTGTTAAATCCATTACGTTGGCTCTCAAGTGCAAACGCGAGCCGAGTCTAGACTAACTGCTTCAGTTAGTTATGCATTTGCGTGAAAAATTACTAATTCTTTTTTTTATTCCAAGACATGGTTTTGAAGATAAATACGACGGTGAACTGTTTTTTTATTTTAAAAATTGTGATTTGAATTGAAATGTATTCATAACATTAGTGTTATAATAAGGATAATTAATGTTACTCAATTTTAATCGTATAGTACCTAATATTATTTGAGAACACAATCATTAGGAAATAAGAAAAAAAAATCAAGAAAAAGTATTTCAGATGTAGTGATAGTGCAAAATTGAAGCCTCTGTTCCTTTCCATCACATATGCTGGACGAAAATAATCACAAATAAAAAAAAGTATTGAAAAGAAGTGGGAGAAAGAAAACTTATTCTTAGTTTATTAGAACACGAGAAAAGAACAGTAACAAGGTAATTATTATTAGTATTATTACGGCACGTAAAATTGAAAGCGAAAGTAGAGTGCAATGGGAGTTTCTTTTAATAGAAGAGGGGTAAATGACCATGCGGATCACCCGATGGTAGGTGCCGACCGATTCCTATGAACAACTACAACGCCAGAAGAACTGCAGATGTATTGCGGGCCTTTCAGAATAGAGAAAGCTCGTTTCTTGAAAGTCTCTAAATTAATAATAATATATTTCGAAAAATTGCCAGTGGTAAATAAGTTTAAGCAAATAAATTAAAAATGTCGTGTCGTAAAATGAGATAATAACAAAAGAAGTTTTGGTACCATTTACTTTATCAATAAGAGCATAGTTCTTCGTGTTAAAAAAAGACACTGTACCAGCGATTTTGAGAACGTGGAACACGCGCGTGGAACTCGCGAGTTCTTATACAAAACGTAATAAAGGAGAACGGTCACGCCCCATAGAAAAAAAACCCAGACCCGACAGAAACGAGACATATCTCAGTTTTTTCGTTATTTTTTATAAAGTTAAGTTATATATTTTTTTTATTCGAAATCAATGGCTAACACCAAAATATTGCCTTATGTTTTTGTTCAGGCGTTACTCTAAAAAATACAATATGCCTATTTATCTACAAAATTCGTAAATATATGTAACTAAATGACGATACAATAGCTATAGGATGTATCTAGGTGACCTGGAGATACAGCTGGATTATATGATTTTTGAACTTCTAGTACAAGAATTTACTTGGATTCATTAAAATCGTCGTATTCAGCTGCATCTCCAGGTCACCTAGATACATCCCATAGCTATTGTATCGTCATTTAGTTACATACATTTACGAATTTTGTAGATAAATAGGTATTTTGTACTTTTTTTTGTGTATCGCCTGAACAAAAACATAAGGCAATATTTTGGTGTTAGCCATTGATTTCGAATATAAAAAATATATAACTTAACTATATAAAAAATAACAATACAACTAAGATATGTCTCGTTTCTGTCGGGTCTGGGTCACAGATGACCGTTCTATTTTAGTGTAAGTATACATGCATGATTGAAATGATCTCAGAATATGGATTATAAGGAATAAAGAAAAAAATTATGATAAAAAAGATTACGATAAGTAAAATAAGTTCACATAAAATATTATATATAAACTCAACAAAAGAAAACTTACGGGAAGAGGATTAGCAAAATATAAAGCTATGCAAGTTGTTGGAAACGTCTTGAATTTCTATGTTCAATCGAAGGATGATACTAATTCCATTATATAAATTGACTATGGACTAGAAACGCAGAAGTATTAATGAATCAGTGCCAGCTTCGTTCTACCGGAGTCCGTTCTTTAGACCTCATTGCATAAATTGATAAAAGAAGTGCAGTGCAGCGTTCCCCACTCAATTACCTAGGCACCGGCTCACGGCTCGGCAATTTGTGTTTAAAGTGTACGAAGGTGATGCTGGCTCGCCTGTACCCGCTCCTGCAAATTGGATAAGTGGTGCCGACAGCTTCCGTCATTTGAACTGTATCTAGCTGCGGGCATCGCATGCGGTACGAACGAATACACTATTACTAGCGAATGAATTATACATACACGTAAATTTTACTATCGAAAATGTTTTTATTTAGAGAATAAGGGTTTTAATAGGGGTGTAGTGACAAACGAGCACACAGGCCATCTCTTGGTGCTGTGGCCCATCTACACTTATACTCGATTAAAAATCAAAATACAGATGCGTTGTCACACCTGAGGTGGTATCCTCTTTCAGTAAAAAGGTTATCCGGTTCTCTGCACTCGCCATACGAAACAAAACAACATAAAGCTTCTTTTCTACGATGGTATTATGTGTGAGCTTGGTCCCTCCCCGGTCGAGTCGACCCATTCGTGCTACTACCATAATATAGTTGCAGCGTGGCAGAGTGCTTAAGTGTTAGACTGCGATTCTGTAGGTCACGATATGAATTATCGGACGGAAAGTTTTGCCAGTAAAACGCCTTCACGAATGATAATTTAGCAATAATGTAGTGATGAAAAGAAGGTAACTGTTATTATGGAACATTTACTAACTTAGATTTATTATAACCAATCTACAGAAACGTAAAATTAGAACTACAAAATACAGTAATAAATATTATTTTTAACATTGAAGATGCTATTATACTTCTGCAACAATAAAGATATAATATCCTCAATTGCCTAGAAGCTTAACAAAACGCTTCAGATATAAATAAAAGTTATAAGTCAGAAGTTTCTTTCGCAAGTTTGTTAAGAATAACAGGACAAGAACAGAGGAGGTAAAATAAGCGAACCCGTAAGTATCGAGCGAGGGATGAAATTTATTCGGGCGAGGTGAAAGTTTGGGACGCGGCAAGCCGTGTCAGCGGCCAGATGTCCCTCCCTTGTTGCTCTGATAATTGTTTAGCTGTTCGTGTACCGCAGTTTAGTTTTTGTTTCTGAACACTGTTTTCTCTTGCATGCCAGTTTTAATATTTGGGCGATTTATCCTTACACGTTTCCTAAGCGCAGAGAAGCGCATAAATCTTACAGTACGTTAGCAACTCGTACTGTGAAACTGGTAGAACCCCATTGTAAATGTTTTTAAACGTGGTATGGCTCCAGTGCAACTATATTGTGGTTGTAGTCCAAATAGGTCGGCTCGACCGGGGTAGGACCACGATCTCACAGATTACCAGCGTAAAATAGTAGCTTAATGGTGCTGTGTTTCGTGTGGTCGATGTAGAGAATCGAAGTACCACGACAACGAGGCATTCCATCTTAGTCCTTAGGGGAGACAATGCATTTGCATTTTCATACTTAATCGTCTACAGGCCACAGCATCCACTTATTATTATATGTACTGTATGCTCCCTTGTCATCGGCGACAACAAAAAAATTTAGATCGGACTTTTAAGCGATGATTTATCACATGCTCAGCGGTGAAGAAAACTATATAAAAAATGAGAAGCCTTTATAATTTTTAAACATTATAATTTCAAATATTTAAAAAAAATATTTAAGCAACCCTTCACACCTAATTACAGGCTTAGAGAATTTTATTATTGTATTTTTAATGGGACTACGTTTAATTAAATACTTCCTCAAATTCTTACGAATATTGAAATGATTTCAATACTCTAATATAGTCGAACGAATCACCATGATATATGTATAACTAAAATAACTTGCAGCAGCATAGACAAGCTTTCAACGTCTACAGCAACTAATTGCGCTAGATCTCGATCGTAATGACTTATTACCGGTCCATTATTGTTGCTCGAAGGGGCACGGACCTCTCTCATTGAATTCGATTTCTATAATGACACCTAATTGGGATAATTAGCTTCGCTTGTCTGTCATAGCTGAGACTAATTTGGTATCCAAACTGTGTTCGTGAGTTGCTAGTTGCTTCTTTATTTTTTTTATTTTTATGCAACATCGGAGGAATTACGTGTGTGTTCCCGGCATATGAAAAAGCAGTAAGCTCTTTTCTTGAAGAAACCTAAGTTGTGTCGATCCATAAAAAATGCTGGCGACAGTATTTTTCACAACGTGGACGTGCGTGGCAAAAAATCGTATTTATACGTATACTCGTACGTTGTTGGAATTTAGCAGCTGGAATTAAAAAATCATCTGAGCACTGCACTGAGCCAGTCGATTAATCCGATTGGAAAAAACTACGTCGTGACGATTCGAGATTTCTACTTTTATAATTATAGAGTTATTAACGACAATTCACCTGGTGATAATTGCCTATGTTGTGTCTAAGCCCTGGCAATCAACTTCAAACAAAGCAGACTACATATTCTTTCTCTAATAATATCAAAATTCTAAAATACGCTTCACTGTTTCTTTGTTCATCAACATATACTTATAGAATTTTGTACTGTGCCGTGTAGGTGTTTTATATAAAATACACCTATTCCGACCTGAAATATTTATTTGTAAGCTACACTTGTTCCATTTCTCCATTGACGTCTAGAGGCGGTGTAAGAATATCCACTACCCCATATCGTCTCGTGGGTGTCGTAAGAAGCGACAGAGGGAAACTAAGACAAAATATGGGCAGCAGCATCTTACTGATGACAACTAGATTAAGTAAAAAACTGCGGTTCCCAACGCGCCTGCGAAGCGTGGTAACTATGACGAAATCGCACTTTTTATGAATCAAGCTAAGGGAGGGGGGAGGGGGGGAGGGGGAGGGGGGGGCTTTATTAGATACTTAATCGCACGCTTCTGTAAAGTACGAAAGCACACATTATCTGCTGTCTAGGTTTTTTATTAGTAGGCGGTAACTTATTAGCCCTATGTATTGTGAAAAGAAACTGACTATTAAAGCGATCTTACAAATATAATATTATAGATTTTATTTATAAATTATGTGAATATAATTATATAAAAGAATATGTCTATTTTTCTACGTCACAAATTTTGACAGTTTCCTTTACCTTATTTGTTTTATGGAAACATTATAATAATATATTCACTTACCCGCTCAAATATGACAAAACGATTGGAACGTCGTAGAGCAATGCATACAAGAGGACAATTTGTACTTAGCTAAGCTACATATGGTTAGTTACAAAATACATACATACATTTTTGCAAAAGAAAACCGTTCGGGCGATTTATAACCTAAATTGTAAAGAGTGCCTCAGACAAAAATTTAAAGTAATAAACATATATAACTTTAGCATAGCAATATATTTAAGAAAATGTAATGTATGTACATAAACACATAAATAGCTTTAATTAGAATAAGGATGTGCATACTTTAAACACTAGGAAGAAACATAAGCTTGTAATGCCAGTTACTAGACTCCACATCCACAGAATCAGTAATTCTTTTATGGGGCAATGTATACGCTTTTACAACAAAATCCCAGAACATATTCAAAGTTTGTCAATAAACAAATTTAAAAGTTTTATTAAAGAAAAACTGTACAAAAAGTGTTATTATAATATCAAGGAATACATGAATGAAAATAACCCCTGGGAATAAGGTGATCACCACCATGCTGGTTCTATGAAAAATCATTAAATAAATTGTATAATCGAAATGATTGTTAAGTGAAATATGTTTGTAAAAAAAGTCCCGCTGGGTTTCTTGCTGGTTCTTTCCAGGACAGAGGTATTTTCCGAACCAGTGGTAAATAAAAAAATTACTTTCAATAAGTATTATGTAATAATCAATATTGAATAAAAATTATTCTATTCTATTCTATCTATACTATAGATGGCTTCCGTAGAATTGATATAAAACGGACTTACGAATAACAGTTTTAAAAATCCCCCTCTCCTCTCTAACCCTTCCATACCTCTAACTTTTTGACCCACCCTCGTACATACCTAATAGCAAAATAAAAGTATGCTCCACCGCAATCGGATAAAAAGTATCGGATACAATGCGTACGAGAGAACAATTCGTACTTAGCTCTTAGTTAAGCTGCACACGGTTAGTTACAAAATACATACCATAGACGGATGGCTTCCGGTTGCGTGTTGAGCGCGCACTCTATAAAAATTCCAGTGTCAAATGCGCACCTGTAGTTTTTGTAGACTGGTATACATTAAGGCAGGAATACACGCGTGAGCCGTACCAAAATTTCCAATATTATGAAATGTTTATTCTAACGATTTCTGTGCGTGGCAAGAGCGCATTAGCCTCTTAAGAACCTATTTCTCATTCACGGAGAATTGAAATCGTATTTAGTGGGTAAGGTAATAATTCTTCAAGCGACCAGAGCTCATCTGGGACTTTATTTAAATGTATATCAACTTAATGCTTGTTATAGTGCTACTAAATGTCTAAATATTTTGTAATTATATAACCGTGTAGTGGCCATTACCCGTTACCGCGAGAGGGAAACAAATCAAGAGATGGACAGCAGCGTCTTCCTAATAACAATTCAAAATAAAAAAAACTGCTGTTGCCAAGTGACTTGCCACACTTATGAGGCAATCTATGGGGGAGGCCTATGTTCAGCAGTGGACTTTTGATAGGCTGTATCGATATATAACCGCGTAGTGGCAGCATAACTAAACCAATTACCCCAAATATCTCGTAGGTAAGAGTCAACTATGCGATAGGTCTGAAAATGTTTGTTAACCTCTACATATAACTACTATATCTATAGCATTATAAGCGATGTACATGCCTAGAATGTCAACAAGACGCAGCTTCAACGTCATTAAACTTTTGCACTTACTATTGCTTATCCTCCTCTCAAGTGCAATCACGGCGAATTTCTCTTTTGTATAAGCTTACCCTTTTAACGACTGTAACGGGTTTCTAACAAGATTTAGCATAATTATCGACTGACGGTCACAATGACATTTTTACGAAGCTATCAAATTTTTTTTAGTTTTTTTATAAACGTTGCCTCCACACTAGGATTTTTTGCTGTGTCGTGGGGACAGTTTACATACATGAATTTCAAAAGGACAAACATTCCTGAACAATAATTTACGTGGTTAAGCCATGCTGCAGCTATATTAGTAGTATAGTTGTAGCACCAATGGGTCGGGTCCACCAGGGAAGGACCACGCTTTCGCAGAATACGAGCGTAAAATAGCAGCTTAACGCTACTGTGTTTCGTATGGTGAGTGTAGAGAACCGGACACCCTTTTTACTGGAAACGAGGCACTTCATCTTAGTCCTCACGGGTGACAACGCTCTGCATTTTGATTTGTTATGGAGGATATATGTAGATGTCTATGGGCCGCAGCAATCACTTACTGTGTGCTCGTTTGTCACCATTATGCTATAAAAAAACAATTATTTGTAGGCCATGCAAGCACTTGCTCCTTAGCAACTCATTGCTAAGGCATGGCGCAACGGAGTCCTAAAATATGTTACAGTGCCACAAGCCACAACTATACGTGCTAAGCTCTGAAGCTCTTGCCCTTACCATCGTGTATTAAATCTATTCTAAGCCAGTGCTTGACTAATATCCTACCTGATCTTACAGTGATGATGTAGTCGATGATGATTAGACGCACTGACTTACCTTAACCAAAGTCTGTATACTCTTGCCTTGAATACACCCACATTGTCATTGGATGGTGTGAGAGTTGAATGTAAATTATTCCACTCGATTGCTGTACTTAATTATGAACGACGAAGCCGAAATCGTTTGGTTCGAAAGCGGGGTGTGTCGACAACAAAGGGGTCGAGATCGGCCGATCGTCTGATTTTCGGATCGAGGGAATTTTTAATCTAAACATTTTAGACTTAAAAATTTAAGTATAAAATGTTTACAAACACTAATATATTTTAAATAAGCGTCAATGTCACGATCACAATCCTAAGTTTTTTTTGAATAATTGGGGTGGTAAGTGGATGCTGTGGCTCATAAAAATCTATATCCATCCTCGAACAAGAACCAAAATTCACACCTGAGGACTAAGCTGGAATGCCTTTTAACCGTAGAA
This sequence comes from Parnassius glacialis, assembly GCA_033319125.1. Classification (NCBI taxonomy): domain Eukaryota; kingdom Metazoa; phylum Arthropoda; class Insecta; order Lepidoptera; family Papilionidae; genus Parnassius; species Parnassius glacialis. The sequence goes on along the minus strand of JAVANC010000019.1, from coordinate 48,417,477 downwards.
CGGAAAAGAGTAGATCTCCCACAGGGCAGGGTGTTCAGCCCAACGCTCCGAGTAGTAGTTCGGAGCTATTCTATATAATACTGCTTTGCTTCGTAATTTTGATAGCGCGATTTAGACTTCAATGTGATTCGCTTGTGGCGCGAGGACAGCACCGCCACAGCCTCATTTCCACTAAAAAGGGTTTCTCACACTCTCCATACAAGCCTTAAGGTGCTATTTTACGCCAGTTTTCTGTAAGAGCGCGTTAATGCCCCGGTCGAGCCGACCCAATCGTGCTACATATATAAATAATCGCAAATCGAAAAAACTTAAATATATGACTCGCTTTTTGGGCATGTATTAGTTCCAAGTAAAGTAACTTCAACCTAAGGAGACAGTAATAAATTTTTTGACAACTACAACCCTCATTCGACAACCGCAATTATCGATATGTCAAGTACCGAACAGTCTAATAGCGGAAGTAACTAGCAAGCCATTAACGTAAAATGATGCCAGGACCGGTGGTGGAGTAATTAATTGGCAGCAGTTTGGCGCGGTTTCCATTTCCGAGTGGAAATGGTTAATTTGGTCGCGATGATAAGGGCTCGTTAATTTCCGTTGCGACTCACCTGTCACTGGAGGGTGAAGTTTTGGGAACTTGTTAAAATTTCGAAATATTTATTAATCACATTCAAAACTCTATAGATGTATCATTTATATCTATGATTATATAAGCATATGTGTATTTCAAATAAATTATGTGATTAGGTATTTATATTGTGCTTTAAACTATATGGTCACTTCAGCTGACTGATCCGCTGGGCTGTGTCAGTTACTTATGTACTTCTAAGCATATCCTTATTATTGAAAATAAAATGTGTAATTTTCATGAAAAATATTATTCAAAAGCTAATGGATAAAGCGGTCGTCGTATCAATCCGGGGCAATATGTTGACTCGCAGATTTGCACGTAGTACGACTCAAGTTAACTTTGGTCATGGCGTAATGCCAATCCTTTTACACGTGCAGTGTGTGGACTGACTATACGCAGGGAGCCTACAGTGCTCTGCGTGTTCAGTACAACAATGTGCTGAGGGTGATGTTGAGGAGGGCTCGATACTGCAGTGCGTCGGGTATGTTTGCGGATGCTCGTGTGGACGACGTCTACGCGATCATGCGCAAGCGTGCCACGTCCATGATGAGCAGGCTATTGAGGAGCTTCAACACCCTTCTCAGCACGTTGGCTGTGAAGCTGGATAGCCTGCTCTGGAGGGCTTGAAATGGTGCACACACCAGCACCAGGAGAATCCCACCTGGAGTTCGCTATATGAGGCTGGGGGTAGGTTAAGTTACTAATATAGGATAAGTACTATTGCGACTAACATTTTAATATTAACTTCTATTTTATTTTATACTAACATTAGGCTAAGTAAGTTACTAACAATCTATGACTATTGTTGGTCGAAATAAAGGATTTATTATATTATTATTATTCATCATCATTCATCATTACAGCCCTTCACAAGTCCACTGCTGAACATAGGCCTCCCCCAAGGAATGCCACAAAGCACGGTCCCGAGCCACCTGCATCCATCGACTTCCTGCATGTCTTACCAGGTCGTCACTCCATCTTGTGGGGGGACGCCCTACACTTCGCCTACCGGTACGAGGCTGCCACTCGAGAACCTTTCTTCCCCATCGGTTGTCGGTTCTTCGAGCTATATGGCCGGCCCACTGCCACTTCAGCTTACTAATCCGTTGGGCTATGTCGGTTACTCTGGTTCTACTGCGGATATCCTTATTCCTAAGTTTATCACGCAGAGAAACTCCGAGCATAGCCCTCTCCATAGCTCGCTGAGCGACCTTGAGCTTCCTCATACGGCCAGCAGTGAAGGACCACGTCTCAGTTCCGTAAGTCATCACTGGCAACACGCACTGGTTGTACAATTTTGTTTTAAGGTTTTGAGGTATTTCTGACGAGAAGATGTGTCGTAGCTTCCCGAACGCTGCCCAGCCGAGTTGAATCCGTCGATTGACCTCTCGGTCGAAGTTGGACTTACCTAGTCGGACTATTTGTCCCAGGTAAACATACTCGTCAACAACTTCGAGCTTAGTGCTCCCAACAACTACCGGCATAGGTGTGACATGGACATTAAACATAATCTTTGTTTTGTCCATGTTCATCTTAAGACCTATCCGTTGGGAGACACTATTGAGGTCATTGAGCATAGTGCTTAGCTCCTCCAGCGATTCTGCCATGAGGACTATATCGTCGGCAAATCGAAGGTGAGTGATGTACTCGCCATTGATGTTAATTCCGTATCCTTTCCAGTCCAGAAGCTTGAAAACGTCTTCCAATGCAGCGGTGAAGAGTTTCGGGGATATAACATCACCCTGTCTTACACCTCTCTGCAATTGGATAGGTTTCGTATTCTGGTTCTGTACTCGGATAGCCATCGTAGCTCTACTGTACAAACACTTCAGCACTTCGATATACCGACAGTCAACTTGGCACCGCTGAAGGGACTGCAGCACCGCCCAAATTTCGACGGAATCAAAGGCTTTCTCATAGTCCACATACGCCAGACATAGTGGCAAATTGTACTCTTCGGACTTCTGTACAATTTGCCTTAGGGTATGTATGTGGTCTATGGTGCTAAAGCCCTTTCGGAAACCGGCTTGTTCGGGAGGCTGGAAGTCGTCAAGTCTGCGCGCGAGACGATTCGTAATGACTCTCGAAAACAGCACGTAGACGCGGCTCAGAAGGGAAATCGGTCTGTAGTTCTTCAACAGAGCGTTGTCACCTTTCTTGAAGAACAAGACCACCGCACTTCTGCTCCACGCCTCCGGTGTAATGCCACAATGGAGGACGGAATTAAAGAGCTTCTGAAGGACTTCAAGTACCGGTCTTCCACCCGCTTTCAGAAGCTCTGCTGTAATTCCATCCTCGCCTGGGGCCTTGCCGTTTTTAAGGTGCTGGAGAGCCATTCTAATCTCGCTCAGACTGACGTCCGGGATATCTTCGGAATAGTGTCGAATAAGACTCGCTCTTGGATCGTTACTCACACTTGCGTGTGGCTCCAACGATGACGTGTACAGCTGCCCATAGAACCTCTCAATCTCACTCAAAATCTCAGGTGCCCCGGAAACGATGCTGCCACACTCGGTCTTCAGCTTTGACAGTTGGCTCTTTCTGGCAGACAGATCTCTGGCAAAGACTTTGGAGCCTTGGTTCCGCTCGATCGCTTCTTCAACACGAGCTGTATTAAAGTTGCGTAAGTCTCGCCGCATGCATTTGGAGATCTGTCTGTTCAGTTGCCTGTATGCTGTCAAATCTGTTGAAGAATGTAGCCTCATATCCCGTCTAACAGCCATGAGATTAAGAGTGTGATCGGAGAGTTTTTGTGTTCTTCTGCGGTGGGTCTTGCAGAACTTAGCTCCGACCGCATGGACAGTTTCCACGAGCTTGTCATTCATATCGTCCACTTCATTGCAGTCTTCTAGGCACTGAAAACGGTTTTGTAACTCGAGCTGAAAGGTTTCGGGACTTTGGATTAGAGCACGAGGGGGACGGAGCGTTGACTTCATCAGACGAGACCTCTCCAACTTAACATTTAGGTTAAGTGTGCCTCTAACCATTCGGTGATCGCTGCCGGTTTTCACCCTCGCGATCACTGAGACATCACTGAACAGTTGTCGTCTGGTCGTCATAATGAAGTCAATCTCATTTTTTGTCGAACCGTCGGGGCTCGACCAGGTCCACTTCCTGTGGGGCCGCTTCTTGAAGAAAGAGTTCATCATAAAGAGTCCCTCTTTCTCCATGAAGTCGGCCAGCTGCTGGCCCCTTGGGTTCCGTTGCCCTATTCCAAATTTCCCTACTTTCAGCTCACCGTTCTCTCTTGTGCCTAGTTTTGCATTGAAGTCTCCCATTAACACCGTATATTGGGTTTTGGAGGAATGCATGGCTCTAGAGATATCCTCATACATTTCCTCCACCTCCTCATCGGGGTGTGCCGAGGTTGGTGCGTAAACCTGTATGACCTTCAGCGAATACCGTTTGGTGATTCTGAGTATAAGGTACGCAACCCTCGTCGACACACTCCCGATCTTTACAACGTTGTTAACGAGAGACTTGTGGACGATAAATCCGACACCTCCTTGGGACAGATGGTCGCCCTCCCGGTGATAGAGCAAGTTGCCGGATTCGAGGATTACCGTGTCCTCCCCCTCTCTTCGGACTTCGGATAATCCTATAATATGCCAGCGCAACTTGTCTATCTCTTCTTCCAGCTCCACGATCTTCTCGTCAGTCCTCAGGGTGCGTGCGTTGTACGTTGCCAGGTCGAGTCGTCTAAGGTGGCAACCGAACCTCCACCGGAGATTCTTAGCACCCCCTGCCCCGCCGTTACCATGGTCGCCACCGTAGCCAGGAATAGCGGGGCCGCCGGGGACTGGGGGCCGTTTATTATTGTCATTGCTCATGGGGGGGTATATTGCCATAGTTGCCACGCTTGGCGAGCGGGTTGGCAACCGCAGTTTTTTTTTTTTTATTGTATTTATGCCGTTACCAGGAAGATGCTGCTGCCCATCTCCTGCCTGTTTCCCTTTGTCGCCTTTTACGACACCCACGGGAGGATATGGGGTAGTGGATATTCTTGACCGCCACTACACGGCTATTATTATTATAAAGCTAATAACTATGACATTACTATATCGAACAACTCAGTCACCCCGCGACAATACATAATGCGAAAAATAAGTTAAAATTCAAATCCGAAAAATTAGGATCCAACTTAAAATATTAATTCAAAAACGCGTGTGAACAAAGCACTTCAGAGAAATTCAAGCGTTCAAATTTAGGCCGAAGAAGTTGAAGCGAAAGTTCGCAAACACTTATGAAATAATACTTTAGAATTTACAAAGAGTAGCTTGTTTTCGTTTAAAGTGGGTGAAGTGAAGTCTGCCAGAGGAGTAATAAATTATACGTTGTGGGAATAAACGGCGTTCGTGAGAAGATAATACAGTATTTAAAAATAAACAAATGTAACCCTGGAGACAACTTGGATTACGATTAAGAATTTTAAAAATATTTTATCGTGCTACCGATAGAAAATAAGTGGTGTCCTAATATTAAAAATATACGTAACAGTAAGCTTAATTATTAGCTTAATACTTATTATTGAACTATACTTATAGAAAAAAAAATAATCTATCTTTAATATCGAAATGTAATATCGAACACACAAAAGTTCTTTGCATGCCATCAAGATATAAATAACAAACAAATAGACAGAAATTTTAAATTAAATAAAAAAGTAAAATTTTTGTCTATCTCTTTGATATAATATATATAGGTAACTTGGAGACTTTTTTTGTGAAATGTGTAAATGTAAAAAAATAAAATAGTCATTGATGATTATTTAAGAAAAATGGCAACACATAAATTTATTATATGTTGTATAATAAACAAATAAATCCCAACCAGACAAGGCCGGGGTGAGTCGCAAGTTATTAATAAACTTTATTAAAATTGACTATAAATAAAGTTAACTAAAATAATCATTATAGATTTTGAAGTAAATGAATGAAATAAATATAAAAATAAGCCAATTGATTCACTCTCATGTCTAAGTAAACATAATTTAAAAATGAATAAGTATAAAGTATTGATTGGTCTGTCTCGTGCGATGCTAATCATAGATTATAATAAATTACTTTTAATGCACTGGCAGTATCAAGATAAGTGTAATGATATCCTGTCCAGTCGTGACGAGGCGCTTATGAAAATTCCTCGATGCCTATCTTTGATTGATCTTTAATATCCTTTTAGCTTGTTCTCCTCGATCCCCGAGATTGAATCTACACATTTATTTTGCCTGTCAGGTAGGTCCGAGTGATAACAAGCAAAATAGAGCAAAAATTTGCCTAGACTTTAGTTACGTAATATTTTTAAAATAAAAGAAGCAGAAATAAAACCAAGGACCTCTTTGTAACACAAAATTAATAATGTTTATTGTCAGTTGTACCTACGAATAACGCAGTAGAACGAACGCGGCAGGATATAAATTTTCAGATAGTGTGTTTACACTTTATTTTATGCATTACTACGTACACTTCTTTTTTATCGGCCCGTCAACGTTTACAGCTGGATATGAACTTCTCCTAAGGATTAGTCTCAAGACTTGCTTCACTCCTCAAGATTTAAAGCTGTTGCTTTTTTGAGCATGATGAGCACCTGATGGTATGTGTCAACCGCTACACATGAACAACTACAATACCAGGGAAATTGCAGGTAAGATCATTTCTTGAGTCATATCGATCCACAAAATCACCGGTGAAAAATCCTTTGGGTGTTTGATCTCTGACCTAAATGAGTTCGTTATACCGCTATCCATCAGAAACTAAAAGATTTTTCTGGCATTTCCCATACACTAGACATAGAAAATAATAACAAGCACCAGAATTTAAATTAAGCTTGATGCATATAAAACTGGGGCGTATTATTGATGAAGATGACGACATAATCCAAGGAAAAATAGAAAAAGCCGTGAAGGAAATGACCCAGTTGCCGAGTCATGCCATTATGGTTGTCAATTGTTGATTGTTATCATCAGAGCGGGCGTCGGGGGTGACGGCGAAGCGTCTTACTCAATAACAGGCGACGGGGGACAAATTTACTCAAGATTAAAAGCGATGCCGTCTTAACGGATATTGAAATTTTACGAGCGTAAGCCCTTTTGAGATATTTTGGGAGCTCTGTTACATTTGTTTACCGTTGAAAGGTTTAAATTTCGAAAAGTTGTTCACGCGACAGTTTTACAATTTTGGTACAATTTATAAATAGTGTGAGTGCTCTGCGCCCGTTCGTCTCCTGTTCAAACAACATTGTAATTGAAACGTCTTATTTACTAAATGGTGTAATGGGTCTTCGAACTGCAAACTTGGAAAGTCCGCAATTCGACTACTGTCGTGAATCACTTCTTTAGCTAGAATTTAAAGCTTACTTGGAGTAATTAACGGGAGTATTAGTAAGCATTTTTGGCATTCTATATTCTAGTTTATAAATCAAGACGGTTCTATATTCCATTCGTATGTTTGCTTTATGTGTGTTCGCAGATTTTACGAAAACAGATGAAAAATGAAAAATGTTGACCACTAAAGGTGGAGAAACAAACGATGGTTTTAATGTATCTGTTTATACGATATTCCAGTTATAATCTTGTACTAGTGCTATTCCTTATTCCACTCAAGAGAATAAACAAATTAACCTCAAAAAAGTCAAAACCGACCTTAAAACCATAAAAGAATAAAATATTTATTGACTTCATATTCATTTGTATACTATTTGTTTCTGTGGTCGCTTACTATTTAATGGTTTGCAATATTTGTTTCTATGTGATAGACAGTGACAACCGGTGGAGTATAGGTGTTATGGAGTGGAGACGGCGTCTAGGCAAACGTAGTATGGGACGCCACCTGTCCAGATGGAGCGACGATCTGCGCAATATGGCTGGTAGAAACATCCAGTTTAGCCAGCGTGTAGCCGAAGATCGAGCGGGCCAAGTGGCGCGCTTTGGTAGATCCCTATGTCCAGCAATAGACTGCCACAGTTTTAGATTGTTTGCGAACACTACACTTTTAACTGAAACTAGTATTTACGGATTTTATCGAGTTTATTAACATATTTTATATTCCTGACGTTTAGAGTACCTACATTACGGCACGGATATTAATGATTTCTAGTTAATACATTCAGAAATCGGGACTTTCATTTTAGGATACACTGTGTCTTAGCACCGACCACAGACCTTCGACCACCACTCCGAAGTTAGTACCGACTTTAGAAGCTATTATGTGGAAAATATTATAATTTGTTTTTTAATTTTTGAAGCTGATTTCTTTAAGAATATTATCGTTGCAAAGTAAATACGAATCTCTTACTTGTCCAATTTAAATTTGGCTAAAGATAAAGATACTTTCTTTAATGTTATGTACGCACGCGGAACTCACAGGGTCCCGCAGGCGTTCGACATGTTTACGGATCCCGTATTTCATTGCGGAGGCTTTATTGCCCGGGGAGCTCCGGGACGAAGATCGCATACATGAAATCACGTCTTGTTGCGGGTATTGTTTGCCACTACATACTTAAAATAAAGATGTTGAAAATTAATCAACTAAGATCGACGCAATGAAATAAAATGATGTGTTTAACTAGTTTGAAGAGTACCTCCCGCCCTCCCACAACTGCATGCACTATACCCATCACAAATAATCCCAACACCACTACATTAGGAAAACACACAACCGTCGATAATAGGACGCGTGTTTTGTATTTCGTTCGATCTTTAATATAATGGATTACCGCAAAGTAACGACTAATTCTATTAATTAAATACTTAAAATTTATAAGTTATCATGTATCACTATGTAAAATAAATATTGACAAAAACCCACTGTACATTTCTATCAACAAGTCTAGTTTCCTATTCTGTAAACCTATCACGTAAATGAAATATAAGATCATTTTACTTTTATTGTTTGCATTGACAAACATGACGCATTGACAAACTGTTACGCAACCCGTCCAAAATTTAGTGATAAACTACCTCGTTGTCCTAGTGGTCGTAAACGCGGTTCTTGATCATGAGGTCCTGGGTTTGGATCCAGGGTCGGGTCAAAATCAGTCATTGAGTTTTCTGTCAATTAATACTTGGTAGCAGCCCCTAGTCAAGAAGTTGGCGGTGTTTCACCCCCGTGTTTCTGAAAGCACGTAAAGCTGTAAATTAAAGGAATAGGTCTTACCTATAATAATAGATGATTGATATACCTCTATTATAGGTAAGTCCCATTCCCAAATCCCAATCCCCATCTCACTTTGACGGCCCCGGTTTTTTTTGGTTTGGCGCAATGGTTTAGCAATTAATTGCGACCCTGAGGGTAGCAGGTTTGAATCCCGCAAGTATTTTTCAAAATAATTGTTCCGCGTCTGGATGTTTGTATTTGTGAAATTTGTGTTTGTAAACTGAATCTACGATACAGGAGAAAATCTAAGTGTGGGGGAAACCTCTTTTAAAAAAGTATTGAAAAGACAATAAAAGATTAAAGAATTTTTTGTGTATCTATGCACCATGAATTCCTATCGTTTGGATTGGGGAATGGATACTTTTACATCACCACCAAACAATAACAACTTACATAATACTAGCGATTCGCCTCGACTTCTAATCTGATTTATGGACCTAGACAGCAGCGCCACCTATCGAGTCCAATTATGAAACTAAATCATCCAGGAACCTACTCAAGGAAACAAAAAATAATTTAAAATTAAAAATTTTGTACAGCCGACTTCAATATAAGTTATTTAAGAATAACTCAAAAACTATTGGTCGGACCTTGATCAAATTGTACATATGGGACCACAAGAGAAGTATCAGCTTTCATATAAAAAAAAGAATCATCGAAATCGATTCACCCAGTACAAAGTTATGAGGTAACACACGTAAAAAAAAACATGCAGTCGAATTGAGCACAGTCTCCTTTTTGGAGAAAAATCGGTCCAACCGTTTAGGAGCTCTACTATATATATATATATATATATATATATATATATATATATATATATATATATATATATATATATATGTATAGCCCTGGTAGCTCAGATGGTTAGCACTCGCGGTAAATTTCACAATACGCGAGCAACCCGGGTTCGATCCCCGCCGGCACCAATGGAATTGTTAATTGCAATTTTAAGTGCTGATTTACCACGTGCTCGTCGGTGAAGGAAAACATCGTGCGGAAACCTGCATGTCTGAGAAAAAGAAAAAAAAAATTCGAAGGCATGTGAAGTTCGCCAACACGCATTGGGGCAGCGCGGCGGACATTTCCTTGCCCTAAAACCCTCTCAGAAATGTGAGGAGGCCTGTGTCCAGCAGTGGGACGTATATAGGCTGTAACTTTACATTAACTTTACTTTTTATATGTATATAATATTTTATTACGCTATCATCAAGCAGTCAATGCAGCAGCAGATAAGAGGTTATGCACCATATAAAACCTATTATTAATAATTTATAATTAAAAATTATGTACAGCCGACTTCAATAATATAAGCGATTTCAATATAGGTTATTTAAGAATAACTCAATAACTATTGGTCTGACCTTGATCAAATTCATATGGGACCACACGAGAACTATCAGCTTTCATATAAAAAAGAATCATCGAAATCAGTTCGCCCAGTACAAAGTTATGAGGTAACACACATAAAAAAAAAACATACACTCGAGTATCGTCTCCTTTTTGGAAGTCGGCAGAAAAACATAGATGGACTCACGACAAAAGTGTTCAAATAAAATTAAAATCGAAGTTATGTTCCTAACTAGCGACCCGCCCGGCTTCGCACGGGTGATTTCTGGATCTCGCCAGCAGCGCCTCCTACCGGGTCCAATTGTAAATTTAAATCATCCCGGAACTCACTCAAATACACACAAAAAAATTTCATCAAAATCAGTAGAGCCATTTTATAGTTTTAGTGAGACTAACCGACTGCAATTGATTTATATATATATATATATATATATATATATATATATATATATATATATATATATATATATATATATATGGAACTACAGGTATTTAATAATATGAAACTTCACTGCTAAAGTATTGATATGCATTGATAAACGAATCAAAATTTCAACATGTCTACAAAATGATAATATAGCGGCACATATCTAGATTTTCTACTTACAAATGAATTATTAATACAAATGTAATTGATCCTGTGTGGGCGTGCTGTTAAGAGTAACATGTGTGTGTGGGTGAACGAAAGTAAGTAGTCGTGTGGTCAGAAATTCAGGTACTACTGAGGTGGGCGGTTGGAAGTTTATTTAACAAGGGACTTAAATACGTCAATGATTGGTATGGAGCCATTCACCTATCCTAGTTTTTTAATCATCCATTATTAAGCCTATCAGATGCCCACTGCTTAACATAGATTGGCTTATAAGAAGGGTATTTGCCATAAAAACCTTGCTTGGCAGCCAGGTTGACAACGTCAGTATTTTATTCTCTGACCTCTATCACATTTTACGATATTCAAGGGAAGATATGGGGAAGTGTAATCCCTTACAACGAAATTACACGATTATCTAATCTTACCATATAATTTTATATAAATTTATATGTGCTTGATGTACAAATCTAGTGTGTACAATATATTGTGTGAAATCGAAGCCAGAAGCCCTTGAATACTAAATCGCCTAGCACTTCATCATTAATAATACTTGCTAACTTTGAAATAATATAAAAAGCAAAAAAAAAAATAGTAATTAATAGCACCCCACACAATTAACAATTCATTGCTAGACCTAGCCCTCTTTAAAGCTTCTGTTTTATGGGATTGACCCGAATTGTTACATTTAACCAACGAATTGATGGTCTCAGTTACTCACGTTATCGCTTCTCTCAGTTATCGTCTTAGTGCTTTGGATTTTATGGAATCCATTGAGATAATAAGCTAGGTTACTTTTACGATATTCTAGTAAAATTGGCTAGCATTTGTTTAAAATATTTATTTAATTGTTTAATCAGAAAGTCTTCATTTCTGAATAACGAGAAAGGCCCGTGTCAGTGCCAGTGTAATTCTAATGAACTCGTGGGGTGAAGACCTAGTCATCATACATCATACAGGTCAGATTCTAGTTGGACCATCTGCTCCGCCATACAATTGTTGTCTGTTCTTAATGTTACAAACATATTAATTAGCATATTTAAAAAGTTGTGCACTAAGTTTCTTAGGAAATTGCTTGCATTTTGATTTATTAAAATTACTAGCTCGCCAGGCAGACGTTGTTCTGCCCTTTTCAACGACCCTTCCTATAAAAATCCTTAAATTCGCAATAAAAAATTTTGAGGGTCATTTATCGGGATAAAAACTATCCTATCTCTCAAGTTGGACCAAACTGCACACAGTGTGCAAAATTTCATTGAAATCAGTTCAGTAGTTTAGGAGTTCATCGCGGACCAACAACGTGACACGTAATTTTTATCATCATCATCATTACAGCCCTTCACAAGTCCACTGCTGAACATAGGCCTCCCCCAAAGAATGCCACAAAGCACGGTCCTGAGCCACCTGCATCCATCGACTTCCTGCATGTCTTACCAGGTCGTCACTCCATCTCTTGGGGGGACGCCCTACACTTCGCCTACCGGTACGAGGCTGCCACTCGAGAACCTTTCTTCCCCATCGGTTGTCGGTTCTTCGAGCTATATGGCCGGCCCACTGCCACTTCAGCTTACTAATCCGTTGGGCTATGTCGGTCACTCTGGTTCTACTGCGAATATCCTCATTTCTGAGTTTATCACGCAGAGAAACTCCGAGCATAGCCCTCTCCATAGCTCGCTGAGCGACCTTGAGCTTCCTCATCCGGCCAGCAGTGAAGGACCACGTCTCAGTTCCGTATGTCATCACTGGCAACACGCACTGGTTGTACAATTTCGTTTTAAGGTTTTGAGGTATGTCTGACGAGAAGATGTGTCGTAGCTTCCCGAACGCTGCCCAGCCGAGTTGAATCCGTCGATTGACCTCTCGATCGAAGTTGGACTTACCTAGTCGGACTATTTGTCCCAGGTAAACATACTCGTCAACAACTTCGAGCTTAGTGCTCCCAACAACTACCGGCATAGGTGTGACATGGACATTAAACATAATCTTTGTTTTGTCCATGTTCATCTTAAGACCTATCCGTTGGGAGACACTATTGAGGTCATTGAGCATAGTGCTTAGATCCTCCAGCGATTCTGCCATAAGGACTATATCGTCGGCAAATCGAAGATGAGTGATGTATTCGCCATTGATGTTAATACCGTATCATTTCCAGTCCAGAAGCTTGAAAACGTCTTCCAATGCAGCGGTGAAGAGTTTCGGGGATATAACATCACCCTGTCTTACACCTCTCTGCAATTGGATAGGTTTCGTACTCTGGTTCTGTACTCGGATAGCCATCGTAGCTCTACTGTACAAACACTTCAGCACTTCGATATACCGACAGTCAACTTGGCACCGCTGAAGGGACTGCAGCACCGCCCAAATTTCGACGGAATCAAAGGCTTTCTCATAGTCCACATACCCCAGACATAGTGGCAAATTGTACTCTTCGGACTTCTGTACAATTTGCCGTAGGGTATGTATGTGGTCTATGGTGCTAAAGCCCTTTCGGAAACCGGCTTGTTCGGGAGGCTGGAAGTCGTCAAGTCTGCGCGCGAGACGATTCGTAATGACTCTCGAAAACAGCACGTAGACGCGGCTCAGAAGGGAAATCGGTCTGTAGTTCTTCAAAAGAGCGTTGTCACCTTTCTTGAAGAACAAGACCACCGCACTTCCGCTCCACGCCTCCGGTGTAATGCCACCATGGAGGACGGAATTAAAGAGCTTCTGAAGGACTTCAAGTACCGGTTTTCCACCCGCTTTCAGAAGCTCCGCTGTAATTCCATCCTCGCCTGGGGCCTTGCCGTTTTTAAGATGCTGGAGAGCCATTCTAATCTCGCTCAGACTGACGTCCGGGATATCTTCGGAATAGTGTCGGATAAGACTCGCTCTTGGATCGTTACTCACACTTGCGTGTGGCTCCAACGATGACGTGTACAGCTGCCCATAGAACCTCTCAATCTCACTCAAAATCTCAGGTGTCCCGGAAACGATGCTGCCACATTCGGTCTTCAGCTTTGACAGTTGGCTCTTTCTGGCAGACATATCTCTGGCAAAGACTTTGGAGCCTTGGTTCCGCTCGATCGCTTCTTCAATACGAGCTGTATTGAAGTTGCGTAAGTCCCGCCGCATGCATTTGGAGATCTGTCTGTTCAGTTGCCTGTATGCTGTCAAATCTGTTGAAGAATGTAGCTTCGTCTCCCGTCTAACAGCCATGAGATTAAGAGTGTGATCGGAGAGTTTTTGTGTTCTTCTGCGGCGGGTCTTGCAGAACTTAGCTCCGACCGCATGGACAGTTTCCACGAGCTTGTCATTCATTTCGTCCACTTCATTGCAGTCTTCTAGGCACTGAAAACGGTTTTGTAACTCGAGCTGAAAGGTTTCGGGACTTTGGATTAGAGCAGGAGGGGGACGGAGCGTTGACTTCATCAGACGAGACCTCTCCAACTTAACATTTAGGTTCAGTGTGCCTCTCACCATTCGGTGATCGCTGCCGGTTTTCACCCTCGCGATCACTGAGACATCACTGAACAGTTGTCGTCTGGTCGTCATAATGAAGTCAATCTCATTTTTTGTCGAACCGTCGGGGCTCGACCAGGTCCACTTCCTGTGGGGCCGCTTCTTGAAGAAAGAGTTCATCATAAAGAGTCCCTCTTTCTCCATGAAGTCGGCCAGCTGCTGGCCCCTTGGGTTCCGTTGCCCTATTCCAAATTTCCCTACTTTCAGCTCACCATTCTCTCTTGTGCCTAGTTTTGCATTGAAGTCTCCCATTAACACCGTATATTGGGTTTTGGAGGAATGCATGGCTCTAGAGATATCCTCATACATTTCCTCCACCTCCTCATCGGGGTGTGCCGAGGTTGGTGCGTAAACCTGTATGACCTTCAGCGAATACCGTTTGGTGATTCTGAGTATAAGGTACGCAACCCTCGTCGACACACTCCCGATCTTTACAACGTTGTTAATGAGAGACTTGTGGACGATAAATCCGACACCTCCTTGGGACAGATGGTCGCCCTCCCGGTGATAGAGCAAGTTGCCGGATTCGAGGCTTACCGTGTCCTCCCCCTCTCTTCGGACTTCAGATAATCCTATAATATGCCAGCGCAACTTGTCTATCTCTTCTTCTCTCTTCTTCGTAATTTTTATATATAAAGATAATGTGATAAGAAGATTGTAAGATACGGGTGTCGTAAGACGCGACAGAGGGAAATTAAAACAGAAGAATAGAATAGAATGATTTAAATGCAATATTGATTATTACATAATACTTATTGAAAGTCATTTTTTATTTACCACTGGTTCGGAAAATACCTCTGTCTTGGGAATAACCCGCAAGACACCCAGCGGGACTTTTTTTAAACATCTTTCACTTTACAATAATTTTGTTTATACAATTTTTAAGCGAATTTTAATAGAACCAGCATGGTGGCGATGATTTCATTCCCAGGGGTTATTTTCATTCATGTATTCCTTGATACTATAATCTCTTCCTTCATAAATCCTTTTTGTATAATAAGAAAAATTGTACAAAAAGGTACTTTTTGTACAATTTTTCTTTAATAAAGCTTTGACACTTGGTTAATAGCAAACTTTGAAAATGTTCTGGGATTTTGTTGTAAAATCGTATACATTGCCCCATAAAAGAATTACTGATTCTGTAACTGGCATTACAAGCTTATGTTTGTTCCTAGTGTTAAAAGTATGAACATCTTTATTCTTATTAAAGCTATTTATGTTTCTATAAACATTACATTTTCATAAATATATTGCGATGCCAAAGTTAATATGTTTATTTTTTTTTATTTTTCTCCGAGGAACCCTTTAAGTTATTAATCGCTTGTACGGCTCTCTTTTGCAAAACAAATACGGAATCAATATCAGTCGCATTACCACATAACAAAGTTCCATAAGACATTACATTACGCTATGAAAGTAACTAAAATAAACTAATCTGGCTGTCTCAACATTGGTGAGACTTCTAATCTTTCTTACAGTAAATGCTACAGAACTAAGTTTGTTTGCTAATTTAGATGGAAGATAGACACAGCAGTATCTTCTTGATATCAACTCAAAATAATAGAAATTAGGGGTTGCCAACTTGCCTGCCAAATCGTCCATATGAGGCAATCTATGGGGAAGGCTTTTATTAAGCAATCAACTTTAATAGGCTGTAATGGAAGAATAAAACATTTTGAGGTGTCACTTTTTATCGACAAAGGAAACCAAACAATTCACGAAACAGATTCAAACTGGAGATATGCTCAAAATATACTTCAATAGTCGCAATAGTAGATCTTAAATATATACAGACATGTAACATTTGCGTAGGAAGGCAGATGAAGTGATGTAAAAGCCTCAGGGTACTCGTTTGGGAGCAATACAAGTGTAGTAAGTGAGTTTAGTAGTAGGATGTTTCAACATCTTGCAGCTATACGTGCGATATTTACGAGTATGTTTCTTTGTTGACCTATTTTATGATTGAAACAAAATATCATTTCATTTGTTTACTTTTTCAACTTTATTTCATTCGTCTTAAAAAAGTATCAGCAAACTTAATAGTCAGTATTATTTGTTTCACTACCCACGACATATTAAAATATGCCCCATTATTGCAACAATTTTTTTTGAATAACGGTGCAATTGAACGCACAGTCCACCTGATGGTAAGTGGATGCTGTGGTCCCTAGTTATTTACTTTTATCCTTGATTAAGAATTAAAATGCAGATACTTTGTCAGCTCTGAGGACTAAGATGTAATGCCTCGTTTTCCAAAAAAGGTCTCAGGTTCCCTAAACTTGCCATACGAAACATATTAAATGAGTTGCTTTTTTTACGCTGGTATTCTGTGAGGGCGTGGTCTTACTCAGGTGGAGCTGACCCATTCATGTTACAACCATTATATAGCTATAATGTTCCTCTACCATGTAATACCACCTATAAAGGTCTTAGTCTTCAGGGGTGCATTGTCACCCCTGAGGACTAAGACCTTTATAGGTACATAGATGGACATAGGACAAAGATGAAATGTCACGTTTCCAGTAAAAAGGGTATCGGGTTCTCTACGCTCAACATACGAAACAGCAGCATTAAACTGCTATTTTACGCTGGCATTCTGTGATACCGTGATGCAACCTGGTCGGGCCGACCCATTTGTGCTACAACGATAACATAAATAAAGCTGCAGCGTGACTCTACCATTTATAAAACTAAATAATAATAGTAAAATAAAAGTGGAGAAATGCGCAATTTCACAAACTGTTAAAACATCAAAGAAATATAATTCAAATTAAAAAAATTTGAGCACGGCCATACTGAAGATAAATAATAGAAACCAAAAAGTATTCCAGCCAGAGACATCTAAATGAAAGCTAGTAATTCTCAGAGTAAACAGCGGATGGAACCGTAAAAAAACAGGGGCACGAGCATCAGAGCAAACATCTGTCGCGAAACGCGAGGCCGACGAAACTGTAGAGTGTAGACGCAACGAGCTGGCTTATTATTGCAATGGGATACAGTCGCTTTGTCCCCGACAGAGAGATACAGGCTGATAATCACAATAGCAGCATATTGATTTACTTTTTTTAAATAAAATTGAGTATATTGATGTTTGCGAAAATATTTTGTTTTGCAGAAAACAATCAGATTGATCTTGCGAAGTGCTTTTGAATACTAAAGGAAATTTTATTATTGTCTAAATTACAAAAAAAAAAACTAAAACGAACAAGTTTATTTGTAGAATAAAATAGAATTGAATCATTTGTATTCAATATATATAACCAGTACACCTATTGAAAGTTTTAAACTTTACTCTGGCTCCGAACAAAACGCTGTCTTGGGAAGAACGAGCAAGAACCTTTTTTTTAAACATTAATTTACAATACTGTTCGTCTTATGACAGTATGTACAACGTGATAAATTCGCTTACTTCTCTCTCTTCTCAATAATAACGTATACACACACACACACACACACACACACACACTCACTCTCTCTCACACACACACACACTCACTCTCTCTCTCACACACACACACACACACACACACACACACACACACGCACACGTGCATACTACACATCTCTAATAAGAATAATTTTTGACATAACTTAATTAATGACAGATTGAAATTCGTATATTATATAAATGTAAAAAGTAAAAAAGAAACTGTTGTGGAATATGTATAACATTAAATAAAACAAAAATCACTTCAGTGATTATAATGCTTCAGGCTTCTTTAAGATGCTTTAAAAACAATTTTGAAAGTAAACAGGGGTGCTTAAAAAGCTTTCAATTCTTTCTGATCTCCCCTAAATTGTAAGTTTTCCTATTTCACTTTGTTCCCTCTAATAAATTCGCTGAATTAATCAACATCCTGTACTTACAACGAGATTTTAACACTATTAAAAAGGGCGCTGGTGAAAAATGAGAAGTGAATTTGATTTTCATAATAGGTCAACTCTAGCTCGTGACTAATGGTGTTGAAATGGTTGTTCCTGATACACACAAATGTTATTTCGAGAGGCATCTGTCAGGTTTAGAAACTTGTTTTAAGTAAATACAATTTGCACGGTCATTATTTACTCACTTGCATTATAATTATTTAAGTACTGCAGCTGTGATTTGAATATATTTACATGGTTAATGTTATTAATAACACATTTGTCAATGTTGAAGTATGTCAATATAGATTAAAATAGAATTACAAAACGGAATTAAAGTAAAATCAACAGAGCATTTAAAGTATTAAACTTTTGGAAAGTTTTTTTTAATATAATATAGATTTTAGTAACTATTAAAACGTAGTCATTATGACTACAGTGTACTCTTTGGTTAGTATCTTGACGTAATCGATAAAGGTAAGTAAGTCTCACACTAAGGCCGTTATTCAGAGACAATCTCGCGCTTAAATTTAAACTATATAACAATAAATATGGCGTAGGCTAAATTTTGATATTCTGGAGTTTGAAGTTAAACTTTTTTTTTATAGGATAAGGGTGACAAACGAGCACACAGTCCACCTGATGGTAAGTGGTTGCTGCGGCCCATAGACATCTACATCTATCCTCGTTTGCGAATCAAAATGCAGATGCGTTGTCACCCGTGAGGACTAAGATAGAATGCCTCATTTCCAGTAAAAAGGGCCTCCGGCCACCTGCACTCACCAAGCGAAACGCAGAGGTAAACCTCTACTTCACGTTGGTATTCTGTGAGGTCGTGGTACCACCCCGGTTCGAGCCGGCCCATCCGTGCGACAGAAAAAGCTGCCACGTGGCTCTACCACTGTTAAATGTGTAAAAACTCTAAACAGTCTCCAATTACCGGCTTAATATTCGAGTTTAAAATAATATTTTTTTCAATATACATTACATGTAATACTTATTACAAACTATAATAATAATAATAATAAAAAACTAAAACTAGAAACTTAATTATCATACAGTCCTACTCCCCGCGGTATCGTACCAAGAACGCTCGCTGCGTTTCCCGCTGAATGGCTATATTTAGCCTTTGAGCAAGTAAAGAACCAGCCCTCTTATCACCAGCAGCAACAACCAGCCGCGGATGGAGTTCCTTTAGGAACTTCACCGCACGTGGACCCCACAGACCGATAGTCTCTACAGCAAATGGCACAAATATGTAGTCATCTCTCAGAGACTCATATTTGCGCCACTTGCTCAGATCAGCTGCCTCTGATGCCGCCCCGGCTCTAAACGAGGTACCCCTGAGATGAGAGGCCGCCAGAGTGTCTACGCAATTATTAGCATCCCACACTAGGGCTTTACCTCTCTCCCAAGGGACCAATGTCATACCGTCGGGTCTTCTCCCATCGTCTCTAAATATTCCACAAGGCTCTAAAACCGAGGGAACATTTATAGAGATAAGAGCCATAGCTTAAAAGAGCATAACCATAGCCATAGAGTTTAAAATAAAATAAAAAATGAATAGCCTAAACATCTGATCAAGGAAAGGTTTGGATCTGATAAGCTTCTGTCTCAAATTTCATCAAGACATAAAGACAGACTGATACACTATTACAACAAATTTAACTTTATAATATTCTTTATCAGTCAGTGACCTTCTAAAACTGGAAATGGGCAACACTATCAAAAAAGATTGAAATTTTCATAAATGCCACACTTCGCTAGCTGATTGGCACCGGTCAGGGTATTTTAATTATTATGTATGATTTAAATGCAATAAATATTTTACTTAACTACTTTAACTTACAGGAATGTAAAATTTTATCATCACGAAACATAATCAGGCGGTTAAGGCGTTTCACTGACCAAATAACCTTGAGCATGCAGTGTACTGCCACCCGCACTTTGCGTACGCCCATTTATCATAGAATTCACACAATTTTTGGAATTAATTTTAATTAAAAACGAAAAGCCAACTTTAAAAATTAAATAAAACGTGAATAATATAGATTTTTAAATTATCTATCCGTTAGTGTAATCCTCAAATGATTAGAGCATTGCCTTTAGCAACAGATGCATGTAATCAATAATTAAGTCATTTTTAAAATTAGATTTTAAATGTATTTATAACACATAAAAACGGGGAATGTGATGATAGGATATCGAACATTAATCATGTGCTTTTAGATGTAGTTTATTTCTCAAAACTAATGAGATAATAGTCTCTGAATAACGAAGAAAAACGCACTATCGCATGGTTTTGGTCGGGGATTCGCCTTAATGCGCGTTTCTATTTTTTTTATGTCAGAATCATCAGTGTTGTGTTTACGCTGAACCAAATCCTACGTGTAATAAACGTAATAATTAATGCTACGTGTAATCATATTTGTATTGTGTATTGCGTATAATCGTTTTTTTTTTCATTTACGTTTTTGCATTGAAAAGAGAAGAATGAAATTTGTGACGTAAGTTGTGCTAACATTTTCACAGTAAAGAAATTCACCCGGCATAAATTTTTATATACAACTAGCTGGTAACCTGGCCAGTTGCTATTGCAGAAGAAATAATTGTGGAAATATCGTTTTAAATTTGGAACAGTTATATTGTTTAATTAGGAATGAAAATACATTCACTGATATTGAATGATATATAATATCTTTCAAATAAATTTGTTGATGCTATACGCGCGCCACCTGCTGTAAGTTAATTGTACTTAGCCTATAACCTTCGCGCAAGTGCAAGCAATAAGATGACAAAGTTTTAGCGCAATCCGATAAACGGTATGGTAGCGCATAAAATACAAACAAACAAAAATATTTTTTTATATATTAGATAGATTTATTAAGTGGTGACCAATCGCATGGAACAATATTTATTGCACAGGTGTGGTTTGAACGCCTTTTTATTTTATCATACAATTACATTATTTTGCGAATTATTGCAAATACATAAAGTGATACAGTATCAAAATAAATAAAGAAGACAAGACTGCGAGCTGCAATATAAACAAGAAAATATCTATACAAAAGAAAACCACGTTATGAGTACACGTCTCATAAATTGAGATTAATTCATTGTTTAAAAATATAGTGCCATCATTTTCGCGCCGCGAAATTCCACTACATTCTGTGAGCATTGCCTACTAAATCCTTCTGAACGTCATATTTTTAAATGTTATAACATTATTTAGAGAGGCTCGTTCGCCATTGTACACTACAATATAGTCTGCGGCCCACGGCCTGGCCGGCGTGATTGTACTCGCAGTGAATTTACTGCCCGAAGGGAGTCGGAGATTATTCAGAGCGTTCTTTATTAAACTGTTTTTGAACGTATTTAATTTTATTATCGGACTTTTAATCCGCCCCGGCTTTGCCTGCGTAAGATCTATAAACATAGCAAAATTTAGATTTAACATAATCAAAGACTATTAATTTTATACTTAATTATTTTAATATTTGATAATATATCCTAGACCTTTATCACTCCAGGCATTACTCTCTATTTGT
The DNA here is from genome assembly GCA_033319125.1 of Parnassius glacialis. Classification (NCBI taxonomy): domain Eukaryota; kingdom Metazoa; phylum Arthropoda; class Insecta; order Lepidoptera; family Papilionidae; genus Parnassius; species Parnassius glacialis. The sequence goes on along the minus strand of JAVANC010000019.1, from coordinate 48,395,850 downwards.
TCGTGAAGTTTTATTACAATCGCTTCAGCCATTCCGAGGATTAACTCGGACACACAGACAGACAAAAATTTAAAAACGTTTATTAATTTTTTCATTGACAAAAGGCGATAATTTATTTCGATATTACAGTGAGACACTTCAATTTTATTTATGTATACATACATTATGTATACATAAGGTCATCATAAAGCTTTTTAATATGTCTCATTAAAAAGCCTTATGATGCATGACCCGATGATGATGATAATTATTATAGAGCTATTATAGGTGTATACCACAATTGGTTTACAGATTTTACGTTTCGTAATTAATAGAATCAGGCGCTACTTAAACTAATAATCGAGAAAAATAAATTATTATTACTACCTGTTCCACCTCCTTCCCTCCTAACATTTTGTACACTAATACTAAAACCTCAAAACTACTACTACTCTAATGTAGACTATACTAGGAAACACTACACCGGTGGCGTAGCGTGCCATAAGCGGGCCCTGTATCAAAATTTATTGGGGGCCCAAATGAAGAGTGAAGATTTTTCACAAAAGGAACAAAAACGCTCGTATTGAATTAAATAATTATAAATTGGTTATAAGTTATTACTCACAATTAATACTCCTGGGAAATAAACTAACCAAACAATTCAAATCAAGTATACACTTTTTACAAATACACACTTTATTATATTATATCATTCATAGCTGAAGACGATTTCAGTTTTTCAAAATTTTCTGCCACTATAGACAATAGTGCCAAGTCTGATAGCGTTTCTTATCTCATAGCAGTCCTTAAAATTTTCCCTTATACACTATATTATAGTATTCTATGGATTTGACTGATAAATCAAGTTAAAGACAGCTATATATAGCTATTTACTGATAAGTGAATAAAAAAATATTTGTGACAAAAAATACAATGATAAAATAGACAGCTTAATAACTAGTTGCGACAAAACGGTATGTGACTCATTAGTAACGGGAAACCCATTAAACTTACTGTTTTGCCACCGCCTTTGCGCATTAACCATACAGGGTATTAGGCAAGTGATGAAACACGCGTATGTTAAAATAAAAGTAATAATAATATAAATAAAAAAACTAAAAATACAAAAAATGTTACAATGTATTAGAGTCAATGCGGCTAAAATGTAAAAGTAAAGACGAATATCCTATATGAATCGTTCCATCAAGTCCAAGGCGACACAATAATGAAAACATAACAATTAGCGTCGGGTAATATACAATAACACGGTGATAATGGAGCGTGCAGACGTGGCGGTACAGGACGGCCGCGGAACCGACTCGATTGTCACACGCGTGTTTACGTGTATTAGTGCACATGCGAGGGCTGAATCATTAGACTTACTGACGTGCGTTTGAGGAGAGAGGTGGAAAATGTGTATTTAAATGTTATGAATTATTCTTGGTTGAATTTTAACATTTTGAGGAATCTATATGACCTTCCGAACTATTACCGGAGACCCTTTTTACTAGAAAGGAGGCATTCTCTCTTCATTACCTTAGTACTCAGGGGTGACAATGTAGCTGCATTTTGATTCCCAATCGAAGATAAATGTAGATATCTGTGCCGTCTATTTGCCATCAGGTGGTATGTGTGATCTTTTGTCACCATTACTCTGTTTTAAATAAAACTATAATTGATGGATTGGATGCGCATTCCAAAAAAAATATTAAAACGTTTGTTATCAAAAGTTGGCACGTGCCAGTAACGATTTATTACTTTGCGCTTCCCACGGCTGCGCCCACACTATTTTGTATATTGTATTCGACTCCCTATTTAAATTGAATGTTTTGTCATGTTTACACTAAACAACAAAAGCAGCTGCGATGAAAATAAATGCGCAATGAGGCGCAACACACGAGGTCACTAGTAAACATTTGTATCTGAATGTTTAACTGATCACATCGGATAGTTAATTTTGTTATTTATTATTCTTTATATTTTGAAGACTTTTATTCATTTTTATAATTATATCAACTCCAATATAAAGTAAGCATACTTTTGATAGAAAACCACATCAACTGCTATGCATTATCCATTACAGCCTATAAAAGTCCACTGCTAAACGTTTGTCTCATTCGAAGTTTTCCTCGTTGAGGGAATTTTACCATAGTTGCTACGCTTGGCAGGCAGGTTGGTAAACGCAGTTTTTTTAATAATTTTGAGTTAATATCAGGAAGATGCTGCCGCTCATCATCTGCGTCAGTTTCCCTTTATCGCCTCTTACGACGCTCGCGGAACGATATGGGGAAGTAAATATTCTTATACCGCCACTACACGATACAACTGCTATAACTACAACCAACACCTTAGTATCAATAGAGCTTGGTGAAAATAAGGTGCTATTAAAAATTCTTTCATCTACAATATTAATATTTCATTCATACATCCATTACAGCCTATAAAAGTCCACTGCTGAACATAGGCCTCCCCTTTAGATTGTCTCATAGAGGGGCTCATCTATCCAATCAAGTTGCAACTACGCAAACTCCCTCGATCAAAGGGCCAAATACTCGAGTCGGATAGCGGTGTAAATGAGTCTATGAAAACTCGTCTTCACTTGTTGTAGCCATCCGAAAACACGTTTGTGTCTTATTTCATTTCACTGAGGGTAGCTTAATAATCACAAAATGCCAGGCCTGTCGTAACTACATCAACAACGAGAGCGCGAGAGCTATCTGTGAAGACAGGGTTTTGGATTAGTACCGTCGCTAATGTCATTGCCAAAATTGATAATTTTGGCTGATAATATCAAGTTGTCAAAGACAGCGGAGCAAAGTTTGTGTTTGTTTAGCTGTGAGCAAGGGGGTAAAATAGCTGAATCATGAATAATAAAGTAATAATGAATGTTTTGAGTCTATGTAGATGTAGAGAACAAAGGTACAAACTGTAGACGGAAAACTAAATAAAACTTCCATCGCAAATGCCGTTTCGCTCGTTAATAATAAATCAGAGTAACCGATACCTTGTGTTTTGCAATTTCGTGAAAGATGTTTTCATTTTATTAAAATGAGAAACATTCAAATATAACAGGAGTTTCTAGATTCCTATCTTTATCTTAGTTTTTCGTATGTATTATAACATCATAATTGATCTTATTTTTATCGTCCAACATTCATTAACAAGTTACAAATCATCTGACTAAGGTTTCATAGTTTTAAATTACTTAAATAAAAATAATATCTTCTTGAAATCAAAGTTGGCCACTAACAGATTAATTCTGAAAATATTTGTCATTCTTGAATATAACTTAGAAACAATTTGTTTGCGGACATTGGCGAATAATAATACTAAGCTAAAGGTGACAAACGTTCACAAAGCTATCTATGCATCAATATCTGACGTAACAATATCCAAATAAACGGCCGGGTTACGTTTTAAAGTCAATGACATGTTTGCAAAAACGCCGCTATTGGTTTTTCACAATAGAACACAAACAGGCAATACACACAAAGGGTTGGTGTCCGGTATATCGCTCCCCAAACTTTACTATGGGGCGTGATTCCCGGGGTCATCGGCTCCCTACAATGGGGTCCACGAGGCACGGTAACACTAGTCACTTAAAACAGTTTTACAAGCAAATAAGTAGACTATTGGAAAAGAGAATTGCTAAGCACTGCTCCGATATTATATACCTTTAAGATATTACACGACTTAAAAGTAAAGTAAATCAAAATCGTAATTCGTCTTCATGATTCCAATATTAGACCATATCCAAGATTAACACTTTACTTTTTACTTTATATTACTTCATGCAGGCGGGGCCGCGGGAAGAAAGTAGTAAAACATAATTATGTATATAAGTGGTAGAGCGATGCTGCAGCTATATTAACTGTATAGTAGTAGCACGAATGGGTCGGCTCGACCAGGGAAGGACCATGCTTTCACAGAACACCAGAGTAAAATAGCAGCTTAATGCTACTGTGTTTCGTATGGTGAGTGTAGAGAACCGGAGGCACTTTTTACTGGAAAAGAGGCGTTCCATCTTAGTCTTTGATTCGCGAACGAGGATAGATGGAGATGTCTATGGGCCACAGTAACCACTTGCTATCAGGTGGACTGCGTACTCACTTGTCACCCTTATCCTATTAAAAATGCTGTTGCAACAAAAAAAATATTTATTCAGCATTTAAGAGCAAAGTGTTATGTGTTATGTGTTTTTTTTTTTATATAAGATAAGGGTGACAAACGAGCACACAGTCTACTGATGGTAAGTGGTTGCTGCGGCCCATAGACATCTACATCTATCCTCTATTACAAACCAAAATGCAAATGCGTTGTCACTCGTGAGGACTAATATAGAATGCCTCATTTCCAGTAAAAAGGGTATCCAGTTCTCTACATTCACCATACGAAACACAACAGCGGTAAGCTGCTATTTTACGTTGGTATTCTGTGAGAGCGTGGTCCTTCCCCGGTCGAGCCGACCCATTCGTGCTACAACTATACTACTAATATAGCTGCAGCATGGCTCTACCACTTACAAATGTGTTATACATTTAGACTTAGGTTTTAGTTTTAAATATTTGCTTAGACTTAGATGCTTGTCAAAACTTTTATAAAATTTTTCTTCTTTCTTTCTTTATTTTTGTTAAATATATTTCAATGAATAAGTGCATAAGCATTCCAAAGCATCAGCATATTACAAATTTAAAACCTTCCATTGAACAAGACAAATTACAAAAAGGTATCGAAAAAGAAATGATTTAATTACCGCATGGGGAATACTTAAAATCAGATCCCTGTGAGCGGCCATAAAGAAACGCAATAAAAATAAAAGCCAGTCACCATTACGGCAAGGGTACGGCACAGTGATAGGCGTGACTTGTGCGCCGTAACATTTGTCTGTTCACTCGCTTTTTGTGCGTCAGTTGGACGTTTGCGTTTCGTTACACAATGTTTTGAATCTTTTGGATGAATGACTTTTGTGTCCGCAATTTTTTTTTTCTATCGGACGTTACTGCGTTGACAAAACGAACGAATGCAAAATATTAAAATAAATTGGAATTTTTTGTAAATGAAAATATCTGCTTCTGTGTAGTTTGGAAGAAAATAAAAATGGTAAGAATACATAAGATTTAAAGTCTCTCGCCTGTCACCTGCAAGCGTAGGCAGAGTCTACAGACTTCCATCTAACACGATCTCTCATTTTTTTCACATCCATATCACGCATGCATAATGTTCTTCGCTTAAGGCCTACCCTCAATTTGGGTCATCTTCAATGTATCACCAATTTAGTTGATAGACTCATACCTAGCCAACTAAGAAAACTATTTGGTACGAAAATATTTTATACATAAATATATATAAGGTTAGGTGGTACCTTAAGAGGTAAGGGAAAAATTCAGCAATTTCAACAATGAGACACTAATAAAATTCTTGATAGCAATTTTAATTGTTTCTTTATCAAGTTTTCATCAGTGAAGGAAATAATTTTTTTTTATAGGATAGGGTGACAAACGAGCACACAGTCCACCTGATGGTAAGTGGTTGCTGTGGCCCATAGATATCTACATTTATCCTCGTTTGCGAATCAAAATGCAGATGCGTTGTCACCCGTAAGGACTAAGATGGAATGCCTCTTTTCCAGTAAAAAGGGTCTCCGGTTCTCTACACTCACCATACGAAACACAGCCGTGTTAAGCTGTTATTTTACGCTGGTATTCTGTGAGAGCGTGGTCCTTCCCCGGTTGAGCCGACCCATTCGTGCTACAACTATACTACTAATATAGCTGCAGCATGGCTCTACCACGTATCAAATTATAAATCAATACATGCATTTCGGAGAAATAAAATATTTCAAGTAAACAAATGTCAAATCGGCCTACAGTTGATGCTAATCACCGAGGTTTTTTTTACAAAACTGTGATTAATTAAATTGCAGTCCAACTGATGGTAAGCGGCTACTGTAGCCTATTGCCACCTGCAGCCAACGTCAAACAAAAGGCCACAGATGCGTGGTCATCTGTGAGGACTAAGATATAATCCCTTATTGTAATTATAAGTGCTAGCTCTCTGTATCCTTCAGATCGCAATAGCTAGAAAGGAATAGCTAGGAACGTAGTACCTACCCAGATATAGAGAATAGAAAGAATATTTTATTTTATATTAAATATTTTTCTTAATGCTTATTACACAAAAATACAGTCGGTTATTTCTTACACTACTTTCGCCAAACTGCAGGGCAGTTTGTTGGCGAATACATCACCCACTTACGTTTTATGTACCTAGTGTAATTAATAACTTAATCTTGAATTTACAACTTACAATAAGTGTAATTAATAATTTAATCTTGAATTTACAACTTAGAATAGAAAAAAATAAAAAAATAGAAAAATTAAATTTAAACTTAGCAGTGTTATTTATATACTTAATTATATTTAAACTTATAAATAATAACACATTTAACTATTAAGACTAATATTTTTTTATTTAGATAGTATTAACACGTACCTAGCAACCACGCTTTCAATTTCTTTTTAAACTTTCCTTTATTTTTACATTCGTCTTCAGAAAATATCTCGTTAAAAATACGTAGTACTAGATATTTTCTCGTCCTCTTGCCGTAATAATTGTTAACCCTCCAATGCTCTACGTATTTTTTTCGAGAAGTAATTCTAATATTTTTGCTAAACGTTTTAACTGTTTTAAACTCTAGAGATTTAAATTGATCTACTGCAATTAAGTACATAAGTTTTACATGTATAGGTAATATTCTAAATTTTAAACAAATTATTATAGTTTCCGTGTATGTTATATTTTTTCTATGTTTATTTTTATCAATAAACAATTTTATTAACCTAACTTGTAACTTAATAATTTTATCTGTATGTGTTTGAAAAGTACGTCCATATGCAATTAGTCCGTAACTCAGGACTGAATCGGCTAGTGCATAATAAAGCATTTTTAAGATTGACCTGCCAACTATATTTTTTAAGTTTAGATAATATGGATCTTAATCTATAACAAACAATGTTAATATGCAGTTTCCAACTAAAATTACAGTCTATTGTTAGCTCTAAGTACTTGTAACTATTCACAAATTCTATGGTTGTACATTTGCATTGTTCCAATTTATTATGTAAACACTAGTACGAATGGCCAAAGATGTTAATTTCTTCACTAGTTATTCTCATATATAGAGAGTGGGGAAGCATACACTTTGTCTTGGATACGTTAAGTATAATGCCGTTGTCGTATGCCCATTTTAGTATACTAATGAAATCATTCTTTTTTATAGGATAGGGTGACAAACGAGCACACAGTCCACCTGATGGTAAGTGGTTGCTATGACCCATAGACATCTACATCTATCCTCAATAAACAATTAAAATATAGATGCGTTATCACCCGTGAGGACTAAGATGGAAGGCCTTTTTTCCAGTAAAAATGGTATCCGGTTCTCTACACTCACCATACGAAACAAGCTGCTATTTTGCCCTGGTATTCTGTGAGAGCGTGGTTCTTCCCTGTCGAGCCGACCCATTCGTGCTACAAATATACCAGTAATATAGCTGCAGCATGGCTCTACTACGTAATTATAACACTGACTTGGAAAAAACTATGTCCTGGAAGAAGCAGCAAGAAAACCAGCGGGAATTTTTTTGTCAAATTACAAAGGAGCAGGTGGACCCCTAGGCAGAAAAAGAGCCCTAGAGCCTAGTAACCCTCTCAGAAGTAAGACGACGTGCGACAAGCAATGAAACGTATATATGACTGGTAAAGTAAATTTTTACACATTTCTCTATCAATTACACTCATTTTCTACTCAGTATAATACTTCGCCTTCATTGAATTACTTCGGCAGTTTTAACAGAACTTAAACCATCGCAATCAAATTGTTATAGTAAGAATTAATTATAAAATGACACAAAACGCATTAAAGGATCAGCTAAGTCATAACTTAAAGTCTGCGATTGTATCACAAAGGGAGTTTTATAGCCCTGATTTTTATTACCACTCAAAACAACTGTGGTGTAATAAACACAAAATATTTCTGTGAACGATTTCGAGAGTATTATTTTGTTTCATTTTGTCTGTGATGTGGTGTCATATATTTATGGGATTTCTTAGGAGCTTTTAAAGGTTGATGCATATTGATAACAGTAAATATAAATTAATATTTTTGGTTCAAGTGTTTTCGGATCTGGATAAGGGTTTGTTATTGTATGTAATTGACTTAGTGTAATTACAATTATATACTCTAAGTTAAGGTCATCAACGATCATAAAGTTGAAGAAAATATGTGCTACTACAGAGGTCCACGTTACAAACTTTCCAATAAAAAGTGACAAAAGTAGGTAACCTGGAATGTAAAATAAAAAACAGGAATGCTTGTAATATTTTTCAATTTCCCTCTGTCACCTCTTTCGACAGTACGGCGTGATATGGGTTAGTAGATATTTGTGCACCTCTATTATACGCCGGTCTATTGTACTACATATGTAATATCATTTATTTATGCACGACAGCATAAACATGCAGAAGAATAGATGACCAAAACAGAAGTCAGATTATTCTATAGTTTTTTTTTTTTATGGAATAGGGGTGACAAATGACCACAAAGTCCACTTGAAGTGGATACTGTGGCCCATAGACGTCTGAGATGGAATGCCTCATTTTCCGTAAAAATGGTCTCTGGTTCTCGAAACTAAAATGACGACTCACTAAAATGTACTAACAACTTCAATAAGTACAAACGTGTTCACAGGCTTAGTATTTTAGAATGTATCACATAATAAACTACGTGTGGCAGGTAAATGAAAACCGTCAACAATTTTCCAGTTAGAACCGGTGGCGTTGAACACATTTGCTTTTAAATTGGTAATATCAACATGGCTCAGCTAATGACTCTATCGAACGTGGGGTCCATACTAGTACAGGGGCCCGCCTTCTCAGATCGTTCCGGCGAGAGCTTGTTTTCATTTTACTATCTAAATAGGCCTTCGGTATAATTAAGAATGAATTTAATTATCGTTCAACGCATTTGTCCCCATATTTTATCTATGTTCCATAAATGCAAACTGTATTGCATCCAATTTGAATTCTAATTAGTTAAATTGCTACTGACCGAAGAGTTTCATGTTGAATACGTGTTTTGATTATATATTTTATTGGCGACCGCCCGGAATTTTGACATGTTCTTTTTAAACTCAGAGAAAATGAATTTAATAAAGATTTACTTATTAGAAGAAGATAACAAAAAACAAGTTTGGATGGAGTGCTTATAAAACGAGGAAGCAATGTTGAGAATTTTGTAATTCTATTTCTCAGATCTTGATAATTTTGTGTTGAAAGATAAGCTATCGATATAGAGAAGTATATCTTCATATATAAAAATTACGTGTCACGTTGTTTGTCCGCGAGGAACTCCTAAACTACTGAACTGATTTCAATGAAATTTTGCACACTGTGTGCAGTTTGGTCCAACTTGAGAGATAGGATAGTTTCTATCCCGATAAATGATCTTCAATTTTTTTATTGCTAATTCCAGGAGTTTTTTTGGGAAAACAAATGGTCGTTCGGAAATGGCAGAACAACGTCTGCCTGGTCAACTAGTATATATATATATATATATATATATATATATATATATATATATATATATATATATATACATTGCGCCACGCCTATAATATATGAGGGGGTAAGCAGAGTACAAAGAACAGCGAGCTACTCTGCCGAAGTTTAACCAAAATATATGGGTATATATGAAAGAATTGATAGATGGCCAGCCATCACTCACACGATCCCAACCCCAATATTCTAGGCAAGTACACAGTTGGGATATTTTATGTGTTCTACATGAGGACCTGTAAGTCCCCGGCCAACATGAAATCCATAGAACACTATAATACATTGTATTATAGTATTTTATGATGGAACCTATGAGTCCCAGACCGAAATGGGACCTGATAAACCCAGACCGTCATGGTGCGAATATTTTATATATATATTAAATATGATTAATAAATTACATTTAATATGAGCGATCCTATCCGGCTTCACCTGAATAGGATCTATTAATGTGACGTTAATTAATTTTAAGATAATCAAAAATCATTTCATTTATTATTTTTTTAAAGAAATCTTCACGTAGGTACTTCAATTAAAATATAGCCGAGAGTCGCTCTCTATCTGTTCGTAAAGTTTCATCGCAATGAGGGCTAAAAATCTTCCACTCACCAGATGTCGCTAGTAGCGACTAAGGTAAAGTTTTTTGTTACACAGTGTCAGTTAATTGAGAAATTAGTTTTAAATAATAGTTTATCATTATCTAGAGTATTATATTAATGCATCAGTGGTTTGATTTAAAATGTTTTGCACTTTATAACTCTTTTTTTTTTTAAATTGGCTTTTAGTTATATTTTATAGTTTGGTTTATTCATTTCTAATGTAATTAATATAAAATATAACTAATAATACAGAAACAAACTTTAAAGATTACATTTTCCTAAGAAATTATCATCCCCGCTATGAAATCTGTCAAATATTTTACCTCACTGTAAAGTGGCGCCGCCCTGGTGGCAGAAAAAGTCGTGGATGCCCTCATTGGTTCAGTCATTCCGAATATTAGCCCGGACAGACAGACAGATAAACATTTTAAAAATGGTTACTTACGTCTCAATAGCATGCGAATAACTCCTCGAGGTTAATATAAGCCTGTTATTTCAGTATTTCAAACAAACATTTGTATGTTTTGATAAGACGCTTCATTTAAATTTAGTTTGTTTGTGTACATAATTTTAAAAGAAACAAGCCATAAAGAAAATCAATTTTCAGATAACGGGATTTAAAAAAGTAATTACACATAATCATAAATAACCAGTTTACGAACAAACCGTATAATGTTAGCCGCAAATACAAAGGGTTAATTAACAGCAAACAAAACACGTGGGTACGAGCACTCAATTAAAGCCAACCCACGTGCAACCGAAACTTTTGGTCCGAGCATTAGACTTTGGACTTTGAATGAAATCGATGTATACTTTCTAATCATTTCCGCTATTTTATTAATTAAATACTTTGTTTTGCTATTTAACTATAGCTGTACTAATATTACAACAAAAATTAATTTTGGAATGAGGTCTAATAAACTTCCGTTCAGCAGATGTCGCTAGTGGAAACTGAGCTGAAGTTTTTGTTATACGATGTCATATAAAAGAGAAGGTACGTTTTTAATAAAAGTTTTTCGGTTTCTAAAGTATTATATACATATATACACAAAAAATCTGTCAGTGGTTTGCTTCATTTTATTTTTCACATTTTTAAAACTCTTTAATATTTAATTTTTAGGAATATCTATAGTATGGTTTGTTCGTTTCTAATCTAATTAATAAAAAATGTAACTAATATTTTAGAGACAACATTAAATGTCTACACTTTTCTAATAAATTAACTTCATCCGCTATTAAATCTGTCAAATATTGTATAATATAGTGGCGCCGCCCTGGTGGCAGAAAGGTCGTGGATGCCAACAGTATCATTAGTACTTTTTTTATAATAAGTGATGATGATTTATTTGTAGGTACATTTAAGTATCGCGAAGACTCTTAGAATATATTAAAATTGAATAATTTTATTCAATACTAGCTGATACCGGGACTTCGACCGCGATGCTTGATATATTAACAAAGTGTTCGTAGTTCGTACAATATGTGCCAAGTCAAAAACACAAAAAATCGCAAGCGAAAATATAATTTGCTTACAAAATTTCTTTGTAAACAATGTTATTCGTTGCTCCGTTTGTAGCTACAATATACCTATATAAGTTATTTGGGTTAGTAACGCGAAACCAAGCGACGTACAGTTGACCGTGTGAAAAACAGCTAATTCCTATATCGATACCAAATTATAGGAAATTACAGGGGGCAATTGATCAATTCAAGGTACAACTGAACAGCATCAGGTTGCTCGCGCAAATAATGTGCGGCTGCCCCTAAGTTTATTATGAGGCAGAAGTAGAAGAGACTTCCCCCCTCCTACGAGTACGTATGCGCACTACACCGCTTGTCCCCACTCTTCCGCGGCAAGAAAACACACATCACTGAACGCGTAGTGCTTATAAAAATCGTTATTTCTTAAAACTTTAAATGAAGATATCAATAATACTTTTTAGATAAGAGCCAAATGTCTAAGAAATAAAAGGTTATTCCGTGATGCGCGCAAAACTGTAAACCTCTATCATTTTATTTATATAGATAGATTATAAGTAATACTTATTTCAAGTCGATTATTCTTTAATCATTGGTTTAGAAAAAATCTCTGTCCAGGGAAGATCCACTAAGAAACCTAGAGGTACCCTTTTTTTAATCATAAATTATAATAGTTTATAATTTAGTATAATTTTATTACATTATACACATTAGAAACAACACATTAGCTATAATCTTATTATTCTCAGGGGCTATTGTCGGTCAAATATTGCTTTAATATGTACATATACATATTAAGGGACGAATTCCGGTGATTAGTCATACAGTGATTTCGTAGTACTAACACCAGGTGACACAAATTAAAATGGTTTTACCTCAACCAGTTATAACTACGGCAATGTAAGGTTTTGAGAGCAAATTAAAATAAAATATAATAATCCTTAAAGGACATTGCTCTGTGCCCATACATTGTTCGCCCTGGAACCAAGAGCATCGGAAAATTATGTATTTTATTGTTTATCATTAGTAAATTACTATTTGATCTTATTTTTATAGCGGACTAGCTGCATAATAGATATATTTCAAAAAAGTATCAGATTTTGAGGTTATAATCGAACCACGAATGTTACGGTTTTTCATAGATCTGAGTGATTTTTAACAAACTGAAAAAAGATGTCCTAAAACATTTAGCTATTTTTAGTACCTACCTACATAATTAAGTACGCAATTTTTATTCTAAAGCCTAAGTGTATGTAAGTGCAACGTATAAATGCATAGCATCTAGTTAACAAATCTGCTTTCTGAGCATTGGTTTTGAAATGAGAGCTAATATTTGGGTGTATAATTGCTAAAAAAATGTGTTTATAATGGCTGTTAGCATTTAGATGATGTCATTAGCATATACGGTAGGGTAAGATACCTAGTACCTAAATGTATAAGGATTTAGGCTGCCAGTCACGCCGCTAGACATGCCGTCGAACAGCGAGCGTATCAACCACAGTTTCAACCAAGTTTCAAGAGCGCGCGTGTGAACAGCGTGAATATTATCGACTACTATCTAGTCATCTAGTGCATTTGCAAGCGTTTACGTCTGGACGGCGCTGTTCAAACGCGTGACTATGAAACCAGCCTTACCGCGTTAGTACCTAATTGGTAGTATAAGTTGTTTTTATACATACATTAACTTATTATGTTTGAATTAGAAATAAAACACAGATTAACTTCATATTTATTGTTCATCTTCTAAATTGGAAATTAGAATATTGTCTAAAAACTGTGCAGGGATGTCGATATTATTTTGATGTCTTGTAAAGCTCAAGTACCAAATAATGGTCAAGACCTGGGCGCAGCAACCGATGGTTCTGGGTACAACGATGCAATTACAGCAATATTGCACGATTGCTTCTCTGTTCATCTTTCAACAATATTGTACCACCAGCAGAGCCGCAATTTACACAAAATACACTTTCCATTGCGTATGCGTAAGTCCGTTTATGAATGCTAGGTTATTGTTTGAGCGGTACACAGTTCCAAAAACCACAGCAAGGTAAGTTGTTCTTGAAAGCAATCTGAGTACGTTAAATAGCCAAGTTGTAATGTTCAATATTTAGTCCCGAATGTCACCACAACACCGATACAATTACAATTGCAAACGACGCCAACCAATGTAATTTTGACAGAATGAGAGATGACAGTAGAAAGTAGGTATTTCAATTTAAAATCATTTAATCGATTGTTTATAGTAAAATAATTGATTTTCCAGATCGATATAGATCTGAAGAATCCTTATCCAATGTCGATACAAAAACCTCTCGAATCGGACTTATTCAAGAACTAGCTATATTTCAAACGATTCAAGAAATACTTTTGCATAGTTGGAACATCTGTTCCTTGTGTAAAACAGAAAAACTGTTCTATTCTGGGTTCGATCCCAAGGTCGGGCAAATTATTATTAGGTTTTAATAGCTTGAAGTTCCTAGTAATAGCACGTCTGTAGTCTGGATTTGTGTCCGGTGTTTGGCAATACGCGCAGCCCCTATTACATGGGACGTATAACATAACAGTATTACACACCTCTACCTACTCCTAGGAAATACAGGCGTGATGTTATGTTTATTAATTTAATGATGTTTCTATACAGTTACTTGTATTTACGGTAAATTATCGTCAATAATGTTCTGTGTCTATATTAGGCATGTTTGAAAATGTCGCGATTGATCAAAAATAGATCTGTTAATGCTTGATTTAATCGAGAATCGATTCTAGTATGTTCGATTCGAATCGATTTGGAGATCGTATTTTTTTATGAGAGACTGACAAGCGACAAGTGACCATTTAGTGACATGAAAAATAGGAGTGTCAAATACGATACGATTTATGAATATTTCCTAAGATTTATTATAGCCATACGTTACAAACCGTATTAAATACTTCATCTTTTGTCACACGATAATATTAATACCATAACAAGTAGGACAATATTCTACTTTACTTATAATAATACTTGCGTCTCTACGTCTTCCATACTTGTAACAATATTAATAATAACATCTGTATCTAGTCTGCAATATTGCTCTTTTTAAAGAACACATTTATAATTAATGCAGTAACGAGAAGTGTTTTTTTTTTATATTAATTGTCGTAAACTCGAAAGTTATCGGTTAGTAAGACGTAAAATACACTCATTTCTAAACGATTATTAGAAAATCCTGAATCACTATCTTAACGAATTTTTTCTTCAGCATTATTCCAACTACCAATTCAAAATCAAGTATGACCTCATTCAATAGGTATAGTAGGATTTTTAAATTATACTTTTAGGGAATAATATAAAAGAATATAAGGAGATAGTAATTTAATATTTTATTGTAGCTTCTTTTTGCAACTTTATTCGAAATAAATTCAAAATGTAATTCAGATTAAAAAATACACAACAGCTCATTAAAAATTCAAAAGTCGATTACGATTGATTGGGCATCCCTAATCATTTTTCGACACTTCATGATGTTTGGAGAAGATGGCGGCGATTAATGTTATTAGTCGAGTATAATACTTTTTAATGTTCATTTTTGCACGCAGCTAGTCCGTGTTATAAAAGTATTTACAACTAACATAATAAAATAGAAAATTAATTATTGTGTATGTCCGATGATTTTATTACACAGGGCGATTTTGGACATTGTCCTTTCTTACTCTCCGAACTAATCAGAATGCAAATCTAGCTCCACCGAAAATGCCTATGATATGAATCCATGTATAGCATATGCCTTATTTGGTGCACAGTATCGTTTGCTATTCTACTCCCGCATCTGATCTATAATGTGATCTATTATCTGAAATAGTTTTATTTAAATAATATTAAAAAAATACTTTTTCTACTTAAAGAAACGATGGAATTTCACCACAACTAACAGTCATTGCAAGGTTTATATTATGACCATAATCTGAATTTTTCTTTTAACCAAAACAAAACAATTCATCTTATTATATGTAACCAAAGCTATAGGGTTAGGACAACACCCCTCTCGCGTTCGCCTACTTCCGGGTACTCAATAGGGCGTGAAATGGCGCAATAAAACTTTCTTTCATTTATTTTGTGTCAATGTGTGTGGGACACTTGACATTTTTTTAAATTGGCATTGTAATATTATCTGTTATTGTTACGGTCACAACCTATCAAAACTTAGGCCTCCCACATGGATTGCCACATAGGGAGGATATTTGCCATAGTTGCCACGCTTGGCAAGCGTTTTGACATCCGCAGATTTTTATTTTAGTTGTTATTAGTAATACGCAGCTACCGTTGGTTTGTTTTCCTCTGTTGCTTCTTACGACCCTCGTGGGACGTTATGAGGTATATCATTGTTCTTTTATTATTTGAACTACAAATAAAACTTTACAAGACTAAAATTATGTAAGTATTTAATCGATTTTAAAAACACTAATGATGCTAAGGTTTTTTTTTAATTTGCTATAATTTACGAGATATTCAAATAAAAGCATTTTGGCTCATACATAATTTTTATTGTGCGAAAATACGGTCCTCCATCTCAAATGGACTCGTAATACATCGCATACAGTTTTTTCCTGTTTCGCCATTCACTGAATGCTGATTAGCAATCAGTCACAGTCGCTCCGCTGAGACGACGGCTTTGAACGCGCTCTTAAGGCAAACGCTTATCACTATATTTATTTGTCGCAACTCGTAATCCAGTTGTAATGCAGAACTTTTTTATATATTAAGGGTGACAAAAGAGTACACAGTCCAAGTAGATACTGTGGCTCATAGACATCTACATCTATCCTGGAGTAAGAGTAATAATGCAGGTACTTTGTCAGATCTGAGGACTAAGATGTAATGCCTCGTTTTCATTAAAAAGTGTCTCAGGTTCTCTACACTCACCATACGAAATATCTACATTAAGTTGCTATTGTAAGCTGGTATTCTGTGAGAGCGTGGTCCTACTCCGGTCGAGCCGACCCATTCGTGCTACAACTATACTACTAACATAGCTGCAGCATGGTTCTACCACGTATTATGCTTACCGACTATAAAGGATTCTCGAATGTGAAATGATTTTATTCCAAGACGATTCTACTTATTACCTAGTCTTAATTATATTTAAATATATAACGTGTTTAAAGAGTTCCTTTCCGCTAACCACGTGTGTTTCCTCACTAACACTAACTTCGCTACGATCCGACAATACTATGCGCATAAATTACGTATAGATGTGAGCTCAAGTGACGAGCGATAGCGGGTCCGAAATACCAACGATGTGTTTTTGGTTTTTATTGGAAGCAAACAACTTCAGACGCTTTCAAACCTCCGACTGCACAGGGAATAATATAATAGCGCTTAAGCTAGTGCAGGGAATAATATAAATATTGAATTTGACACAATACTAATAATGATTACAATATTAACGTATAGGCATGGTTGAAGAAAAACTTATTGGTAATTATTTGTGTTAAGTATTAATTGATATTTATTTATTACTTTTATTATTTCGTATAATTTATCATCCCACAAAATGCAAAATACACCTAAGTTTACCCAACTACACTCAACTGCTCCTAAACCTAGGTGTAACCGCCGGTTAAACGGTGTAATGACGGTGTAAGAATAATCACTCAATATCATCCTGTGAATGTAGTGAGAGGTGACAAACAGTGGAAACTAGGAGATGGGCAACAGTATCTTCCTAAACTATACAAATAAATAAAACTGAAGTATCTGCTAGTAATATTAAAATAACAGCTTTTTACTAAATGCATATGAAAGTATATATACAGTACTAATAACAATTTTTAGAATTTTTGTCTGTCTGTCTGTTTGTTCCGGCTAATCTCCGAAACAGCTGGATCGATTTTGATGAGACTTTCACTGACAGCTAGCTCCAAACTTGGCTACTATTATTTTAGAAATAGAATTAGGGTTCCACGCCAAAAAATTAAAACTGATGATATTCAATCGTAATTAATTCCACGCGGACGAAGACACAGCTAGTAACAACTAAAAATTAAAAAGCTGCTGTTGCCAACGCGCCTGTTGAGCGTGGCAGCTATGGCAAGTGTACCCCTGTGAAGCGGTCTACATGGGAGCAAATTGTTCTACATGGACTTTTGATAGGCTGTAACAAACAACAACTACATACGTCCCTCTGCTAAACACAGGATTATTCTGAAGTTGCGCTTTAAGGAGGTTGGGTTTGAAAAATAAGTAAAAAAAAGTACTCGATATATCCGAAATATTTAATTTCATTCAAGTGAGTAAGAAAGATATTTGTATAAACACTTTAGGATATAAAGCAAAAACCAATTGTTTGCTTCCGCCAGTTGCTCGAAGTTGAGCCACAACCTACCGATGCTGTGATAGCTCGAGGGACCGTGATGTTTCTTCGTAATTCCTCTCCTCCGTTCCGAACACTGCATCTAACGAATTGCCTTCATTTGTCTCGTCAAGTGTCGACTGCATTTAATTTGTTCAACGTTCCACAGCTCCTCGGCTCCTTCAGTAGCGAAGGCATGGAGTGCACTCTACACGTTGTTGGGATAAAAATCTGTTGAGCGGAGACGTTGCAACCATTGATTAATGTGAAAACTTTTGTAACTGATAAAACATTAATAAAATATATATCAAGGGGATATTTTTAAAAAGCGTTTTCCTTTAAAAAAAAGCACAAAGGCTCCGTCACTTAAGATAAACGAGGAGAAGTGATAATAGACCGCTCCTGAAATATTATGTGGGATTTAGGTATGGTTTAATGAATAAGATAAGTAGTAAGCGCGTGTTTTATAAAATGGATGTAGTTATGCAAAAAGGATCCAACCCGCATTAAGTTAATTTGAGTTTATGATATTTGAAGTAGGTATCCTTACTTCAAATATCATAAACTCAAGTTATGGGTATGGTTTCTGTCTGTTTGTAATTTTTCTTCTTATTTGTGTTACGTTTGCTAAAATTGTTACATCACATAATAGTATAGACCACAAACATTATTTTTCAAGTCAATATTTTTGACACAAACTCGGGTTGGATCCTTTTTGCATAACTACGTCCAAATAAGGGTTGACAAACGAGCACAGTCCACCTGGTGGTAAGGAAATGCTGCGGCACATGGACAACTACATAAATCCTCGATTAAAAATCTAAATGCAGATGCACTTTAGCCCCTGAGGACAGCCTGAATGCCTCGTTTCCAGTAAATAGGGCCAGATATCTACACTCACCTTACGAAACACCCCAGCATTAAGTTGCTATTTTACGCTGGTATTTTGTGAGCGCGTAGTCTTTCACCGATTGTGCTACAACCAAAACATAGCTGAAGAATGGCTCTACCACTTATTAAACTATAGGTATAGTTTATTATGAGAAATTCTTGTAGACATTTTAAGACGTTGAACCAGCTGGCCAGCAACAAAAACCACATGTAATTTACTTTAACATCAATTAAGTTATAACACTAGTCCGCTTGCTTAGAATTAAGTAGGGCCATTAAATATATCGCAGATGACACGCATAAAACGTCCTAAACGAATGTGAATCCATTTTAAAAATAAACCCCAGCACCCATCCTTAATATGTATACGCACTTCAATCGAAATCAAAATAAATCTAAAACCGTCTCAACCAACTCAATTTATTTCCCCCACGGTTAAACGATTTTTTCCTAACCACATGTTCGATTCCATTCCATATATGAATTACGAATAAGGGTTAATATCGCTAAGCGTAAAATTTAGATTTGCATGTAAATCGCAGGGCTGCGACGACTCCATTGCCAGAGCAAACATTCAATTAGGGCTGCGCTCGACCTGCGCCACCTTTGAAAGCTTTTAAAAGTTCACACACAGGTCTCGAGTAGACAAACAGCTTTAATAAGGTTCGTTAATGAACACCGTTTGAGTGCAAGTGGAACTGATACTGAAAAATAGCTCAATAGTTATTTAAAGGTACGCCTTCAGTATTCATTGTTTGAGTTTTCTTTTCAGGTAATGATGTTAACAGTAATTATTTTTTCTCTTTGAAACTATATTGTCTTTTTTCGTCTATGTATTTGTCAGTAATGTAAAGAAAAAAATATTGACAGATAAAAAATACGTACTGTATTTTTTATCTGTCAATATTTTTTTCTTTTTATTTTAATACTTGAAATAATCTGTAGAAAATAAAATATTTATTTGGAATAAAGAAACAATACTGAATTAATGACACTATACGATTTTTACATAAAAGTTTTGCTTCGACAGCTCGCAAAGAATTTTAATTATTATCATGAGTATACTATTTGTGTAACCCATGGTAATAAAGTGTTGCATAAATGAGTTAATAAGACTATAGAATTATATCTTATTCTGCATTAGCCTGTAAAAGTCATACGCTAGACGCTTTCTCGTCACGTCATGCTTTGCAGGTGGATTGATGTTCGCAGTATTGAGCACCTTCGACATTGCTGCGAAAGCCGGTATGGATATTTTCCGTCAAGCATAATGTTCTCCAGACAGAATTTTGGTCACGACGGCCAGTCTCAACAGAGACTAGCCATCTGCACAGGATTATAGTGCCCGAGCCTTTGCGCAAACATCTATCTCACTCTCGTAGTCCAATGGGACTGTAATACGAAACGAACAGGGAGACCAGGTGCAGCACGAAGACACACCGTCAACTTTCTGACTCCTGGCTGCTACTGAGAATATCTTAAAAGAAAAACCCAATAGGTACCTGATTTTGGTCCGATTTGGGATTCGAACGCGCGACTTCATGATTAGCAATCGCGTTTAAGACTACTGTACCAACAAGGCCGTAAAGCGTAAACGAGACAGTTATATTGCTTTTATTTGAAATACATTAAATTTTTGAAACATTTCCCATAGTTCCTTATTGTGATTCTCACGGGACGAAATGAGGTGATCGGTATACGCCGTCATAACACGCCAACTTTGTTTTGATGTTTTTCTCACCGATCAAACTACGACAAAGATATACGCATATATCCAAAATTTTTAATAACTTATAACTAAAATATATATTAACAATAAAAATAATAATAATTTATTTGTTTTAATATATTTAACATCCATAATTAAAAAGAAAAAAAAAATCTTTCTCGGTTTAGTTTTCGTCATTTGTGCAATGTGCAAATACTTGAGTCAACATGTTACATCTTACTCTCAATGCCCTACGTTCATGTTCAATAACTAAAATCTATCATTCAGAGAAGTCATCGGTGACATAGGACGCTAGATATTTAAAATAAAGATATTTAATAAAGTACATATTGCCTTTAATTTAAATCCCTAAATATAAGACTTTGTTTTGTGGCGGCGCCATCGGCGCGCCACAAGCGACACATATCGAAGCCTAAATCGCGGTATCAAAGTTCCGAAGTGAAATCAGTATAATATATAGATAGCTCCAAACTACCACTCGGAGCATCGGCCGTCTCCCCTGACTAAACATCTTGCCCAGCGGGAGATCTCCCCTTTTTCTTCCACCGGCTACAGTGGTGACTGGTGACCCCGACGTGATTTGAACACGCTACCAACAACCTTCGCAAACCACAACTTCAAACCTGCGTCATCGTTCTCAAGTACCCCATACATTCGCTCCCCAGCAGATATTGTCTCTAGTCTTCACATCCTGCAAGCCATCTAGCTTTATAAAAGTTCATCGGAGCACTATAAATAATGCTTCCTGTTCTTTTTTTTATATATATTTTTTATATATTTTATATATAGGATAGAGTGACAAATGAGCACACAGTCCACCTGATGGTAAGTAATTGTTGTGGCCCATAGACATCTATCTACATTTATCCTCGTTTGCGAATCAAAATGCAGATGCGTTGTCACCCGTGAGGACTAAGATGGAATGCCTCTGTTGTTCCTTCAAGCTACTCACTGCGCTGCAGTGTTTGGCACGGCTCTGAGCCTTACTGCTCGCCTCTGCTTCACGGCAATCTCGCAGATTACTTGCATTCTTCTCGACTCACCGCAGACTACAAGGCAAATCTCAGTCACTTAGTCGACATCTAGACTGCATTATCGACCTCCGGTCTGAGCAAGTGGGTGATGTGGTGGCGCTGTTGTCGCGCCACAAGCTAAACATACCGAAGCCTATCGTGCTATCAAAGTTCCGAAGTAAAACCAGTATATACAGAATAGCTCCAAACTACCACTCGGAGCCTTGGCCGCTCCCCGGGCTGAACAACTTGCCCGGCGGGAGATCTCTCCTTTTGCTTCTATCGGCTACAGTTTCATTCCTATGTTCCGAATGCATTAATTATTTTACAATTCACATTTCGTGGCTTGCAGCTTCATACATTATTACTACGGTAATGTCAACACAATATTTTCGTTTAGAATTAACTAAATACGCAAAGATTGTTCAAGTCAACAGAAATCCTTATGACACGAAATTTATGTGTCTACCTAAGAATTTACAATCCTATACAAATAATTCACTGTTTGCTTTAACTGGGAAGTAGCTTGTTTCATTCGATAAACACTCTCAACACAAACATTTACAAAATAATAACAATCTACGGTTTCGGCGTTCCCAGGTGGTCTTCTTTGCTGCCATTATAGTGTACACATTGCTGTCAATTTTATGTTATATCTGTTTCCTATATTAAACTAGTTTGTATTTGTTATTTTTTGTTGTTGACGATCGGTTTTACAGTTCTTTAGAGGTATGGATTTTTTTTCATATAATAGGAGTAATAAAAGAGCACACTGGCCACCTGATGGTAAGTGGATACTATGGACCAGAAACATCTACCTTTATCTATCATTTATTAAGAATCAAAATGCAGATGCGTTGTCACTGCTGAGGATAAAGGCGGAATGCTCCGTTTCCAGAAAAAAGGTCGCCGGTTCTCTACTCTCACCATAAGAAACCAGCAGCAATAAGCTGCTATTTTACACCGGTAGAATACCAGTGAGAGCGTGGTTCTTCCCCGGTCGAGCCGACCCATTTATACTAAAACCATAATATTATGGTTTTAGTATAAATGGGTCGGCTCGATAGCTATATAGCTGCATCGTGGCTCTACCACGTAAACATATAGTGAACACAATATATTGAACACATTCTTAACAATATTAGTTAAATGGGCATGGAAATGGGACAATGTTTTTTTGAACGCACTGATTGCAAAATCAAAATCAAACTTTCAATAAAAAGTAAGAGCCGACTTCAAAAAACTAAAGAGAAGACAGCGTACAGAACGATTAAAGATAACTTAAGTGGTAAATCTTAAAAACTTCTTAACAAAAAGAGCTGATGATCTTCGAACGGCTGAACAAATTTTCTTAAAAATAGCAAAAACACTCTTGACTTCTTAGTCACCAACAACAACAACAAAGGTGTCTTCACCTTTCAAATGAAAAAAATCGGTTCATCCGTTGAGAAGCTATGATGCCACAGACATACACACATATACCTACATATAGATACACACTACAAACTTATAAAACACATCTCTGTTTTCGCCGGGGGTTAAAAATTAATAATGTTTAGAAATAGAAGAATTAAAGAAAATTAAATTTTATTTTATTAAAAGTTTAATTTCTGATTTTTTTAGTGGACTAAATATATCACAAGCTCTAGGTAACAAATAAAATCTCATCTTAATACAGAGTTACATTAAAAACTTCATTCCCTATTTAGCCATTGTTGCAGGTTAATTATTTTTTTATTTCAGTAATGGGTTTTTAATAGACAGTTACTGCAACGGTACATAAAAATCAATAAAATATTGCTAATAATAAGAGTATTGTATTCACAAAACTTGCTTACGCATTTATGGTGGCGGGAGTTTCCGCTAATTCGATATTTACAAAGGCTTCGCACTTCCTGCGGCCTCACATACTTTTGATTAAACACCCGGATTGTTTGAATTCGTTATTAGTTCCTTCGCCTGCGCCGTTAGATAATAGAGAAACTGAAATAAGCCTTCGTAAACGCAATTTTACTTCGTAAATACTTACTTAGGGCTGCTAGAGATCCGACTACGATGTTCGGGAAACTTTGTTGATACATATACTAAGTATTTAAACTTTTCGTTCGCATTTAAGAACAACCAAAATTATTAGGACTGTAATTTTAAAACTTGATGTCATTCACACAATTAAGTCAAATTTAACGACACCTGATATATTGGAATCCCTTAAGGCGTTTAGGCTACAGAGCGTGCCAGAGCAAAAGACTTACATACATACATACATATTTACTTTCAAAAAGATTACCCTCTTTCTGGGGCAGTCGGGTAAAAAGTGTTATGTATTAATTGGCATTATAAACTTTATATAGACAAGACTTTCAGAAGGAAGAATAAAAACAGGTATAAACCGCTTCGCTATTATCTGTTTTTATATTAATTATCTAAACATAATTGACAAGTGAAGCTGGCTGCCTGGATCGCTCGCTAAGACGAGACTAGGCCGAAACGCATATAATATCTTATTTACTTTTAGTATTTGTACTGATTTTAAAGATAACATGTGTGGAGTGGGCTAAGCCCACGCTGGCCTTTTCAATGCAATGAAAATTGCACGAATATTAAAATTAAAAGCTACCCAGTACAGACTTATTTCTAGTGTTACTTTTTAATATATTTGCTGTTGTTTTTTTTCATAAAACCTAAGTGACAAACGAACTTACTCCCCCCGACGCGACGGTCACTGTCTACTGCAGTCTATTGTCACATGCAACCAACTCCATACAAAGAAAGCTACTATAGTGGCTCTTAATACCCAACAGAGCGAACACAGCAATGCGAGCAGAAATAGCTATGGAGAGGTTGGTATCTACACAGGCGGGCTCCAACAAATTAGGATTAAATAAATAAATATCCCCCAAGCAATCATACATCATAATATATTTACCAAGCAAATTTGCACTAATATGTAAATTTACTTAGTCTAAGCGCAGGCTAGACTTTGCTGAAAGCATTAGAGACAATAGCTCGGTACTTAGCACGCAGGCCCGGCAACCCTTGCCTCGGGCGAACTTCAGCAAAGGATTTTAAGCTAAATTGATTAGTTGTGGGCCTAATTCGTAATCCGGACTGTCTGGGACAAAAACCGTTTATAGTTTGCGGTTGTGTTGACGCTGTAGTAAGTGATCCTTAATTCTGTCATTGATAGCCGCTACTTTTATAATCTATATATCTTATATAAATAATACTTGTTAAAATCATTCTATTGTTTAATTTACGATTGGTTTGGAAAATAACTGTACCCTGGGAAGAACCAGCAAAAAATCCAGCTTGACATTTTTTTTGTAATAAGATTTCATTTTATTACAAATCATATATTACATACACAGTTGATTATAAACAAAAATAGAAATAGCTGGATAGCGATCACCTCATTTTCATGGGTTATTAAAATTATCATCTATATTTTCCACAATGTTATAATAAATATTTTTACACACCCTTTCTTTAATAAAATTTTAGAACTCGGCGGTTGACAAATTTTGTATATTACAGAAAAATATTTCTTGGGTACAATCCCTAAAGCCGCTTTTAGGAATGCTATAATGAAATGTATTGTACTTATGATTAAAGCGATAAATATGCACTCCGCAAACACCGTTAGCAATTCGTTCGCTGATCCTATTTTACAAACGAGTGTAGAGCGTGTGTAGTCTCGTGTTATCCACGCCTGTTATGTATTGAAAAGCGATCACGCCGGGTGCTAAATGTCCACTCATCAATGGGAGTGTACTGGAGCGGCCGGTACTTAGCTCTGCTTCCAATAATCCTGATAAAGCTGATTGTATACGAACAAATTCTAAACTAAGTGTAGTAGTTAGGCGGTGTGATTTCTGTCCGGTCGTGTCCGAATGCCGCACCATCAGGCTTGAGGCAAAGAAGACAAGAAATTTCTCCACAATATATGCGCCTTCTAATCACACTATGAGAGTTAAAGAATAAAGAGTACATCTGTATTTGCACACACTTTCGTGCACTATAAACCTGTCTGATGCAGATAGTTAGTTTTTTAGTCAGAATATCTTTATGTTTGTTGTGTGTTGTTTTTTTTTAAATGGTACTACGATTTTGTCGTGTACCGTGGAGACAGTTTACATACATACAATGTACAAGGACAAACATACAGACCGGAAACAATTATTTCAAGGCCATACAAATTCTTGTTTCATGCGGGATTTGAACACGCGGTTCTCAGCGCCGTAACTCATTGCTACGCCACTGCGCCACGAAGCCGTCAATTCCTAGTAGAAAACCCAATAACTGGTTTTTAATCCTATACGAAATTCAAAAACGCTATCTAAAACTATTCAAAATGGTACTCAAGAGTATATTACTGCTGAATATTATAAATAGGTAAGATAATCTATACTATAATATAACTTTAACACGACGTCTGTCTTTCAAATTGGTTCACAGGTTTAGCGTGATGTCTGTTCATCACGCAAAGACCTCTGAACTGATTTGGATAGGATTTTCATTGACAGATAGCTGATGTTATGAGGAGTAACCTAGGATACTTTTATTTTTGGAAAACAATTAGGATTCCGTGCAAAGAAATTAAAACCCATGAAATCCAATCGCAGCATATTCCACGCGAGCGAAGTCTAGTCTAGTGTAGCGGGGAACAGCTAGTAATCAGACACACTCCTACTTAAAAACGGGAACTTAACCTGGTCGTATTATGGTTCTAAATAAACATATTACTAATTTATTACCGCATGTTACAATTTATTACACAAACACGTAATTTAAATTCAAAATGTAATAAATTTTAGAAGAAATATTTAATTAACCGAGGCAAAAAGTCGCGTGTGTGTACACGGCCTAAGCCGGGGGCGAGCGAAGCTTGTCACATGCACGCGTCAGTTTTATCGTTCCACCATACCCTCGTTTGCTTTTTTTATCGATTGCACGCCCGGTTCACACGGACTACCAAAATTAGAGGGAGCTTCGTGTTCGTAACTGTCTCCTGTTGGGCGAATATTTCCCTGTAAATAAAGAGTTAACCAACTTTCTGCGATTGGAGAATTTTTATTTTTCCGTTTTTACGTATTTTATACTAGCTATGTGTAGGCATAGCGACAGGAGACATACTTCGTGTCGTAACAATTAAAAAAAAATGTAGTGCGTATAGTACTTTTCTTTCTAAATTTAATTTATGCATGCTGTACGTTTTAATTAGACTACGAGTACATGTTTGACGCTCAGATTTGTGTTGTCTTTTAAACGACGAAAGACTACTTAACCGCCGCCGTAAAAGGGGGGTTTAATAAGTTTGATCTGTATGTGTGTCTGTCTGTCGGTCTGTGTATCTGCCTCTGGGACTGTAGCTTTTAAACGGATGAACCGATCTGGGTGCGGTTTTTTAAATTAAAAGCAGGTTTTCTAGCGGCGGTTTTTGGACATGTTTCATCAAAATCGGTTCAGCCGTTTCAAGGTCATCAGCTGGTTTGTTTCGGGGGTTATGAAATTTTTTAATTTTAGGTATACAAAAATTAAACAAAATTTAAAATATTTGTGACCAAACAAAATGTCTAAATTAAAGTATTTACAATCTTAACATTACAATACTGTATAAAAAAATCCTACAATTATTTATTGTATTTCTATTAGTGAGAACCTATTGCTGTTGGTTTTCAATAATATTAAAATAAAACAAAGGCATAAAAAATATAATTAACGTAGAGTAGAATCATTTTTATGCATTGAGTTATATGTACTATGTACTAGAGAAGCCATTCCAAACAAAAATTGTGTCCTACTCTATGCCTTCGTGCATGCGCGGGAGTAGTAATCGCGCATGCGCGAAGACTTTGATATAAAATAATATATTAATATAAAATAAATATAAGGATTTAATATAAAATATCTTAATTTAATCTAAATTCTAAACAAACATATTTCTAAATAAAATGTAATAATAATTATTTTATGGAATTCACAAATCTTCAATTTACGCAATATTTAGTTTGTATAAATTGCAGTACAGTTCAGTTGAACATAGTCAATGTTCGGAATGGCTTCTCTAGTACGTAGTACATATAACTCAATGGTGTACGTAGTACATATAACTCAATGTTTTTATGCAATACTAGCTAGTAGGTACCCGGCGCGTCGCTCCGGCAAAATAAATAATTGTGAATATATCGTTTTAAATTTGGAAGAGTTATATTGCTTAATTAGGAATGATACTAGATTCATTGAAGTTGAGTGATATAATAGAACTTTCAAATGAATTTGTCCGTACGATACGTGCGCCACCTAGTGTAAGTTAATAGTACTATGCCTATAACCTTCGCGCAAGTGCAAGCAATAAGTTGACAGTTTTACCGCAATCTAATGAACGGTATGACAACGCATAAAATATGAACGAACATTAATTTTTATACATTCGATATATTATAGATAATTCTTACTGAAAGTCATATTTTTTACTTTTGCCACTGGTTTGGAAAAAAATTATGTCCTGGGAACAAGCAAGAAACGCAGCGCATTAAAAACCTTTATTTTCAAAGTAAAATTTTACAATAAAATACAGTTTGTACAAACTACTTACGATAGTTATATTATAAGGATCAGCCGGGAAGCGATCATCTCATTTCCAGGGGTTATTATCAATGATGTATTATTTTACATTATAATAACCCTTTTTATATAGTTTTTGTTTAATAAAATATTGCATGCCTTAAGCGCGAAGTGCGCAGGTATGTTCTGCTACGAGTAGGGCTAAAAACTAAGAATCCAACGTTTTGTCGCATGAAATCGTATCTAGTAATCATATTTAAACTTTGTAATATAGAGAGACCTCATATATTTTCTGGGACTTTGTTGTAATATCCTACGAGTATACTATATTGCTATATTGCTCCATGAGTCTTGAAACTGGTATCACTAGCTTGCACTGCGTATAAGGTCGATTAACGATTTTTAAGAGTTATGAATCAATAATACAGACTGGAGCCGTTAGGGGCTAAGTGAACACAGTATGAGAGCAACCTGAGTTTGATCCCCACCGGCACCAATGAAATTATTAATGGCAATTTCAAGTGCAGATTTATCAAGTGTTCGACCGTGAAAGATTTATTATGTTTTAATAAAAAGTAGTTCGAAGACATGTTGTGAAGTTCGCCCACACGTATTGAATTCGCAGCAGCACGGTTGATAATTTTTTTTATAGAATAAGGGTGACAAACGAACACACAATCCATTCGATGGTAAGTGGATGCTGTGGTCAATACACAACTGCGTCTATCCTCAATTGAGAATAAAAATACAGATGCGGTATCACCCCTGAATACTGAGATGGAATGCCTCGATTCCAGTACAAAGTGTATCCGGTTCTCTACACTCACCATACGAAACGCTTTGCTTTTACGTTCGTATTCTGTGAGAGTGTGGTCCTTCCCCGGTCGAGCCGACCTATTCGCGCTACAACCAAAATATCGCAACGAATGTGAGAAATTTAACATACTAGTTTCGTTGAAAATATCATAATACTTGGTGAATGTACAAAATAATAGGCCGATTGCGGCTTTGATCCGACGTTTAGATAGCCTAACTATTGTCTAATGCAAATTTATTGTTCCTTATTTGTATATTCAATTATCACGCATTTAACTAGCGTTGTTTGTGTTGCCCAGTTTTGAATAATGTTTGTCAGGTAATTATTTTTATTAATAAACTAAAACTAAATTTTCTTTTGAGCTCATAACGCATTAAGTAAATAAAAGGTTAAAGTTGTTTGTTTCTGTTTTCAAAACTAAAAAAGGAAATACAACGATCTCATAATTTCATAAAGACAAAGTAATACATATTTTTAAAAATATTATGTTTTCGTATGTTTCAGTTGGACTTTTAAATTACAAATTTTTCACTTACTCGTCTAACGCAATAAACCCAACAACACTAAAAATTTTATAAATTAAAATTTAGAAACCCTAAAATAATTATTACTTTGCATAGTAATCACTCAAGCCCTTATATTCGACAACAACCGTATTTTGTAACGATTGCGTTGATATCTAAAATCTTAATATCGTAAATGGAATAGTTCATTGTGTTCGTTAAGAATAATAGTTCAAAACTACAATACAATACGTTAAATGTGTCGACGTGAACAATAATTGGAAGCCTAACCTTCCCATTAAGATATCAGCTTAAGAGCGAGTACCACCTATTTATTATTTATTTACTGATGCAATAGATACAGTAACTGCCTTTCCGTTCAAATCCTTTTAGATGACATCATTTTATAAACACACATAATCACCATCGTAATAAAAGCTTTTCCAGCGTTAACAACACGTCCCAACCCTTAAATAAAAGTGTCGCCCTCAGCGGGCCGCTTTCGCACCATCCGGTGCTTTATCATTTTTTCGATCAGCGCCTGCGGGCGCGGCAGATAACCGTGGGGTTAGCTGACAGCTTTCAACTCGGGATTAACTTTGTATTGCGGCGGGGTAAGAAAAAAAAAATTAATAGCTTTTTTAAGTCGGTCCGCGAGACCAACCACGGATATTTAAGTGTTACTTGCTTTATAGACGTTTTTGTGATATTCCCTGAATAGATTTTATGGGAAAGGAACTTGATAGTTTAGGCTTAAATTTCAGACAAAGAATGAATTAAGTATATTCATCCATCCATAACAGCCTATAAAAGTCCCCTGCTGAACATAGGCCGCTCATATAGATTGCCTCGTAGGGAGGAATTTGCCATAGTTGCCACGCTTGGCATAGGACTGGCAACCGCAGTTTTTATTATTTCGAATTGTTATCAGAAAGATGCTGCTGCCCATCTTCTGGTTTAGCTTCCTTCTATCGCCTCTTACGACACCCACGGGACGACAAAGGGTCGTGGATATTACACATGCAGGGTAGTGGACATGGCATTATATATTGAAAGTATTCTATAATGTTTTAAAAGGTATGCCGCACCGCAGTGGATTATGGCTGCAGCGCGAATGAATTTAACTCGGACTCAACCTGTGAAGAAATACATACACACGAATGAAATAGCATATGGCGGGAGATCAAAACCGTGGACACTTTTTAGTGGTAAAGAGACATTCCATCTTAATGCTGAGGGGTATCAACACGCGTTTGGATTCACAATCGAGGATAAATGTGTGTGTGTACGGGCCACAGCATCCACGTACCATAAAACCATCTAGACTATGTGCTCGTTTTAGTTACTCTTGTATAAAAATATCCTTATTTAAATTATAAATTAATTTATATTTTATAATATTTAATTCGTCTGCACGTGAATTTGTCACTGAACTCCTCCTAAACGTCTGGACTGATATTGATGAATTTGTGTGTGTGTGTGTGTGTGTGTGTGTGTGTGTGTGTGCGTGCGTGCATGCATGCGTGCGTGCGTGCGTGCGTGCGTGCGTGCGTACGTGCGTGCGTGCGTGCGTGCGTGCGTGCGTGCGTGCGTGCGTGCGTACGTGCGTGCGTGCGTGCGTGCGTACGTGCGTGTGTGCGTACGTGCGTGTGTGCGTGCGTACGTGCGTGTGTGCGTACGTGCGTGTGTGCGTGCGTACGTGCGTGTGTGCGTACGTGCGTGCGTGCGTACGTGCGTGCGTGCGTGCGTGCGTGCGTGCGTACGTGCGTGCGTGCGTGCGTGCGTACGTGCGTGCGTGCGTACGTGCGTGCGTGCGTGCGTACGTGCGTGCGTGTGTGCGTGCGTGCGTGCGTGCGTACGTGCGTGCGTGCGTGCGTGCGTGCGCGCGCGCGCGTGTGTGTGTGTGTATGCGTGTTTGAGTGGATCTCCGGATGGTTTCAATCAGACCCGGTAGGCGGCGCTGTTGCCGAGATCCAAAAAGAAGCCGGGTCGGATAGCTAGTGAATTATAAGTTGCTAAACTACCATTAATTAATGTAATGTTAAATGGAATTTCAGATTTTTGTAAGCTAATTCCAATTAAATTAAAATCAGCGCCACTGGGACAGTAGGTACAGTACTTTCCCAGTATCCATGGTATGCATTACGGACTTTGTAATTTAGCATAGGATTTGTTTAACTGGGCTAATCCATCGCCAACAATCGCTTGTAAGCCAGTAGTCATTTGTTAATCTAGTTATATCATTACGCAGGATAGTACTAGAGGAGAATTCTAGTTTAATTTGAAACCCTGCGGCGAATTCTTCCAGGGTTTAGACAATTTTATCGATAGCGCAGTGACTAAGCGTTTGGTTACGGTATTTCAGGTTTTAAATGTGTCTACAAATTTTACCTACAAATTCTGTTTCCGGATGTTTGTCCATATACAATTATATATTTTAAACATTATGATACACGAGAAATATTTATAATAGTTTAACTTTTAATAAAACAAAGTAATCAATTGCACAAACTCAATATATTAAAGGTTCTACACCTTCAACAGCATAAAAGGCAACTCCTCATGCTTTGATCTTGTGGAACTTTAGACATATGCAGACGCAAATATTTTAGACGCTATATATTCTGAAACTATAGCAACCTGATAGTTAAGAGTACGGATCTCGAATTTATAAATATCGTGACTTCAAATCTGCTATTTTGTCGTGGGCCACCTTACACAAGCATTTTAAGCTTAATTGGAGTGGGAATCGTATATTAGTAATGTTAACATTGCTAGTATTAAAAAATTACTTAGAGATGTTTGAATGGAGTTAAAATAAATAAATTTACTTTGTTTGTTTATAAGTCTTTCTAAACTCCACTGCCGAGCATAGGCCTCCCCTTCAACAGTCTCAACTGAGATTAGCCATCTCCGCAGGACAAGATTATAGTGCACGAGTGTGTGTGCAAGCACCGGTACACTCTCATAGTTCGATGGGACGCCAATCAGACGCAGTTGGAGAGAGATCAGACAAAGAGGCATGGGTATGTAATTTTACCAACTTCCTGTTTCCGGGCTTCTCTTGAAAATGTCTTGATAGAAAAACCGAATAACTGATTTCGACCCAAACCCGGGACCACATGATAAACATCGCACTTATAACAAAAGATATAGGCAAATGTACATTTCTATTTAACACGTTTGTTTCTTACATGTTTACCCTTTTTTGACAATTGATGATAAGTGTCGACCGCAGTCCATGAACAATTGCAACACCAGGGCAATTGCAGTTACGTTGTCGGTCTTTTAAAAAGGAATAAGCTAGTTTCTATATGGTCCCTAAGTCGTATCGACCCGGAAAAATCGCCGGCGGTAAACGATTCCACAAAGAAGTAGTGCTGACTTTCTTTCCAAAAAGAATTTTAAGTAAATCTAATTAAAAATATATATATTGGAGATGCAATAAACGCTGTGACAGATAGCAGCTATATATCACAGATACGAAACGAACGACCGCGATGAATATTTCACAGCAATGATTTAGGTAAAATCCAAACTTTACGAGCGTATAAATTTAAACAATGAATTCGTACGGGATCGAATGTCCCCGTGTCGTTGCAGTTTGAATAGAATAATTTATAGCCGCGTTATTTTAGATTGGCTCGTGGCAATTTCATCCCGTCATTAATAATGCTATAGTGACAATGACACCATCATACGTAATGCGTCGGTGTTCAAATGTACTCGAAATAAGCTTAACAAGCGCAATAATTAAAACAGTGATTAAAATTTTATACGTGGTAGAGGCACACTGCAGCTATTTTGTGGTTGTGGCACGAATGGATCAGCTCGACAGGGGAAGGAGCACGCACTCACAGAATACCAGTGTAAAATAGCTGCTGTGTTCCGTATGGTGAGCGTAGAGCACCGGAGAACGTTTTTACTGGAAACGAGGCATTCCATGTTAGTCCTCAGG
Organism: Parnassius glacialis; assembly: GCA_033319125.1. NCBI lineage: Eukaryota > Metazoa > Arthropoda > Insecta > Lepidoptera > Papilionidae > Parnassius > Parnassius glacialis. The sequence goes on along the minus strand of JAVANC010000019.1, from coordinate 48,362,371 downwards.
GGAGACAGCGCATCTAAAATCTTGATCTTTAATCGAAGATAAATGTAGATGTCTATGGGCCACAGCATCCACTTACCATCAGATAGACTCTGTGATCGTTTTCACAATTATTCTATAAAAAACCCATCTGCGTAAAAAAAAAAGTAAAAAGTTTACAAAAAAAAAAGAAAATAATTATACCCTAAGACGAATCTACATATTATGCCAATTGAGAATGGTTGCTAATCAACCTAAATGGTCATTCAAACTGAAAAATGATTTGAGAAACCTAAAGATGATTTTAAAAAACCTATTCAATGACACGCCACTTGACATAATTTTCATTTTTTCTTTTCTACCGACTTCAAAAAGGAGGAGGTACTCAATTCGATTGTATGTTTTTTATGTGTGTTACCTCATAACTTTGTTCTATGCAAACCGATTCCGATGATTCTTTTTTTTTATTTGAAAGTTGGTGCTTCAGGTCTAACCAATAGTTTTTGAATTATCCTTAATAATATATATTAAAGTCGGTTGTACGAAATTTTAAATTATTAACAATATGGCATCTGGTTGTTGCCATATTGAATTTTAATTACTGTCAAGTCTTTTACACTTACAAGATTAAAACAAATCGATTAACGTAACGACGATAAATCATCAAAAATCAGCCCACGCGTTTGGTCTCTAGATATAGGCTGACAATCCTCGTTTGCGTCGCGCAGTCGGGTAAAAACAAAGCACAATACGTAGTAATGCGACGGGAGCGTTGTCCGATTAATGTGGTGTGGCAGTTTTCGTGTGTGCAGTGGACGCCGCGAATAGACAATGTGGAAATAGAATTGCAAGAATGTTTATTTAGGTTACGGAACTTTACAATAAAATGTTTTAGAAATAAATAGATTCATTACAAAAAATATGATTAACTTTAATAATATACATTTAGCCGTTACGTTTAAAAGATTTCGAGTGGCAGACTCGTAACTAAACGAAGTGTAGAGCGACCACCCGCTAGATGGAGTGACGATCTGGTAATAGATGTTGAAAGTGGATGCAGGTAGCTCAAAACCATCATATGTGGCGTTCATTGGTGGTAGCCTACGTTCAGTGGATTGTGAAAGCCTGTAATGATGATGATGCTGATGATGATGTGTTTATACATAGTAATTTAAAATGGTAGCATGATCACAGTCAAAATGTATAACCTATAATTTATTCATTCATTTATTATAACCTATCTAAAGTCCACAGCTGAACATTGGCCTCCCGCATAGAGTGTCTAATGCATTTGGCATAGTTGCCACATAGGTTGGCAACAGATTTTTTATTATTTCGAGTTATTATCAGGAGGGTACTACAGCCCAGCTCCTGCTTCATTTACTTCTATTGATATTTTTTAATTTCACCGGTCTGGCGAATCATCCTTAACAGGAATCGATGTTATTTTGCGAGGATTTATGGTTTATCGATTGTTATGTAATGGCGATTACGATCCTGATCCGGAGCAACTATTTTTCACTTAAGCTTTAAGTTATTTTACGCATGTTTTTATTGATTTGGTTCAATCGTTATTTTGTCCTATGTAAGAGAGACCACATTCACCAATAGTTACTACGCAAGTTCAATCACTTTCTTTCCGGCTAAACACGAAAATAACGAAGAATTTTCAAGTAATGACTTTATATTGATGTTTAGTTCGAAATTTAAAAGTTAATAGGTATAGTGCTTGGTAAAAATAAACTAATTATGAAAGACAGCGCACACAACGCTTGCAACGTAAGGGTTTCGACTGAAAATTTTCACGCACGCCATGCACTAATTTTGATAATATCTATCGATGAAATTTAAAATGAATTTACTATTATTAACGTACGTCAATGCCAAAAAGTGGATACATTCTTTAACAAATATACCTATACATATTATATTAATACACTGACTGCCTCGTTTGTCTAATGGTCCTAAACGTGATTGCTGGTCATGAGGGTCCGGGTTTGAAACCCGGGTCGGGCTAAATATCAGGTATTGTGTTTTTCTATCTAAAAATTCTCTGTAGCGGCCTGGAGTCAGGGGGCTGGCGGTGTTTCACCTGCGTGCCTCGGAAATCAAGTAAAAGCGTCGGTTCTGCGCCTGACTTCTCTCACTCTCCGATCTCCGATGGTGTTGGACTACAGTCCCCTCGGACTACGAGAGCGCATCTGTGCTTGCGCATACTATTGAGTACTATAATACTGTCCTGCGCAGATGGCTAGTTTTCGATTTTGTTGTAAAAACGTATACATCGCCACAAGAATGAATTACTGACTCGGTGTACCAACAACCAAGCCAAACTAACTTCTAAACAAAACTGTAATATGATCTATAATTTTTTCAATAATTTTATTACAAACTAATTTTTATATATTCGATATGTCGTCTCGATATGCAAAGAATGGTAGATGGCAAGTTTAATGCTCCAAGTGTCTTCTTGAAACGAATATAGCTTTTTTTTAAATCAGTAACGGATTAAAATAAAAAATATCAATAGAGAACTATTAACAAAACTGGTCTAGACAACTAATTCACAATGTTTCGCAATGATTCGATTGAATAATGTTATACGAAAATTGATAGATATAAATTTGATGTTATTTTTATACATTGTGCGAATTTATAAAGCTAAAGATAAAAAACTAATGTTTATAGGTGGTGCAGATTATAATATATAACAGAAAATAATAAAATGGAAGTAAAGTAGTCTTATTTTTCTAGCATATGCTCTATGATCTTATCACACCAACTAAGCCTAACTACTTATTTTATTAGCGTGTTTTTTTTTTAACAAAATTGAAATAAAGGTAGTAAAAATTACCTCGCGTACATCCGCTCATGTCGTCAGTGGTGTGTCTTTCCTAGTATGGACTGGGATTAGTGGTGACAGGGATAGTGCACGCAATTGAGGGAGGGCTGGTGGTGCTCCTCAAAGTAGGTAAGACACATCATTTTATTTTATCAACGCGAGGTAATTTTTACTAACTTTAATACAATTGATTTCCGCAAAGTAACGCCTGATTCCATTAAAATTGAAATAGCAAACGAACTTACATCCACCTAATGGTAAGTGGCTATTCCAGTCCATGCAACTAACTTTAAACAAAGAAGGCTTCAGATCCATGATCATCTCTGAGGTCTAAGATGGAACGCCTTACAGCCTGTAACTGACTCGCAATAAATCAATTAAAATGGATATTTAATCAGATATTCATTATGCAATGAAGTGTCAGATGAAATTGGTTTTGGATGATAAACATTATTATTTCAGAAAACGTAAAGACTTTCAAATAGGATGTTTAAAATGTCGAAATACGATCAGGTTTTTATAAATTTCTAATGTAAGTAATTATTTCACTATAGTTTTTTTAATTTTCTTTGTCCTTATTTATACGAATTATGTAAGGGAATATTAATGTATATTCTTTATCATCATACGAATCAAGCAAAAAGGTTACCTCCTGGTTACTGAAAGTAAGCTATGATCATACTGAAAGTTTAGTAAGAAGTAATTATTATTATCTTATTTAATAATTACTTGATGTAACTTCCATCATTTTTATATTGTATTGAATCATTAATGCAATCAAAGAGGTGATAATAGATCTACATAAAAAGAACACAATTTAAGAAAAAAGTATAAACTAAAAACTGTATTTATTTACTTATGTAACTCTACTTATTACTCACACATAAGACACAAATCTCATTATTCTACACAATTACGTGCATCTTAAATGCTAACATTAAAAAGTAATATTTAATACCGTTGTAAAATATTTAACTGTTGTCTCTGTTTACTATTTAGGGCGACATTTATTTCTTTTTTATTATTTTTGGTTTTTTTTTAACTTTTTAATCTAGAATATAGTGAATCTCGTTTTATTGCTTAGTTGCGAAGAAAATCATTTATTGTATCTTCATCTGTCTATTTAGTCCACGGATATCTACAGGTGGGATCCCAGTGACCTCAGATGCAGGTTTTACCTAGTTTAGGCACTAGTTTTTCGCCTAACAATAGTATTGTTTCAGATATAAGCACATATTTTTGTTGTTTTCTTTTTGCATATTGTTGGTAGAAATAAACTTCTTATTGTAGTGCACACTACCCAGTGATCTTTCTCTTATTTTTATTTAAATATTTTTCAGTGCTGTCTGGAAGAAATTGCTATGTGGCAATATTTTTTTATAGAAGAGGGCGCAAACGAGCATGCGGCTCACCTGATGGTAAGTGACTACCGCCGCCCATGAACAACCGCAACACCAGTGGAATTGCAGATGCGTTGCCGGTCTTTTAGAAAGGTGTAAGTTCTTTTCTTAAAGGTCCCAAAGTCGTATCGGTCTGGAAAAATTGCCAGTGGTAAACAATTCCACAGAGAAGTTGTAGCAGGAAGAAAACTCCTAGTAAAACGCACAGTCGTGGACTGCCAAGCATCCAGATGGTGAGGATGGCATCGTGAATTTTGACTCGTTGTGCGTTCGTAAAATTTGGCGGCTGAAATTAATCCGAACAATTCCTCAGAGCACTCCCCGTGGTAAATTCGATTGAAAATTCAAAGGGATGCAACATCGCAATAGGACCGAGTTTTGTGTTTTCCTCAATATTTGTTTATTATTATTATTTTTATCTTTCCTTGAAGTACAATAAAAATATTGTATTGTATCGCAATTGGTTTTTATGGTCTGCAGAACCAACAGCATTTTTAAAATTATAGAGCTAAGTAAATATTTATATTTTCTACTGCCAATTACAGGTTTTTACTTTATAAAAAAATTATATCATATCGCTAGAACTATGTGGGTATAATATATAAATATGATTTAAAATATTTAAATTATATATATATATATATATATATTAGACGATATATATAAATTAAAACCGTGAAGACGTAATTTTAAAGAATAACTACAAAAGAAAAAAGTAATAATAGTAAATCCATTCAATTTAAGATGCGTTCTTTATTTTATTACTACGAATTTTTTTTATTATGTTTAATTCTTTTAACTAACAACTTTATTCATTGTGTAACTAATGTTTGGCACAGGCCTATTAACTATAATAAATATTGTAATACCCAAAAAAGGTGGATAAGTTGTAAGAGACGTCATATTACAAAATTAACACCAAACGTATAATAACACTTATCATACATAATGATATCTTATACTTAACTTACAATAAATACTACTGACCTACTTTGAATTTTAATTTTAATTTAGACTTTCATATGGAACGTTTTAAATATTGATACATGTTTATAATTCAAGTATTTAATATTTTCCTCTAGAACTAACCTGGTGGGCAGACGCAGTCACCATAATCTCTGATGCTCCGTCTCGATCGCCAGTAGCCAGGCGGCCTAGACAGCACCTCCCTACGAAGTCTCTCCACCAGTGGTTGCTGCGGTTCTAATACTGCACTCCTCAACGCTAAATGCTGCTCTTCCAACAGCGAGAGCCTATCCTGAAGACCCTGCTGCTTGTATAAACTGTACCCGCTAGAGATAAGGCTCATGGCACACGCACACCACAACACCGCACAGTAAGCCCACGGGTCACCCGGGCATCGGTCGTCGCATTTTTCCCATTTCTTCTTCCCTTCCTTCTTCTCCACTTTTTTCTCCTTGTCGCAAGTCTTCACTGCCGGTAGCAGCTTTCCTCCCATTTTCAATATCATCTTCGCTTATTTTTACTCACGAGATTAAAATATTATAACAAAAAGTCAGCGGAAACATGGCAAACTTTCCCATGGTCAATGCTTATTGAGGAACTTTTGAATGAACGTCATTGTCATTACAATAGACACGTCCGGCGTAAGCTTTTCACGCTATAACCTGCTTTCAAAGGAAATTAAATCGAGGATAATTTAACAAAACACGGTTTAAACACATACAGACGCGAAAACTACGATCAATAATAAAAAAACCGTAATTAAAAATAGTTGAATTTCGTTGATGTTTTAAATATGGACTGTATTTTTGACTTATCGTATTTGAGTACGTTGTGTTCGCGCGCGAAGAGCGTAGAAACACCCTGTTAGTACGGCAGGCGGCACGCCACTGACACTGACTGTACTGTAAAGTAGAGACAAGAGACTGGTCGGGATCAAGTCACTTTTGGAACCCGGCGCGGATTCGGGAGACGCCGAGGCGTGCTCTGCATCGCTACGACTTATAAGACATGGGACCCTAAAACGTTTATCTACTTGTACGAAATTGTGGATGGTTTAAATGGAGGGAAATTTTCTGTATTGTATTTTATAAAACAATCCTTTATTTAAGCGACGTTATGGGTTGATTTAGACTTAACATAAATAATACATAGTCAAAATGAAAAAAAACTGTTTAATTAATTTTTGGCCTCTTGAATTATAATAATTAAAGATAGAGCTGTGGTAGAGCAAGTGTGAAGTGCTTGCGATAAATATCAAAATATTCGAGCAACTCGAGTTTGATCACCGCCAGCACATCTGAAGTTGTAAGTTCTATTACTGTTTTTTTTTATATAAGCGGAGGAAAACGAGCATGCGGCACACCTGATGGTGAGTGACTACCACCGCCCATGCACAAATGCAACACCAGGGGAATTGCGAATGTGTTGCCGGCCTTTTAAAAAAGAGTAGGCTCTTTTCTTGAAGGTCTTTAAGTTATATCGATTTACCATGTACTTGGCACTAAAGGGAAAACCTCCAAGCATGATAAAATAAAGAACTTAAAATCAAAAAAATAATTGTTATATCCCCCAATATATACTAAAGTGACAGGACGGTTTCTTCCTACACTATGAGACTCACACACATTCATATTTTATTCTTTCTTTTTATTTATAGGTAACAAATCTTTCTTAATATATTTGCAATATGTTTCAGTATGATGGATAAGAAACTTAGTATCATAACTACAGACTATGGACTAAATAGAATGCCTTAATTTAGTTACACATCATGGGTGACAATGTATCTGTAACCTTTGTTTAATGTTGGTAGCAGGTACCCATAGACAGTAATGGTCACTTACCATCACAACTTTTTCCTTTTTATCTCGGCACCAATCTAAGCTAGGCTGGTAGAGAATAATAAATAATCGGGTATGAATTCTGCCTTAATGTACATTGTTTTTTAAAATAAATTATATATTTTTCAATAAAAAATTCAAAATATTTTATTGGACCCGTGGTGGGACACGCTTGCAGTACATTTCACAGTACGCAAGCAACCCGAATTTCATCACCATCGGCATCAATGAAATAATTAATTACAATTTAAAGTGCTAATACATCACTTGCTCGGTATTGAACATCGCAAGGAAACCTGGATATCTGAGAAATCAAAAAAAAAAGATAGCTAAGACATATGAAATTCGCTAAAACGCATTATGGCGAGATGATGGACACTTCCTTGCCCTAAAACTTTCACAGTAATCTGTTAGGAGGAGCAGGAGCTCTGTGCCTAGGAGTGGGACGTATATATTTTATACTTTTATACATTTTAAAATTCATCATCATCATCATCATTACAGCCCTTCACAAGTCCACTGCTGAACATAGGCCTCCCCCAAAGAATGCCACAAAGCACGGTCCTGAGCCACCGGCATCCATCGACTTCCTGCATGTCTTACCAAGTCGTCACTCCATCTCGTAGGGGGACGCCCTACACTTCGCCTACCGGTACGAGGCTGCCATTCGAGAACCTTTCTTCCCCATCGGCTGTCGGTTCTTCGAGCTATATGCCCGGCCCACTGCCACTTCAGCTTACTAATCCGTTGGGCTATGTCGGTTACTCTGGTTCTACTGCGGATATCCTTATTCCTAAGTTTATCACGCAGAGAAACTCCGAGCATAGCCCGCTCCATAGCTCGCTGAGCGACCTTGAGCTTCCTCATACGGCCAGCAGTGAAGGACCACGTCTCAGTTCCGTAAGTCATCACTGGCAACACGCACTGGTTGTACAATTTCGTTTTAAAATTACTACTCCATATTTCTCTTTATAAAATTACTTATCCGTCCTTGTCGTTGCAGGGTGGGCATATTGGTGATGAAATTTTAATGTAACTCTTAAGCTTCTCATACGATGACGTTCTAGTTATTACTTTGAACTCGTGACATTACTAAAATCATGCAGAACGGTAAAAAAATAAATTTTTGTTTAAACGTTAAAAGAGAAAGAAAAGCTTGGCTGACCAAGACGCTAGTTAACAAATTGTCAATTTTTCTACTCTAACATAACTTCTAAGGCACTTAAAGTTCGCGTAGTGTACATATATATTTTCATTGCTTAAAGTGAAATATAGAAATTAGAAATTTTAGTTAGAAATTATTTTAAAAAGAAAATAGAGATTTGTGAATTAATGGAATTCACTAAAGCGGAAATGTGTCTTAGACAACCAATAGAATCATATTATTCGCCCATCTCTACTCCGCTTAGCTTCAATAGATACGATTTAACTGGAGATGATGGGAGATGCGAACGGTGTGCTTCAAAACTGTCCGTCTAACTTCGTGCAGTGGCGCGAAATCATTCATATATATGCTCACCACATACAGCTCAGCTCTTTTCTAGCCAGAACATATCTCCGTTTCGCTTCAGTGTATACACCCTGGTTGATATGCCACTCCTCTCCTTCCTACCTATCTCCCCGTTGGTGTACTCCAGGCCTTAAGCATGTCCAAAGCTTTCGCAATCAAGGCTACACAACATATCTGCATTATTAATTGCCACACCTAAGTATACATTTGAAAAAAATATATAAGTACAAATATGCTTTAACTTCGTTTAGTCACAAAAAACCCAATATCGCGTAATCGTTTATCTCCTCGCCAATGCTGGCCAACTACAGGCGTTTAACTTTTATCTCCAAACGTATACAAAAAGCCGTCTATATATCGGACAAGCGAGCGGTAGATCTGGCGACAGTTCGCGCGGAAACACGGAGGGGACGATCCTGTTAGACTCTGGGATCCGCACAATGACGTGATACGAAGCGATCGATACGCGACATGTGGAGCTTTAACTTGAGGGTAATGGACTGCTGATGGGCTTAGAGAGAGATAGTGCTGATTCAAGAAATAGGGATTCGTGATTAACAGAAAACAACTGATGACAAAAAACAACAAAAGACAACGAGTAAGATGAACTCTTAAAGTCAACTGCTCACATTGGGCTCACAAAAGTAATTACGAAAAAAAATTTTCAATAATAATACAAATAATTTATATATTACCTGACTATCATTATGTTATCTTTATATATATAATTGTTCTGTCCGTGTGTATGTGACTGTACTTCTCCTAAAGCATTAAACCGATTTTGGAAAAAAATATTGTGTATTTGCGTGGGTCCCTGGATGGTTTAGATTCAAAATTGGATCCGGACCCCTAGGTGCCGCTGACGCCGAGATCCAGAAATGACCCGTGCGAAGCCGAGGCAAAACGCTAGTAATTTATAAAATCAAATTACAAGCGTTGGCATTACAAGATTCCGATAGATGCCACTATATCATCACGTATAGTACAGAAGATAATTACCCACATCGGCGACAGAGAACAACATCAAAGCCAATACGTCCATGTGTAGCGTATTTTGATGTGATAAAGCCAGGTTGGGGTGTATTGGATGCAGCAGGAAAGTAGGCTGAACATTTCAACATTATGCTACTGGAACCTTGAACTGGAATCCACACTACATGGAGTGACTACAGGAAGTGAAATGATGATGACACAAAGTTTAGTATATTTATATAAACAAAAAGTGAACTTAATTCTGAAAACATTAACTTAGGTTAGTGTAAGCCGAAGGTGGTTACAGAAAAAAAAAACACAATGATATATTATAGATGTACATGTCTATGGGCAACAGCATCCACTTACCATTACTGTGCGCTCATGTATTCCTTATATTAAAAATACGTAAACTCGCACATAACTCATAACTCCTTTCAATTAATATGCCAGCTACGGTCGTTTTAGTACACGTCTCACATAAACATATGACTAATGGTCTAAAAATGTTGACATGTCACCCGACAGATCACTTTAGTGCTTTTAACTGTGTTACTTTAACGACCGTAGCGTGCAACGGATATCCCCATAAACCACCACACTCATCTAACGCTGCTACAGTTAACTTATCAAACCATAAAGCAACTTTATTGAAGTAGGTTATAATACTTTGTATCGATTATATCTCATTCCAAGAATTAAGAATTATTGAAATAAACCGAAAAATAAAAACACCAACGCTTATAAATTAAAAGATCAGGTTACCCATAACACATTCGAGAACCGGAATGAAATTACCCATGATGACCCAAACATCGACTATAGATCTGTATCGGTAATAATTAAATTTGTAAGAAATGAAAAAGTTAGAGATGTTTTTAAGCGATAGACCCTATTAATCTTTTTAATAGAGTCATTAAAAACGAAGTGGCAGCCGCAAGCGCCGGCGGCAACAAAAACTCGCGCCACTTGAGCCCCGGAGTGCATTACCGACCTTTGTAATAAACTACTCGTAATAAAATTTAAAGATGGCATTGACATGCATCACGCGCATTCCAATTATAAAAAAGAAGTATGGTATGAAACATTGCGGTGATTTTTCCCTTCGTAGAGCCATGCTGCAGCCTTAACGATTGTAGCACGAATGGGCCTTCTCGATCGGGGATCTTTCACAGAATACCAGCGTAAAATAGCAGCTTCACACTGCTGTGTTTCGTATGGTGAGTGAGAACCGGAGAACCTTTTTAGTGGAAATGAGAAATTTTATTTTAGTCCTGTGGGTAATCAAAAGCGAATGAGAATCAAAATGCAAAATTTGCATTTTGATTGTCATTAGAGGATAAATGTCTATGGACCACAGCCAATAGCATCTTAACATCAGGTGCACTGTGTGTTCTTTTGTCAGATTTATTTTAGAAAAAGAAAACGAATATAATTGTGACGGTACTTTAATTGGACACATAAAACAACTATAACAAGATATTTTCATTATCGTAAAAGTTGGTTTTATTGCGAGAAATGATACGACACTCAAGAGTTTCCAGTTAATACGACTTAAATAACATCGAACTTTAAATTTAATGTACGCTGTGCTCGAAACTCCTTTTAATATGGGCCCGGCATTAAATACCAACGTTTAGACTCATCATCTCATTAGCGTAAAATACTTTGAGTAAAATGTTCGGGTTTTAATCTAATTTTAGTTTTATCTGCAAGACTTCAAGATACTGTAAGCTGGTTCTATGTATGAACCTGTATGAAATTCGGGCAATATTCAACTTTTTATATTATTAAAAGTTAATCTCGTGTTAACAATGACATCAGAACATCAAACACCTTAGTCTGATAAGTCAGTCAGTCTGAAGTCAGTCTGAATCCTGAAAGTCTGCTCATTCCGAGACATTAGGGATTAATTTTGCGTAAATGCAAGAAGAAATCACTGTGATAGAACCGGGCAAGTGCGAGTAAGATTAGCGACCTTAGGGTTTCATATAAACCGATTTTTTATGTATTTTAAGTACTGTGAGCCTTATCAACGAGGGTTAATAATCTCACGCTCACCAGATGTCGCTAGTTGGCACTAAGGAGACCTTATTTGTTACGCATATGATCACACAATGTCATCATCATAGAAAAATTGCGGATTAATTATAACCTTTTTTTGATTTCCAGTGTATGTAGATATATGTAAATCATTGCCTCAGTGCTGTATTCTTTAATTTTTTACACATTTTAAAAGTTTTTTTTAATTCTTCTACTTTTTGAAATATCCGTAGTTTAATTTATTCATTTCTAATCTAATTAACATAAAATACAGTACTATTTCAAAAAGAATCATTAATGTCTCCACTTTTCTTACGAATAACCTTCCCCCACTATGAACTCTGTCAAATACTTCGCGTCCTTTATAAGTGGTGCCGCCGGCCGCCCTGGTGGCATCGTGAATGCCCTCACCTCATTGATGATGAGTTGAATTTACACTTCTGTCCGTTCCCGAAAAATATGACCTTGACAATAGACGAACAGACGGACAGACCGTTACCGTTATATCATATCAAAAACTCACTGCTGAAAATAGGCCTTCCCATAGGTTATTAATAATAACAATAAATGCAGCGGACGGATTGGCAACAGCAGTATTTATTATTTAGTTACTATTAGAAAGACGCTGCCACACATCCCCTGGTTTGTGTCCCTATGCCGCTTCTTACTTCACCCAGGGAACCATATGGGGTACACGATAACTGGACGGACGTACAACAAAGTGATACTGTAAGGGTACCGTTTTTTTTTTCTTTTGAGGTACCGAACCTAAAATCCTATTGAGTAATATATTTTTCCTTAAATCCTATTAATATCATTTATACATCGATTAGATTCTGAAGGACAACCTGTTTTTAAATAATAAATACACACATTCAGTAAGCTCTATTCTTAAAATTACCTTGTTTTTCAATGGTTTACCGTAAAGTACGCGAAAAATACACAAAATCATCTCGCATAAATTCGTTTTATGTATTGGCCAGAATTTAACGTACAACCCTCTCTGTTACGGTTGCTCTCATTAATATGTTAAAGCCCCCCGAAAACGGTCCATTGGCGACACAATCCGCAGCATCCGAGTCGCAGACAAATTGCTGCAATTAAAACTAGATTGTTGTTATTTAGCGAGACCTATGCAGATGTGTGCGGGAGATTCATCCTCTCACCCACTTACATGAATTAAATTTGAAACTTTTGTGCTTTCTGAAAAGCTTTCATGGAAAGCTTATTATGGAGTCTGGCTTTTTTCAAGTATACTACTGCAGTTATTAAATATGCATAAATATAGCCTCGGTTTTCCCCCGAGTTGCGAAGTTTATGATCTTGAATTAAATAAAACTAGAAGTTCGGTTAATGGTTACGGACGCGGCATGAGTGTCAAGGGAAATCTGGGAAACTTTACGCTGTTTTATGACGCTTAGATGTTTTATTATTTAAAATTTTGTATCAGTGGACTGTCTCGTTAGTCTAGTGGCCGTTGCTGATCATGAGGTCCCGGGTTCAAGTCCAGCCAAAATTGTTTACGGTTAAGAAATTGTCAGTAGCAACCTGAAGTCAAAAATGAAGAAGATGAAAGTGCCTCGGAAAGCATTTAAAGCCGTTGGCGCCTGATCTCTCTCCGGTCATGTTGGATGATTGTAATTGTCAATTGGATAGAGTGCACATGTATTTACGCACACACTATAATGCTGTCCTAACTTATCACGGGTTGGATCTTTTTTGCATAACTACGTCCAGTTCAGAAAAAATCATTAAGCTTTACAATTTCCTTACGACTTATCTTCCCCTCCATGAAATCTGTTAATTGTTTCAACTCATTACAAAGTGGCGCTAGTTTAACCCTGTCTAGTTTATCTTAGGCATTGGCAGATCGATGTGAGATCGCAGTTTCCAATGTCTCGCACATTTGACTGTTTCAATCTGAAGCCTAAAGTTCTTATTATCATTTCCCAATGTCGTCGCTTATTGTGACACATCGGACGAAATGGAAAGATGGAATCTCTTCCACAACGCAGCACTAAATAATTGTAATGTAATGTAAACAGATGATAAATTGCTAGAAGTTACGACAAGCGAAAAAATAAATAAAATGGAATTCAAAGAGAAAGTGAATTATCGTCGTCCCAAATTCGTATTGAAACCATTCCGTTATCGGGTCGTGAAGGCTGTTTACACTTTGCAATGGAAGCGGAAAGTAGCGGGGAGGGAGGACGTAAATTGAGTCACTTCCCGTATTTTATGAATTGTCGCCGGGTTCCAACTTGTAAGTTCAAGCGCCACGCAAACGAATTTAACTTGCAAGTTTTGAGGCAGAACCTAAATTTCGAATTTTCGCAAACAATCATACCATGATGGTTTGTGTGCTTACTTATTTAAGATCGTAGATTTGCTCCTTAATATTTTGCATCTGCAGTTATGTTTAAAATTGAAGCAGATACATTTTTTGTACGTGATAGAGCCACGTTGCAGCTATATTATGGTTGTAGCACGAATAGGTCAGCTTGACCGGGAGGACTTCGCTCTTAAAGAATGTCAGTGAGGAGTGAAATAACATTATACTGCTATGTTTCATATGGTGACGATAACCAGAGTACCTTTTTACTGGTTTTGGGGCATTCCGTCTTGTTTAAAGTATAAGGGTGACAAACGAACACACAGTCCACCTGATTGTAAGTGGATACTGTATTACATAGACATCTACATCTATTCTCGTTAAAAATCAAAATGAAATGCCTCGTTTCCAATAAAAAGGGTCTCCAGTTCTCTACACTCACCGTATGAAAGAAGAAAACAAAAAGAGAGCAGCATTAAGCAGCTATTTTACGCTGGTATTTTGTGAGAAGGTGGTTCTTCCCAGCTCTAGCCGGCCTATTCATGCTACAACTATAATATAGGTAGCTGTAACGCATTTCTTCTGAAATAAATAATACCGATCAAATAGAAAGTCACTGCCACTGCTATCACTGAACTGCTACTAATGAACATCCACCCCGCTATTTTGGTTTCTCTATCATTTCCAACAGTAGCTTCTTGCGGCAGCCACTAGACAAAATGGAGATAAGACATTTAATTTAAATCCTTTTTATTGAAATTTTTGTTAATACTAATGAATTCATGTAAAAAAATCCTTTATCGCTTAACAAAACCGGACAGATTTTTTTATCAAGAGGTCTTTTATTGGCGCAAGATTATTTGAACTTGTGCAATTAATATGTTATTAATCAATACTTATAGACCGTAGACAGATCAGGAGCAGGAACAATGGATTAAGTACCTTTTCGAGTCAAGGTGGTGAAACACCGCCAACTAACTCCGGGCAGCCACTAAGAATTTCTCAACAAAAAAGTCAACTGTTTTGGCTCGACCCGTGATTGGAACGCGGGACCTCATGACCATCAAACGCGTTCACGACCACTAGACCAATAAGGCAATCGTATGAAGCACTTAACAATGTTTTCAACAGGTTTAGAGCCACGCGGCAGCTTTTGCTGTATGGGCCGGCTCGAACTGGGGTGGTAATTTATGACTCCAAATGTCAAAAAATGAAATACTAATGTAATTTTAAATGGGGAGAAATTGAGTCTTGTAGATACCACCATTTTTCTTGGAATCACACTTTTTTTATAGGATAAGGGTGACAAACGAGCACACAGTCCACCTGATGGTAAGTGGTTGCTGCGGCCCATAGACATCTACATCTACATCTATCCTCGTTTGCGAATCAAAATGCAGATGCGTTGTCACCCGTGAGGACTAAGATGGAATGCCTCATTTCCAGTAAAAAGGGCCTCCGGCCACCTGCACTCACCAAGCGAAACGCAGAGGTAAACCTCTACTTCATGCTGGTATTCTGTGAGGTCGTGGTACCACCCCGGTTTGAGCCGGCCCATCCGTGCGACAGCAAAAGAGCCCCCATATATCAAAACTAGCAAGCAGATTTAGTTCTGCAACATATGCCGTAAAAAAGATTAGAAGTCTAACTAGTGTTGAAACAGCTAGACTACTTTACTTTAGCTATTTTCATAGCATAATGTCGTATGGTATTTTGCTATGGGGACACGCAGCTGACACTGAAATTATATTTGTTTTACAGAAGAGAGCCATAAGAGCAATGTATGATTTAAAGCCTAAAGAGTCGTTGCGACAAAAATTTAAGGAAATTAATATATTAACTTTGGCCTCTCAATACATTTATGAAAATGTAATGTACGTACACAAAAATAAAAGTAGTTTTACAAAAACAAGTGATTTTCATTCTGTAAATGCTAGGAACAGACACAAGCTAGTAGTACCAGTTACTCGAATCCATCGAATCAATAATTATTCATTCTTGCGGCGATGTATACGCTTTTACAACAAAATTCCAGAAAATATACAAAATTTGACCTGCGCAAAGTTTAAAAACTTTATTAAACTAAGTTTGTATAAAAAGGGTTATTATAATATTATAGAATTTATAGATGTTAATAACCCCTGGAAATCAGGTGATCGCTACCAAGCTATTTCTCATTTGTTGTGTTGTTAATTTGTGTAACAAACATGATTGTAATCTGTTATTTAAAAAAGAAGTCCCGCTGGGTTTCTTACTGGTTCTTCCCAGAACAGAGTTTTTTTTCGAACCAGTGGTAATTATACAAAAGAGTGACTTTCAATAAGTATTATTTATAATCTATATTGAGTAAATAGTTTTTGTTTCTGTTTCTGTTTCTACCACAAACTCATAGAATCCCCCCCTCCCCTATCAATATGGTGGCGGAATCAAACGGAAGACTATCCCAGGAGGGTATCAGCACCCCTAGAGAATCTCTTGCTGAGCATCCACGACCATGCTACTCCACTCATTAGCGTGGGTGCTCAGGCTGCCCCGCGTATTTTTTGGGGCAAAATTCCGCTCGTGCCTAAAACTGCTCGAGGCAGGCAAGCGGAGCAATAAGATCAAGGTGACCCCTGTCACGCTATCCGTGAATTTCGGCAACATCAGGGGAGTTTATTCCAACCTTAATGCTGTAAACTTCCATCTGGAGACCGCGAAGCTAGCCTTGCTCTTTTTAACGGAGACTCAGGTGTCCACTCGGGCTGATACTTCATATCTCTCCTACCCGGGGTAAAAATTAGAACACTCCTTTGTGCCCCGTGCGTATAAGTCAGAGAGGGCATCTGTCTTCGACGCCTCAGCAGACGTAATGGTACGGACCTGTCCATTCTATGGCTGCACGTAGACAGCGACGACCATCCCCGCGTCTAAAGGTGCCTCTACAGGTCCCATAGCGGTAATGCCGAAACAGACTGACTCGTCGACCACGTCCCAATGACTACAGATTCCTGGTAACAACAGATCCCATCCACAGAGATCGTAATCCGTGGCGTTTTTAACGCCCACCATGCCGAATGGCTCAGTTCACGTTCAATCGATCATGCGGGGTGATCTGTTTATAACTTTGTCTTGGCATATGGTCTTACACAGCTGGTTTTCGTCGACGCTTCATTAGGCTCCTAGGACCATTCTCTTGTCCGGGGTGTGGTGCCACTCTCACTAACGTTGCGGTTGCATTCTACAGGCTGCCGCCATGTTTGCACCATAGATCGGTCGATTGGGATAGAATGCGGTCTGTTTTGCATCCTACCCTTGGGCCGTCCCCAAGGATAGGATGCAAAACAGACCGTTTGCTTGTCGCTGGAAGATCTTAGCGTTGTTGCTGTTTCTGTTGTGTGTCTGTGATGTGGCACTTCAGGGTACGGAACTTTTTATTCCATTCTCTGTGGTGCCCATCGGAGGCAGATCCCAGCCATGGTTAGGTTGCTCCTGTAAAATCGCATCATGATATGTCCAGAAGTGCTACCGGACATGGGCTTACGCATCAATGTGTCGGGATGTAAGCAACAGCGCCCTTAAAAAGAAGTATAATTCCGCCTCCAGGTACTTCAAATAAGTCATTGCCAAGGCAAGGTCTGAGCACATCGGCAGAATTGGCGAGAAGCTTTTATACGTGGTAGAGCCATGCTGCAGCTATATTAGTAGCTAGCACGAATGGGTCGGCTTGACCGGGGAAGGACCACACTCTCACAGAATACCAGCACAAAATGGCAGTTTGACACTGCTGTGTTTCGTATGGTGAGTGTAGAGAACCGAAGACCCATTTTGCTGGAAAAGAGGCATTCCATCTTAGTACTCACGGGTGACGACGCATCTGCATTTTGATTCTTTATTAAGGATAAATGTATTGGCGCTACCGGACGGCAGTAACAGAACCACAGTCGGTCTGTCGCATCCGAAGCTGGAAGCTTCAGGAAGCGGATACTAGGGACAAATATCATGCGAGGGTAGCCGAAAAGCTTGACAATATCGATGGCAGAAAATAATGTGTTGAAAGAACATGGCAGAACCTTAGGGATGGAATGGTAAGTGCAGCGGAAGAAGTGTGTGGAACGATTAAAAGAGGCAGTAGTAAAAGAAGAAATGCATGGTGGAATGATGAAGTTAAAGAAGCTGTAAAGAAGAAGAAGAAAGCATGGTTAGACTACTTGGCCTCTAGTAATGATAAGGATATGAGAGAGAAGATGAAAGAAAGATATAAGCTGCAAAAAGTTCACACGAAAGCATTGATTGAGGAAGTGCGTGAAATGTGTAAAATGGAAGCGGACGAAAGGTTGTCGCACAACTTTAAGGAGAACTCCAAACTCTTCTGGAAAGAGGTTGGAAGGACCCGAAGTGGTGCGACGGCCTTAAGAATGAACAAAGTGCTTTCGAGAACTAATGACGTCCTCTCAGACAAATCGGACGTCATGCAGCGATGGAGCGAATTTTATAGAGAAATGTATGCGTGTGATGATCTTAGTGAGGGATCCGGGGATGACGCCGAGACTGGTACGCCAGACCCGGACCTCGATGACACTGAGGTCATCAGTATGAAAGAGATTGAACGTGCGATTCGAAGTTTGAAATGTGGTAAGGCTGCGGGACTAGACAGAGTTACTGCTGAAATGGTCAAGTATGGTGGGCCTCGCGTCTGGGACAGCTTTCATCTGCTGTGCAATTTGTGCTGGCGGACGGGGGATGTCCCGGATGATTGGCGATCCGCAGTCATTGTGCCTATATATAAAGGTAAAGGTTCACATTTTGACTGCGGGTCATGCGGGAAATCGGAAAGATTTCTATGGGAGGCACAATGCGGATTAAGACCTGGAAGAGGATGCACGGATCAACAGTTTTCTCTCCGCATGATCACGGAAAAGCTTCTGGCTGCTAATCAGAGGATTTTCTGTGCTTTTGTGGATCTTGAGAAAGCATTTGATAAGGTTGTAAGAAAGAAAATGTGGGAACTGTTGCCGGGGTATGGTGTGGATGGTCGATTGCTAAGGGCTGTGCAGTCACTTTACTGTGACTGTAAAGCCTGTGTGCGGGTAGGGCATGACCTGTCACCCATGTTTAGCGTCCAAACAGGCGTAAAACAGGGTTGTGTCATGTCTTCCTGGCTGTTCATACTGTATCTAGACAGCTGTTTACAGAAGCTGAAAGATAGCTGTTTGGGTGTGAAATTGGGTGACATTAAAGTAAATTGTCTGCTGTATGCTGATGATGCAGTGCTTATTGCACCATCAGAGGCAGAACTGCAAGCATTAGTCACGTGTATGAAAGAGGAATGTGAAATTAAAGGTCTCCGCTTGAATGCTAATAAAACTAAGGTTCTGGTATTTGAAAGGGACGAAGAGAGAATGAAGTGTGAAATATGGGTAAATCAGGAATGTCTAGAACAGGTAAATGAAATTGTATACTTGGGGAGTGCTTTTAGCCGGGATGGAAGATGTGATTTAGATGTGGACAGGCGTGTCGCTGCCGGGAACAAAGTCAATGGTGCCCTAACTGCGTTAGTCAAAAGGCAAGGCGTAGTGAAGAGTGTACGCCTTGCAATACATAACGCAGTGTTGGTACCGACTTTGTTATATGGCAGCGAAACCTGGGTATGCCAGAAGAAGCATAAAAGCAAGTTGAATGCAGTGGAGATGCGATCTCTTCGTAAAATGTGCGGCGTCACCATGGCCGACCGAAAGCGAAACGAAGAGATTCGCAATATGGCAGGTTTGAAAGATGACCTTATCACAAAAATGGATAAGGGCGTGCTTCGATGGTTTGGGCACGTTGAGAGAATGAGTGAAGACCGAATGGTGAAGAAAATATATAGCGCGAAAGTTAATATTAAAAGGTGTCGAAGTAGATCGAGACTAACTTTCGAAGACCATGTGAGCAAACTGCTCGAAGAGGGGAGGGTCAAGAGTACTCGGATACCTAGACGTGCATGTATGAAGAAGATAATGAATCTGAAAGAAGCGAAAGAGGTATATAAGGATCGCGATCTGTTCTCTCTGGCTACCCCGTCAGGGATTGTGTGTGACGATAAGTAAGTAAGTAAGTAAGGATAAATGTAGATGTCTATGGGTCACAGCAATCACTTACCATCAGGTGGACTGTGTGCTCGTTTGTCACCCTATCCTATAAAAAAGCTAGTTCACCTTCCTTCGAGAACCCGTGCATTCTAGTGTCTCGCCAAGGTTGTTCAATGGAACTTCTGTCAGCCATCTCTTCCATCTCTGTAGAGAGACTCACTGCCCCATGCCGCAAAGGAGAAAGCCGTTCTGTTATGCTCTCTCTTTGCGTCCAACTCGACTCTCGGTGACTGGGTAATACACCGCCGACCATCCCGCGGTGTGAGTGCTCCATGCCAGATGTGCGGTTTACACAACGCTCGGTTCGCAAGGCACTCCTCTCCCTGGATAACAGCAAGTCGAGTGGGCCCAGTACCGTCTTTACCATAAGGGCACACGGGGCCCGTGCCCAGGGCCCAGGGTAACGTCACGGGGGCCCCAAAAGGCCGATTTATTCGCTTACAATAAACAATCTTTTTTCTATTTTAGGAAAATATAACCTGACAAAAAATTATAGAGCAAGTGAGGGCGTTTTTAGTCACTTTCTGGTAACCATGAGCAGTGACAAGTCACAAATTGCCGAGTTTGACAGAAAACGTGGCATTGACAGATTTCCAAAGAAGAAAATATGTATTTCCATGTTTCGTCACCATCTAAACGTCTTTGTCGAGCTGTAGGTACAATTGCCTTACTTTAGCCAGGATTTGTTTTTAATTTTCGGCAATCTATGTTTTTATATAATAACAGCTAAATAAATGTGTAATTTTAATCGGACACCTGTTCTGGTGTCCGATTATTTAATCTTTTTCTAAATAGTGAACATTTTTATAAATATTTTGATACAAGAATGTTCCTTTGCTTAATGGTTACTAATTGTAATGGAGAACGATCATTTTCACACCTAAAGAGAATAAATAATTTAAAATTACAAATTTTATCCAACCCAATTCAATATAAATTATTAAGAATAACTCAAAAACGATTTGTCAGACTGATCAAATTTTTATGGGACCACGTGCAAAGCGCCAACTTTCAAATAAAAAAAAAATCATCGATATCGGTTCACCCAAAAAAAAGTTAAAAAATTTAAACACATAAAAAACATGCAGTTGAATTGTGTACCTGCTCCTTTTTGAAGTTGGTAAAAAATAGAAGATTTTGCAATACCGAAATTCCGAAAGGAACCATTGTCGTAATGGTAACCAATTCAAACCACCAACATACTTAACTAATTAATAACATATTATTATTTTGGTTTTTACCAATTAACTATAATAAATGTAAGATCAGCAGAAAAATGTTTTTGTCATTCACTTTTTTTACTTTCGAACAGGGCCCCAAATACTTGTGTGCCCAAGGGCCCCGGTATGGTCTAAGACGGCATTGAGTGGGCCTGATGGAGTTCCTTCCATTGTGCCGAAGACGTGTGCTTTGGGAATGGTACGGGTTTAATCGCGTCTTTTTCTGTACTCCTACCCGCAAGGCGTAGTCCCTAATTCATGGAAGACAGCAGACAAGAAGTCCACCCGATCTCTAAAAAAAGCGACCGCTCAGACCCGTCCAATTACAGCCCTATCGCCTCCTTTTTCTCCACAATAATGGACTCCATTATAAACTGCCAGCTCATGAGGTGCACCAGCTGATTAGTGACCGCCAATACGGTTTTCATCGGGGTCTATCAGCTGGTGATCTTCTGATCTACCTGACTCATAGATGGGCGGAGGCAGTAGAATCCGAGGGGAAGACATTGGTCGTTAACTTGAACATAGCGAAGGCCTTCGATCAGGTCTTTTTCCCGAGAAATTGTGCAATTGGATCAGCAGTTTTCTTGCTGATCGGGGTATCAAAGTCGTAGTACATGGTATATGCTCTGATTACAAGCCTACTAACGCTGGTGTTCCACAAGGCTGCGTGCTATCATCAACGCTGTTTTCTTTTCACATGAATGATATGTTGCAAACTGATAACATTTATTGCTATGCAGACGACAGCACTGGTGATGCCTTATACACTGGCCGTGACAATATTTCTCGAGAAAACTACACCGAGTACTTGTGTCTGAAGTCGATTCTTTGCTGAACAAAGTCTCAGATTCATCATCATCATCATTACAGCCCTTCACAAGTCCACTGCTGAACATAGGCCTCCCCCAAAGAATGCCACAAAGCACGGTCCTGAGCCACCTGCATCCATCGACTTCCTGCATGTCTTACCAGGTCGTCACTCCATCTCGTGGGGGGACGCCCTACACTTCGCCTACCGGTACGAGGCTGCCACTCGAGAACCTTTCTTCCCCATCGGTTGTCGGTTCTTCGAGCTATATGGCCGGCCCACTGCCACTTCAGCTTACTAATCCGTTGGGCTATGTCGGTTACTCTGGTTCTACTGCGGATATCCTTATTTCTAAGTTTATCACGCAGAGAAACTCCGAGCATAGCCCTCTCCATAGCTCGCTGAGCGACCTTGAGCTTCCTCATACGGCCAGCAGTGAAGGACCACGTCTCAGTTCCGTAAGTCATCACTGGCAACACGCACTGGTTGTACAATTTCGTTTTAAGGTTTTGAGGTATGTCTGACGAGAAAATGTGTCGTAGCTTCCCGAACGCTGCCCAGCCGAGTTGAATCCGTCGATTGACCTCTCGGTCGAAGTTGGACTTACCTAGTCGGACTATTTGTCCCAGGTAAACATACTCGTCAACAACTTCGAGCTTAGTGCTCCCAACAACTACCGGCATAGGTGTGACATGGACATTATACATGATCTTTGTTTTGTCCATGTTCATCTTAAGACCTATCCGTTGGGAGACACTATTGAGGTCATTGAGCATAGTGCTTAGGTCCTCCAGCGATTCTGCCATAAGGACTATATCGTCGGCAAATCGAAGGTGAGTGATGTATTCGCCATTGATGTTAATACCGCATCCTTTCCAGTCCAGAAGCTTGAAAACATCTTCCAATGCAGCGGTGAAGAGTTTCGGGGATATAACATCACCCTGTCTTACACCTCTCTGCAATTGGATGGGTTTCGTACTCTGGTTCTGTACTCGGATAGCCATCGTAGCCCTACTGTACAAACACTTCAGCACTTCGATATACCGACAGTCAACTTGGCACCGCTGAAGGGACTGCAGCACCGCCCAAATTTCGACGGAATCAAAGGCTTTCTCATAGTCCACATACGCCAGACATAGTGGCAAATTGTACTGTTCGGACTTCTGTACAATTTGCCGTAGGGTATGTATGTGGTCTATGGTGCTAAAGCCCTTTCGGAAACCGGCTTGTTCGGGAGGCTGGAAGTCGTCAAGTCTGCGCGCAAGACGATTCGTAATGACTCTCGAAAACAGCATGTAGACGCGGCTCAGAAGGGAAATCGGTCTGTAGTTCTTCAAGAGAGCGTTGTCACCTTTCTTGAAGAACAAGACCACCGCACTTCTGCTCCACGCCTCCGGTGTTATGCCACCATGGAGGACGGAATTAAAGAGCTTCTGAAGGACTTCAAGTACCGGTCTTCCACCCGCTTTCAGAAGCTCCGCTGTGATTCCATCCTCGCCTGGGGCCTTGCCGTTTTTAAGGTGCTGGAGAGCCATTCTAATCTCGCTCAGACTGACGTCCGGGATATCTTCGGAATAGTGTCGGATAAGACTCGCTCTTGGATCGTTACTCACACTTGCGTGTGGCTCCAACGATGACGTGTACAGCTGCCCATAGAACCTCTCAATCTCACTCAAAATCTCAGGTGCCCCGGAAACGATGCTGCCACATTCGGTCTTCAGCTTTGACAGTTGGCTCTTTCTGGCAGACAGATCTCTGGCAAAGACTTTGGAGCCTTGGTTCCGCTCAATCGCTTCTTCAATACGAGTTGTATTGAAGTTGCGTAAGTCCCGCCGCATGCATTTGGAGATCTGTCTGTTCAGTTGCCTGTATGCTGTCAAATCTGTTGAAGAATGTAGCCTCATCTCCCGTCTAACAGCCATGAGATTAAGAGTGTGATCGGAGAGTTTTTGTGTTCTTCTGCGGTGGGTCTTGCAGAACTTAGCTCCGACCGCATGGACAGTTTCCACGAGCTTGTCATTCATATCGTCCACTTCATTGCAGTCTTCTAGGCACTGAAAACGGTTTCGTAACTCGAGCTGAAAGGTTTCGGGACTTTGGATTAGAGCACGAGGGGGACGAAGCGTTGACTTCATCAGACGAGACCTCTCCAACTTAACATTTAGGTTCAGTGTGCCTCTAACCATTCGGTGATCGCTGCCGGTTTTCACCCTCGCGATCACTGAGACATCACTGAACAGTTGTCGTCTGGTCGTCATAATGAAGTCAATCTCATTTTTTGTCGAACCGTCGGGGCTCAACCAGGTCCACTTCCTGTGGGGCCGCTTCTTGAAGAAAGAGTTCATCATAAAGAGTCCCTCTTTCTCCATGAAGTCGGCCAGCTGCTGGCCCCTTGGGTTCCGTTGCCCTATTCCAAATTTCCCTACTTTCAGCTCACCGTTCTCTCTTGTGCCTAGTTTTGCATTGAAGTCTCCCATTAACACCGTATATTGGGTTTTGGAGGAATGCATGGCTCTAGAGATATCCTCATACATTTCCTCCACCTCCTCATCGGGGTGTGCCGAGGTTGGTGCGTAAACCTGTATGACCTTCAGCGAATACCGTTTGGTGATTCTGAGTATAAGGTACGCAACCCTCGTCGACACACTCCCGATCTTTACAACGTTGTTAACGAGAGACTTGTGGACGATAAATCCGACACCTCCTTGGGACAGATGTTCGCCCTCCCGGTGATAGAGCAAGTTGCCGGATTCGAGGATTACCGTGTCCTCCCCCTCTCTTCGGACTTCGGATAATCCTATAATATGCCAGCGCAACTTGTCTATCTCTTCTTCCAGCTCCACGATCTTCTCGTCAGTCCTCAGGGTGCGTGCGTTGTATGTTGCCAGGTCGAGTCGTCGTAGGTGGCAACCAAACCTCCACCGGAGATTCTTAGCACCCCCTGCCCCGCCGTTACCATGGTCGCCACCGTAGCCAGGAATAGCGGGGCCGCCGGGGACTGGGGGCCGTTTATTATTGTCATTGCTCATGGGGGGGTATTTGCCATAGTTGCCACGCTTGGCGAGCGGGTTGGCAACCGCAGTTTTTTTTTTATTATAATATTGGCTATTATCAGGAAGATGCTGCTGCCCATCTCCCACCTGTTTCCCTTTGTCGCCTTTTACGACACCCACGGGAGGATATGGGGTAGTGGATATTCTTGACCGCCACTACACGGCACACCGCCACTACACGGCAAGTCTCAGATTAGGGGCGACTAAATCTAGTTTAGTTCAATGCCCAGAAGACACAAGTTTGCGCGATTACCGCTAAAAAGATTCCATTTGTCGTATCTCCTCAGTTTCAAGGCACTCCCCTTGCTGCCTCAGCTAACATCGGAATCCTCTGCGTGGACATATTGAATAGTGTGCAGTTTCATGTTCGCTTGGAAGGCAAGGCCAAATTGGCCTCTAAAAAGCATGACGTGCTCAGCAGTGCGAGACAGTATTTAATGCCGGCACATTGCTTGCAACTTTACAAAGCGCAAGCTCGGCCTCACATGGGATACTGTTCTCATTTCTGGGCCGGGACACCCCGTTGCCAGCTCCTATCACTTGACCGTATTCAGTGCAGAGCGGTTCGAATCGTCGACGGCCGAGTTCTTTCCGATCGGCTCGATCCACTGGCGCTGCATAGCGATGTTGAATCCCTTTACATTTTCTATCGAATTTACTACGGGAGTGCTCTGAGGAATTGTTAGGATTAATTTCAGCCGCCAAAATTTCACGAACACACGTCGTGTCAAAATTCCCGATGCCATCCTCACCATCTGGCCGCTGGCGGGCCACCACTTTGCGTTTTACTAGGAGTTTTTTCCTCGTACAACTTCTCTGTGGAATTGTTTACCACTGGTGATTTTTCTGGACCGATACCACTAAGGGACGTTCAGGAAAAGAGCTTACACCTTTCTAAAAGGCTAGCAATGCATCTGCAATTCCCATGGTATTGCGGTTGTTCATGGGCGGCTGTAGACACTTACCATCAGGTGAGCCGTATGCTCGTTTACTTCCTCTTCTATATAAAAAAATGTTGCTTTATGTGTAATAAATATAAGGGTGCAAAGCGAACGTGAAAATACCACAAGAACATTTTTCTTCCTATGAAGTACGTTATGAAACCTGAATAGATTGTATCACTTATTACAAATCATTTTGTCACGCTGAAACGTAACCAGTATTGGTAAATCATACGATCAGAAATGAATAAATTGTGATACTGATAAAAGGCCAGGTGTTGTAATAAAACCATAAACATAACTCATAATCTGATGACGTTCAGTCATAAATTTTGATTCATTGTACATGAATCAATAGATATTTGAGTAATAAAGATGTCGAGTTACTGAGAGAACTGTGACAGTATGCATCACATATTTATGTTACGACTATAAGATTTTATTTATATTTAAGAGTTGATAATTTTTTGTTGTATTTTCTTACAATTGGATCAAGAATGATTAAATTAGAAGAATATAAATGACTTCTACAATTTTAGCAGTACTGTTGTCTGTACATTTTTTAGCCTAGTCAACAAATTCAAAATGTTGTTCCCGCTCTTAAAAATATGTGCGATAGCACATTCGATTCGGAATGACGTCTAGAAAAATTCATCACAGCGATTTATCAGCACATAAAAAATTGCAATTGTTATTATCAAAATAAGTTGAAAAGAAATATATTTGGTAATGTCTAATAACTTAAAAGTTATTAATATTGAAGACCTTTTGAAAAAGATCCTTCAAGAGGAGGAAATTTACAATTAAATAAAAAAATCTCAACTACTTAATTTTATCTCCATTATATACTTATAATTTTTATTTAACGCCGAATATAGAATCTGCTGAATCTGCGCGATGGTTACGGTTAGAACGCATCGCCGCTGAAGACAGTATATCCCATAAAATATTTATTTTTATAGTATTAAATATTAATTTAAAACATTGAAAAAAATGTGGTATCATCGAACGCAAAACACTTGAATAAATAATGCCCTGTTAGTAAAAGAAATTATGTCGATTTTTCAAAAGTTATACGATTGTTAGTTAATTTTTTTTTCAATTTCTGTTTTTACAAAAGTCGACATAAAAGTTCTTGGAGTCATTCTTGTATATATACTCCACAAGATCACGTTATAAAAGTTTATTAAAGTTTTGTATGTTTTGTTTTTGTGCTAATAAATCCTCGAAATACATTTTTCTAGACGTCATTTAAAATCGAATGAGCTATCATATTTTTAAGAGCGTGAACAAGAACTAAAACGTTTTTGGACTTGTTGACTAGACTATTAGGTCCATTTTTGTTTTTTTTCAAAAGCCCCTGAAGCTAAAAAGAATGTCTGTTTTTTTTGTTCTTTATGCAATTTATATAAATATAATATCTCCGCTATACAAGATAGAATCTCAGTGTAACTTTTTTGATAAAAGTCTACATGATCCTTGATGATCTAAGTACTAGACGTCTCAAACCTTTGATGTTGCTCACAAACGTCGAGCGTAAGATGGTTAAAGTGATACGTTAAGATTATTGTATTCCTCAGTCCATCAAGAGAATTAAAAAATAACTTTTAATAAAAAGAAATACCGACTTCAAAGAACTGACAAGAATTAAATACATTTCACATCCTGAAGTCGGGGCTTTAAATCTTCATCGAATGACCACAATCCCACCTGGTGGTAAGTGGTGATGCAGCCCTAGATAGTAAATCGCACTGTCTTAGCGTAACAAAAACCTATTCACTCTTGCCTTGAAGACGTCCAGGTTGTATTCGGACGGAAAGATCGACGCCGGCAAATTATTCCACTCCTTTGCTGTACGCATTACGAATGAATTTAGAATGTTAAATTATTTTAATATATTTAGTTTTTGAAATCAGCTTTTACCTTTTGTTAATAGTAATTTTGCCTGTATTACTACGGTAAGAAATATGGATTGACAATGATAGCGATGACAATCTTCATCTTGTTTATGTTAGGGTCTTATAGTAAAGTTATATTAAATGTCTTTAAGATTATATAGTAGTTGAACAAGTAAATTTTTGTATTTTTAAACACGCCATAAAATTTTAATTTGTAGTACTGTTAAAATTGCCCTAACCTTGGCCTGCAAAATAACATCGTGACATTCTCGGGTCGGAACCGACAGATACTGCGCGTTACAGAGGTGTTTATTACAGGTTTTATTGGACTGAGAACGAGCGTAGGCTCTCTAATGCAGCGCTCGTGAGTACCGACTCCTCGTTCAACTGTGGTTTATTGTATGCCTTTTTGGTTCGCCTTAAGACACTTTTATCCTTTTTATACGTATACTATACGTACAAAACCTTTAAATTTTGCATGTATGGATACGTTTTTTTAAACACACATTAGTTTGTTGTGTAGACTCCATGACAATATTATATTTTAGTGTTTTAAGTGCAGAATAGGAAATTAGTCCAATTAAAATTATTGAACTCGTTTTCCAGAATTATTTTTTTAAATGTAATTTTAACTGCTGAATTACCACGTGCTCGGCAGTGAAGTAAACATTGTGAAGAAGTCGGGATGTCTGAGAAACAAAAAAATAGCTATAAGAAGAGGTCTGTTCCTGGCAGTGGGACGCAATACAGGCCGTAACTTTACCTTAAACTTAATTATATTAATCAGTGAGTAAACGTGATGCAGAAAGTTCAGCGTGCTCCAAGTTGAATTATAAAGTAACAATTGAATCGAAAACTTGGCAGCCTGAAGTTCGCGCAAATTATCTGACCGCACCGGCGGTGTGTGTTCAGGTCCAGACTGCGGCGTGAGACTGACGCTTGAGAAAATTCGCCCGGAACCAATTTATTTAGACTCCTATATGTGTATTAGTTTAAAACTATTGGACTCGGATCAATGAAATGTTCCAAAGTTGTAGTGTTATGCTACTGACATATTATTTTATATTATTTTTCCATTCTGTTTTTGATTTTCTACATTCATGTTTTGCATCACTTTATACTATTTTTCCATTCTGTTTTTGATTTTCTGCATTTATATTTTGCATCACCTTTATTTCCATAGGATCCTGTAACGTTTTTACACAATAACAAATCATTTTCACTTCGTATTTTCACAGTATCAGCACCTTTTAAAATCGCTGACAATGGAGTCTTACCTTTTTCAGTCTTTTATTGAGTTCTCTGTAACTTTACAATTTCAGGCTTCGTGCGCGCTGCCGCGCATTAGTTTTTCCTATATGAATAATATCTCATTTCTTACTTAAATGTAATGATTTTTCAATTATATTCCTAAAACCAAAATATTTATATTTGACAGCCATTATTTATATGGTTGTTATGGTAACTTTTATTCAAATTCGTCACTGGTGTGTTGGTCCTAATTTAATATTTTCACATAAATACTCTATGGCTATAGGTCATTCACAATAAATTTCTTTTAATTTAAATAATTTCTCGTTCTCTCTAAAAAGGTATAAAAGCCGAACAATTGGAGAATACAGGGGGTCTCGCTTCAGTTCTCAAACGAGAAACATCTATTAAAGGCCTTATCCCGGGGCCGCATTGCCCCGGGATCCTGCAAGCCTCCATCTACACGTGAAGTCCGGGATCCTGCAGGCCAGGCGTCGGCTGACGTTGAGAAGATCCTCAGCTCTGTGGGTACTGAGGCACTAAATCCGAGATACTGAAGAAGGTCATCTCGGAACTCAATGGCAAGAGCGAAGAACTGATCGCGCAGGGTCGTGAGAAGTTGTCGACCATGCCCGTCGGTGGAGCAGTGCCCGTGGCCGCGGTCGCCGCTGCTGCAGCGCCGGCAGCTGAGAAGAAGAAGGAAGAGAGAGTCCAAGAAGGAAGAATCTGAGTCTGACGATGAAGTTATGGGCTTCGGTCACTTCGACTAAAGCTTGTTTAAATTATTTTTTTTTTCTCTTTTCTTCACCTTTACTGCGCCTTGTCCATTCCCTTTTGATTTAATTGCTTTCTCTTTCGTTCTTAACTCATTCATCATTCATTTTTTTTTCATATAAAATTGTTTTTGAAAGCTGAAACGAGACGATTCATAACTTTTCTAAACATTTATTAACTGTTTATTTGTATATATGTATAAAAAACTTTTCTAAACATTTATTAACTGTTAATTTGTATATTTGTATATATGTATAAAACTTCACTTGGGAGCAACTGACTACTCCCTTAATTTTCTTTATCTTTATCTTCACTTGGGAGCGGCTGTCTACTCCCTTAATTCTCTTTACCTTTATCTTCACTTGGGAGCAGCCGACTACTCCCTTAATTTTTATCTTCACTTAGGAGCGGTTGACAACTCCTTAAACAAGCCTGAATGTCCTTTCGAAAACACACTTTTAGAGTGGTGTCTCTTCGACTAATTTATTTTTTTTCCACGCAGGAGCGGTTGACTACTCCTTAAATAAGCCTTAATGTCGTTTCGAAAACACACTTTTAGAGTGGTAGTCATTGAATGTGAACTCCACCCTTACCTGAATGCAGATGATGAATGTAAGAGATAGTATATCTGATTTTGACTGGTGATGTCTGTTTCTGCAAAGCTGTGTTTTTATGGTTTATTTTAGAATGTACATGTCAAAATTTTTGCTGAGTCAAAAATTTTCCAGGGTCGGGGGAAAAATGTAGTGTTATGCTACTTACATATTATTTTTCCATTCTGTTTTTGATTTTCTGCATTCATGTTTTGCATCACTTTATACTATTTTTCTATTCTGTTTTTGATTTCCCCTTCCATCTGGACAGCGAAAGCGATTAGACGTGCTCCCTGTAATCTTTTATAAATATTTTTGATAAATTAAATTCTGACCAAATAGTTAGTTTTCGGCAAGTACTAGGACTGCATAACTTTAGGGTGATACGCAGTAGTACGGTAACGGGTATAAAAGAGACACCAACAGTGGAGACAAGCAGATCGATCCAAATTCGCTTCACCGACGTCACTCCAACTACGTACGTATACGTCACAAGAGACGCTTGCCTTGATTCATAGGCGGAAGCGTTTTAAAGAAAAGAAAAATGCCGCTAAAGAGAACACCACCGTCTACTCCGAAACAGGAAGCATCCCTGCTGCAGGTCCTTGAATCTGATGCAAATCAAAGCTCTGCTCCACCTACTGATACAGATAATGAAAGCTCCAATGTGAACAATCGGAATAGAAGTCGACCCCGTAAACGTCAGTATGATGACGAATTAGCTTCTTTTATGGCGGAAATGAGGAAATCCATTGGAATTTTAACTAAGCAGCAAGATACAATACAGGAAAGCATTAAAGATATTAAGAAGCAAAACACTGACATCAAAGAACCCATGGACTTCATATCAAAGCAATATGAAGATATGAAAAACAAATTGGCCAAAATGGAATTAGATAGGAAATCCCATTTAGCTCATATTCAGAGTCTAGAACAAAAGGTAGAAAATTTGGAGAGGTCGCAAAGGCAAGCCAGTATTGAAATAAGAAACATTCCTATACATAAAAAAGAATCAAAGCAAGATCTGGTGCAACTAGTCAAAAAAGTTGGACAATCTGTGAATGTCTGTGTGGAAGAATTACAGATCCGCGACGTCTTTCGGCTTAAAACCAAAAAAGAAAATAATCAGCCAATTATTGTGGACCTCACAACAGTTACGTTAAAAGAAAATATATTAACTTCAGCTAAGGCCTACAACAAGTCAAAGAAGGACAATAAACTAAATACTGGCGACCTTAAAATAGATGGCGAACCCAAACCAGTTTTTATATCAGAGAGTCTCACCCAGTCGGCTAGGAAGCTTTACTTCATGGCACGAGAATTTAGTAAAAACCACAACTATGCTTACTGCTGGACTGCACATGGGAAGGTGTTCCTACGTAAGAAGGAGGGTGCTCCATGCCGTCGCATTGACACGGAGACTGATTTACAGAAACTGCTCCAAACTGAAGACAAATGACTACCTGCCTACCGAAATTTATTGCTCCAGTTTTTCTTTGGTAATTCTTTATCATATTTGGAAATACTTTTATACCTTATTTTAAATTTTTTGTATATTTACTTAGTTTTTTACACAATTTTATTTTTTTATGGTATGTACAATTATTATTCGTTACCACAATTTGTAACGTTCTTTGTGAACAAGGTTACCACATACACCTTATACAAATTAGATACGATATTCTTACAATCTTTAGTTGTCGCAGAAACATTCATTCTTAAATGGGGGAACTATTACACATCCGGTTCTACACAACTGATTGCTAGTATTTTTAAAAGGCGATCCAATAACGGATATCTCTGATGACATTGATTTTCTTGAAATATCTCAATTTATGGTGTGTAGTCCCGAATCTCTTATTAATTACATAGATTTATTGCAAGGATCTATTTCAGTTATGCACATGAATATACGGAGTCTATCATGTAACTTTGACGCATTTAATGTTTTATTACAGAGAATCTCTTTCCAATGCGATGTCCTCGTTTTAACTGAATGCTGGTTGAGTAAACTGTTAAACGTTCCAGAAATACCTGGATATATATCATATGCTTCAGGCTACCGCAATCAGAACGATGGAGTTGTAATTTTTGTCAAGTCCGAAATTAAGCATAGTACTTCATTAGAGACTGAATTAAAGGACTGTAATAGTCTTATTTTAAGATTTGGGAATGAAATTGCGATTATAGCTGTGTACAGATCACCATCATACAACAATATTGATAACTTTTGCAATAGTCTTGAAAATTGTTTGACTTCATTGGCGTCTGTTAAATCAGTTATCTTAATTG
Organism: Parnassius glacialis; assembly: GCA_033319125.1. Taxonomy (NCBI): domain Eukaryota; kingdom Metazoa; phylum Arthropoda; class Insecta; order Lepidoptera; family Papilionidae; genus Parnassius; species Parnassius glacialis. The sequence goes on along the minus strand of JAVANC010000019.1, from coordinate 48,329,546 downwards.
GAGATATTAATATAAATATAGCTTCCGATAGCTCTGATTCAAATTGTAATAACTACATTGACCTAATGGCATCTCATGGTCTGCTTCCAACACATGTTACTCCAACGCGTATAAGCAGCTGTCTTGATCACGTTATGCTAAGATCAAATCGATGCTCTAAAACGTTTATTCTCGATTCGCTCATAACTGATCATGCGCCAATTATATTTGTGTTAGAGGCAAAAATCAAAAGAAACCTAGCTAAAGCTACCATAAGGAAAATTGATTATCCAAGTTTAGTCCAAGAATTATCTGTAACAGACTTTAACCCTGTATATAACGCTGCAAATGCAAATTTAGCAGCAAACTCTTTGATTGATATAATATATATAGCAATTTCTTGCCACTCCACATTAATCTACGTCCCGCATCGTAAACGAGCTATTAAGCCCTGGATAACACCTGGTCTTGTACGATGCATTAGGAATCGTGACAAGTTACACAAAAAGGCTAAACTGGATCCTAACAATGCCATGTTACAGCTAACCTACTCTAGGTACCGTAATTTTTGCAATAATCTTTTAAAAAAACTTAAAACCGAATTTGAACAAACCGAGTTCAAAAAGAATAAATATAATCCCAAAGAAATGTGGAATACTATTAATAAAGTCGCTAGTCTAAAAAAAGCATCTCCGTCCCCCACTGAATTGTTAAACCTCGCCAAAGACCCCCATGAATCAGTAAACCTAATAAATGAATTCTTTGCAAGTATAGGTAAGTCCCTTGCTAATGATATACAAATTAGAAGAAGTACTTGTTTGACTGGTTCCGTAAACATCACGCATATTGAGTCACAGAGAGATTCGATGGCTTTACTTGACGTGGATTATAATGAAGTCGAGAACACTATTATGAACCTCAAAGATAATTGCGCTACAGGTGTTGACAGCATTCCTACTCAAGTTTTTAAGAACGCAAGAACTAGCCTTATTCCACCTTTGACCCACGTGATCAATCAATGTTTCACTTCAGGAGTTTTTCCTAACATCCTCAAGAGAGCTCTTGTACATCCTATTTATAAAAACGGCAATAGAGATATGATAGGGAACTACAGACCTATCTCGGTGCTGACAATAGTATCTAAAATTTTGGAAAAGCTTTTAAATTCTAGACTTATTAAATTTTTAGAAAAGACAAATGCAATTGCACAAAATCAGTATGGATTTTTAAAAGGCAAATCTACTGATGATGCGACTTTGTATCTTACTGAGACTATTGTCACGCACCTTGATATGGGTCACAAAGTTGTTGGAGTTTTCCTCGATTTGTCGAAGGCATTCGACACTGTATCAATACCATTGCTATTGAAAAATCTGGAATTAATAGGTGTACGCGGAGTCGTCTTGAATATATTTTGTGACTATCTGTCAAATCGCTCACAGTGTGTCAAATTAGGTAACTATCAAAGTCTGGATGTCAATCTCTCTTACGGAGTACCACAGGGTAGTGTACTGGGTCCAACCCTCTTCCTAGTGTACATCAACAACTTGTGTAAACTTTCGTTACCGAACTGCAAAATTATCACTTATGCAGATGATACAGCGTTGATTGTGCATGGTGAGGATTGGGCTCGGGCTCAACAATACACTGAAAAAGCCCTCACTGAGGTAATGAGATGTTTGGACGACAATTTGCTAACGTTGAACTTAAAAAAGACCAAATACATAACTTTCACCCCACGGGCCAATACTCAACCATCCATTGACTTTTGTATAAGGGCACACACTTGTGATAGAATAAATAGTTGCTGCGGCTGTCCTCAGTTATCACCAACACATAGCTTAAAATATCTCGGTCTGATTCTAGATAATCATCTTAATTGGTCATTACACGTTAAATCATTAACAGCCCGAATTAGAAAATTAATTCCTATCTTTTACCTACTTAGAAAATCTGCTGATCGCGACACGCTAATGTGTGTTTACTATGCGCTTGTCCAATCTTTGCTCAAATACTGCATTGTCTCATGGGGTGGAACTAGCATTAGTACACTGCTTCCCCTGGAGCGTGCTCAGCGTGCAATCTTAAAAGTAATTTATAAAAGACCGCGTAGGTATAGCACGTCACTACTCTACCGTGAATGCTCAGTTCTTACGGTAAGAAAACTCTTTATCTTCCACACTATACTTCGTAAGCATCTAGGACTGCCATACGTTCCAACTCAAAAACGTAATAAGAGCAAGGTATGCACAACACCTCCACACAGAAGCACTATTGCAAAACGGCATTATTTTGTTATAAGTTCCCATCTCTATAACATCGCAAATAAAGCTTTAAATATTTACCCTTTAACCCTTCATCAATGTAAATTTGCTACACGGGATTGGTTACTGAATTTAGATTTTGACGAGATAGAAAATATTATTCGGATTAAAACCCTTCAATAAAACCCCTTAATACTCTCTCTCTCTCTCTCTCTCTCTCTCTCTCTCACACACACACACACACACACATACACACACACACACACACACACACACACACACACACACACACTTACATATCCAATTACTCAAAACCCACACTACAAATCGTACAAACATAATACTCCCCCATGCATTCACGCTCCGCGTTTATAATTATACCATACATCAAACACACCAAGTGGTAATCTTGCTTAAATTTTATTTTGTTTTGTATCTACCTACATGTTATAATTTTTATTTTAGCTTGTAAAGATTGTAAATATTATTTGTTGAGAATTGTTGTAAAAGATCTTACCTATTAGGTTATTATTTGGTTACCAGAGTGGAAGGCGCAGGCAGCCGTGGCACAGTTTATACTAGTACGGCTGCCGACGTTAACCTCTCAATGTAATTGATGGTACTTTTATTTAAATAGTGTAAGTCAGGATGTAAAATTTGTGGAGTGAATAAATATTATTATTATTATTATTTTCGGGTATCTATATAGTTTTCTCATCTGGTTGGGCTGTATAAATATATAATTGTAAATGAAAATGATAAACATACATAAATATCAACAAAATAAAATAATACATAAAAAATACATAAATAAATAAAAACCCAACCAGATGGAAGCCCTCGGCAGGGGAGACCAAACGGCCGAGGGTTAGGGGGAGAGGGAAAGAAACCGGCGGACGATGCGGGCGGTATCGAGGAGCACCGCCTTCTGCATTTGAGCTTGGAGCGGTCCGTCACGGAGTCCCAGTCGCCTCAGATGACCCGAGAGGCTGACTGGGATTAACCCGTTCGCAGAGACGACTACAGGTATAATTTCGGCCGGCAATCCACCCCACATGTCGGTCACCTCGTGAGCCAGGTCCAGATATTTAGTCAGTTTATCTGTTTCGGCTTTCACGAGGTTCTCGTCATAAGGAATGGTAATGTCGACCAAAAATATCCTTGACTGTGCCCGGTCCATCAGCACAATATCAGGCTTATTCGCAAGAATAGTCCTGTCTGTGATGATGGCCCGGTCCCAGTAGAGCCTGGCGCGGTCATTTTCGAGCACGGCCTCCGGTAAGTACTTATAATACGGCAATTTCCGATCCACGAGACCGTATTTCAGAGCGAGCTCCTGGTGTAAAATCCTGGCTACTAAGTTGTGCCTGTGCAAATACTCAGAGTTAGAAAGCGCCGAACAACCGGAGATGACATGCCTAAGTGACTCACCGGGATGGCGACAAGCTCGACAGACGTCAACGGTGCCATCCTTTAGGATGTATCTCCGATAATTGTTGGTCTTAATAACCTGATCCTGTATCGCACAGACAAAACCCTCGGTTTCCCCAAAGAGGTCACCGAAACGTAGCCAGTGGAGGGAGGCGACTGTGTCTACGAAAGGCTCATGTAGAGCCTTGTAGAACCTCCCGTGGAGCTCTTTCTCCTTCCATACGGTCTCCCGGTCGGAAATGCTCTGTACTGCCGGGTCTTGCCATTGCTCGTTGGCTAAGGATAGAGGGATAAGTCCTTTATCACAACAAATAACGTCCCTATAGTATGGATCATCCGCTCTCGTCAGAAAGTAATTACGGAGGCTGCACACTTCGCGATTATGCATGGTAAGCGCGCTTAAAAAGCCGCGTCCACCATGCTTCCGCGGCAAGTACAGCCTCATTACTGACGATCTCGGATGATGCATCCTGTGGGACGTCATTATAGTGCGGACTTTTCTGTCCAGAGCGTTTAGTTCGGTCTGAGTCCACCTGAGTATGCCAAAGGTATACATGAGAACAGGCATGACCCAACCGTTATATGCGTGCGTTTTATTCACACCGGACAAAAGGCTGTTAAGCACTTTGGTCAAGCGTGCATAAAACACATCGCAAACTGACTGTTTCATACCCGCCTCATCTACACCGATGTTCTGTGACATACCCAGGTATCGGTATGTTTCAGCCCCGGAAAGGGTCCTTATGTTGATGGGCATAGATAAGTCTATGCCCTCCGAGTTAGCAACCCTTCCTCTTTCAACATGGAGGACCGCACACTTATCCGTCCCCAGCTCCATTCTAATAGAATTGCTAAAATCACAAGTGATGTTTAGCAATTCCATAAGATGAGAGCGACTGGAGGCGAATAACTTGAGATCATCCATATAGAAAAGGTGGGTCACTTTTGTACCTCCTCTCCGAAGCTGAAATCCCCTCCCGGAACCCTCCAGTAATGTACTAAGAGGGTTCAGAGAGAGGCAGAACCATATTGGACTCAAACAGTCGCCCTGGAAGATACCCCTATTATTATTATTATTATTATTATTATTATTATTATTTTCTGCATTTATATTTTGCATCACCTTTATTTCCATAGGATCCTGTAACGTTTTTACACAATAACAAATCATTTTCACTTCGTATTTTCACAGTATCAGCACCTTTTAAAATCGCTGACAATGGAGTCTTACCTTTTTCAGTCTTTTATTGAGTTCTCTGTAACTTTACAATTTCAGGCTTCGTGCGCGCTGCCGCGCATTAGTTTTTCCTATATGAATAATATCTCATTTCTTACTTAAATGTAATGATTTTTCAATTATATTCCTAAAACCAAAAATTTTATATTTGACAGCCATTATTTATATGGTTGTTATGGTAACTTTTATTCAAATTCGTCACTGGTGTGTTGTTCCTAATTTAATATTTTCACATAAATACTCTATGGCTATAGGTCATTTACAATAAATTTCCTTTTAATTTAAATAATTTCTCGTTCTCTCTGAAAAGGTATAAAAGCCGAACAATTGGAGAATACAGGAAGTCTCGCTTCAGTTCTCAAACGAGAAGCATCTACTAAAGGCCTTATCCCGGGGCCGCATTGCCCCGGGATCCTGCAAGCCTCCATCTACACGTGAAGTCGTCGGCGAAGCCTACTTCAAGCGCGGGGCCTCACTACTCCGGGCGCTACGACTGCTTGCTCCAGGCGCCGAGTGCACCTACTGCCTGCGCTATCTCCGGGCGCTACGACTGCTTGCTCCAGGCGCTGAGTGCACCTACTGCCGCGCTACCTTCGGGCACTACGACTGCTTGCTCCAGGCGCCGAGTGCACCTACTACCTGCGCTACCTTTGGGCGCTGCGACTGCTTGCTCCAAGTGCTGAGCGCACCTACCCCAGGCGCTACGTGCGCCGGCTCCGGACGCTGCGTGTGCCCAGTCCAGGCGCTGCGTGCCGTCGCCGCTAAGAAACCTCAAGCTCCGCGTGTGCCTACTTCTACAAAAGCAGCGTGTCACTTCAACCTTTAGGCTCCACTATAATACTATATTCTCCTATTCTCCTATTCTCCTATCTTTATTTTTCTAATCTAATTGTAATCTCACTTCATCCATCATCTTCATATTTCATTTTTTTTATAAAAATTGTAAATACCTTTTTAAAAATTTAAATATATTATTTTCTTGGTCTACTTTTGTTGTTTTGTTGTTCTTAGGTTAGGTTCTCTTTTTTTTTAATTGTCGCTTCACGACAAAGTACAGGGTTCATAAATAGCACTTCAGTTTTGGGTAGATGTAAAACTATCCCCTGTAACATTACAATAATTGCCTTTTCATAAATTCAAAGTCACATTTTTCTATAAAATAAGGTTGATAAACTGGCACACAGTCTACCTGATGGTAAGTGGGTGCTATGGCACATAGACATCTACATCTATCCTCCATTACGAATCAAAATACAGATGCGTTGTCGCCCCTGAGTACTAGGATGGAATGCGAGGCATATCCAATAAAAATGGTTCTCTAGGTTCAAATGGTTCTGGTACGGTTCTCTACATTCATCGTACAAAACATAACAGTAGAAACCTGCTATTTTACAATAGTATTCTGTGAGAGCGTGATCCTTCCTCGGTCAAACCGACCCATCCGTGCCACTAGTATAACATAGCTGCAGAATGGAACTACCAAGTAAAACATTCTATTGAGAAAAAAGTTATTATTGATGATTATTTAAAAGATAAGAGTACTTGGACATAATAAGCTCTCTTAGATTTTATTGACTCTTGTATGCACTACTATGCAAGTATTGTATCTAATTAATTGTAACTTTTGTTCGAAAAATTGTCTACTTGTGTGCTTATTGCCTCTTTTTCTCAAAAGTTTCCTCGCAGTAGGAATTCGATGAAACGATGGCGTAGCTGTTTACTTTTAAAAAGTGCTTCGTAAAATATTATTTTGAATAAAATTATTTTACTTACCTCATAAAAATAATATTTTGAATAAAATTATTTTAAATTTGATCTTGACTGGAATTATTTAATTTAATATTTCCGTTCGTGGAAAAGCCACACTGCATAACTAAATTCAAATAACATAAATATCATTAATGTGAAGGAAGGATATCATAAATGAGATTAGGTGTTTAAAACATTAGAATGTGTAGGGTTAGTGTACTTCTTTATATTTTTTTACTTAGTCATATATTTTATGAGGTAAAATTGTAAATGTTTGGAGAAAAATATTATACTTCTAAGCGTCTTCTAAAAAGGTCTCCCGCAGTAACGTCTTGTTGAAACGATAGCGTGACTTTTGAGTTTTAAAATAAATTTTTCTTATCTAAAACAATGTAGTTAATTGAATGTGCCTAGCAGCTTCGAGTAATTGAATGATTAAATGGTTTTTTTTTATAGGATAGGGTGACAAACGAGCACACAGTCCACCTGATGGTAAATGGTTGCTGCGACACATAGAGATCTACATCTATCCTCGTTTGCGAATCAAAATGTAGATGGGTTGTCACCCGTGAGGACTAAGATGGAATGCCTCTTTTCCAGTAAAAAGGGTCTCCGGTTCTCTACACTCACCATACGAAACATAGCAACATTAAGATGCTATTTTACGCTGGTATTCTATGAGAGCGTGGTCCTACCCTGGTCGAGCCGACCCATTCGTATTACAACCACAATATAGTTATAGTATGGCTCTACCACGTGCAAAAAAATCTAAATACAATTATATGATAGCAATAATTGTGAGTAAAGAAAACCTGAGACCCTTCTTACTGAGAACGAAGCAATCCATTTTATTCCTCATGAGTGAAAACGCATCTGCATTTGGATTTTTTCTCGCGGCTAAAAGTAGGTGCTCATAGGTCATAGCAACCACTTTGTATCAGGTGGACCGTGTACTCGTTTACATCCTTAATTTAGAAAGTTGTATAGAGTAAAGTAAATAAAAATCTGTAAACAGTTTTAACAGAAAACAAAATCTTTAATTAGGAATGAATTATTATATTATAATTATTATATTGTCAGTGTAGGAATGAATCACACTCGTAAAGAGTGTGATTCATTCCTACACTGACAATAGGCGGGAGCTAATCGAATTCGGTAATATATCAGATGTGATATATGTTTGTCAAATCCGCAAAACTAATAAATTCGTCAGTAATAAATTTAGCAAAATTTCGTTATCTGTGTTTCAATGACACGTTGGTATATACAATCCAGCCAGCCGATTTCATATACCAAATCTGTTGGCGACTCGTCAAATAAATTCACGGCATTAATTTCTTGTAGACTGTTCACCTATATTAAGCACACTGCAGGCGTGTTGGCCACCCTATGAACTGCTGCTAATTTTTTTTTGACGGCGATAAGCAAGCATCCACTTGCCATCAGGTGGTGGCCACAGCAGCCACCTGATGGCAAGTGGATGTTGTGGCCCATAGAGATCTAGATCTATCCTCGATTAAGAATGAAAATGCAAATCCGTTGTCACCCCTGAGAACTAAGATGGAATACTCATTTCCAGTAAAAACGGCCTCGGAATCTCTAGGCTCACCATACGAATCAATGAGCAATGAGCTTCTAGTTCACGTTGGTATTCTGTAAGAGCAAGTTCTTTTCGCGGCCGAACCTACTTATTCTTGTTACAATCATAATATAGCTGCAGCGAGTCTCAACCACATAATATAAAATATATTAAATCTATGAAGTTTGTATTTAACAGTTTTTTATATGACACATTTTTATGTAACAAATGAGCACACAGTTAACAAGGGGATACTGCAGTCCAAAACACCTCCTCTATCACTGATTAGGAATCAAAATATAGGTGCGTTGACACCTTGGACTATAATAACTAAACCTTGTAACCAGTATAGAGAAACAGAGACACACTCTGTTTCTCTACAATTATATTAAATCCCTATCCAATTACAATTTAAAGTTATTTGCTTGAATTGGCCTTAGCTAGGGTTAAAATCGTAGACAAAAGGCACAGTACTTCTACTGAGTATGTTGAGACTTTGCAATACCACCGCTTTGCTTAATGGTTCAGAACGTATTTCCTTTATCTAATCAAGACCATTTGAATGCCTGTTGAATATGAATCATTATGTTAATCAAATCATTTGTAGTCCCTCTGAATCGTTTTTCATGTGCTCAGTGATTAATTTTACATTTATAATTAAGCCGTATTTGTTTAACTTAAAACAAAAACATGGTTAGTTAAACCGTGTAGTGGCGGCGTTGGAATATTCCATAATATTTACTACTCCAAACCGTTCCGCGGGTGACGTAAGAGGTGACAAAGGGATACTAAAACAAAGAATGGGAAGCAGCATCTTCTTTATGACAACTCAAAATAACAAAACTTGCGGTTGCCAACCCACCTGACAAGCTTGGCAGCTGTGGCAAATCCTTCTTAGGAGGCAATAAATGGGAGAGTCCTATGTTCAGCAGTGGACTTTTACAGACTGTAATTGTTTTAATTTTGAGATGGTTTACGACATTTTTTAGACTTTTTGGACTTTACTAAAAATTTAAGAAGCCGTGTTAGCTCAGAGATTAAGTGCTCTCTGTAAATTACACAAAACGCGCGCAACCCGAGTTCCATCCAAGCCGACAGCAATGAAAATATTAATTGTAATTTTAAGTGCTGATTTACCACGTGGGTGAAGGAAAAAAATGTAAGAAAACCTGCATGTCTGACAAATAAATAAATATATATAGTTAAAATATTAAGAAGACATATGTTTACACCAACAGGCATTGGGATATCGCGAAAACACTTTTCGAAATTCATCGAAATCGAAATAAATCGAAAATCTATTCGGGGCTGCCTTACACTTCGCATACCGGTAAGAGTCTGCCTCTCTAGAACCTTTCCTTTCTTCTTTCTATCTTCGAGCTATATGGCCGGCCCGTTGCCACTTCAGCCTACTAATCCTATGTCTAAAGCATTAAGTGAATTAAATAAATAGAGATTCCAAAAGCGATCACACTGCGCTAAGCTAAAAGGAAAAATAATTAATGAAGGCTACAATATAAAAGGGATAGTCAGTATTAGCGGTGTCCAGTCGAGTACGCATATCGCACCGACCACGCGCCTCACTTTGTTCCCACTCATTGAGCTGTGTGAAGAGATACTGCTCCCCTATTTCATTTATACCACCCTGTTTATGTTTCTTTATATCCTGAGGCGCCGTCCGCTATATAAATTGGTTTTTTTCCCCGGACAGAACAATTTTCTTTCGTCTTTGATCTGCGAGGATTAATGTAACGAATTAGAAAATTTATTTTAGTAATTGACTTTTCAGTGTTGATTCACAGTTTTTTGTTGTTGTAGTAGTAAGTAGTAGTAATTGAATAATTGTTATTTATTTATTTACTTTAAATTGGTGCTATGTGCCAAAATTAACAAAACCACCTTAGTCTGTCTGTCACCGACGTTTTTCAGTAGCTGATTCTCGTAAATCTTTTTCTATAGAGTAAAAGTGACAACCGATTTCACAGTCCATCTGATGGTAAGTGGATAATATTGGCCCATTGATATCTACATTTATCTTCGATTAAGAATCAAAATGCAGATGCGTTGTCGCTCCTGAGGACTAACATAGAATGTCTTGTTTCCAATAAAAATAGTGTCCGGTTCTCTACACTTACCATACTAAATGCAGCAGCATTAAACTCTTACTTTTCCCTGGTATTCTGTAGGAGCGTATTTCTACCCCGATCCAGGTAACCCATTCGTGCCACAATTTTAATATAGCACCTAACTAACATATACTATATGAGCTACGCTGCTCAAACAAGTATAAGAAATTTTAGATGATCAAAAACTTCAGAGCATGTACTCATCACACTCATAAACTTCTTTCTTACGTTTTTGACAACGCGTTTTTAATTTGCATAAGACGCTGAGAACGACTTTTCAACTTCGTGATATTTTTAGTGGTGACGACACATTTCGTCGGGGGTGACACAAAGATTTGCATTTTAAACCACAATCAAAGATAATGTGTCTATATATATATATATATATGATATATATATATAACCTATAATATATATATATTTATATATATAATATATATATTAACATCCAGTTGTCATCATTTGATTTTTTTTATTTAAAAAAACGTTAGCTTCACACAGATTTTTTCCTGTATCGCGGGGACAGATTACATACATAGATTTCAAAAGGACAAACATCCAGACCCAGAACAATTATTTGTAGACCATACAAATACTTGTTCCGTGCGGGATTCGAACCCGCGGCCCTTAGGTCTGCAACTCATTGCTAAGCCACTGCGCTACGGAGCCGCTATATTATTAATTGTGTACTCGTTGTCATACTAACTGGAATAAAAAATCGTAGTAAAATATAACAAAATGCAAACTTGAAATTCCAATAGTTCCATTTTTCAATAATGAAATGACTAAAGCGACATTGGATTGTATTGTATTAATCAATCAATCATCCAAAACCAAGAAAGATCAGTCTGAAGTTCGTGTTTGATTTTGTAATTTCCCTGTGTAACTTAACACTTTCACTGTCCGGTTTTCAAATACAAAAGTAAGACCTATATGTAGTGTACGGGACGGCGGAAGGGTTCAAACAAAATGAACATTATCCTTTGCCTCATCACATCTTCGCACTTAGCACTTGGCACCAGCCTCACAATCAGAACAGTATCCATAAATTATACAATAATGTTTTTAATGTAGAATTTACGTGTTAAAACATTGATGCGAAAAATTATGATAGCGAACACAAAACAAGAGACATGATAAAAACTGTTTTCAACTAATTTATGTAAGTGATTGACTGACACTATCTGACGGCAAGTGTTGATGTAGCCGAAGATAATTTTCTCTAAATTCTAGCTTTACCAGCTTTAACTGAAGCCTATACAATCTACTCTCTCTGAAGATACACATATATTGTTAACAGACATATTATTATTATATTATTATATCACTACATTTCTTTATTTATTCCTCTGTAATGATAAGTTTTCATTATCGCTCACTATTGAAATCGTTATTCTTTAAAATAGCGAAGTATCGATATAAATATCGCACCTAATCGTTTTTGAGAACTCTTAAATGATTTATAATACTGTATACTATTGTCTATGCTGTCAAATTTGACTTTATCATTAGTTCATGAGCACAGAACACAATTACTCTTTTATAAATATAAAATAATCTGTGACAATTACCCTCTAGCGAGTTCATGGGGCAATTATGATGTAACTATCAAAATAGTAACTTGTTAAGAATAAACCTGTCTTAATCTTTTGAATCTGTGTTTACTTCATTAATCAAGAAGCGAATTCTAGAAAATGGAGCTCAATGGTTAAAACAGTAATTTGAAAAATTACTGCGAACTGAGTGCCTAAATTAGTTTAAGGAAAAGAAAAAAAAATATACCATAAGTCACTTCCACAACTAAGACGAATTTAACGATATCTCCTGTTAAAATTCATCTAGCTAATTAGGTTACAGAGCGTGCCAAGAAAACAGACATACATACATACATTCGACAAACATTACCCTCCTGTGGCAATCGGGTAAAAACACATGCTGGCTAATTAGTCCACTACATTTCTTACAAAGAACAGAGCTAACCGTTTGGTTCAAATGTGTGGTATGTTGTGAACTAAGAATTGGAGACTGGCCGAGGGTTTGGTCATCTAATGGTGAATATACGAAAGACGAATTATCTAATGCAGTTCCTGCGCACACTCTCCAAAATCTATCCTGTGGAACAACGAAGCTATGGCTTTCTTGCTTAAAATATATAGTAAAATTGGTTCTTGAATGTGTACTGGCGGTGTAAGAATATTCACTACTCCATATCAACCCGAGGAAGTCGTAAGGGACGTGAGAGGATAACTAAAAAAACTTTGGCTGACCGCCTACCAAATGTGACAATTATGGTAAGTACCCCCATATCAGACAGCCAATGGGGAGGCCTATGTTCAGCAGTGGAATTGATATGAAATAAGGAACCAGTTGATGTAATTCTGAAGCTAATAAAAAAAACCCGGTCTCGATACGTCAATGTTTTCGTGAATTATCGTGACCACATACAAAATCAACATCAGAACGTCAACGTTTTTCAAACCGTGTTTTATCAAAGTAGCAATATAAAATCATTTTTTATAAAAGATAAGATGGATTTATTAGTGTTTTCTTAGTATACGGCTACTCATATTATCGTATAAGTGCAATATGGTTATGATAGAGGCATTTTAAGACTACAAAATTGCTTAACCTTGACGTGTCGAGAGTAATACACTACCTAATAACACTTCTGTTTACGAGGCGTACAATAACAATAATTGAGAACATTTATTGTTCAAAGGATGTCGATAAAATTAAACATCGCAAAATATCCAAGAAAATCAAGCAACCGACAGTGATAGATAAAGCTGCTAAAGTTGCAAATAACAAATGTCATAGTAAAATGGCAAATCCGGACTCGGCGGATAGTGGAAGATCCGATTTAGCAAACGTTTCCTTGCTCGATGCCACAAAGGGTGGCGCTTATGATCATTTGTTTTGTGCGGTTAGATCTCTAGAGAAATTTCTTTTATCAGAATCTAATTCATGTGAGCCCGAATCTCCTTTGCTTTTGTTTAAGCGGACAGACGCCGGCAATTTATTACAGAGTTTTGAACTGAAAGAATAGAACATGATTTTATTATAAATGATATTCATTTTGCACTCACTTCGACGCTATTCGCTCTTTTTAAATCGCAACATTCTGTAGTGAATTTTCATCGATCAATACAACTGCGTTAAGTTATATACAAACTAAATTAAAGTAAAATGGTCAATATTAAATACGTGGTGGAGCCATGATGCTGCTATGTTATGTTGTAGTACAAATGGGTGGGTTCGACCGGGGAAGGGTCACGCTCTCAGCAGCGTAAAATAGCAGCTTTATGCTTCTGTATTTCTAACGGTGGCTTTTTATTGGACGCGATGCCTTTCTTCTTAGTTCTCAGGGGTGACAACGTATCTGCATTTTGGGGCTTAATCGAGCATAGATGTAGATGTCTATAAGCTATAGCATCCAATTACCATCAGGTAGACTGTGTGCTCATTTATCACCCTTATTCTATAAAAAAATATTTCATACGTTTCACTGCTGGGTACAAGCCGCCTCTTATTTTTGAGAGGGTTATGTAGCAACTGTTCCATCGTGTTGCTCCAGAGCGTAATGGCGGACTTCACATATCTTAGAAATATTTCTATTACAGGTTTCCTCACGATGGTTTCCTTCGCTGTCTAGCACGTGGTAAATTATCACTTAAAACTGCAATCAGTAATTTAATTGATGCTGTCGCGGGTAGCTGGGGGAGATGGGCAGAGAGTGCTTAGCCACTGAACTCTTACGGCTCTTTTTATTTATATGTATTACCACAAAATAGATAATAGTACAAGTAATATTACGAAAATGCATAATACATTTTGTAATTGAATTTTGACATAAGGTAACACTGTAAAAAATCCTTTACCCTACATTATTTTTAGCATCCAATTAACAAACCCACAAAATCAGAAAACTGGGGTAATTAACAGACCTGATTGCGGCAACTATGAAAAATATACCCTATGAGGCAATCCATGGAGGAGGCCTATGTTCAGCTGTGGACTTTTATAGGGTGTGAAGGATGGATTCATGAAGACGAAACATTCAGATCATAGTTTTAATATAAAACAGCTGCGTCTTAAAAATACAATTACATAGAGACCTTAAAACAAATTCTTTTCCTATTTGAACACTAAACGAAACAGTATATAATATTTGATAAAGAGTTTTATATTAATTACAAATTTTAATTGTTATTATAATTTCCCTTCTTACAAATACATTGTATACATTTGTTTCTTATTATGTTTGTTCATGTCATACTGACGTCCTATTTATGTAATGTTTACATAAATCTATTGTCACGCGCTCCACAATCCACATCCCGTACTAAATTAGAACCATCATCGCGTTATGACAAATTACTTGGACCGAAGTAATATGCTTAAGGGAGAACATCTAAATAACATCTGGTGTGAAAACAACCGAGACGTATCTCAATAATTCACTAAAGGGTCTTCGGCGTGTGTTGGGCTTTGTAATGTTTTGGCAAACATTTGAACAAGGTCCAATGCAACCAACCACACCGAAAGGGACGGCTCGGAGGGAGAACGCTAAAATAGGCAATCTTATAATGATATGCAAGCGATAAGGAAGCAATTTATTGATAGGAAGGGTTACTATCTCAGAAACAAATTTCCGTAGGATTATTAGGGGTGAAATAACTTTAACGTATCCTGTCACAGATCTAATGTACGACTGTCGTGTAGCTTTGAGTTGTTTATTACTATATAAAGTCTAAAAATATATTGTTTTGTTTACTAATTTACTAACTAATGATCCAATCTGGCTTCGCATGGGTCCTCTGTCTCGCGTATTAAGATTATCGTATTATCGTAGATTTGAGGTCAAGTTTATCAAGGTCCATTCATTTTATCAATTTTTAGTTATTTCAAAAATATCGCCACGCTTTTCGGATAAATATTGCCTAGATCACACCTGACATTGCTCTCTATCTGTTGATAAAGATTCATTACAATCGGCATAGTTAATTTTATTTATATGTAATGTCCTCTATCTGTCACGCCTGTCATATGGTAACAGAGTAAGAGAAACTATTACCATATTTCGTCGTCGTGGGTATCGTAAGAAAAGGTAATAGAGATCGCAGAAAGATCTCATGTCTTCCGATATACGGCGGTGTAAACGTCTCCTTTACGCTAGAAGTAAAATACCCAGGCCGGGGACAAGGAACAGTGTCGAAGGCACGAGACGTCTGGTAAAACAAATTCTCTCTCCTTCATCCCTTTAAATTAAATTTTACGCATAAAATGATACAGAATCGTTCGCCAACCTCATCAACACCGCATTCCTCCACCAGATATTTGGAGTTGTCGCTCATGCCGAAATTTTATTTTGTTATTTATTTTTTTAACATAAGAGAAATTTAAACAGTTACACTTATAACATCTGCCAAACTACTTAGCAGTTAATTGGTTGAAAAAAAAATACTAGGAAAACTTTATTGTCTGTATTACAACCTACATTATTCCATTATTGTACGAGCGAGCACACAGCCTATCTGATGGTAAGTGGATCCTGTGGCCCATAGACATATACATCTAGTCTCAGTTAAAAATCAAAATGCAGATGCGTTGTCACTCCTGAGGACTAAGATGGAATGCCTCGCATCCAGTAAAAAAAGTCTCCGTTCCTTTACACTCACCATACCAAACAAAGCAGCATTATGTGGTCCTTCCATTCATACTATAACCATAATATAGCTGTAGCATAGCTCTACCACGTATAAATTTTAATTAACAATAAATTGGTCAATACAAAATGTTCAACATGCATTTACAGATGCATCGCGATTGTCGCGCTGATAATATCACCGTCATCCCACGGGAATGGCGATTACACGCCTCGTCTGTCGTTAACAACGGGATTCCTACTGTTACTGCAGTTATAACGCCTGGTATCTGCCAAATTAATCGGCACAAATATTTAAATGTATTCCCCAATTTGGGAGTCCTGTCCAATGTGAATATTAGTAATACTTTATGTATGTGTTGGGTGTCGTTATAAATGAAAGTAGAATAACTCGAAATAAGCACCAATTCTAAAATAATGTTGTCAATATACTTTCAATAATATTTCTGTCGATAACGTCAAAATTATGATTTACTTTGCCCTCGTGGTTTAATAAGTACTCATCTTTCATAATCTATAAAAATTAAGGTAGATAAAAAAATTTAATTGCTATAATGAAAATAGTTCAATGAAAATACATAAATACAATTTCACGTGGTAGAGACATGATATAGCTATATTATGGTTGTAACACGAAAGGGTCAGCCCGACCGGGGAAAGAGCCCGCTCTCACAGAGTACCAGCGTAAAATTGAGCTGCTGCTCAATGCTACTGTGTTTCGTATGGTGAGCGTAGAGAACCGGAGACCATTTTTACTGGAAATAAGGCATTCCATCTTAGTCCTCAGGGATGACAACGCATTTTCATTCTTAATTGAGAATAAATGCAGATATCTATGGGCCACAGCATCCACTTACCATCAGGTGGACTGTGTGCTCGCTTGTCACCCCTATTCTATAAACTAACAGTGGTAGAGCTACGCGGCAGCTTTTGCTGTCGCACGGATGGGCCGGCTCGAACCGGGGTGATACCACGACCTCACAGAAAACCAGCGTGAAGTAGAGGTTTACCTCTGCGTTTCGCTTGGTGAGTGCAGGTGGCCGGAGGCCCTTTTTACTGGAAATGAGGCATTCCATCTTAGTCCTTACGGGTGACAACGCATCTACATTTTGATTTGTAATGTAGATGTCTATGGGCCGCAGCAACCACTTACCATCAGGTGGACTGTGTGCTCGTTTGTCACCCTTATCCTATAAAAAAAAAACTTTAACTTTAACTTGTACAGAAAAGAACAATTTTGTTGCAGTATGTCGATTTACTGAAATCTTTAATCAAATAAGTGCACTATGCTTGAAATCAATCAGATAAACGTTATTTTATTTAGGAGCACGTGCATAATTTTTAAAGGTATGATTATACTTGAGAATGTTCTACAAAATTAATATATAATTTAAAGGATTTAGTTACGAGATCAAGTTTCGACGATTCAAGATTCTTGGAGCAGAAACGGGCAATGAAATCATCTTTCGATGAATGGAGTTAGCAAAAATAAATTTTTGTCAAATGTGTACTTTACATTATTTATCAAATTCTTATATAATTAAATCCACTAAATAATACGCAAATATTTTAAACATAAAGTAGGAAGAAAAGATGATTTTTTATTTATTTCTACTTTCTCGAGTTTGTTAAATATACACAGGGGTTGGAGATAGACGTTCGATACTTGATTTTAATTAACTTTTCAGTTTAGGACGTTTGTCAGGGTTAAGCTTGAACCTTTTACACTGTTCTTGGATGTCGGAAATGCGTTTTGAATTAATTACGATACAAATAAACTTCTCTAAAAAAGCTAAAACGCAAAATGTCAATTTGGTTTTCTTTAACACGGGTACACCCATAAAAATGTTAATCACTCGGACTCAGACAATCGAATTGTGTCTAAAGATGAGACATGTAAGTCTCATATACAAAGACTTACACATACATGACATACACAATGAATTCAATCGCAGTGGAGAGCAGTAAAGAGGTTTTCACGAAACAAAATTATAACAATTCACAGAAGTTTAGACGTGATAGTAGAGTATTTGTCCTCCACAAATACTCTACTATCGCGTCTGCAAACTTTTTGAAACGTTGAAAAACATAAAAAGGATCCATTTAAAGAAATTATGCGAGCAATAAAACTTGTACATGCAATAAACGAAATAGTTAATACAACTACTCAACATAATTTATTTGTATAATGGGCGAAAGTTGTCAAAAAATAGAAAATATATATAATATATAGAACGTTGTTTCAAATAATCGATTTTAAGTTTAATATTGCCCACATTTAATTAACGAATCTAATGGCTTTTAGTTTTCCTCGCTACACTAACATATTTTTTAATAATTATTATTATTATCCAGACTTAGTCCTTAAAGATGTTAGTATAACAATATAGTCTTATACTCGTAGTGTTAGTATATTAATACATTTATTCTGGGATAGCTAGCCAGAAACTTTACCGATCATAGTACTTATTTATTTATCTATTTAAGCATTTTATGCGCACAACAACATTGAAAAAGGAGACGGACTTAATGCCAAAGTGTCCACCTCAAAGTCAAACAGAAAATATAATATTGAGTGCAAATTGCATATATTTTAGTACTAATTTTGATGATAATAGGAAATGTAGTATTTCATTATATATAGTTAAAGAATTTAATATATAACATACATTCACAACATACATTAATGAGCATAGTATTGGTGTTTGTTATATTATATTATATATATATATATATATATATATATATATATATATATATATATATATATATATATATATATATATATATATATTTTGTCACCGATCTTTAAAAAAATGATTGATAAATAAATATATTCCCTTTAAGGTTTCAAAATCCTAGAACCAACTAATAAATAAAGAGACCAACTACTACTGCAGTGTTAGAATAGAATAGATTAGAATAGAATAGAATAATTTTTATTCAATATACATTACATGTGTAATTCTTATTGAAAGTCATTTTTTACTTTATCACTGGTTCGAAAAAAAACCCTCCGTCCTGGGAAGAACCAGCACGAAACCCAGCGGGACTTTTTTTTAAATAAATTTTACAATATAAATGATTACGAACTATTTACAAAATTTATTTTAGAAACTGCTTGGAAGCGACCACCTCATTCCCAGGGGTTATTATAAACCATGTATTCATTTCTACTATAATAACCCCTTTTTATACACTTTCAGCTTAATAAAACATTTAAACTTGGTAATACAGAGAACCTGTACACTTTCCGGGACCTTGTTGTAATATACATTGCGTATACATTGCCCCAAGAATGAATTACTGACTCTGTGGAGTCGAGAAACTGGCATCACTAGCTTGTGTTTGTTTTTGTTGTTAAGTAGTGATTCGCAAGCAGTCGTTTAAACAAATAACATAAACTTAAAAAATAATAGAATATAATTAATACTTATTGGAAGTCACTGTTATGTATAATTTACCACTGCCTGGTTTGAAAACTACCATTGTCCTGGTAATAACGTGCAATAAACCCAGCAAGACATTTTCGAGCATGTCTGTTATAGTATTCAGTTATTTTAAGTTTGTGTTCTCTGGTATGTAATATTTCGGTAATTTAAGGAATGAGGATTCAAGAACAAATATTTATGAACAATAATAGGAAATTTACGTTCAATCCAGTACAATAATGTAACGGATTCCTTCATATCCTTCGGCAAACATGAGCAGAAACAATGACTAACCCCTGCTTGCTCACACACCCTTACTGCGGGGGAAATTGAGACGTTTGTCTTTGAATATATTACAACAAACAAACGGCAGGCCTTTGTCAGGGGTCCTCAAAACCATTGAGATATCATCGACTTAAAAATGCTGTGTTTGCTTCACTGTATAAATATTTGTGTTTGAAATTGAAAACCGCTTTTGGAAAATGTATGCTAAAACACGCACATCAATGACAGTAATTTGTTTTTTTTAATATAAAATAAGGTGACAAACGATCACACAGTCTATGTGCCACAGTATCCACTTACCATCAGATGGACTATGTGCTCATTTGATACCCTTATTCGATAAAATAAAAAAACACAGCTGTGGTCCATAGGCATCTACATCCATTCTCAATTAAGGATCAAAATTCAAATGTTTTGTTATCTCTGCAGACTAATATAGAATGACTCGTTTCTAGTAAAAAGGGTCTTCGGTTCTTTATACTAACCATACAAAACACAGCAGCATTAAGCTGTTATTTTACGCTGGCATTCTGTGAGAGCTTAGTTTCTTCCCCGGTCGAATCAACCCATTCATACGACAACTATAATATAACTGCGATATGGCTATTTTAAATTGGATCTGGGGGCACGGCAGTGCCCCCGCTAAGTCGAGCAAAAAGCGGCACGGCCGTACCATCCTTTTCTCGAAGCAGTTCAGGCCATCTTCGACCCGCTATAACTTCGTTGTGGATAAAACTGGAAGCCTTAATTTTCAGTAACCAAGTAGGCATTGTATAAACTCAGTATATTTCAAATTTCATTATATTTGTTTCGGTAGTTTAAGAATTATAACTAGTCAAAGTTTCTTAATTTTGTCACTCACTGACTGAACGATCATCAAAACTCTAAGGCACTTCTAGCAGACAAGGAAGCTTTAAATTTGGAATTCAATTATTGTTTTGTATGTATATTAAAGAAAAAATGAAATATTTACCAATTTCAGTCCAGTTTTCAAGATACACCAACTGCATAAATAACTTTGTAATCTCACATAAATATATAGGATTACATAGTTGCATTTGCAGTGAATGAATCAGTATACCTATACATGTATAATATAATGGAATAATAGGTGTAGATAGGTGCCTAGATATAACTATCTACAAAAAGAAATGAGATGCCATCAAAAACATAAATTGTAAAAAAAACAAAGTCTCGCAACTCAGTTCTTCTACCGTAAAAAGTTGTGAAATCCATGTAATACCAAGTCGGTTAATTTATTCAGTCCCTACTTAAGGGTCCTTCCGTCTTAAGTTATTACGTCATTAGCTACTCAAACAACATCTCATAGTGACCATATCAATATTAAAAATCTTTTATGTTTTAAATAAATAAATTGACTTGGCAATCATACTAAATTATAAGGCTAAGTATAGCCATTCAGCGGGGAAACGCAGCGAGGATTCTTGGCACGATACCGCGGGGAGTAGGACTATATGATAATTAAGTTTCTGGTTTTAGTTTTTTTTTTTATTATTATAGTTTTTAATATAATATGTATTACTTCAGAGATAAATTGTTTTATCATGCGATGGCCAAGTCAATCTATTTATTTAAAATATAAAAGATTTTTAGTATTGATGTGGTCACTATAAGATGTTGTTAGGTTAGCTAATTACGTAATAACTTATGACAGAAGGACCCTTAAGTAGGGACTGAATAAATTAACCGACTTGGTATTACATGGATCTCACAACTTTTTACGGTAGAAGAACTGAGTTGCGAGACTTGTTTTTTTTTTTATAAGTTATGTTTTTGATGGCATATAATTAACAGAACCTAAGTAGATCAAAAGATAAGCGATCGCTAATAAATTTCACGGAACGCAAAAGGCCCGAGTTCAATCCATGTCTGTATAAATGACATTTTTACTTTTCTGATTTATGTATTCAAGAGCCATCATCATCATGCTGCAGCTATATTATGGTTGTAGCACGAATGGATCGGCTTGACCGGGGTAATGCTACTGTGCTTCATATGGTGAGTGTAGAGAACCGGAGACCCTTTTTATTGGAAACGAACCATTTCATCTAAGTCCTGACAACGCATCTGCATTTCGATTCTTAATCGTGGATAAATGGAGGTGTCTATAGGCCACAGCATCCACTTACCATCGGGTGGACTGTGTGCTCGTTTTTCATCACCCTTCTATAAAAAGATTTTGTTGTTATTCAAGCGTAAAATACAGGAGAAAGATAACTACAAAATCCCGACAACAACTTACTGTAAAAACTTGAAGTCAGAATAAAAAGTCGCACTACGTGTTTCAGATAGCAAGCTTCCCCTCACACGTCATATATCATGGGAACAAACCGGTGCGTTGTTTTTCTAAGGCTTATAATATAAAGTATACTGACGTTTCACCATCTTTTATTTTCTTAGTTGAGTAAATATATACTCGTAATAAACGTTCGATAACTTACAGATGCTTTGTACACATTTTATGAATCTATTGATTTATCTTATTTAACTAGCGACCCGCCCGGCTTCGCTTGCTTGGGATCTATTAATGTGAATTAATTTAGTACTTTTTAAATAATCATCAATGACCATTCATTTATCAATTATTTTATTTCATAAAAATACTTCATCATCTTCATCTTCTTCATCATTCTTATGTCAATAATTAGAAATAAAAATTAGTGTTGTCACTCCTGGCACTGCTCTTTACCTGTTCGTGAAGTTTCATCACAATCGGTGACAAGGTTGATGACAGAAAGTGGATAGGACCACGCTCTCTAGGAACACCAGCACAAAATAGTAGCTTAACGTTGCCGTGTTTCGTATGAGTGTAGGAATTTGGAAACCTTTTTACTAGAAAGGAAGCATTCCATCTAAGTCCTCAGAGGTGATAACCCATCTACATTTTGATTTTTTATTGAGTATAAATGTAGATGTTGATGGGCACAGCATTCACTACTATCAGGTTGACTGTGTGTTCGTTTGTCACCCTTATTATATAAAATAAAATTTCGTCAAAAAGGGTCTTTTCGAGAAAAATCGTCAAGTGCACTTTTATAACACAAAATACATTATTCGAGTCGATTGGAGAGTTATGTTGAATTTATTTCAAGGTCCATTTCTCTCGATGCTGTTTCACGTATCTCCTTTGGCTTGGTTATATAAATCTTGTCTTTCGAATGGCGAGTTTCATGTTATCTTATACATTTTTAGAATTGATAGGAGAAAATATTGCAAATCTAAAATATTGCTTTTAGAGAAATAAATCTAAGTATTCTGGCTAACTATTTATATTTTCAGCTTACTGATAACTGAAATTATGAGAATGAGATATGAGAAGTCTCATTTAAAAGTGAGATCACTGTCCTTATTTTGTGATTTTTTAAATATTTGTTATTGATAGATTGGTGATTTGCCACGTGCGGTGAAGCAAAACATCGTGAGGAAACCTGCATATTATCTGAAGTATTCTATACATAAGAATACTAGGTGATATGTTCCTGCCTGGGGGTCTGTCTGGGTAGCCACCATACTCCTTTCTATTACTTACCACAACACAAGGTGAACTGTAAATTTGTTTGTCACTTCACCTTTTATAAAAAAAACTAGGTCATTATGTGAAATTCGCACTTGGAGGGATATTTAATATTATACTTAATGCAATTTTTTTATACCTGACTAATTCATATCTTCGTATATGCAGTGACAGCATAAGAAATTTTAAAAATGATAAAGCTAGAAAAGAGTGGAAATGATCGCTGATGGTGAGCAAAGTTGTAGGTTCTAAGCCTGATACCGTGGTCGCAAATCTGCCTTCCAAGATAGGACAAGGGATTTTTTTGCTGGAATAAGGGTGACAAACGAGCACACAGTCCACCCGACGGTAAGTGAATGCTGTGGCCCTTAGACATCTACATCTATTCTCAATTAAAATTCAAAATGCAAAATTCGTTGTCACCCTAAATGACTAAGATAGAATGCCTCGTGTCTAGTAAAATGGGTCTCCTGTTCTCAACACTCTCTATACGAAACACAGTCACAATTAAGCTGCCTTGTGCTGGATTTGCCGCTGTCTTTCCCGAGTTCCGAAGTCTAACTCCATCAGATTTTTTTGGTAATATATACCTATGTATTCATTTAAATTTAATCGTTATTTGCACGAAGATAGTACCTTCGTGCAAATAACGATTAAATTTAAATGAATACATAGGTATATAATTTGATTATAATAATACCACCACACACTGTATAGACAAAGCTTGTAACATATGATATTCATCAAACTTAACTTAACTTATCTTCACGCACAATCCCTGACGGGGTAGCCAGAGAGAACAGATCGCCAAGTGTCACGGTCCTTACATACCTCTTTCGCTTCTTTCAGATTCATTATCTTCTACATACATGCACGTCTAGGTATCCGAGCACTCTTGACCCTCCCCTCTTCGAGCAGTTTGCTCACATGGTCTTCGAAAGTTAGTCTCGGTCTACCTCGACACCTTTTAATATTAATTTTCGCGCTATATATTTTCTTCACCATTCGGTCTTCACTCATTCGATCAACGTGCCCAAACCATCGAAGCACGCCCTTATCAGTTTTTGTGATAAGGTCATCTTTCAAACCTGCCATATTGCGAATCTCTTCGTTTCGCTTTCGGTCGGCCATGGTAACACCGCACATTTTACGAAGAGATCGCATCTCCACTGCATTCAACTTGCTTTTATGCTTCTTCTGGCATACCCAGGTTTCGCTGCCATATAACAAAGTCGGTACCAACACTGCGTTATGTATTGCAAGGCGTGCACTCTTCACTACGCCTTGCCTTTTGACTAACGCAGTCAGGGCACCATTGACTTTGTTCCCGGCAGCGACACGCCTGTCCACATCTAAATCACATCTTCCATCCCGGCTAAAAGCACTCCCCAAGTATACAATTTCATTTACCTGTTCTAGACATTCCTGATTTACCCATATTTCACACGCCGTTCTCTCTTCGTCCCTTTCAAATACCAGAACCTTAGTTTTATTAGCATTCAAGCGGAGACCTTTAATTTCACATTCCTCTTTCATACACGTGACTAATGCATGCAGTTCTGCCTCTGATGGTGCAATAAGCACTGCATCATCAGCATACAGCGGACAATTTACTTTTATGTCACCCAATTTCATACCCAAACAGCTATCTTTCAGCTTCTGTAAACAGCTGTCGAGATACAGTATGAACAGCCAGGAAGACATGACACAACCCTGTTTTACGCCCGTTTGGACGCTTAACATGGGTGACAGGTCATTCCCTACCCGCACACAGGCTTTACAGTCACAGTAAAGTGACTGCACAGCCCTTAGCAATCGACCATCCACACCGTACCCCGGCAACAGTTCCCACATTTTCTTCCTTACAACCTTATCAAATGCTTTCTCAAGATCCACAAAAGCACAGAAAATTTTCTGGTTAGCAGCCAGAAGCTTCTCCGTGATCATGCGTAGAGAAAACATTTGATCCGTGCATCCTCTTCCAGGTCTAAATCCGCATTGTGTCTCCCATAGAAATCAGGCACAGTCTAACTCCATCAGATTTTTTTGGTAATATGTACTATCTTCGTGCAAATAACGATTAAATTTAAATGAATACATAGGTATATAATTTGATTATCATAATACCACCACACACTGTATAGACAAAGCTTGTAACATATGATATTTATCAAAGCCTAGTAATTACGAATACAATGTAAAGTTATACAAATTATGTAGTGACTCATATAAAAACAGGGTATCTCACGATTTTAACAGTATTTCAGTTTACTGAAGTAAATATACACAATTATTTTGTTTTGTTATTGTTGGAGAGAACTCGTTTTAGATGAAGCTGTCAGCCGAAAGATGCCTGATATCGATAGAGCACGGAGACTAAGCATTGCTTTACTTATAAATTTTCTTCGGGAATATTGTGCGGAAGTTATAAGGTGGGTTGTTAAGTCACTCAAAACTTAATTTTTTTACACTGTGACTGTCAATAGATTCCTCTTTATCTTCTTATTCTTCTTTATCTATCTTATTTAAACCTTGTCAGTGGCTTCATCAGAATAAAAGCACTGCAGCAATATAGCTGTCCACTGCTTTAATCATTTATTTGTTATTACTTACATTAATTTTTGCTTTTATACGTGGTAGAGACACGCTGCAGCTAGCTGCTAGCATATTATTGTTATAGCACAAAGAAATCGGCTCGAATGGGAAAGCACCGCGCTCTCACAGTCTACCAGCGCAAAATAGCAGCTAATTGCTGCTGTGTTTCGTATGGTGAGTGTAGAAAGCCGGACACCCATTTTAGCGGTAAAGAGGCATTCCGTGATAGTTTCAGGGGTGACAAAGCATTCTGCGTTCTACCGTCTGCGTTTTAATTCTCGAAGAATTAAAACGCAGACGTTTTAATTCTTCGAGAATAGATGCAATCAGGTGGACTCTGCGCTCGTTTATAATATTTTGTTCTATGAGAAATCTCATTCCTTTGTATTTTGTTGTGTTGTTTAGTTTTGCGGATTCGAATATAGTTTCTCTCCTTTTTTCTTTCATTATATAATACAATTTTCATTAAGGAACTAATGTACACATACGTAATCACTGGGGATAATTGCTTGCGACAGACTTTCGTCAGGCATGCGAGAATAAATGTACACTGCATTTCTCTGAAGAAAGAAACCGATTTGAATTATCTCGTTAACTAAGGTAATTTTTTGTATATATTTCATATTTAAGTATATTAGTTAAGTGTTTTGCAGTGGTTAAGGCGAATGAAAGATTACTTTTTTTAAGACATAGTGTAGTATATAGTATATCTAACTTTTTTATAGGACAGGGCGCAAACGAGCATGCGGCTCACCTGATGTAAGTGTAAGTGTTGACCGCCGGGATTTACAGGTGAGCTGCGGGCCTTTCAAAAAGGAGTAAGCTTGTTTCTTGGAAGTCCCTAAATCGTAACGGTCCGGAAAAATCGCCGGAGATAAACAATTCCACAAAGAATTTATTTAGTAATATTGTAAGTAAACATAATTTATTTTACTCGGAATTCTATCATGACCACAACAATGAACCGGTGGCCAGACATTGAACCCCTTGCCAATACATCAAAAACGAATTTATAAGCTGAGACAGCTCAATACGACAAATTGTCGTCGGATAACGAGACAGGGCTTATCTCTGATCAGCCAATTGTAAATAAATTTATGTGCCACCAGATAACTCGCACACGACGCCCGCATCTTCCGACTTGATCACAACTGTGCACAACGACAACGTCTACTGCTTTAATTGTCTCGTTTAATGTATCATTCACTGCTGGTTTTATTTGTTTGGATGTTACAAAATAGTCTATTGAACACGCAATAGATAAAACATTTATGTTTTAAGGCAGTAATTTAAGTGTTTATACTTCATTGGCTGTTAGGAAGAAAAAAGAAAAGATTATTATCAGTTGATTGTTCGATGTCGGCTGACAACGCGAGTAGAATAGATAGCGAGTACACAATGGAATTAAGTTGTGACAAATCAAACATAGTTAATATTTTTTTAGTTCTCATCATTCGTTAGTGGAATATTTAATGGTGCTTGGTTTTGATTAGGAGTGTGATGCATTAATTTTAGCCGACTTCAAGAAACTAAGGTGGTTATCAGTGAGACTCTATTTTTGTATGTACATATGTTACATGTACATTATGTTGTCGCGTTATCTTTGTTAAATTAAAAAACGATATTAATGATTTTTTTAAACAAGGTATTACCTATACAAGGGAGAAAAAGTTCTACCCATAAGGATAGAAAACAGAGGATGAAATATAAATATAACTATATTTAAACGACAATGAGATTGTGATATTCCTTATTCCACTCAAAACGGCAAAAAATACTATTAAATAAAATTACAAGCTGACTTTAAAGAACTATTTGCATTATTGAATTCCTAATAATTTAATTCCTCCCTCCTCCTTCCACCATCGGACAACCAGACATTCGGCCAGTATCCACCCTTTCGTTATTGACTTACCACGCATACGAAGCAAAGGGTTTGCTTCATCGTTCATCATGCATACAGCAAAGGAATGGAATAAGTTGCCTCTGTCTTTCCATCCGATTACAGCGTGGGTGTGTTCAAGGCGAGAGTGAGTAGGCAGTGCGCCTCAACATCTTAGGCTACATCACCACTTACCATCAGCTACGATTGTAGTTAAGCGTTGGCTTAGAATTATGAAAAAAAACTAAAAAGAATAAAATATTTCATATTCTGAAGTCAAGGTTTTAATTCTGTACATTATTTCTTATGACCGCCTTTAGAATGTAAAATAATTTTGTTTTTTAATTCTTTGAAATAGGCTTTTACTTTTAATTAAAAGTTATATTTTTGTAAAATATATTTAACACTTCATTGGTATTTACATATTCTAGACTAATCATAAAATGGATACGGCTTTATTTTTTTTTTTTTATAGGATAAGGGTGACAAACGAGCACACAGTCCACCTTTTTTTATTAGCTTCAGAATTACGTGCAGTGGTTCCCTATTTCATAACAATAGCGCAGTATGCGTCGTTTGTTAATAAAATTATTTTAAACTTTTAATAATTTTATTGCTATTAAAAATTAAAAGGTGCTTTCATTTTCTTCTTTAGCCCTTAATAGATAAAGGACAAATGTACCATACAGCCTATATCGATTTTAGACTTTGTGTAATCGATTTATTTTGGTAATTTATATTTTTCATCAAAATTGAATGAAACGCTCATGAGGCGTGTACTTTTAGATTTTTTTTTTATGTAATAAGGGTGACAAGCGAGAACACAGTCCAGCTGATGTTAAGTGGTTGCTGCGGCCCATAGACATCTACATCTATCCTCTATTACAAATCAAAATGTAGATGCGTTGTCACCCGTGAGGACTGAGATGGAATGCCTCATTTCCAGTAAAAAGGGCCTCCGGCCACCTGCACTCACCAAGCGAAACGCAGAGGTAAACCTCTACTTCACGCTGGTTTTCTGTGAGGTCGTGGTACCACCTCGGTTCGAGCCGGCCCATCCGTGCGACAGCAAATCTGCCGCGTGGCTCTACCACTGTTAATTTTGTTGTTGTGTATTAGTTACAAAAAAGACATCTTTTATGTATGTAACTGCGTAGTGGTGGTGGAAGAATATCCATCATCCCACATCGTCCCGCGGGTGCCGTATGAGGCGACAGAGGGAAAAAAACCTGGATATGAGAAGTAGTGTCTTCCTAATAACAACTTAAATATAAAATACGGTTGCCAGCTGCTGTTATAACAAATACTTATTCCCCCTATGAGTATGAGGGAGGCCAATATTTAGCAGTAAACTTTTGAAAGGCTGTAACAGTAAAGGTAACACCATGCATATGGAAAAACATCATCATCATCATCATCATCATCTTGAAGAATCACAAGTTTTAATGAAACACAACTTCGTAGAAGTCTGCAAATGCGCAGGTACAGACTATCTGAAGCGATTGGCACCAAACGAGGTGTAAAGCCGGTATTTATTGAGTCCGATAACAACCGAGAGTGCTCCAAATCAAGCCAAATATCGCTTCGCTATAGATCGCAGAGGAATATTAATGGCCCGCCGTGCAGCATGGGGTGTGTGTGGGTAGATTTAATCATTCAGGGTTGTTGCAAATGGACTGAATAGAAATGCTTATGAAAATAAATACAAAATCTAAATGCTTTCAATTGTACAAAAAAACATTAGGTGGTGGAGCTATAATTCAGCTATATTTTAGTTGTAGCCCGAATGTGTCGGCTCGACCGAGGAATAATCACGTTCTCACAGAATATAAAATAGCAGCTTAGTACTGCTGTTTCGTATGGTGAATGAAGATTACCGGAAACCCTTTTTACTGGATACGAGACATTCCATCCTAGGTCTCAGGGTTAACTGAACTTTGATTCTTAATCGACGATAAATGTAGATATCTATGAGCTACAGCATTCATTTACCATCAGGTGGACTGTGTGCTCGTTTGTACACTTATTCTATAAAAAAAAGATCAGACCAGGATCAACGGCTTAACGTGCCTTATGTACACGGGCGTGAAACACCGCCATCTTCAAAACTCAATAACTGATTTAAACGAGAGTAACTCGCAACTCAATCTTTTATCTGAGTAGGCAACAGCATGCTGGGCCGACACAGTAAAATGGCCCTGCGAAACAATAAATCCCTATATAAGGTCTGTACACGACCAGTTATATTTGCTCACGCTAAACCCAAAATCCTTAACGAACTACAAATAGTTCAAAACACTTTTTGTCGTCGGGCTACGAATGCAGCATGGTACGTCCAAAATGCTAAACTCCATCGAGACTTAGAGCTCCCCACAGTCCAACAGTTCCTAAAATCACTCTCTAAGAACTTCTTCAAAGCCTCAGAGTCTCACTCAAATCATCTCATTCGTCAAGCAGCTTCCTATACAGCCCCACTAGAGATCTCTAATATTAGTAATATAATTATAGCACGAATAGGTCGACCAGGAAAGGACCACGCTCTCACAGAATACCAGCGTAAAGTAGCAGTTTAATACTGCTGCTGCTTCGTATGATGAGTGTAGAGAACCGGAGACCCTTTTTACTGGAAAAGAGGCATTCAATCTTAGTTCTCACGGGTGACAACGCATTTGTATTTTGGTTCTTTATTGAGAATAGATATAGTTGTCTATGGGTCACAGTAACCACTTACCATCAAGTGGACACAGTGCGCTCGTTTGTCACCCTATACAATAAAAATAAATAAAAGAATGGGACGAGAATAACAGCGATGTTTTGCATAATTAATTTATTTTGTGATATATTGTTTTTAATTCTAATGCGTCTATGGATATTTTATATCATAAAATCGTTACTATAGTTCGGCCGTTCAGAGAATGCGTTCCTGACACGTCGCGATTGAACTTTGTAATGGCGTGGCAGTTACGATAAAAATATTTTTGCTGTTTTTTTACCGTTTTAACAATTGATGAGCATTAAAACAACATTATTATATCAATAAACAATGAATGTTATAATTTTGTGCCAAACTGAGTGTCAAATAACTTGGTAAACAATATTTTTCTAAATCTATACTGCGCTATTACAAGGTTATGTCAGCGCTTTATATTTGTAGTGGTGTGCTAACAATAACAGGCAATAGCAGTATCGTAATCTGTTCTTATACAGTTATACTTTATAAAATAATACGTTGTGTTATTCTTTTTAAGAATTTGAAAAGAATGGACTATAAGATAACTTTTATTAAATATAAAAATAAAACTACGACCAAACCGAACGCGCGAAAGAAAGTAGCATTTTTATATTTAGGTTGAAAGTGGTAACCCCAAATGGCGTTATGGGCCGCCATTTTGTGACGCTATAACAGTCGTCTGTTGTCGTTTCGTGCGCATAGACCATGTTCTTCAAGTGTTTTCGATCTGTTTTTATTTGATTACCCGGCTTTCGTTTAATGGACTGTTTCTGCTTTTCAAACTGACATCGGCGCTAAATCGGACTTCGATTGTGTTTTGTATTGTGTTCTTTTTACTTTTGGTGCATAATAATGTCTAAACGTGGACAAACATTGAAAAGTGGAGCCCGTGAGTTAATCATCAAGCTGCAAGATTACTTTGAGCGGGAGCGGCAAAATGGCGGACCCCTGTAACCTGTCGAACAAGTACAAGAACGCGTCTCTCAGGCGCTTGGAGTTAGCAAAGGAACGATAACAAATATTAATAAAGAAAAGTTCGGCTCTACTGGCACGGATTATAATATTTTACGTATTCCGAAGAAGAAACGTAGAACTAAACCCGTGACAGATATTGACACCTTTGACGCCGATGCAATCAGAAATCATATATATGGTTACTATTCCAGAAATGAATATCTCAACAGGAAGAAGCTTTTGGCATCGTTAAGAGAAGCTGGACTGTTTAGCGGGGGTAAAACTGCTTTAACCAAAATCTTAAAAGATATTGGTTTTTCGTATAAAAAACAGACAAAAGAAAAATTTTATTAGAACGATACGACATAATTTTTAAACGGATAAGTTTTTTGAGAGAAGCAAAAAATATTGATAACTGGGATAATGTCGTGTTCATTGACGAGACATGGCTAAACGCCATTCACACGGTTTCCCGTTCTTGGACGGATGATACACAAGCGTCGACGTCGAAAGTATCAATGGGTAAGGGGGCCCGTCTGATAATATGCCACACAGGTTCTGCAAAATACGGCTTTGTGGAGAACGCGTTACTGGCATTTCAATCAAAATCCACAAATGACTGCCACGAGGAAACGAATGCCACTACATTTAAAGAGTGGTTCCAGAACGTGCTTTTGCCCAGTCTACCAGAGCCTTCTGTAATATTCATGGATAGTGTCTCCTATCACTCGGTTCAAATACAGAAACCACCTACCCAAGCTAATAAAAAAGAAGAAATGGTGGCTTGGTTACAAGCAAAAGGCATTGATGTAAATATTCAGATGCTAAAACCAGAGCTAATTAAATTAGTTAAAGAAAATAAAGCGGCAAATGTGCGATACGAAATCGATGAACTGGCTCAGGGGTACGGTCATCGCGTTCTAATAATTCCACCGTATCATTGCCAATATAACGTGATTGAGCTAATCTGGGCTCAAATAAAAGGTTACGTTACCCGCCACAATACTACCCCGCCATTCAGCACGAAACAGATGATGACCCTATTAAAAGTAACCTGCGGGGAAGTCACAAGAGATGACTGGGCAAAGGTTGTTGAGAAGACTAAAAACCTGATTGTGGAACATTTTGACCGAGATATCAGGATTGATTCTGTTATTGATAATAATATAATTATACATGTAGGCGAAGATGATGATGAAGACACCACCTCCTCAAGCGAATCGGAGTCTGATTAATATTCTGTACGCACATTCAAGTCAATATACGTTATTGCATAGAAATACAGATTGTAACTTTGTAACAAAGAATAAATAAAACAATTTTATTATATTAATATTACCCTTTTTTGGTTTCCACTTAAATTACTAAAATATAAATTTTAAATGATTCCGACAATTTAAAACGAAAATAATCTTAAAAATAACGCGGCGGTTCATTTTGGAGGAACGGTAACGAACTCAGTGTTATGTTGTGCCCATCACTAGTCGTGACTAACTGATAGGTGTCAAGAACGCATTTTCTGAACGGCCGAACTATAAGAAGTTCATTTATTTAAATAATACCCGTTCTCGCGTGGAATTTGTACTTTTGTTATGATAATAGATGATGATTTTTTGTAATTTTAACTGTCGCAAAGATCTAGAAAGACACTTATCGGCATATAAACATTCAGTTAGTCAATCAATCAAACAAACTAACAAACGAACAAGTATAAGAGCCCACAAACGAAATAATAGATTGATTTACAAACGAACCAAGGAATTGGATAAATTATACGATTGTGTTTCATACTGTAAATAAACAACAAAAGGACCACAATAACGTATTTGCTTCCGAATTTCTATAGTTTATTTAAATATTTGGGAGTATTTATTAACAATTTATATGCAATAAAATGTTACTGTAAATAATCGTTAATATTCCACTGTTTATACAATTAACATAAAGTTATTGAAGTTTAAGCGCCACACCAAAGCTACTATCTGGTTTCTGTATGGCCGCATTACTATTCATTAATGCAACAATAATATTTAATAGCCTGTTTAGTAATTGTGTTTAACATAATGAAGTGCCACATAATAGTTAATCTATTTAAGTACGTGGTAGAGCCATGCCGCAGCTATATAATGGCACAAATTGGTCAGCTTGACAGAGAAAAGACCACGTTTTCACAGAATACCAGCGTAAAATAGCAGCTCAATGCTGCTGTGTTTCGTACTATGGTGATTGTACAGACCGGATACACTTTTTACTGGAAACGAGTCGTTCCATATTAGTGCACAGAGGTGATATCGAATCTGCATCGTGATTCTTAATTGAGGTTGTAGATGTCTATGAACCACAGCATCCACTTAGCTGGACCGTAAGCTCGTCTGTCACCTTTATTCTATAAAATAGCTTTTTATGACATTTCAGACATACATTTCGACCATTTGCTTGATCTTTAATGTTAAGGACTAAAATTGTAAGTAATGTAATAACCTATATATCCATCCTCCCTCCTCTAATTTCTGAAAGTGTTGTGGAGCAGCTAGGCCTATATCAATTCATGTTGGCGGATTTCACTATAGAACAATATGTTACATCGTTTAATTACGATTTCTGAGATATGATTGAAATACACTAAACGACTCACCCACACCAATAAACAAATGCGTACCCACACTTCAAAGTAATAATTATAAGTTTTGATAGAATGAACCTATTTTAATAAAACAAAGACTCAATGTTACTCGAAGATACGCTTTATGACGTTCTTAACGAATGAAAATAATAAAAATATGAAAAATATTAGTACTTAATACGTGATACGTTCATAAATAAACAGACAAACAAACAGACAATTCTAAAAATGAAACAAAGGTAATTAGTGCCTCTAAATCGTTTTTGTCACTGAAATATAAAATGTACAGACATCTGCAATTTAAAATTTTAATATATGTATAAATGTTAAAAATTAATTAACTAACGCCTAGCCTTTAGCAGTCAGCCACCGCAAAGTTTACTTAATATGTCTTATTACCGACAGTGGTGTGTCTTTTCTAGTACAGTGGAAACGGGGATAGTGCACGCAATTGAGAGAGGGCGAGAGGTGCTCTTCAAAAAATACATTATTTTATTCTATTGCTCAGATCTTAGTTAGTTAATTTTTAATATTCTTTAACTTCTTTGATTTAAAAATATTAAAAATTGAAGAGACCTGCATGCATCGACGGTTCCGTGGCGCAGAGGCTTAGCATTGACTTGCAGCGCTAAGAACTGCGGGTTCGAATTCCGCTCGGAACAAGTATTTGTATGGCCTACAAATAATTGGTCGGGTCTGGCTGTTTGTCCTTGTAAAATCTATGTACATATGTAAACTGCCCTTGTGATACAGGAGAAAATCCTAGTGTGGAGGTAAAGTTTCTTAAAAAAGAACAAAGAAAAAAAATTTATGGCGGCAGGATCAAATCTTGGTTGCTCGCTTACTATGAAATGATGATGTTATAAAAATAAATTTACTGTAATAAAAATCAATTCGAAACTTGAACACAACCCTCACGCGGTGGTCATAGCTTGAATTTTGGCACGAATACACAACCCGGGGGCACGGCGCTGTGTCACACGCCAGGCTTTGTTCTTATTTATGATGAAATGAGCTCCAGATAACGACCCTATTGCCCACCTCCGACTATAAGTCACTTTTGTTACCCTGGGGCTTTGGGACTATTGGAAGGTGAAGTTTGTATTTTATTTATTCATTTATTTATAAATTTATTGTGTCCACATATGTAGCAAGGAAGAGCGGACTTCATACAATTTGACACATTAAACCCAGTTAACTAATGGTGAGGTCACATTAGGGGCAAGTGTTTTAATAACAAACGCACACATGCACACGTACATGCATACGCTCGCATCTAGTTACAACTCAGTCCCGTTTTTCACAACGACAATCAATGGTCTACTTTTTATATGTGATAGAACCATATTGAAGTTATATTATGATTGTAGCACGAATAAATCGGCACAAACGAAATAGGACCACATTATCTCAGGATACCAGCGTAAAATAGTAGATTAATGCTGCTGTGTTTCGTATGGTGAGTGTAGAGAACAAGAAACCCTTTTTACTGGAAATGAGGCATTCGATCTTAGTTTTCAGAGACGCCAACGCATTGCCAACGCATCTGCATTTTGATTCTTAACCGAGGATTGAAGTAGATTTTTACAGGCCACGGCGTTTACTTACTATCCGATGAACTATGTGCTCTTTTTTTCGTCCATAACCTTAAAAGAAAACTTTCGCAGTCAGTCTTGGTCTCTTTTGGTCTCTCTAAACACATGCGGTGTTTAAAGGGTAATACGTCGATCCAGCTCCTATGATGAAATTAATTTGTATCGCTTTCCTTACAAAACCTTTATGCAGTGTATCGTCAAACAATTTATAACCTAAACCCTAGCGCTTAAGGATAGATTCAGATCATTACAATTCAGTGCTAGTAGTCTAAAGTCGCTATTAACCAATGGCAACTGAAAACGGCCAGTACAAGCTGATCTGTAGTTTATTTCTTCATTTTGTCTCTGTAATCGGATTGAGGTAGTATTGGGAGAGGTACGGTGGGTCATGTAATACTGGGTGTGTGCAATTAAGCTGTAATTGTATGTAATTTGTGCGCATGAGATGAGACGTGCCAAAGCTTCGTTAGCACCGTGCGGAATTCTGAGGTCCATTGTTGGCGGACACATGTCTCAATTTTACGTCAATACTGCATCGTGCTGATCCATCGTATATATAAAATACAATTTTATACTTCAATTTCGAGAGGAGAGTGACATTATGGATATAATGATATGCTCAGGGTTTTTCTGCTTCATAGATTTAGAAATAAGGATATCCTCAGTAGATCTAGAGTAACTGGATTAGAAGCTGAAGTGGCAATGAGCCGGCCATATAGCTCAAAGAACCGACAACCGATGAGGAACAAAGTTTTTTGAATGGCAATTTTGCAATGTGTTGGAGGGCCCCCACTAGATGGCGTTACGACCTGGTAAAATATTCAAGAAGTTAATGAAGAAGCTAGCCTATGTTCAGCAATATACTTATGAAGGGATGTAATGGGGATGATGAATTCAATTTCTATTCTAGATTCGTGTGCTAATAAAGGATAATATTTTCATTATTGATGCTATAGTTGAGATCTTTTAGCTACGAGTCAGCCTTAACCTAAAATAATTAAAAATTTTGTACAGCCGACTTCAATATAAGTTATTTAAGAATAAGTCAAAAACTATTGGTCTGACCTTGATCTTTCATATGGGACCACAAGAGAATTATCAGCTTTCATATAAAAAAAGAATCATCGAAATCGGTTCACCCAGTACAAAGTTATGAGATACACTCGAATTGAGTACCGTCTCCTTTCTGGAAGTTGGCAGAATAGTTAAAGTTACAGCCTATATACGTTCCACTGCTGGGCACAGGCTTCTTCTCATTTCTGATAGGGTTTTAGGGAATATATATTTAGGGAAATGTCCACACCGCGCTGCCCTAATGCGTGTTGGTGAATTTCACATGTCTTGGAATTTTTTTTCTTATTTCACACTCATTCTCCTCACGTTGTTTTCCTTCACCGCCGAGCACGTGGTAAATCAGCACTTAAAATTGCAATTAACAATTTCATTGGTGCCGGCGGGGATCGAACCCGGGTTGCTCGCGTACTGTGAAACTTACAGCGAGCGCTAAACTACCACGGCTCTGAGCTACCAGGCTTAACCTATACCACCTCCTTATCTATTATCGACTAAGCAGCACCCACAGTTGTGTTCCGGATAGAAGATATGAGAACCAGTATAATAACAGACTATAAAGCATTTTATCTTAGTTGTCATTTGTGAAAGCGCACCTGTGGCGTTCATTATTTAAATTTGGTTAACGGTATCTAGGTGATTACCGTGGGTGGTGGGTTACCGTGTAGTGAGAAGTGTGGATAAAAAATGTTGATCCACACCTCCAATATTTTTAAAAGACGTATACAAAGTCACCACATACGGTGGAATAGACGGGTAAGAAAAATCACCTGTATGGGAGGTAACAAAATAAAAATGTTTTTCAAGATTTTATTTCACAAATTTGAAGGCGTGATTAGTATATATATATAACTATGCTAAATAAAAGCGTTGTAGCAATTCGGGTCTCCGAGTAAAATCGCGGACGGACAGACGGACAAGGCGAAACTATACAGGTTCCTTAAACTATGGATCGGAAGGATCCGAACAGAGAGTGTATTACGGCCGCGAATTGAGTAATACCTCAATTTGCGTTAACACGATGTCAAGTTCTTTATAGATAAGAACTTGTTGACCGAATAACCTTACTCAAATGTGTGTTTTAACATATTTAATTGTGCTTCCCCAGCATTCCCTAAAGTAGGAAGCACTAGGCGAAGTAAACTTCCAAGCAATCCTATTCTCAGCCAGTTCCCGATCCCAATAAAAAAAGTAAAGTAAAGTCACAGACTATTTCTGTCCCACTACTGGGCACAGGCCTCCTTTCATTTTTGGGAGGGTTTTAGGGCAAGAAAATGTCCGCCGCGCTGCCCCAATGCGTGTTGGCGAACTTCACATGTCTTCGAAATATTTTTCTTCTTATTTCTCAGACATGCAGGTTTCCTCACGATGTTTTCCTTCACCGCCGAGCACGTGGTAAATCAGCACTTAAAATTGCAATTAACAATTTCATTGGTGCTGGCGGGGATCGAACCAGGGTTGCTCGCGTACTGTGTAGTTTACAGCGAGCTTAATTACGCACAGATAGGTCCATCTCCTGTATCAGATTTCTTTTGTCGCCTCTTCTGATACCCAAGAGACGATATGAGACCACCCCTGAT
Source organism: Parnassius glacialis (assembly GCA_033319125.1). NCBI lineage: Eukaryota > Metazoa > Arthropoda > Insecta > Lepidoptera > Papilionidae > Parnassius > Parnassius glacialis. Next base: position 48,291,234 of record JAVANC010000019.1, on the reverse strand, counting down.
GTATAGCATATTTAATTTAAAAAAAATTATATCAAAACAAAAACGTTAAATTCACTTTACAATTGACGAAAATATCATACATACAAAAAAAAATAACATACAGTCGAATTGTAAACCTCGTCCTTTTTTCAAATCATCTAAAAATATGTAATACAATGTGTATCAGTACTGCGCCGGGAAGCAAACCTAGAACCTGCGACGTATCAGCAATGTGATCGCTAGGCACAACAGTCTGCAATGCGCTTATTTTACTATAATCCTGATAAAATTTAGGAATTCCAGCGGTGTTGAAAATATTCCAAATTTGGTCGGAGCGTCGTTAGGCGCGGCAGGCGGGCGTCGATAAAGTTTACCCTAGTCATTAGCCGCTTAATGAGACACCTTTCAGTGTGATTGTGCTTACGATGTTTCGGTCAGTATATCCCGGCCCATCTGACCTCTCCGTGTGGAGGAGCTAACTATAGGTAGGTAGGCTTATTTGTATGTTGGAGATACAAGAATGAGAGTAGAACGTTGATGTCAAGAGTTTGGTACGTAAATATTTTTAGGACAACAATTGTTCATTTATAGTATAGTGGTTTTGGCTATAGTAATTTATAATATGAATGTATTCATTTGTATAATCTATGTATAGTATGTTTATATTTTATATGTCTATGTGTATGTAGATATATGTGCATTTGTATAAGTAGTGTAATAATATCCAATACCTCATATCATTCTGTTTGTTTCGTAAGAGGTGACAGAGGGAAACAAATCAGAAGATGGGCAGCAGCGTTTTCCTGATAACAATTGGCAATTATGGCAAATATTCCTTATGAAGACTTTAGTAGCATGTCACGGTATCGGTATTATTTTTATTTACACTATCGACCGGCTCCGCTTCGCCTGGGTAATATTTATTAATGGGCGCGTTATTTAGATTTAAGATTACCACCAAAAGGCCAAGTGAAACGGTTAGCCGTTGTGCTGGCGAGTCATCGTATCTTATTATTGCGATCGTCAATCCACTTTCCAAGCGCTACAATTCAGAAAAAAATCTTTTCCACAACTAAAGACGCCCATTTTCAGCAATAGAAAAAAAAGAATCTAGTCAGATTGGCAAAAACAAGACAGTCATTAATTTTAGCATGTACTGTATTGTAACTTATTAGTGCACTGCTGAACATAGGCCTGCCCAAAGGAATGCCACAAAGCACGGACCTAAGCTATCTGCATCCGTCGAATTCCTGCATGTCTTACCAGATCGTCACTCGATCTAGGGGGAGGGGGGGGGGGGGGGGGCTACTCTTAGCTTACCAGTACAAGGCTACCACTCGAGAACTTTCTTCCGACTTAAGCGATTAAAATTGTTTAATTACATGCACGGATCGGCTAAGCATATTTATAAATTTAACTACAATATATTATACATCTTTGTTTTTTAAAACGCGATTTTTATTAATTGCGACAGCTACATAATTGGATTTTATTAATTATACAGACGAGACTTTAATGGCTTCTTGGAACACGAGAACACAGATGTTTATAGCTAATACCTTGAAATACCATGCGAAAATTTATTCGCACTATTCCAAACCCGACATGTGTAGAACGACCCTAACGTGAATTACCTCTCGTCTCGGCAACGGGCCAACCGGTTTTGTTCCAAAAAATATTAAATTCTCTCGGATTAAGTGCACATTCTATAGTTTCGGACACAGTTCATCGAAAATCGAGTTAAAGGCTTAACATTTTTATTCGCAACGGCACAATGAAACGAATCACAACAAACGGTGTCCCATTAAAACGTTCGCCGAACCCTTGCTTTATCGTCACCATCCCCGGCTGCCCTTTGACAAAGTTCTATTAGCGTAAAGACCCTATCTTTTTGTCGTGACTTTTGCAAATTAAGCTCATTAAGAAGAGCGGGCACTCTTATCAACTCAGTCTGCATTCTTCAACAACTTATTTCCTAGTTGGGTTGCCGGGCCGGTGGGAGTTTGGTGACGACATAGTATAACTGACAGACGTACAGACATTTCATATATTTAATTTTCCTAATTAATATTATTGCTGGTCCCGACGGAAAATCAGTGATGCGGTAACTATGTTACTGTAGTAATATACTAAGTCAGTGGCCTTTTGGTTGCATTTTTTTTAAATTATTTTGTTAACTTTTTTTTCCTTTTTCCTAAGAGTAAGTTTCAGAAATGAATAAATATATTCTTTCTTTTTTATTTATGTCTTTCTATATATTTTGAATGTAAAAAAGTGCAGTTCCATCGTGCTGGTAGTTAAAATATTAGTAACAATAATAAGAATATCCTTTCATTAATTCTCCGAAAACACACAATAAGTATGACGGCTTTAAACAAGCCTAAATTGAATACAATGTTTTGCATTTGACTTTTTTTTATAGAATAAGAGTGACAAACGAGCACACAGTCCACCTAATGGTAAATGGATGCTGTGGCCCATAGACATCTACATCTATCCCCTGAAGACTAAGAGTCTCCGCTTCTCTACACTCACTATACGAAACACAGAATCAATAAGCTGCTGTTTTACGCTGGTATTCTGTGAGAGCGTGGTCCTGCCCCGGTCGAACCAACCCATTCGTGCTACAACTATAATATAGCTGCAGCGTGGCTCTACCTCGTACAGAACTGACTTTGATGGAGATGTGATTTATATTATGTATTTAGCTATACCCCGCGACTTTGCCCGCATGGAATTTGCTACGATTTCATGGGTTTTAATTTTTTTCTTTTTCTAAAATAAAAGTATCCTAAGTTACTTCTTTTAACATTAGCTATCTGCCATTGATGTCCTGTCAAATTGATTCAGCCGTTTAAGAGATTAGTCAGAACAAACAAACAGACAGACAAACATTTTGAAAATGTTTGTTTTGGTATTAGTACGGTATATACTTTCATATGCATATGTATAGATATTTGTATAGAAAAAGACTAGCTGCAACGTACACTGTGGTGACGTTTTATTCGATAAACTAATGTCTTTTTTTACGCATAAAAAATGGCAATCGAAATTGAAATTAAAAACAGTACAATTTTGAAAAACGAAAACAATTTACATGAGGAAGTTAACTAAATATTTCATTGTCACTTGTATTATTAATAACTAGTGACTCCGGCTTTTCCTGGATAAGATCTATTAATATTGAATTATTTAGATTGACGATAATAGTAAAAGACTAATTATCTCCAAGCTTTTCAGATAAAATATAGCCTAGATCCTGGCACTGCTCTCTATCTGTGCATAAAGTTTCATCACAATCTGTTTTCCACCATTCCGAAGATTAGCCCGGACAGACAGACCTGAGAGTGAGAAAGACGGACAAAATAAAAAAAATGTTAAATACACAAATAAGCTCACTAAAAGGCAGTTATTTTGATATTACAGACAGCCACTTAAATTATATTTATATTTAAGTAGGTATATAGATTTATGTTTCTTTTTTTGCTTTAAAATTCAACCTTACCTCCACACACTAAGATTTTCTCTTGTATCGTGGAGACAGTATACATTCATAAATTTCACAAGGAAAAACATCCAGACCCGGAACAATTATTTATAGGCTTAAATTGTTTAAATATCCTATATATATATATATATAAATATATATATATATATATATATATATATATATATATATATATATATATATATATATATATATATATATATATATATATATTATAGTTCCGTGCCGGATTCGAACCCCAGGGCCTAAGTGCTGCAACTCATTTCAAAGCCACTGCGCCATGGAATCGTCAATTCAGTTTTGAACAATATGTCAATTTCATTAAAACAGTGATGACTTTACCCCGGAGGAAGAGATTTAACTGCGAATAATATTGCGAAATGAAATAATTCATTACGTGACCGACGCGAACATTTCCTTCCTCAAAGTGGAATTTGCAAGGATACTTTAGCAGAATTCGCACCATTCACAAATCTCTCGGTTGCCAGAGAGATGTGTAAGGAAGGAGAGCTTCATAAAAGAAATGTAGCCAGTGATGGGAACGTTTCAGAACTATATAATAGACCATTTTTCAAACTCAGGTCTCACTTTGGCTGGTACCTGCAATGTAAATTTACTGTCAGTGATATAGGAAATGCCTTACAATGAAAAAATTTGCAAGTTTATACATTATTATTGTGTAATTTTAACGATTGTAAATTGAACTTAAAAAAAAGAAAATCCCTGTAGGTTTCTTGCTGGTTCTTTCCAAGACAAAGGTAATTTCCGAACCAGTGTTAAATTTAACATAAAGAGTGACTTTCCCTGCCTTACCTTAACAGCCTATCAGAATTCCACTCCATAGATTGACCCATAGAAGGGACATTCGCCACAGTCGCCACGCTTGGAAAGCGGGTTGGCAACCGCAGTTTTTTAGTTTTATTCAGCTGTTATCAGTAATATGCTGCTGCCCATCTGTTTCGGTTTCTTCCGTTAACTCTTACGACACCCACGCGATGATACGGAGCAGTGGTTACCAGAGCGACTTTCAATAAGTGTTATTTCTGATCTATATTGAATGAACAAGTTTCACTTGTTATTTTTACACGTGGGACTTATTCGTTAAACCATTAATAAGAAATTATAATTGGTTTAACGAATTTGTAAAACATTTCAAATACCTAGGCGTAACAATATATAGAAATATAAACTGGGGTAGCCATATAGAAGAGGCGTGTAATAAATTAAGAGGCACATTAAGTAAATTCCATTTTTTGAAGAAAGTAACATCTAAAGCCGTACTGTATGTTGCTTATTACGCACTAGTTGAGATATGCGACATGTGATAAGTATTATTCAATCTTATGTATCGCATTGAGTAGCTATATGCCCATAATAAGAACACGCGCAGATCCCGTAAAGTAATAAGATTGCAATATAAATGTGCTAATTATTATGGCAAAGGAACGTTCCAGCACTAAATAATCGAAAATTTACAACAGTTTACCGGCAGAATGCCTTACACATAAAACAAAAACACAGTTTAAAAATGACTTGAAATGTTCATACTAATAAATAGTAAATAATACAATGGACTCATTGTAAACATTATTTTATGGTATCTTACAATAGCACCAAAAAGTGGTATTATTTTGGTAAGTAAAAGGAAGGGAGCACAAATTAAAAATGTATCTGAAAGCTTCGAAAAAAAATACAAAAATAAATATAATATTAATTATATAAATTCAACATTTTCTTTTAACGTGAATTATTCTCTCCATGATAAAATCAAAATAAACTTATTTGCCCTTTCAATAGAAATTTATTGAATTCTCTATCAAAAGAATAATCGACATCAAAGATTAACTCAGTCAAAAGCGAGTTCAATTGCTAGAAACATGCGAAAGAAACTGGCAATAAATGTGATATTAAAAAACATGCAAGATTAAAAAGTTATTGAAACAAATCTCTGTATTTTTAAATCATTCAATAATACAAAAAGAACAAATGAAACGTTGCATTAAGTTGCTGGTAAAAAAGTTTTTCTTCACAATTTTATAAGTAAGCTATTAATTACTACAAATACACTCTTATTCACACATTTACTGAATATTTCTAGAATTTACAAATCCTGTCATGATTTGATTAGATCTTTAGAGACTTGTTTGGTACGGTGGTCATCAATTTAATCTCACCAGCAGACAACATCAAAGAATTTGGGACCAATGAAATAAAACAACATAAAAAATTATAAAATTCAAAAGTGTCACTATATTTTGAATAAATTAAACACATAATATAATATAACTATGTTTTCTGAGAACTTAGAATAATTTACAGATAGATTTGATCACACAAAATATTTTAACATGTCGGAGCGGGGACACCGAATGATAAATTACCCCATTATAAGTGATTGTCCTTGTGTCACCTCGAATTTAGAGATTTTATATATATAATCTTAAATATCATACCGTATTCTTTGAAAATAATAAAAGATAGCTAGTAATGCAAATCTAAATTTAAAATAAAAAAGAAGCAACTTTCTTTAACGCTTCAAAACATAATATTTGTATAACATATTGTATATTTTATACATAAATATTGCAGCAAAATCTATATGTTTCATTATTGTACCCTTAGTTAAAATTATAAATAACACAAAAATAAAATAGGTATACATTTTTGTGGGATAAGGGTGACAGGAGGAGATATCGAGCTCACAGTCCACCTAAATTAATGGTAAGTGGACGCTGTGGCCCATAGACATCTACATCTATCCTCGAATATTAATCAAAATACAGAAAAATAACATTCAAAAGACAGCAGCTGAAGCACATGAAGCTGCCATTTTGTTCGTGTAGTGTATATTTTCTTTGATTTTACGCTAGTATTCTGTGAGAACATGCTCTTTCCCCGGTTGTGCAGACTCATTTGTGCAGCAACCATAAAACATATAAAAATAGAACAGATGTTTCGGGTATAAATTTACAAAATAAAAGAACCACAAGAACTCAAAGGAATAATTGATGCCAAAGGAAAAAAATATTTTAAGATCAAACGGATTATAATATTTTATATTATAGTATTGTAGATTTCTTAAGAAAAGACTAGGTTTTCGTTATCGTAAGTTATCTAAAGAATCTGTTTAAAAAAAGTTAATCCCAAGAAAGCCTTTGAAAAACATATAATATATCAGGCAGGAATGCTACCAACCTCACATAACCTGGTGCAGAGAATAAGATAATCTCAGTGGTGTTGGTCGCAAATAGGATTATCACTACCTTTGTACCGAAACAGCATAATTACTTGAGACTATGCGCTTTAGATTCTAGCGCCTAAGAAACGGAAGCCAATTGTAATGAACAATGCAGACTTAGCCTACCGCTTTCGCTTCTTAATTGGAGTTGAAATGTTTTACAATCAGGCTAACTTTAAGTGCATTTTAAGTAACAAGCAGTCGACAGTGTTTCTAGCTTGTGAAATTAAGCGTGGGCGAATCTACTAGAGAACATACTAGAGAACTACAGTAAATATAGTATCTGTTTTCAAATATGTTGATGACGTTAGAGAAACAAGTGATCAGCGACTCCATGTAACGGTAAATCACTTTTGTAGGTCATGGAGACCTGCACGAAGAAAGCTACACCTAATCACTCCTGAGGACTAAGATGGAATGTCTTACATCATACCATAATAATTATACCGGATTCCCATTTCTATAAATTCTAACACACTAATACAGGGAAATCTACACAGATGGGATAGGTAAATTTAAAAAAATACCTCCCGCTTAGACACTTTTTCTAGAAAACAGAATAAAAGGTAATTTAACATAGATTTTAAATACCCAGTTACGAATTGCCATCAATTCTTTACCTAAAATATTTTTGGAAACACACACACAATACGACAACTTTAGCATTCACAATTTGAAGTTTAACTTCTTATGGAAGTGAAAACTTCTTTAGCGGCATTGTGCACTTTTTTTGTAATGGGTAAAAAATGTTAAACTTGCATCAGGTCATGTGTCCTGATCAAAAATTCTAAGACGGACGGAGAGTCGACAGCCGGCGCGGCGTAGGAGAGGAAGTAAGTTAGGTTTAATTAATTTTCATTTATTAATGAATATAATTTTATTATTAACATTAGGTTTCGATCGTGTCTACTGTACTGCTTGACGAAATTATTAATATAGATACATATGTACTTACACATTATAGATGTAATATTTGTAATATGTTTATACTGTATAGCATTAACCTATATTTTCATAACATCACAATAAGCACATGTGCGGTGTAGGTTTACCAAAAAAATAATTTCGAATGAAAATAAATGAAATATGATAATAACAAATAATCTCCGCCATTCCAAAATATCAAAAATACACAACGTTAATATTCAAGTTTTCACTTCTGCCGGCACTCCCGGAGTGCAACCCGTCGTTTTTTTTCAACAAAGGCCACTATCAACTTCACTGTATTTTTCAATGTGTGTAGCACAATATTACGATGGTTGGTGAGCACAGAAAAACAACTATTATACACTTTAGTCAGATGAAGAGCTATACGGATATATTTCTCAACAGTTCAATTAAAATAAGAATAAAAATGACAAATATCGTAAGACAAGGACTGTCAAGGACTGTCTGTCACATCACTAGAAGCTGGCGATAAAAACCAAATGTTTTCCTCTTCCTATAAGATTATAAAACTTGTTTACGAGCCGCCGCTGTCTCAGGATGGTATAAAAGCGTCTTTCACACGAAATATGAATATATCGGATTCCTTCAAAGGACTCCGGGTTCCGGAGTTTCTTTTTACACGTCATTGCAGAAAATAAACGTCTTATGTTTTTTTATTTTCCTTCCACACCTCATTTCGTTACAAAATAAGTCGAAAAAACATAGTGATAGCAATAGTGTATGTTTTAAATTGTGTATTTTGCATTACATGAGAATATTTTTTTATAATCAGTTTTAATTTAGGATTTTTAAGACTTATTTAATTTTATGTTTTATTTTTATAGAATAAGGGTGACAAATATTTACACAGTCCAACTGAAGGTCAATGTGTGTATCCACAGTTAAGCAGTATTAAGCTGTATTAAACTTATATTTCACTCTGGTATTCTGTGGGAGGGTAGTCCATCCCCGGTTGAGCCGATCCATTCGTACTACAACCATAATTCGGCTGCAGCGTGGCTCTCCTACGTATAGTTTATATTACCTTACATTAGTAACTATACAGAACATGTACAGCTTAAACCTAGCTCAAAAGTCGTGTAATATTTTTAGCAGCTTAACGCTGCTGTGATTCGTATGGTGAGTGTAGAGAACTGGAGACCCTTTTTACTGGAAACGAGGCTTTCCATCTTAGTCCTCACGGGTGACAACGCATCTGCATTTTAATTCGCAAACGAAGATAGATGTAGATGTCTATAGGCCAAAGCAACCACTTACCATCAGGTGGACTGTGTGCTAGTTTGTCAGCCTATACTATAAAAAAAAAATCCGCGCAATAGTTGAGATAAAATATTTTACAACTGGCAAACATCATGTCTGTTGATGTCCAGCGAAACATTTTTCTACCAAATAAATGGTGTACATCTTCTATTTTATCGCACACCACACAACTAGGTTAAATCTACATCAAATAATCCAAAGGTTCTTTTTGAGCCCAATACAAATGGTAATGTGTGTGATTGGTACAACATTTAAAAAAAAACTATTATAGTAAACTGGCTAAAGATTATATGAAACTCTAACAGAATCATGAAATCTCAATAAAATTGTAAAATAAAAATATATTCATGAAAAAATCGTTTTTACAGTTTGTATGACAAAAAATATTTCACTATGTTGTACGGTATAACAGAGACTTTTAGTAAGTAAATAGAGATGTCATTATGTGGAACGTTCTTTAAAACAATTTTTCTGTTAGTAACATATTATGCTTAGTTTTGAATCCATCTAAAAATATTGTATGTTAAAACATTACCCCCACATTAAGATTTGTTGTTTATCTTGGAGACATTTGTGGGCCATACAAACAGTTCCATCCGCAATTCGAACCCACGGCATGCAGAAACAGGACAGCACATAACCTTGGTTGTATACTATCACTGCAATCATCATCTCACCCAAAATGTCATTAATACCAGACCTGTGATGAGCAGCACCGTTAAAGGTGCGACTCCCTCCAGGGTAGACTGTCCAGGATCAGACTATTAGGTTCTGTGAGCTTCATGAAGAAGAAGAAGAGCCATTATTTAAGCGAATTATTTTTTTATTACAGCAGTAACAGGCACATAAAATAACATAATATCAATCTAGGTTATAAAATAATAATGTCGTCGTTATAATAAAATCATATATTTGGTTTATTTTTAGTCATAATTTATTTTATTTGAATTTATTTCTTCACAACCGTAGTTGACAATTTTTACAAAAAATAATGTTGTCAAATATATATTAATCTAGGTAATAAATATTTATATATCAAAAGTAATAAAACAATGTGTTCACTTTTTACTTTATTTAACTATAATATTATAACAAACATTTTATTTTTGTGATTTGGGGTTTAAGAACTATTATCGTAATTCGTATTCTTGTTTTGTTTATTAGCATTTAGTTTTATACACTATACTGTAGTTTTTTTATTAGTATTTTTCCATTTTATTTTTATGGACAATACGTGCTTAGTGACTTCTTGTTAATGGCAGAATATCGGCGCTGTGGTTACTACACTTCAGTATAATGCCGAGTTGGGTGTCTATTTGTTGCTACATGAATGATAATGTAATATATATACTTGTGATGCAATTATGTATTATGTAGCTACAAATATATTTCTTTATTTCAAGAAGAAGACACTAAATATGTGATCTCTAATAGAAATTTATGTGAGAGACAAATAGGCGAGCAGAAAAACTGACGCCGCGACAATTCTATATTCCGTTTAGTTAGTGTTGGCGGGAAAACCTAAAAAAAGAAAAGAAAATCGTGCTATTCCCATTTATCAGTTATTCATTATAGTTTAGCCCAAATCGTCGGGTGATTGATTGGACGATAAAATAGTAACATGCTATCAACTCATTACCGATCACAATAAAAAGAAACACGCCATCGTTTGGTGCCATCGCCGCAGCATCCCGTAGCTTACAAGAGTTTACGTTGTTTCTCTGATTAACATAACAACCGCATTAACATACGCTGCTGCCTCATTACCACGTTTATCGTTTCTCGTGGCGACTGTTATGTCTTCATTAATTCTTTATCTAACTGTAAAACACCATTTCTATACGTTTCCTGTGGAGGCGGACGATCGTTGTGTTAATGGGAAGCTTCTTAATAATGATAAAGAGAGAACTAAACGTGATGGCGCTAACATTACTTAATGAACACTTAAAATGAGACCAACTTTGATTCGAAGACGTTGTTTTTATTTAGTTTCATTTAATCAGGTACTTTACTAACGTACTAAGGTCCTACTATCCTTACTCTTAGTAGTTCAAGTATTTCATCCATTATAGCTTATCAAAAGTGAGGGTTTTGCCATAGTTGCCATGGAAGGCAAGCGAGTTGTTAAGCCTAGTTTTTTATTATTATGTGTTGTTGTATGAATGGACGGCAGAGATGGCAAGGGCGCCCTAAAGGAAGTTTATCGACCAAATTGGCGATATATTGAAGATGGTTCAAATAAACAGTACCCTTAATCGCCAAGCATGTATGCGTAGATATATGGATGTAAAGGAGGCGAGTGAGGTTTGTCAGGATCGTGTCAAATGGAAGTCCGTAGTTTTTGCCTACCTCTCTAGGTGACGAGCGTGATTGTTTATGCATGTATGTATGTATTAAGAAGACTTCTTACAACACCAACGGAATGATATTATGTGGCAGTGGATTTTTCCAAAGTGAGTTTTTTATTTTCATTTGACTTAAATTTAAAGTAATTCGTATTCTCCTGGCAGACGCTCAACTTCACGAAGCGTTTCGTTTGTATCCTTTAAGTTCTCAAACTTCAGCTCGATACTGAATGTTTTGCAAACTAAATTCTCTTGGGACCACTTTCTATAATAATGAAAGTAAATTATTACTATTCAGAGACAGTCTCCTATGGTTTCAATTTGACTGGATATTTTCCAGTTTATTGCTACAATATACATGTTTTTGCCAGTATCCGTGCAAGATTGAAGCACATTAAATTTGTGAATATTTTTGATATTATTTTGCTGTCTTCTACGCTATTAATTCGATTGGATTTTTTCCAGCTTATTTCTACAATACGTTTGCATGATTTTTCTAATATTCGTTATATTGAAATATAATAAAATTGTCGATTTTTAAGGTTCCGTAGCCAAACGGCAAAAAACGGAACCCTTATGGATTCGTCATGACTGTCTGTCTGTCCGTCCGTACGTCACAGCCACTTTTTTCCGAAACTATAAAATCTATGCTGTTGAAACTTGGTAAGTAGATGTATTCTGTGAACCGCATTAAGATTTTCACACAAAAATAGAAAAAATACAATAATTTTAGGGGTTCCCCATACTTAGAACTGAAACTCATAAACTTTTTTTCCATCAAACCCATACATGTGTGTGGTTTCTATGGATAGTTCTTCAAAAATGATATTGAGGTTCCTTATATCATTTTTTTCTAAACTGAATAGTTTGCGCGAGACACTTCAAAAAAGTGGTAAAATGTGTGCCCCAAAGCTGTAACTTAAACTTAAATAAGAGAATGATAAAACTAAAAAAAATATATGATACAACATTACCATGTAAACTTCCATCGAAAATTGGTTTGAACGAGATCTAGTAAGTAGTTCTTTTAAACGTCATAAATCGTAAATTATGTTATTTGCTGCTACGGAACCCTTCATGGGCGAGTCCGACTCGCACTTGGCCGCTTTTTTAAATATTATTTTGCTAGTTAAAGAGGTTTTTTTATAAATTCAATACTTAGTATAACAATCAAGAAATTGATTGACTATTGATTGTAAAGAGAACATGATATGTCGAGAACATGACATAAGTACACCAATCAGCAACATCATCACAACGCATATTATCGAGGAAAAACCGTCACATCATCGTCATCATCATAGACATCTAGGAGTGAGAGTAATTAGCTAGTTTAATCTGAATTCTTACCATAATCCATAATCTTAAATAAGATGCTCGTAGGTATGCCTCATAGCCTGTTATTATAGTGACCTTGGTCAACTTTTTGCAGCTAAGTGCCATGTCTTGATGACATTTGTAATTTAAGGCTCCGTGGCGCAATGGCTTAGCAATGCGTTGCAGCGCTTATGGCCCGAGTTCATATCCCACACGGATCAAGTATTTGAATGGCCTACAAATAATTGTTCAGGGTTTGGATGTATGCCCTTATGTAAACTTACGATATAGGAGAAATTTCTAGTGTAGAGGTAAAGTTTTTCTTATAAAAATGTCTTCTCTTTTTTGGTTCCATTAATGATTGATGCAATGATATTATAATATAGAAATAAGGTTTCAAAACATTATATTAACAACGTGGAGCTGTGCCTTAATAAAGTTAATCACAATAAATCATAACTCGGGCGCAATTAAACAAAAAAATCGGAGATATTTACGATGTTACATTTATGGTTGCATATACTTGTTTGTTGAATCACAATTTAATCTGTTTCATAAACACGTTTATTAGGACTCAATTTACGTATAACACGAATTGTGCCTTGTTGGTGTAGTGATCGCTGATCATTAGGTTCCGGGTTCGAATCACGGGTGTGGCCAAAATCATTTTTTTGGTTTTTCTCTCAAGAAAAATCTTAATAACAGCCCCGATCAGGAAGTCGGCGATGTTTCTTCACCCTCGTAAGAAATGCACGTGAAGCCGTTGGTACTGCGCCTGTTATAACTCCGATCTGTCGGATGACCGTGCTACTGTCTCCTGTCCTACCCTGCCTGCACAGATGGCTAGTGTCCGCCGTAATCGAATTTTGGTCTGAAGATATTATCACGATTTTCGATATGTATGCCGTGATTAAGTTAATTGACTAATCCCTTTACACTTTCGCTGAAAGAACTGTGGTTGCCAACCTGCATGACAAGCATGGCAACTATGGCAAATACCTCCCCTATGAGGCAATGTACGGGGAAGACCTATATTCAGCAGTAGACATTTTGTAACATGTGGGATGAATATAAGCTGCTACTTTATTTTTTACTTTTTTATATAGAATAACGGTGATAAACCAGCACACAATCCACCTGATAGTGGTCACAGTCTGCTGTGGCCTATAGACATCTAGTCGCGATAACGGGTAATAAAAATCTTTGACGCCCGTGACAACTTTGATGCAATACATCGTTTCCAGTAAAAAGGCTTTCCGGTTCTCTACACTGACCATACAGCCATACGCAGCAGCATTAAGCTGCTATTTTGCGCTTGTACTCTGTGAGAGCGTGATCATTTCCCGATCCGGTTGACCCATACATGCTACAACTATAATATAGCTGTAGCATGGCTCTACAATATGTAAAATATTTATATATAATGTCGGATCTATACAAAAAAAATATATTAATTTGTTTCATTGAATAGATATCCTTTGAATTTCACAAAGTTAATTGACGAAAAAAGACAAAGAAATAATATAGACAAAATCTTTTCCTTTGATTTTATACTAAGTGCGGGTATAACTGACGTTCTGGAAATTAAGTGCGCTTCAGCTGTTATAGGGCTAACATTAATCATGAATGGAGGAGGCCCCTGGGCGGAGCGAAGAGTTTTTATTACCCTTGCGAAGGACCCACGGGATCAGAGCAGGCGATATAAGACCCCTCATCCTGCTGATAGCTTGAGGGAATTGGATGATTTAGTGAAAATTCACGGGTTTTGCTGAGGCGAAGCTTTTGATAAGCGTGATTTTATTTGTTGATCGCTTAACAAATGGCCGCGTTCTCAAAAGGAGTAGTCTTTTTTTACGGAAAATAAGTATATTTATATATTAAAAGATGTTTTATTTTATAGAATATGGTTGACAAACGGGCACACGGTCCATCTGATGATAAGTTGATGCTGTGGCCCATAGACATCTATATCTATTTTCGATCAAGATTCAGAATGCACATGCGTTGTCACCCCTGAAGACGAAAGTGGAATGTCTCGTTTCCAGTGAAACAAGTTTCCAGTTCTCTACACTCTCCATACGAAAAATAGCAGCATTAAGCTGCTATTTTACGCTAGTATTCTGTGAGAGCGTGGTCCTTACTCGGTCGTGCCGACCCATTCGTGCTACAATAATAATTTTGACGTCCATTATAAGTATTAACATGAGCAGAACCATGAACTCCGTTTTAGTCATTGGTTCTGCTATTAAGCTTATCCGTGACAAGACACTTTTCCACCACAATAAAATAGCAATCACTTATTATTTCTAGTGAAAATAGTTATTACACACAAATATAATAGAGTCCACAGTAATAACTGATTAACAGAAATAATAGTTCGGTTAACTTATTTAATACTTAGATAACTCACAGTATTTGCTTTTGACTTTAAGGCCGGTCATATACATACGGAATTCCGTTTCGCGATTCCGTTTCGAAATCTCGAATCGGGATTCCGTGACTACATCACACACACACGTTTTTTTCCGTTCGGAATAACAAGGGTCAGTTGAGAGACGTTAGCCGTTGAGTCTAGACATTCTGCCAGCGAATAATGATGACGATTTTCTAATTGCGATTCCATTGTTGCTGTATCATTCTTACTAGGTGCATCCCCTTATCACCCTAAGCTTGCAATATAGTCAATACTATGTAAAAAGATCTATCTATCCAGAGATATTTTTTAAATATTTATGTATGTAAATTCTTTCGACGAATTATTAAATAAAATAAGATGAAAGGTTACGAAAAGCTATACACCTACAAGATTAAATGTAAAAACATACACAAACACACCTACTCGCTTCGGTCGTGCGACGAACACTGAGCGCGTTCCGTACGGAATTTACGTATGTGTGTTGCGACTCGTACAAAATATATGGAAGACGTGCGTTCGAAGCGGCTTTTTTCCGTTCGGGATCCCGAACGCACAGGCGGTCATACGGAATCTCGAATCGAAGAAAATCCGTACGGAAAAATAACGTACGTGTGTGGCGGGTCATAGATTTTATATGGACTTGCTGCGTTCGGAATCCCGAATCGGAATATCGAAACGGAATCCCGTTTTCACCGCAAAATTTCGAATGGAAAACTACCGTACGTGTGTGACGGGCCATAGATTTTATATGAACTTGCTGCGTTCGGAATCTCGAATCGGAATATCGAAACGGAATCCCGAAACGGAATTCCGTATGTATGTGGCGGGCCTTATACCTCAAGCGCGGACCAGAGAATAACCGTTCCAGTGATTTTTCGGTAAAGGTGCACAACGCCACCACTCCCTAGCGCTGTAAAGATTCGCGGGCCAATGCGCAAGCCTTCAGATTTTAATCAGTTTAACTAATTTTAATCTTATTTTATTGTATGAACTCAAGTAAACCTGCAGTTACTAATAATAAAAGGCAGAATTTCTTAAGATTAGAACATGATTGCTAATTATTAAACAATTACTACTCAGTTGAAACTCGAATGCAATAATGATTACAGGATAGTCAAAACGGTTGTTTTGACTATCCTGTAATCATTATTGCAAATATTTTAAATGTGGTTACATTTAAAATATTTATCATTGAGCCTTTAAAATAATGTAATTAATATTTCACTAGTAGTTATTTTACAATAATTAAATTACAAATATTACTATTATTTAAGAATTTATTTGAAGACAGAAGCGCATGCGGCAGCATTATATACATATTTATAATATATTATGTGCCATTTTGTTCGATAACTTGTTGCCATCTTGTAGGTAATAACATTATCCCATTGCTGTAGAAATCTATTTATTAGGTAGGTAGATATTTTTGATCAAAAAATGCGACATGTAGATTTGACAGTCCTCTCTTGATGTTAACTTAACACTACCCAAAGAGTTCTAAAATCTCAGGGTGCAAGGTCAGGACTATAATATGCTGGATGCATTAACACTGCCCAACATAGCTCTCTCAATTTTTGCTGAGTGAAATCTTCATAATGTATCGAATTTCTTCGTTAGATTCACTAATTTTGGCGGACAGAAAAATAATTGAAAAATAGCGGGAAAGTGTTTTTACCTTTTATTTTTCGTTTTCTTAATGTCCTATAATATGTATTGATATTAAAACCAGCCAGATACAAACATTACATTCAAAGAGATTTTAAAGAAACAATAACGAAGAAACTTTTCCCCGACCTATTATTTAGATTAAAGTGTACAATATTATATGCGTTTTAAAATAACAATGCTCCTGTACTTTACATGAGAGTTAATGTAATCAAGCTGTGCTCATTTGAGTTAATCTCGATTGTTTAACGGTCCATATATAAAAGCGGTCTATCAAGAGAAGGCTATAGAACGCTATCGGGCTATGTATCTGATCTCTTATCGGGTTTAGTCTTTCTCGTGATGTCGCGGTCCACTTTGATACGTCGATGGATAAGGCGTGTAGGCAGAGTGCCTTGGGCGCCCACATATCAAAAGATTCGTCTACGTTATTGTCGCACATGCTTTGTCCGTGTCATAAAATACCTTGTTTTATTATTTTTAATAAATAATTTTTACGTTCTTTCCCAATCTCAGTTAATGTCACATTTATCATGTGTACGAGGTATGAAACAAAATATGTTGGCTTTTATTTTTATTTTATTTATATTACCTACACTATGATACGCCTTTTTGATAAGTTGTAAAAGAATCCTGAAAAGTGAATCTTCCCGTGGGCGAATTTAATATGTTTTTAAGTTAGGTTTTATATCACTGACATCACCGTTGTATAGGTAAAGTAATACGAGCCTGAGAAATCAAATATGTTGACATTGAATTTCCTTATTGGTAAGATGATAAAACAAAGAGCTTATTAAATAAAATCAACCAGTAATGAAATATGGATCTGAGACCTGGTCCTCCGCTGCTGGCCGTATGAGAAACCTCAAGGTCGCTCAGCGAACTATGGAGAGGGGTATGCTCGGAATTTGTCTTCAGAATAGACTTAGAAATGTGGATAACCGCAATAGTAAGCTGTAGTAGCCGACCATACAGCTTGAAGAACTGACAACCAAGGAGGAAGAATGGTTGACAAGTGGCAACCTCGTACCGGTAAGTGAAATGCAGGGCGGCCCCCGCTAGATAGAGTGACGACCTGGTAAGATATATCCAGGAAGTCGATGGGTGCCGCCGGCTTAGAACCGTGCTTGTGGCACACCTTGTCGAGGCCTTTCTTCAGCAGTGGACTTGTCAAGGGCTGTAATGATGATGATGATGATTAAAAAACATAGCTCTCACTTCCACCACCCAGATGGGTAGGGAGAGACTACGGACTTCCATTTGGCAGAACCCTTTTACATCTCTCAAGTTTCTTTCACATTGTATGCAACAAAATTTTACGGATTTTATCGCGTTTATTAACTTATTTTATACTCCTGACATTTTGAGTACCTTACGTCACCCATGGTCACGGAAGCATAGAGGTGTTGGACGACCCAAAATTATAGTCAAATATTTTAACTTACTAAATCATTATTTCACATTTATATCTATGCCGTCGGTCGTCGGATATAGGTGCTCTTAATTTGGTCGATCTTTATTTTAGAGAAGAGTTGTGAAACGAGTAGGCAGCTCACCTGATGGTGAGTGACTACCGCTGTCCATGAACAACTGCAACACCAAGTAAATTGCAGGTGTAGGCTCTTTTCTTGAAGGTCCCTAATTCGTATCGGTCCAGAAAAATCGCCGGTGGCAAACAATTCCACCGAGAGGTAGAACGAGGAAGAAAACTCCTAGTGAAATGCACAGTGGTGGACCGCCAAGCATCCAGAGAATGTGGATGGTATAGTGAGTTTTGATGCAATGTGCGTTCGTGAAATTTGGTGACTGGAATTAATCCGAACAATTGCTCAGAGCACTCCCCGTGGTTGATGCGATAGAAAATGGATGGATTTTGCATCCCTTTGCAGCGCCAGTGAATCGAGCCGATCAGAAAAAACTCTGTCATCGAACATTCGAGTAGCTTTGCGCTGGATGCGATCAAGTGGCACTGTGTTGTCCCGGCCCAAAGATGATAACAGTATTCAGAACAGTACTAGTTGTGAGGCCAAACTTGCGCCTTGTAAAATTGCAAGCGGTGGACAGGCATGAAATATCACTTGTCGGCTGTTCCGCTCTATTGAGTACGCCTAGCGTATTAGAGGCAAATTTGGGATTTCCTT
The DNA here is from genome assembly GCA_033319125.1 of Parnassius glacialis. Classification (NCBI taxonomy): domain Eukaryota; kingdom Metazoa; phylum Arthropoda; class Insecta; order Lepidoptera; family Papilionidae; genus Parnassius; species Parnassius glacialis. The sequence continues at coordinate 48,272,417 of JAVANC010000019.1, read as the reverse complement.
CCAAGTGACCACGAAAATGCACATTATTCAATTTGTCAACGCCGAGGATTCCGATGCTAGCTGAGGCAGCAAGGACTCTCCTTCAAGCTCTCGCCTTGAAACTGAGGAGATACGACAAATGGTTTATTTTAAGTGGTAAACACACAAACTTGTATTTTCTTTGGATTGAACTGGACTAGACTTAGTTGCCCCCAATCCAATACTTTGTACAACAAAGTCTCGACATCAGACACAAATTTATTCCGGTATTCGACGATGCTTTTTCGAGAAATATTGGCACGGCCAGTGTATAAAGCGTCACCAGTGCTGTCGTTCGCATAGTAATGAATGTTACCAGTTTGCAATATCATTGATGTGGTGAATAAACAGCGTTGGTGCTAGCACGCAGCCTTGTGGAACACCAGTGTTAATAGGTTTGTAATCAGGGCATGCACCGTCTACTATGACTTTGATGCTCCGATCAGCAAGCAAAATGGTGATCCAATATCACAATTTCTTGGGAATTCTATAGGAAGGGAGCTTGGAAAGTAGCGCTTTGTGCCAAACCCAATCGAAGACCTTCACTATGTCCAAACTAACGGCCAATGCCTTGGACTCTACTGCCTCCGCCCCGATCGACCCCGACGAAAACCGTATTAACGGTCACTTATCAGCTGTTTATCCTCAAGCTACCTCATGAGCTGGCAGTTTTTAATGGATTCCATTAGTTTGGAGAACAAGGAAATGATGGCGATATGTCTGTAGTTGGACGGGTCTGAGCGGTCGACTTTTTTAGGTATCGGGTGGATAAAGTTCTTCCATGAATTTGGGACTACGCTTTGGGAGTAGGAGTACCGGAAAAGAGTGATAAAATCGGTGCAAACTCCGGAGCACACGTCTTCAGCACAATGGGAGGGACTCCATCAGGCTTCTCGACTTGTTGCCATCTAGAGAGAGGAGTGTTTTGCAAACCGAGCGATGTGTAAACCACAGATCCGGCATGGAACACTCACATATCCGAATGTCGGCAGTGTGTTCTTCCTGTTATCGAGAGTCGAGTTTACCGCAAGGAGAGAGCCTAAGAGATCGGCTTTCTCCTTTGCGGCATGGTGCAGTGGGTTGTTTTTTCTGTGCAGAGATGGAGGAGATGGCTGCCTAAAGTTCCCATGGACCAAGAGACCAGAATGCAGTGGCTCTTTTGATGGATCTAGAGGCGAAATTATAATTATTTTAAAGAGCACTGGTGTTTACATCCCGAGACGCAGACGCGTTGGCCCAGGTCCGGTAGCACTCCTGCATATAGCGTTAGGCTATTTTACATGAGCGACCAAACCATGGCTGCTTTAAATAGGCACCATAGAAGATGAATTAAAAATTTCCATACCCTGAAGTACAACATCTGTGACAGAATCAGCGACAATGCTGGGATCGTCAGGCGAGATGCAAACCCGTTCCCAACGGTAGGATGTATAAAATACCGCATCCTATCCCAATCGGCTGACCTAAAGTGCCAAAAACGGCGACATGCTTCAGAACGCAACCGCGACGTAAGCGTGAGTGACTACACACTCCGGACTAGACAATGGTCCTAAAAGCCACGAGGGGCGTCGATGGAAACCTGATATCCGTCCGGATGAGAGGGCAGCAGAATGTCCAGCGGGGAAGGTGTATTATCCTTCACATCTGGAATCCATGTAGGCAAAGTAATCAGCTGTGTAAGACCACATGCCAAGGCAAAGCATCAGATCTCCCCGCATGATCGGTTAAACGTGAACCGAACCGTTCGACGTGATGGACGTTAAAATTGCCAAAAATCACGATCTCTGCGATTGGGATCTGCTGTAACAAGTAATCTGTAATCATTTGGGGGTGGTCTATGAGTCAGTCTGTTTCAGCATTACCGCTGTGAGTGCTATAGAGACACCCGTAGATGCGCGGATGGTCGTCGCTGCCTACACGTGGCAGTGGTCGCTTTGGTCTTGTTGATCAGTTTACCCCAAGTAGTTTTTGTGTTGAGCGGAATTATCCCCCCCCCCCCTTCTCCCAGAACATGCTCAGGAAGAGTTGAGTAGCTTGGTCGTGGAAGCTCAGCGAGGAATTCTCCATTACCAGGGGTGCTGTACGCTCCTGGAGTAGTATTTAATTGAATTCCGCTACCATTTTGATGGGGAGGGGGGGGGATGGGCCTCCGGCCACTTGCATTCACCAAACGAAACACAAAAGCAAAGCTTCTACTTCACGCTGGTATTCTGTGAGGTCGTAGTACCTCCCAGGTGACTCTACTAATGTTACCATATTAAAGAATATATCGCCGATTTAGTCGATTAACTTCCGTCCGCCTCCACCTTTTCCCAAATCATTATTGAAGTTTTCCTTGTTTTTTTGAAGATGTCTTGAGTGACTGGTTCATCTATCAACGTACAGCCCAAAGCGATAAATGTATACATCTCTAATTTAAACAGTAGCTGCCTTTTATGACATCGACTAGAAAGGGATTTTGAAAAATTCAACCCCATGGGGTTAAATATGCTTTGTATAAAACGTTTTATTTTACAGGGGATTAACACGAAACTTACTGAAAGTACTCTGTAAAAAATTATGATAACGGATTTTTTTTACAGGATAAGGGTGACAAACGAACACACAGTCCACCTGATGGTAAGTGGTTGCTGCGGCCCATAAACATCTACATCTATCCTCGTTTGCGAATCAAAATGCAGATGCGTTGTCAACGGTGAGGACTAAGATGGAATGCCTCATTTCCAGTAAAAAGGGCCTCCGGCCACCTGCACTCACCAAGCGAAACGCAGAGGTAAACCTCTACTTCACGCTGGTTTTCTGTGAGGTCGTCGTACCACCCCGGTTCGAGCCGGCCCATCCGTGCGACTGCAAAATATGCCGCGTGGCTCTACCACTGTTAAAAATTTTTGGATTTTTCAAAACATTTTTTTCAAGCATTTTGGGATTTTTTAAAACAATCTCTTACAGGGTCCAGGAGGTGTTAAAAATTTGTATAATTTATAGTTTTTTTTTAACTTATACCTTGTATAATGTTTTAAATGTTAAATTAAACACTTTTTTTGCCATTTTTACTAGTACCAAGGTATTTCATGTTATCGTCGAAGAGACAACGCATCTGCATTTGATTATTAAATCGGGTGTTGATGTAGTAGTATAATTATACGAGTATAGTAACTCATTCAATAATAAAGTACTGGCATTCAATTTTTTATTATAATATATAGTTTATTATTACCGTCCCTTAAGGGATCTTATCGAGCCGATCCATTCCGCAGGGCTCGACTCTCGATTCCTCAAGTAAATGGCCCATCTATCATCTATCTGCTCTAGTAATATACCGGAAAATTTGTTCCGAAATGTTTCATTAAGAATTTGCTTGAGGGCCCTTGCTAACGTTGTTATTGCACAGAGGACAATTGGGTCGCCATGCTGCGGTTATTTTTGATAACAATATCAGCTCAATATAATATTATACGGTTCGTGGATTTAGGGGTCGGAGACTTTGCAATTTTGATTTCAGTTTTATTTTATATACTTTTTTATTAACAACAAAACAGACAATCACTCTCACACGCGCATCGAACTTTTAAGAAGAGTAAAGTCGTTATGAGACAATATTTTTTATCAAAAGAAACTGAACTAGACTATCTTCCCGCTTCTTCTACAAGTTATAATTAGTCATGATATAGTATTATTTGCTGATGATACTTCCTTGATTTTTAAACTTAAACGTCAATCATTTAAATGTGACGAAGTGAATAATGCTATATCAAAATTGGTGCATTGGTTTAACGTTAATGATCTGCATTTGAACGGAAATAAAACTAATTGTGTTAAATTTACAACAACGAATGTTAAAAATCTGAATAGCAATGTGTTTTTAAATGGGGAGGAATTGAGCCCTGTTGTATCCACTGTTTTTCTTGGCATCACTCTTGACGCAAAGCTTCAGTGGGGCCCCCATATATCCAAATTAGCAAGCAGACTAAGTTCTGCAGCCTATGCTGTAAAAAAGATTAGAGGTCTCACTAGCGTCGAGACAGCTAGATTAGTTTATTTTAGTTATTTCCATAGCATAATGTCTTATGGGATTTTGCTATGGGGAAATGCGGCTGATTCTGAAACTATTTTTGTTTTACAGAAGAGGGCCATTAGAGCTATTTACAATCTAAAACCGAGAGAGTCTCTTAGAGATAAATTTAAAGAAATTAATATATTAACTTTGGCCTCTCAGTATATTTACGAAAATTTAATGTATGTTCACAAAAACAAAGATAGTTTTAGTAAAAAAAGTGATATACATTCTGTAAACACTAGGAACAAACACAAGCTAGTGATGCCAGTTTCTCGACTCCACAGAGTCAGTAATTCATTCTTGGGGCAATGTATACGCTATTACAACAAGGTCCCGGAAAGTGTACAGGTTCTCTTTATTACCAAGTTTAAATGTTTTATTAAGCTGAAACTGTATAAAAAGTGTTATTATAGTATAAATGAATACATGGTTGATAATAACCCCTGGGAATGAGGTGGTCGCTTCCAAGCAGTTTCTAAAATAAATTTTGTAAATAGTTAGTAATCATTTATATTGTAAAATTTATTTTTAAAAAAATGTCCCGCTGGGTTTCTTGCTGGTTCTTCCCAGGACAGAGGGTATTTTTTCGAACCAGTCGTAAAGTAAAAAATGACTTTCAATAAGAATTACACATGTAATGTATATTGAATAAAAATTATTTTATTCTATTCTATTCTATTCTATTCTATCAGCACGAAATTCTCGGTTCTCAGCACAAAATTCAAAACAAACAGTAACAACCACCTGTCCCTCCTCCTAAATCAATTACCATTAACAAAACTTACATTTACTCTCCCAATACGGCTGGTCCCCGTGGGAGTTGTAGACCACAACCCTCCATATGTAATGGAGGAGGCCTTCACTCGCAAATGGGTACCCAAATAAATAAGTAAAAAATATATATATATCAATCATTAGTAAAAAAAAAGTAATAATTTGAATATTATGTAATCATAATTAATCTACTGTAAATTGATTTTCATAACATGTTATAATTAACCATTACATATTTTATTATTGTTATTATTATTAATGGATTTAAATTGATTAATTATGTAATCTCCTTTCATTTTTTTTTATTTGATACTTATAAACTGTAGTTAATTGATATTTGATTTTAATGATTTATAATGATTTATTGAGCATAATTTATTCTAAATTCTGGCAAAGTTTATATCTAAATGTTTGTTGAAGTTTTCTTTGAAGCATGATTGATTTTGTAAATGTAAATGAAATTTTGTTAAATATTTAATTTTATGTAAATCTTTTTGGGAAATAAAGGCTTAAATAAATAAATAAAAAATACTTTTTTTTTATGATAAGAGTATAAAACGAGGACATACTGCACCTGATGGTAAGTAGTTGCTATGATCCATAAACATCCACACCTATCTTCGATTACAAATCAAAATTCATATGAATTGAGGCCCGTGAGGACCAAGATGGAATGCTTCGTTCCAACGAAAAGAATCTCCAGTTCTCTACACTCACCATACGAAACACTGCTATTTTACGCTGGTATTCTGTAACAGCTTAGTCCTTACCCGGTGAGCCAACCGATTCAAGCTACAACTATATTATATCTGCAACATGAATCTAATATGTAATATTTTGCCATAACCAACAATGATAAAAAGACACTATGTACGTTCATTTCAAGTAACGTCGAAACGAAACCATGCCCAACTTTTTGAAGTGAAAACTTCTTTAGCGGCGTTGTGCACTTTTTTTGTAATGGGTAAAAAATGTTAAACTCGCGTCAGGTCACGTGTCCTGATCGAAAATTCGTAAGACGGACGGAGTGTAGACAGCCGGTGCGGCGTAGGAGAGGAAGTAATTTAGGTTTAATTAATTTTCATTTATTAATTAATATAATTTTATTATTAAGATTAGGTTTCGATCGAGTCTACTGTACTGCTTGACGAAATTATTAATATAGATACATATGTACTTACACATTATAGATGTAATATTTGTAATATGTTTATACTTTATAGCATTAACCTATATTTTCATAACATCACAATAAGCACATGTTCGGTGTAGGTTTACCAAACAAATAATTTCAAATGAAAATAAATGAAATAAGATAGTAATAAATAATCTCCGCCATTCCAAAATATCAAAAATGCACAACGTTAATATTCAAGTTTTCACTTCTGCCGGCACTCCCGGAGTGCAACCCGTCGTTTTTTTTGTCATGCAATCTCATACACATTTTTATATTTAAGTCAGCTCTTAAATATACATGCCGCAAAATCTATGTTCACCATTGTCATCATTGCACATAAGTCTCCCCCATAGATGCCTTACAGTAAAGGTATTTGCTATAGTTGTCACGCTTGGCAGGTGGATTCTCAACCGCAGTTTTTATTAATCTGAGTCGTTATCAGGAAGATGCTGCTGCCCATCACCTGTTTCACTTCCCTCTGGCGCCTGTTCCGACAACCACGGAATGAAATGGGGTAGTGTGATATGATATACCGTTACAGCCTATTAAAGTTCACTGCTGAAGATAGGCCTCCCTCATATATTGCCTCATAGAGGGTATATTTGCCATAGTTGTCACGCTTGGCAAGCGGGTCGGAACGCAGTTTATTTTTATTTTTAGTCGTTATTATTATTTTGACTGCCTCGTTGGTCTAGTGGTTGTAGTAGTGCGACTACTGATCATGAGGTCCCGGGTTCGAATCCCGGGTCGGGCCAAAAAATCAGTTATTGAGTTTTTCCATCAAGAAATTCTCAGTAGCTGAACGGAGTCAGGAAGTTGGCGGTATTTCACCCCCGTGCCTCGGAAAGCACGTAAAGCCGTTGGTCCTGCGCCTGATCTCTCTCCGGTCGTGTCGGTTTACCGTCCCATCGGGCTATAAGAGTGAGGGAATAGAGAGTGCACCTGTGCTTGCGCATACACTTGGGCACTATAATCCATTCCTGCGCCGATGGCTAGTCTTCGTTGAGACTGGCCGCCGTGGCCGAAATTCGGTCTGGAGGACATTATTTATTATTATTTTTTATATCATAAGGGTGACAAACGAGCATAAAGTCCACCTGATGATAAGTGAATGCTGCGGCCCGTAAACATTTACACCTATTCTTAATTAAGAATCAAAATGCAAATGCGTTATCTCTAGGAAACTAAGGTGGAATACCTTGTCTCCAGTAAACCTTGTCTCCGGTACTCACCATAAGAAACACAACATTAAGCTGCTATTTTACGATGGTATTCTGTAAGAGCGTGGTGCTACCCCAGTCGAGCGGACCCATTCGTACAACTTTAATATAGCTGCAGCATGGCTTTACCGCCTATAATTAAAGTTACTTATGTAACACCAAAAGGAGTCACCGCGTAATTTCCGACCACTTACATAGTTCACATTTTAAAAGATGTAACGAAATTTACCTACCTAGCTTAGGAATCTATCTGGCTTGCTACGGAACATAAGAAAGTCGGCATAATTACATGCTGTGAGTCATTAAATATTAGTTCTTAGAGGTGACACAGACATGAGACTCACAAAGTTTTTCTTTACTACTGAGCACATAGTTAAAAGTTACCTAAAATTTCAATTATAATTTTCATTGATGACCGCGTAATTTCAACCCAGGCTGTTCATTAAACTACGACGTCTCTTTTTCCTTATCAAAAATTTATTATATAAGCGTCAATATTACAAGAGAAACAAAAGATCAGTGTATTAACATTAAAACAATGCAAAATACAATATAAGGAAAACATATAAACGAGGCATTTATCGCAACGAACATTCGCAGGAAAGTTTACGAAATTCAAACTCAAGTGCGTTCCGATTCGCTTTTGTTCAAACTCCCAACTACCACTCCTCTCGGAACTGCGAGGACGCCAAGCTGCATTTATCATACAACTAGCTGTTCTCTGCGACTTCTTCCGCGTGGAATTTATTAGAATTGGATTTCATGTTTTTTTTTGCACGGTACCCTAATCCTTTTTGTAAAATAATAGTTATACTCCTATATAATAATGCTCCTTATAACATCAGCTATCTGCCGATGAAAGTCCCGTTTAAATCGGTCCAGCCATTTCAGAGATTAGCCTGAACAAATAGATTATATATACATATAGATAAAACTTCAAAAAAGCTTTTTTTTAAAGTTCTGTATATACTTTCCCCTTCATAAAAGCTGTTATTTTGACATTACAAACATACATTTCAATTTTATTTATTTGTATAGATACGATCGTCTGCTGCAGTTAACTGCGACTGCAACGCTCCCCAGTGTCCACGGTTACCTGTTCTATCTACTTTGTTGTTAGTTTTATTAAACTTTTCTCAGTTGCCAACATATAACGCAATGTGTTCACATAACGCTTCATTGCTTCGTATCGTGCCAGAGTTCTCGGTTTGATTTTCTTTTGTTTTCCCTGTAACAATAACTTTATCTACACAAATACTGCACATTGCTGTGGTTGCTCAGGATTTTTATATATAATAACTAGCTCTTCCCCGCGACTTTGTCCGCGTGGAATATATTACGATTGAATTTCATGGGCTTTAATTATTTTTGCTCGCAACCTCAATTATTTTTCTAAAATAAAAGTATTCTAAGTTACTCCTTATAACGTCTGCTATCTGTCGGTGAAAGTCCCTTCAAAATCCATTCAGTGATTTCGGATATTATCCTGAACAAACAGACGGACAGACAGACCAAATTAAAATAAAAGTTTGCTTTGTTATTATTTTGATATTTATATTACAAACTGACATTTCAATTTTATTTAGTTGTATAGAAAATAATGTCCTCTAGACCGAATTTAGGTCACAGCGGCCACGATCAACGGGGACTAGCCATCTGCGCAGTTCAGCGTTATTGTGTCCCCACTCTCATAGTCCAATGGGACGGTTATCCGACACGATCGTAGAGAGATCAGGCGCAAAACCAACTGCTTTAGGTGCTTTCACAGGTACGCGGGTGGAACACCGCCAACTTCCTGATTTCGGACTGCTGAAAACCCCAACAACTGTTTTTGACCCAACCCGGGATTCGAACTCGAGATCTCTTGATCGGTAGTTCCACTTACGCACTGTCGACCAAAGAGACTGTCATTATGAATATATGGTGTTTGAGTAATTTATTGTACAAGTTATTTAATTGTAAACGTAACTTTGAAAAAAAGTCCTAAAAAGGTTTCTTGTTGGCTCCTTCAAGGATAGAGGTTTTCCAAACTAATGCAAAACAGAAGAATATTATAAATATTATAATAATCATTTTTATACAGATTCTGTTTTTCAATTCGGTGCTAGATAATCTTTGTATATTTTTTTTTTATTTAACAGTTTATGTACACACATAATTTGATAAGAAAATGGTAAAAACATAATTATGTAAAAAGGCACTGCTTATTCCATAATGAAATTTCTTCCAGCAGGCCTATTGAAGGATAGTTGAAGGAAATAGAGGTAGTCAAAGTGTGCACTTGCATAAATATACATATACTATACAAATATATACAAACATGTATACGTATATATATATATATATATATATAAATAAATATATATAAATAAATATTATACATATTATAAATAAATGTATATAATTCAATATATATTTTTAATGTTAATTATATGCATACCAACACATTACGATTTAATAATTATGGAGGGAATGATAGTGCTCTTTAACAAGTCTTTTAAATATAGACACCGATTTAGTATCACGAATCCTAAAGGGAAGTGAATTCCACAATCGTACTGCTTTAACAGAAAAAGAATGAGAATAAAGCATGGTATTGAAAGACGGAAATCTTAACAATGTTCTAGTATTTGACCTACATGGTACGTCTGGAGAATGAACAAAAGTAAAACGATTTTTTAGATATAGCGGAATAGTAGGATTATGTAGAATATTGAAAAGAAGACAGAGGAGACGAGTGTTCCTGCGAAGGCGGATTGGGAGCCATTTAAGCTTCTTGCGATAAACAGAAACGTGATCGAACTTCTTTAAGCCAAAAATATATCGAATACATAAATTTTGCAAGCGCTCAAGTTTATTAATTTGCTCCTCTGTAGCATCCAGATGACAGACATCAGCGTAATCTAAAATTGGTAAGATAAGAGTCTGGACTATAGATATCTTAGTAGAAAAGGGTAGAAAACTTTGAAGACGCTTTAGAGAATGAAAGGCATGAAATATTTTCCTACTCACATCCGTAATATGAGCGCCCCAAGTCAGATTGCAGTCAAAAATAACTATATAGTATAGTTTATTTTATTAATATAAAAAATCATGCTTACACAATGTTTTTATAGAAGAGGGGGCAAACGAGCTTGCGGCTCACCTGATGGTAAGTGGCTATCGCCGCCTCACCGCCAACCGCAACACCAGGGGAATTGCAGATGCGTTGCCGGCCTTTTAGAAACGAGTAAACTCTTTTCTTGAAGTTTCCTAAGTCGTATCAGTCCGGAAAAATCGCTGGTGGTAAACAGTTCCACAGAGAAGTTGTACGAGGATGCAAATTATTAGTACGCACAGTGGTGGACCGCCAAGCACCCAGATGGTGAGGATGGTATCGTGAATCTTGCCCAGTGGTAGATGCGATAGAAAATGCAAAGGGATGCAACATCCCTACATAGCGCCAGTGAATCGAGCCGATCAGACAAAACTCACAATTGACAAAGTTTTTTACACGCTGTGCTCTCTGCTACGTGATTGACGACATCTTGACAGCTGAAATTCCAAATCTTAATCCCTAAGACTGGTGGCAGGCATTACTAGTGCGAGGATGCCGGCTTTGCTCTCACCAGCCCGTGTCTTTGGCGTGATGAGTATTTTTTACATTAAAACGAGCATACAATCTATCTAATGATAAGTGGATACTATAGCACATATACATCTATATTTATCATCGATTATGAATCAAAATTCAGATGTGTTGTCATCACTAATGAGTAAGATGGATTGCCTCATATCCAGTAAAAAGGGTTTCCTGTTTTCACACTTACCATACTAAACAGAGTTAAGCTGTTATTTTACTATGAGAACGTGATCCTTCCAAGGTTGAGGCGACCCATTTTTGCTACAACCATAATATAGCTGCAGCGCAGTTCTACCACTCAGCAGAGTACGTCTTCTACTTGGTATTTCCATGATATTCATGGTTTTTCATGATATTCATGGTTTAAGATCAAAGTCTAATACTTAAAAGGTTGATGTCATTAATAACCTTCATAACTGACGACAATAATTTTCACTTTAAAATCTCAACTCATTTTTTAAGAACAAAATCAAAATCCTTATTTTTTTAAACAAGTCAAAACAAACTAAAAAGACGACAATAAAGTTTTTTTTTCTCTAAGAGTACTAGAATCTTAGAAGCGCTTAGAAGCGATCTCTATCAGGCAACCGCATTGCAAAAGATATATGAACTGTGATTGCCTCATACGTAGGATATTTGACATAGTTGTCACACTTAGTAGACGAGTTAGCAATCGCAGTTTTTTAGGCTAGGTGGCGTTTTGCAGCACCAGCCCTGATATGGCAGCAATACTCCATGCACGACCGGACTTGCGCTTTATATAAAGTTAGCAGCTGTCCCGGCGTGAAGTATTGCCGCATCTTTGCAAGGTCTCCCAGCTCGGACTGTATTTGATCCCGAATGGCCCGAGGACTTGGTTGGTATCTCTCAACATCTGTGCTATCGTTTGCAATACCCTATATAATAGATACCGGGCATAAGCAGATCATTAATATGCAGCAGGAAGAGAGTTATGGAGGGAACGGACCCCTGAGGAACACCGGCGTTAGTCGCCATAGGATCGGATGAGCAGCCATCGACGACGACCCGGAGAGACCGTTCACTCAGAAAGTCCTTTACCCATTCAATCAGACCAGGGGATAAGTCGTATGCTGGAAGCTTACCCAAAATGCTAGTGTGCCAAACTCTGTCAAAGGCCTTCGAGACATCAAGGGAAACAGCAAGTGCTTCCCCACTGTTCCCGAGTGCCTCGCCCCATACGTATGTGGCATACGCTAGAAGGTCCTAAGCTGACCGATTTCAGCGAAACCCATATTGCCGGTCACTAAGGAGATCATTCTGTTCTAGGTATGCCTATTAAGCGGGCAATCAATATACGCTCCATAATCTTGCAAAGTATGGAGGTAACTGAGATTGGCCGATAATTGGCAGGGTTGACACGGCTGCCGTTTTTTGGAACAGGCTGCAAGTTGGCCAGCTTCCAGGATTTTGGCACTATTCCAGTACTAAATGAGAGGCGGAACAAGCGTGTCAACACAGGAGACAACTCAGGTGCACAAGTCTTTAGGACTATAGCTGGTATACCATCTGGTCCACTAGCTTTATTCACGTCTAGACACCGCAAGGTTTTAAGAACCTCATTATTCGTTATACGAACATATAACATAGAGGTCCGACATAGAGGTCCCACAGTGAGGTAATTTTGGCGGAACGTTGTTGCCACAGTACAGACGTGAATTGTAGGCAAAGAGAGACGCGAAAAAGTCCGCTTTCTCCTTAGCCGTATGCGCCAGTGTGCCATCCGGTTTTACCAACGGAGGCAGTGTAGGCAGACAGAAGTTTGTCTCTACCGCTTTGGCGAGAGACCAAAAAGCTCTAGTGCCGGATGGTCTGGCAGAGAGTTTTGCGCCAATATGTTTAATATGATCGAGACTAGCTTTCTGTAATGCTTTTTTGTAGGACTTGGCGGTCTGGTCTGGTTGAAAGTTCTCTTCTTGGAGCTAATATCCGGAGCTTTGCGGTTTCGAGCGTCAACCCAGGATAGGTAAGCTAAATGCTTGCGCTTTTCAGCTTGGGCGCATTCAGCGTTAAACCATGGGCGAGCTTTGCTACCGGTGGGAGCGTCAGAGAAGGGGATAAAGTACTCCATAGCTTGACGCAACACATCCGTTATCGCAACCGCGCAGCTCGACGGATCCGCAGAAGAGAAAAAGACCTCCCGCCAAGGATAAGGTGCAAAAAAGTGTCGCATCTCATCCCAATCAGCTGACTTATACCGCCATATTCGTCGAACACCTTGGGACTCGTAATCAGGTGGAGAATATGACGATACAGATTTCACCAGACAGTGGTCAGATGTACCCGAAGGAGAAGTAACCTGTACTTCATATCTGTCTGGTTCGGTAATCAGCAGAAGGTCCAAGCAATTTGCTGTGTGACCGTCTACATCGGGTACCCTAGTCGCTACCTTTACCATCTAAATAAATATATTTAAATATTATTATTTAAATACTAATAAAATATTTCTAAAATTTTACTGCAATTATTTGTACGTCAGCCGTGTGGTAGTGCCATTAGAGAATCAGTCTCATAATCAACCTATCTCTTCCTAGGAGTCGTATCTAATAGACAAATAGAACAAAAATTTTACTTTTAACAAAAAGTAATCGCTTACATTATAGAACTAGAACTAGACACTAAGATTTTCTCCAGAATCGTGAAGGCAGTTTATAAACATAAATTGCACAAGGATAAACATCCAGACCCGGAACAATAATTAATTGTACGCCTTACAAATACTAGTTCCGTTAGGGATTCGAACCCGCGGCCCTCAGTAATTCACTGTCAGGTTATTACGCTATGGAGCGTCAAAAGTAGTATTCTATTATTTATATACTTATTTATAAGCAGATCTAATTCATTTTCGGTTTAAAACAAGCAATTAAGGCAGTCTAACCTCAATTAGTCAACCAAATTCGGTCAAATTAAAATGCATCCTTTATACGAAATTAAAATATTTTCTATAATTGGTTATAAAGTTATTCCACGAGTATCATGAATAATAAAATGTTTTTGGATGTTTTATTCTCGCTGTGTTTAAGTGATACAGCGTTTTCGATTTACAATTTATTAAGGTTAAACCAACAGCATTAACCTAACTCTAAGCAAGTTTACAAAGAAATATTAAAAAACTTCCGACGTTCATTGGAGCGAATATTTCGTGGGAAAATTTCACAAAACTCAGTTAATTCTACGTAAACTCGAGTAGGTACTAAAGCTGTACTAAAGTTCTGTTTGGCTTTTGTTCGCAAGTTGCGCACCTAGGTGCGAGAACAGCGTACAATATGACTGTAAGCTGCAGTTTCTCGCACTGCATCGCTCCCCAGTGTCCACGGCTGCTAGTTTTATTTATATTTGCAGTATAATTATACATTTCTTTGTTTCAATTTTAAACTCACCTTGCTGGATATTATTTGCTTTACAATTTTTTTTTAGCTAATTTTACGGAATTTGTGGCATTTATTTTAAACATTTTAAAACTCAGGCCACCTTCACCTTTTAAATATTATTATTGTGCAACCAATGCAGAACGAGCTTACATTAGCTCATGCAGTGCTATGCTTGGGTTTGGATTTCATTTTATTAATAATAGTTTTTTTTATAGAATATCGGTGACAAGTGAGCACAACGTCCACCTAACGGTAAGTGGATGCTGTGGCCCATAGATATCTCAATTTCCTCGATTAAGAATCAAAATAGGATTAGGACTAAGATGGTATGCCTCGTTTCCAGTAAAATGATCTCCGATTCTCTTCACTCACCACACGAAACATATCAGCAGTAAGCAGCTATTTTACGCAGTAACAGTGGTAGTATTCTGTGAGAGTGTCTTACCCCGGTCGAACTGACCCATTTGTGTTACAATATATTATAATTGAATCGTGACTCTACCGCGTAAAATATTAACCCGATTATCTCTCTATTTGTATTAGTAACATGTGTCTCTACTCTATTTGTATCAATTTTAGTTTTGATACTTTTATTTTTGGAGCCTGTTTTGTGTTTGAAACATTAAGAAACGGTGCATAGGTTTCCTTATGTTAACGGGTGTACCTCTTACTTTGTACCCATGTACGTGTCCATGAAAATGTATATTCCTTCACCGTTGAGCATGTGGTAAAATGTGCCGTGGTAGCTCAGAGGATATGCACTCGCTGTAAATTTTACAGTATGCAATCATACCGGGTTTGATCCCCGCCAGCACTGAAATTGTTAATTGATATTTAACTGAAGAAAACCATCTTGAAGAGTGGTCAGTGGACATTTGATAAGCTAAAATGAATGAGTGATAAACAGTTAATGTATATATTTAATGTAATATGATATACTTTATACACCATGTCGTCGATTCCAGTTCAGATACTCCATAAGAACCACAATTTCTTTGAAAGCTTCAATTACAACGCTTTGCGGTTCCACGAATGTATTGAGGATTTTTTTCAGTAGAATCGTTTGCTTGCGTAAACGTTGCTCTAAGAGTTTTCGCTTAAGCCAAATTGCAGAGCCTACGACACGACTCCATTTGCAAATTAGATATGAAGCAAAGTTTCCTCAAACAACGTAACATAACAATTTGGTTTTTATTGCCAACCCTATAAGGTACAATCCTGATGCATTTTATGGTATTGGACAGTTTGAGAATATTCACAAATTATATTAACGCACACGTCTTTGCGTTTAATTTAATAAATGTGATGAGCAACGGAAAAATGCTTTTAAGGGTTGGTTGAAAATGAAACCTTATTTTAAAGTAATCGGATTTGGTTTTAATACATTATATTAATTAATTGAATTAATTCCTAGTCTATATACACTATTATATGTATATATTAGTGTTTCTATACATTTTTGCTTTTAATAGATAGAAATTATCTTAGTAATCCTTGTTAATAAAGTTAAAATTAAAACACACAAAACGTATAATAATGATTAGGACAAACGAATTATTTCAGTACAGGCGCAATGGTCTCTGACCTAACGGACGCCAATCAATCAAAGTGATCCTGTTAAATACGGCATTCTAATCTTTTACTGTTAGCAATATTATTGAAAATAGACCTTATGTTTGAAATCTCAGGGCCTTAAATCGTATCGTACAACTATATGCTCGTAGTTTCCACAATGACGTGATTAATGAATCAGATCGAGAGGTACACGGGGAAGTGTCTAATCGTAACATTGATGTATTAGTAAATGATGTAATATTGTTAGTAAATGATGTTAACGACAATGAAGCTAAAGGAACATGCTAACATAATAAAGACTTAGAGAAGTGATGTAAAAAATATTTCACTTCGTAACAACAATATACAGTATAGTACCCAGGAAACAGACAAAGTGGACGACGCGATAAAATGCAACGCTCTAGTTTTTGCTTTCAGCGGATGAAACTTAACAGAGTTAGACGATGCCACATTTTCTTGCCTCTTATCTAATGAAACTCTGTTGCCAGCAAGCATTTTGGAAGTAAAATTAAACGAAGAGAGTATATATAAAATTATATAGCATGTAGAAAATCAGTTTGTAACAAATCCAATTAATGGCAACTTAATAAAGCGTGCAAAATGCGGTCAAAGATTTAACGTGGCGCAGCATGAATTATTGCCGTATTATGCATTAACGGCTGACAGAAAATTACCCATTGATAGCCAGCTACATTGATTGATAGCCTATACCTATCAGGAATCTCGGAACTATTTGGGATGGAAACAAAAACATCTCCACGATTTGCAGAGGCATTAACAAGAGGAGTAGAATTTGCATAAATTTGCGTTAAGTAAATGGGGTCCCCTGACAAGTTTAATCTTGCCTTTGGAATTTATTGCCTCCGACTGCCGGCTGCAACCTTGTAGCCTTTACATTGGCTAAATAAATATTTGGCTTTAGTTTAAAGTTAGCAATACCGGATAGATCTTAGCGTTTCGGCGGGATAATGCCCCTTAGATATAAATTGTGTAAAACAATTAGACAATATTATATGCAAAATCTTTTGAAATCTCTTTATTTTTAAAAATATTTTATATAAAGAGTATAATTAACTGATATTTGTAAATTTAGAATATTATTGTAAGAAAATAACCAAAATTTCTATTTATATGCTGACTGTATTTTACTTCACAAAATAATAATTTTCTCAAGAGACCTTGTGTATACTCGTACAAGACATGCGTACTGATTGATTGTATTCAGATAGCGTGGATCGTAAATGCCAATGAAATTGCTATCAAACAATAGAATGATCAATTACATCTTACACTAATATAAATAGTGAATTATTCACACGTACACATTTAATAATTTAAATGACAGGTACCTAAGTATAAATCGTTCCATTGTTATAGAATAATCAACTCGAGTGACATACATAACAGAAACGAATTTTAACGCCGTTCACGTAATCTTTCAAATTTACTTAAGTCCAAATTTCATCTTTATCCACTTAGATATATAGAAAATACGTCAAATTATTGTTATTAGAAAATATTGTTATAGATAGTAAATTATTTATTTCATTATGTGCACAACAGTCAGTTTGAAAATTGGTATGTTGAAACCATAATATTTTATAGAGTACCACGTCATCTATTTTATCAGCCCTATATATATAGTCCATTTAAACATATTATACTAACTGACATAAAACAACCCTATGTCATAAGAGATAATCCAAATAACATTAAAAAACAGCAGGAACCAATAGAACCACAAGTGGTAAAATTAAAAATTTTGTACAACTTTTAATTTTACCACTTGTTATTAAATATTAATTGTTAAATATGGTTGTTGAATTCAATATAAATATAATGAGAACATCATCAATGTAGTGGAAGTCAATTAAATACGCATTATTAAGGATAACTCAAAAACTACTAGTCAAATCTTGATCAAATTTATATGGGACCACATAAAAGCACCAGACTTTCAAATAAAAAAGAATTATTAAAATTGGTTCAACTCGCAAAAAGTTCTGAGATAACACACATTTGAAAGAAATGTTAAATTGGGTACCTCCTCCTGTTTTTGAAGTCGGTTAAAAATGTCTAGATCTAAATAGATTTAAGAACACACAATAACTAATTACTAAATATTATGAAAACTAAAAGTGAAAACTTAAATTATCATAAATTCCTACTAGCTGTTCTTTTTTTATAGGATACGGTTGACAAACGAGCACACAGTCCACCTGATGGTAAGTGGTTGCTGTGGCCCATAGACATCTACATCTATCCTCGATTACGAATCAAAATGCAGATGCGTTGTCACCCGTAAGGACTAAGATGGAATTCCTCGTTTCAAGAAAAAAGGATCTATATAAAATTTAAAGTACTTTTTAATTTTTTTTATTAATTTAAGGAAGAAGTTACCCCCACACTACGATTTTCTCCTGTATCATGGAAGCAGTTTACAAACATAAATTGCACGAGAACAAACATCCAGACGCGGAACAATTATTTGTAGGCCATACAAATACTTGATCCGTGCGGATTCGAACCCGTGGCCCCCAGCGCAACAACTAATTGCTAAGCCACTGCGCCACTGCGCAGACCTGTAGTTTTGTGCACAGAACGCTGGCTTTGTTTCCTCGCTTATATTTAGCCTTTGATCAAAAAATGAACCAGCTCACAGTTCGTTTAGAAAATTCAACACGCTTGGAACCCACGGACCGGCTGACAATCTCTACCAGCAAAATGACACACATATTACGTAATCTTGCGCCATTTAGTCATAGTAAGTATATCAATCTGTGAGATTTATGCTCAGAATTTCGAATGAATATCCTATCATATATGGTTCGTCGAGGACATGATTTGCATGTTGAAAAAGCGAATTACCTTGAAACTGTAATTATGATAACTTGAAAAGTTGCTGGTTGTTGCAGCATAGAAAGGTTTGTGCTTTTGAAGAAGAAATGTAGGAGAAACGCTATAAAACCTAACGTGATACGAGTCTCCTTCAGTTATTTTGAAATTATGACTGCATTTAACGAACTGAGAGTGATTTTTCCTGCATCGTGCAAATTAGGTTACTATATATATATATATATATATATATATATATATATATATATATATATATATATATATATATATATATATATATATATATATATATAAAAGAATTAAATAAATAAATCAAAATCTTTGGAAGATACAACGCATCTGCATTTTGATTCTTAATTGAGGATAGATAATATAAATATCTATGGCCAAGTGTCTCGTTTTCAGTATAAAGGTTGTCCGGTTCTTGAAACTCACCATACGAAACGCAGAAGCAATAAGTTACTATTTCACCCTGGTATTCTGTCAGGGCGTAGTCCTTCCCCAGTCCAGCCGACCGATTCGTTACAACATAGCTGCATTGTGGCTCTAACACGTATAAATATTTTTTTTTATCAAACTTGTATAACACACGTTTAAGTTAGTTTCAGATGAGTGTACAGAACCGGATACCCTATTTACTGGAAACGAGACATACTATCTTAGCCTACCCGGTGATGTGGTCTGGTGGTAATATATGCATTTTGTTCAAAGACGTCTATGGGCCTCTTACAATAAACTTACAGAATTCACTTACCATTAGGTAGATTATTTTGTTGTTTGTCACCCTTATTATTTAAACTTGTTTTTATTTTAAAAAAAAACGTGATAGCGAAGCGTGATTTCGACGTATCCTCCAAAAAGTTTGTTCTAGAAAGCCTATGTTCTGCAGTAAATTGCAATTCGTTCAAGATCGTGTTAACACATGTTAACACGATATTTATCGTTGAAGGCAAATTTTGATTCTACCTTGGAGAAAATAGTGTTTCTGAAAAGGAGTTGTAAATTATACGAACATTTAAAGAATTCATAATATTAAAGACAATCTCAAAATAAATATCAGCATAATAAGATTAAATGAATTGGAATTCAAATTTTGATTCAATTAAATTCCCTTCCCGTCAATCGATGAACCTAAACATCATTCATAATATAAATTGGTCAACTGTAATTAGTTTAACAAGCGGACAATTTGCTATGAGCGACTGAATAGTAGAGAGCGCGACGATTTCCTGTAAAAGTGGCCGGACGCGAGTGCAGGTCAATCGGCCGCTAAGTGGCTAACTAAATAAACTGTCACTTCCACATTCATTCACCATCTTCCACGACAGGGCTGTCAATGGACTGTCATAGCATTTTACTGGTTGCCGTAGAAATTGTATACATTCGGGTGACCAATATTTATGAAGTAAAATTCCTGTAAAGCGCGCAGGGCGATGTCTCAGTATTTACGCAAAGTATGCGGGCGCTAATTGTATGCATGTTATATGTGTTACACAAATTTACAACAAAAATTTTTGTTGCCGTAATTCCGTAATCCTTTGACCAACAAAGAAAACAAGATGGAGCGCTGCGGACATTTGAAGTGATGGAGAATGCTACTCTTGAAGTTTGCATAATGTAAATACTACGAAGATATGCAGTTGAATGGCATCAGTATATTGAAGACGCTATAGATCAGCTAACATAGCTCGTAGAACTGACAACCGATTGGGATAAACGTTATCGACACATCCGCGTATAGGTAAGTGGACGTGAAATGGCTTCTAAATGCAGTACGACCAAATAGTAAACATACAGGAGGTCGGAGTCTTGTTGAGAACTGTGTTCAGCAGTGAACTTGTGATGGGCTATAATGACGATAATGATGATTCTTTATCAAAAATATTTACCAAAAACAGAATAGCAGGAAATATAACATAATATAAGCGCTCGCCATAAATTTCAGAGTACGCGTACAATCCGGGTTCGATCCCCGGCAAAAACAATAAAATTGCAAAAATATTAATTATTCACGAAGGAAAGAAGAATATATTGCCAGGAAATCTAGATGGCTGAGAAATTGAAAAAATAAATCGAAGAATAGTGAAATTTGCCAACACGCAATGGGACAGTGACAGCGTGGGGGATATTTCCTTGTCCTAATACCTATAGTAGAAAATAAATACTTTTTAGGGTTCTGTACCAACGGGACCCTCCAAACAAAGCCTTCGCTGTTGGTCCATCCATCCGTCCGTCGGTGTGTCTGTCAACGGGCTGTATCTCGTGATCCGCAATAGGTAGACAGTTGAAATTTTCACAGAATGTGTATTTCCGTTGCTGTTATAAAAACAATTAAATTAAAAATTAAAAGTGGGCTCTCCTACTAGAACTGCTAGAAACGTGTACCTATTACGATGGTACGGAACCCTTCATGCGCGAGTCCGACTTGCACTTGGCCGATTATTATACATCAAAAAGCATGGGGAAAATGCAATCGTGACCCACGTACACCCAATTGGTCTTCAAGTCGTCACATATTCATTTAAATTAAAAGTTATAATTATAATTATAGTAGATTAATCCTGTTGTATATGGTGATTCTAGAGAACTGGACACCCTTTTTACTGGAAACGAGATATTCCATCTTAGTACACAGGGTTGACGCATTTGTATTTTGATTCTTAATCGAATATAAATGTAGATATAGGGGCATAGCATCCACTCACCATCAGATGGACTGTGCTCGTTTGGCACACTTATTCTATAAAAAATCATTACTTACATAATATACACACAACAACAACAACACAGACGTAAAGTACTCGTAGCCAGCCTTTCGATTTTTTACAGGATGAATTTCGGAGAGTGTGCGCAGGAATTACATAATTTAATTCCACCCTCTCCCTTCCACCATCGGACAACCAGACGTTCGGCCAGTCTCCACCCTTTCATTGTTGACTTACCACGCATTCGAACCAAACGGTTCGCCACGTCGTTCATCATGCGTACAACAAAGGAGTTGAATAAGTTGCCAGCATCTGTCTTTCCATCCGATTACAGTGTGGGTGTCTTCAAGGCAAGAGTGAATAGGCTTTTGTTAAGTCAGTGAGCTTCACCATCTTAGGCTTTATCACCACTTACCATCAGGTGGGATCGTAGGTAAGCGCTGGCTTAGTAGAATATAAAAAAAAATCAGGCAACTTTAGACATTGGCAATAAATACAAATAATCTTGCATGAACAATTAGGTGTAAAAAAGTTGTTTTCCCGATGGATACCGCATTCGCTCTGTGAAGAGCAAAAAGCGGCTCGCGTTACCTGGTGCGTCAGAACTCTCGAAAGATTCTACGCAGGATCCTCAAATACTGTATACAACATCGTATTAGGTGACGAATCCTGGATATACGCGTACGAACCCGAAACAAAAAACCAGTCACGAGTTTGGGTGTTCGAAAATGAGTTAAAGCCAACAAAATATGTTCGTTTACGGAGTGTTGCAAAAAAAATGGTGGCCACGTTTGTCTCCAAAACCGGCCATGTTACGACTATTCCTCTTGAGGGACAAAGAACGGTTAATGCAGAATGGTATACTAGCATTTGTTTGCCAGAGGTCGTTTCTGAACTCCGTAAAGAGAACTGCAACCGCCGCATCATCCTTCATCACGACAATGCGAGTTCTCACACCGCATACAGAACAAAAGAGTTTTTAGAGCAAGAAAACATAGAATTATTAGACCATCCGCCGTACAGCCCCGACCTAAGCCCTAATGATTTCTATACTCTCCCTAAAATAAAGAATAAATTGCGTGGACAGAGATTTTCATCACCTGAAGAAGCTGTGGACGCCTACAAAACGGCTATTTTGGAGACCCCAACTTCCGAATGAAATGGTTGCTTCAATGATTGGTTCCATCGTATGGAAAAATGTGTCAAATTTCGCGGAGAATACTTCGAAAAGCAATAAATACATTTTTAAATAGTAATGTTGTGTCACTTCCTTGATTCCCGAAATTTTCAGTACATATAAATAAAATCGAAGTGTCTGTCTGCAATATTGAAATAACTGGCTTCTATTAAGCTCAGGGGATTATTTGCATGCTACGTAAGACATAAATAACCATTTTTTTAAATATCTGTCTGTCTGTCGGTCTGTCGGGCCTAATCTTCAGAATGGCTGAACCAATTATAATGAAACTTTACGAACAGATAGAGAGCAATGCCAAGAAGGATCCAGTCTATATTTTATCTGGAAAACGAGATTTAAAAAAAAACGAACTAGGCTAAGGCTAAGCCTAAGCCTACAGATTAAACCGGAGCGGCTCACTAGTTTCTCATATCAAACCTTCTGTAAATCTATCATCAGTTAAATATTTCAAGCAAGACTTAAAAGCATGGGAACGTCTGTAAAGATTAGACTTTAAGTGGGTCATTATACTAATTTGTCGGCTTCATTCAAAGACAATGGTCAAATTATGTCTTTTATTTTAAGTTACTTTTTAAATGATATGTATCCCATACTAGGTATATCTCCTTTATCATAGAAACGTTTTACATACGTATATAAATAGCACATTGACAAATATCCAGACTAGAATAATTATTTGTAGGCCATACAAATACTTGACTCATATGGGATTCGACCCGAGGCTCCTCAGTACCGCTGCCAAATGCTTGGCCACTGCTCTACTGAACCATCAAATTAAAGTTGTAGAGACATGCTGCAACTAATTATAGTAGCAGCATGAATGGGCCGGCTCAACCGGGTTCGGACTGACATGCTCTCACAGAATACCAACTGTTTATTGGATACGAGTTCTCAAGGGTGACAACGCATCTGCATATTGATTCATAATCGAAGATATAATGTATATGTCTATGGGCCATCACTTACCATCTGTTGGACTGTGCGATTGTTTGTCACTATTATTCCGTAAAAAAAATATAAACATATAAATACAAAAAATGTTTGTTAAAAAGAATGAAAACCTTAAGTCGGTGAATAAGATAGCCTCGAAGAAAGTATGAAACGTAAAGGCCGCTACAGACGTGCGATAGGATCGCCCGTCACCGCACCCGCGGGAGCCATGTCGGCAGAGGCAGCTCGCTACAACGAATTAATATTGTTGTAATGGCGCTTCTTCCCTCATAAATAATCCTTATCGTTGTTTTTTACTGCGATACTGTTCTCTTAAGTGGCAAGGAGATATTTCACGCGAAACTGTTATTAGATTCGCTACTGCATGTATAATAAGTCTTAGTAATTATAATTCAAAATGGCGACCATGTTTCATTACGTTCTGAGCTTCTCGTATATCGATTGGGATTGCCTGAAACATTAGAATAAATAATAAAAATTCAAGTCAACATTGCAATATTTGTATCAATAAGACAAACAGAAAATAAAGAAGGAACGTGGTAAAATTTAGTGTTCTATTTTGAACGATCGCTAATTATTTATGGAAGTTTTTTATATAATTTCTTCAATCAGTTTAATAGAAATTAGAGCAAAGCGAGGCCAAAGAAAAGTAAATGAAAAAGTGCGAGTGTTATGCATAAGAAACGAATGACAGAGGAAGACATACTACTCGTATAAACACCAAATAAATTGGATTACGGGCAGGGATAAGGCGACGATTTTTCCATTGCGCTTTTAACTAAAAGCCTAGAATTTCTGATCTTCAAGTTTCTCATTCGCAGTTTTTTTTTTGTTGTTACGAGAAAGATGCTGCTGCCCAGCAGCTCCTAGTTTGTTCCCTCTGTCGCCTCGTATGACACCTATGGGACGATATGGTGTAGTAGATATTCTTACAAAGAAAACTACACTAAGTCATACTAGAGCTATGGTAGTACACTACATTTTAGTTTTGTACTATTTTATATTCATTTTATTTAACATTCGTATTATTTTTGAAAGTAATGAATATCGTCAAAGTAACGCCAATATTAATTTCATAATAACAGGGTAAGGAGAGGCTTTGTGGCGGCGCTGTCATCGTGCCACAAGCGACATGCACCGAAGCCTAAATCACGCTATCAAGGTTCCGAAGTAATATGCTGTATATTAAACAGCTCTGCTCTACGCTAACATACGGTGGTGCGTTCGGCTCATTTGGCTAAAAACACCTTGCCCAGCGGGAGATCTCTCTTTTTCCTGCCACGGTGAAAGTGATCACAACATGTGATCTTCGGAAACCTCAACTTCAAGCTTCCATCATCGTCCTCTAGTACCACATCCATTTGCTCCTACAACAGTGGTAGAGCCACGCTACACGCAGCTTCTGCTGTAGCATGAATGCGCCGACACAAGCGGCACAAGGGCAGTACCATGACCTCACAGAATACCAACGTAAAGTAAGCTTTGCTTCTGTGTTTCGCTTGGTTAGTGCAGGTGGCCGGAGCCCCCCCCCCCCCTATAACATGGTAGCAGAATTCAAAAAGAAAAAACTACCCCAGGAGAATACCAGCACCCGTGGTAATGGAGAATCCCTTACTGAGCATCCACAGTCAAGCTAACCTCTTCTTTATGAGCGTGGGTGCTCAGGCTGCTCTGCATATTCTGGGGGGAGCAAAATCCCGCTCTATACTAACACTGCACGGGGCAAACAGAGCGATAAAACCATGGCGACCCCAACCACGCTATCCGTGGACTTTTGAAACATTAGGGGATTACACTCAGACCTAAACGCCGTCCATTACCATCTAGAGACAGCGCAGCCGAACTTGCTCTTTTCGACCAAGACCCAGGTGTCCTCTGAGACTGATATTTCGTACGTGTTCTACCTGGGGTACAAATAAGAACACTTTTTTGTGCCTCGGGCTGGAGTTGGCGTATCGTCACAGAGGATATCTGTTCTCGGCGCCTCGGCAATCGTGAAGGTACGGACCTGTTCATCCTTTGGCTGCGAGTAGACAGCGACGGCCATCCCCGCATCTACGAGTGCTTCTATAGGTCCCATAGCGGTAATGCTGACACATATGGACTCATCGACCACGTCCAAATGGCTACACATTTCTTGCTACAATAGATCCCATCAGCAGAGTTCGTGACACTTGGCGATTTTAACGCCCACCACGACGAATGACTCGGTTCACGTTTAACCGATCATGCGGGAAGATCTGTTTATGACTTTGCCTTGAAATAAGGTTTGACACAACTGGTTACTTTGCCTACACGGATTCCAGATGTGGAGGATCATACATTTTTCCTGTTGGACCTCCTATTGACCTCAACTGGACGGATATCAGGGTTCCGTCGATGCCCCTCTCGGCTCTTCGGACCATCGTCTAATCCGGAGTGTGGTGCCACTTACGCTCCCTTCGCGGTTGCGTTCTGCAGACTGCCGCCGTGTTTGCATTATAGGTCGGCGGATTGGGACGGAATGCGGTCTTTCTTTGCATCCTACCCATGGGGGCGGGTTTGCTTTTGCCAATTTATCCCAGTCCTGTTGCTGACTCTGTCACTGATGTGGTGCTACAGGCAATGTAACTATTTATGCCATCATCTGTGGTACCGATCGGAGTTAGATCTCAGCCTTGGTTTGGTCGCTCCTGCAAGTAAGCAGGAGTTTTATCAGGCCTAGGCTGAGGCTTTAGTGGCTCGGGATGTAAACACCAGCGTGCTTAAAAAGATGTATAACTTCGTCTCCAGGTCCTTCAAAAGAGTTATTGCCAAAGCAAATAATGAACACATTGGCAGAATCGGCGAGAAATTAGTTCGCCTTCCTTCCGAAACCTGTGCATTCTGGTATCTCGCCAAGGCTGTTCAAGGGAATTTCTGTAAGCCATCACTACCATCTCTGCACAAGTAGGGCGACTCACTGGCCCACGCCGCAAAAGAGAAAGCCGACCTTTTAGGCTCCCGTTTTGCGTCCAACTCGACTCTCGATGTAGATGTAGCAGGGGGAACACACCGCCGACCATCCCGCAGTGTGCGTGCTCTATGCCTGATGTGCGATTCACACCAAGCTCAGTACGCAAACACTCCTCTCCCTAGAAATACACAAGTCGAGTGGGCCTGACGGAATCCCGCAAATTGTGCTGAGGACGTGAAGAGTTGGCACCGGTTCGGTTCTAAAGCGTCATTTCAGGTACTATTTTCTGTAATTTCCTAGGTGTTGTCCCAAATTCATGGTAGACAGCTTTCGTGACCCGAAAAGGTAACCGCTCTGATCCGTCCAACTACAGGCCTATCGCTATCACCTCCTTGTTATCGAAAATAATAGAGTCCATTATTAACTGCCAGCTCATGCGGTACCTTGAGGAGCACTAGCTGATTAGTAACGGCCAGTGCGGTTTCCGTTGGGGTCGCTCTGCTCGTGGTTGTTTACCTAACACATAAAAAGCAATCAAGTCCAAGGGAGGCATTGGCCGTTAGTTTGGACATAGCGAAGGCATTCGATCGGGTCTGGCACGACGCTCTATTTTCGAAGCTTCCTTCCTATGGGCTTCCCGAGAAATTATGCAATTGGATAACTAGTTTTCTGGCTGATCGGAGCATCATGGTTGTAGTAGACGTTGCATGATCCGATCGTGTCGTGTCTCCTCAGTTTCAAGGCACTCCCCTTACCACCCATACCATCTGGAAGATTGGCGGTCCACCACTGTGCGATATAGAAGAAGTTTTCTTCCTCGCACAACTTCCTTATGGGATCGATTACCTCCAGCAATTTTTTTGGACCCATATGACTTGGGCCTTCAAAAAAAAAGCTTACTCCTTTTTAACAGGTCGGCAACGCATCTGCAATTACCTTGGTGTTGCAGTTATTCATGGGCGACGGTAGTCACTTACCATCAGATAAACCGCATGCTCGTTTGTCCCCTCTCCTATAAAGAAAGTCTTCTTTCAAGCTATTCTCCGCGCTTACAGTGTTCGGCACGGGTCTGAGCCTTACTGCCCGCCTCTGCTTCACAGCACTCTTGCAGATTACTTGCCTTCTTCTCGAGTCACTGCAGACTACAAGGCAGTCCCTGGTACTTGCACATTCGTCGACATCTACACTGCACTATCGACCTCCGCTACTCCGTACTGAGCTATAGTTGTATATAAGATATAAATCTATCTAAGACCAATAATCCATTATTAACTTGAAGCTTAGATCAGAAGTCACTTAAAATCATGAAAAACAACAAACGGTTTGAATTTAAATATTTGGAGCTAAGAAAACTGTCGAAAGTGTGTGCGATTTAGAAGAAGTTTTCTCCCTCGCACAACTTCCTTGTGGAATCAACTACCAACAGCGAATTTTCCGGACCGATACGACTTAGGAACCTTCACGAAAAGAGCTTACACCTTTCTAAAGGGCCGGTAACGTATCTGCAATTCCCCTGGTGTTGCAGTTGTTCATGGGCGGCGGTAGTTACTTACCATCAGGTGAACCGCATGCTCGTTTCTCCCCTATTCTATGAAAAAAAAGTTAAATTATTATTTACAACCAAATAAAACTTTATAATAATTGTACCCTGCGATTTGATTCGACTTTCGTCCAACTGTGATTGAAGAGATTTTTAGGTTGGTTTTGGTTAGGTCTTTATTTAATTTGAATTTTCTTTTTATATTACATTTTTATGTTCTATTTAATGTTCTTATTGCTTCTTAACCCTATTTTTGTTAGCCGACTTCGAAAATGAAGCGGTTTACAATTAGACTGCATGATGTTTTTTGTAATGATTTTTTTATTAAACTAGCAATCCATCCCGTCTTTGCACGGGTGATTTCTCGATATCGATAACAGCGCCACGTACCGGATTCTATTGTAAATCTAAATCAACTAGGGACTAAATCAAACACACACAAAAAAATTCATCAGAATTGGTCGAGCTGTTTTATAGTTTAAGCAAGACTAACGGACAGCAATTAATTTTTATAAAGAGAGATATGTTATATTTCATGGTGATCCCATACAAATTTGGAGAAAAAATTCCAATTCTGAGTGTGGTAAAATAGTGGAAGAAGTTTTTAATTGAACTATTCACACGATGTTAAGATTGTGATACTCTTTCATCTACTAAAATGGTAATAAAAATTGAAAAACCGACTTCAGAGAACTAAACAGAATAAAATATTTTCACATTCTGAAATCGAGGCTTTAAATATTTTCTTTGCTATATTTTAGCACCGAATTTTGGATATTCATTCATTCATTAATTAATTACAGCCTCTCACAAGTCCACTGCTGAACATAGACCTCACCAAGGAATGCCACAAAGCACGCTCATGAGCCACCTGCGTCCATCGACCTTCTATATCTCTCTTGTCACTCCATTTAGTGGGGGACTGCCTTACACTTCGCTTAATGGCATGAGCCTACCAGTCGAGAACCTTTCTTCCCATCAGTTGTCGGTTCTTCGAGCTATATGGTCGGCCCGTTGCCTCTTTAGCTTACCAATCTTTTGGCTATGTAGGTTACTCTGGTTCTACTGTAGATATCCTCGGTTTTAAGTCTATCACGCAGAGAAACCCGAGCATAGGCTTCTCCATAGCTCGCTGAGCGACCTTGAGCTTCCTCATATGGACACCATGACTTAGAGCCATAATAAGTTATCACTAGCAACAAGCACTGGTTGTTAAATAGTTTTTTTATTCAGATTTTGAGGTGTACCTAATGAGAAGATGTGTCGTAATAAACTTGAGAAAACTTTTTTTTTTAAGTCGGCTTTTATTAATAGTTAATTGATGAATATTTTAACTGTCCAATAGAATAGTCCAAAAGAGAAGTAAAATCTAGTTTTTAAAACTGCATCTCCATTCGTTTTGAAACGAAGGTTGTAAAGACCCTGATTCCTTACTATGAAATAGGATAACCAATCGGCAAGTCAACGTTCGAAGTTTGTTTTACAACTTGCTGATTTATCGCAAAGGCAACCGCACACGCAAGCACGCTACCGACTGCGGGTGGTCGAATAACCTAATTAATAGCGAGAGCGAAGGGACAGCCCTAGCATAGGTAATTTCCTGCTTTGAAACGTTTACACAGAGTAGAGGAACAGTGCACCTTGCGTTAAACAAGGCATTACAATTTAACATTACAATATTTATTTATTTAATTAAAATCTGTTGCACAAAAATGAACAAAGGCAGACTTAACGCCTTAAGACGTTCTCTACCAGTGGACCTATAAGTAAGTAGTGAACACTTCTTTGGAGGTGTAGTATGGGTTTGTAAGAGAAAGAATTAAAGACCAACAAAATCACTATGTGAAAATTAACTAAGTACATATGTTAGTATTTTTATTTCGATGCTAGAGTAAAATTATTGATTAGTATATACCTAACCTTTTTTAAAATTATCTTATATATAAAAAACAATTGCTGTCCGTTCGTCTTGCAAAAGCTCTAAAATACCTCAAATGATTTGGATGGTTTAAATTCACAATTGGACTCAATAGGTGGCGCTTTGGTCGAAATCCAGAAATCACCCGTGCAAAACCGGAGCGGATCTCTAGTCTATAGGAAAAATAAATAAAATTGAAGTGTCTGTTTGTAATGTCAAAATAACAGCTTTTTACTAAATGCATATGAAAGTATATACGGTACTTATAAAAAAACTACATTTTTTTTAAATATTGTCTGTCTGTCTGACTGTTTGTTACAGACAAATCTCCGTAACGGCTGGACCGATTTTGACGAGACTTCACCGGTCGATAGCTGATGTCATAAGGAGGTTACTCCTTATGACATCAGCTATCTGCCGAAAATAAAAGTAGCCTAAGTTATTAGGCTACTTTTATTTTAGAAAAAGAATTAGAATTCCTTGCAAAAAAAATTAAAGCCCTAAATAACACGTGGGCGAAGTCGCGAGGAACAGCTAGTAATTTATAAATACGCCGATAGTCAAATGACATAATAACAAGCTTTATTCCGCTCCGTGTCTTGTTGGCGTTTAGGAACAATCCTATTAGTGAGAATAGTAGATGGGGACAGTAATTTTTAAATGTTTATCAAAAACAACATGTTAAAAACACAAAATACAATTCAAGAAACATTACATTTTGCTTAATTTCGGGCTTTGATAATCTTTCAATATGTTCTTCAAAGTTTAATAGAATTTAAATTCAACTAACCGTGTAGTGGCGGTGTAAGAATATCGTCCGAGAGGAGTAAAGCGTGGTAAGAGACGATCGAGGGAGAATAACACAGGAGATGGGCAGCATCTTCCTGATAACAACTCAAAATAATAAAAAACTACGGTTGCCAACCCGCTTGCCAAGTGCAGCAACCATGGCAAAATCCCCCCATGAAGCAAACTATGAGGGAGTCCTATGTTCAGCAGTGGACTTTTATAAACTGTAATGGATGGATAATGGAAATTCAACTATGTGTTAAATACGTCTGTAAATATGTCTCATTCTGTCTCTTTTTTGATCTACTTCAAAAAAAGAGGAGCTTTACAATTCGACTGCATGTTTTTTGTATGTATTTTATGGAATATCTTCGTTAAATATCAATCGATTTAGATGAAGATTTTATATTATATAGTTTATATTTCAGGTTTTAGTCCCACATACGTACATAGTGGATGTTTTAAAGAATCAATTTAAATGACATTGATATTGTGAGATTCGTAGTTAACTAAAAAGCTTAAAAAAATTTACTCTTAGTAAAATGTAAAAGCCAAGTTGAAATAACTAAAATGAATTAAAAAAACAGATGCAGTCATAAGGACTGTCGACAGATGTGAAAACTCAATGCTATATGCATGTACAGGGGCCGCTATACTATGCGTCGCGAGTACTACTACTACTACTACTACTACTAGGGACTAGGACTAGGTACTAGGGACGCGTCTGAAGACTAGTCTTTAATTTTTACATACTTTTCTTATACTTTGCATCTATTTCAGAATGTGAAATTATTTTATTTATCTTGGTATAATTTGTTTTAATTAATTCAATGTCAAATTGTTTTTGAAAAAAAAACCTCAAAGACGAACGATAGGATACAAAGTAATTTCATAATAATCGTATTATGTAAATAAAGAAAATAATATGATTGAAAATGCAGAGTCGACCTTGAGAAATTGTTTATTTTGTCTTGAACTACTGCCTATTGCATGCCGAGCGCAAAGCGCGTGGGTATGTTCTACTAACGCCTAAAAATCAAAATTCCACCGTTTTGTCGCATGAAATCGTATCCAGCAATCATTTTACACATATAAATGATATAAAAAGCACATTGTTAGAAAGATAAATGATTGTTGAACTTATCAATATATTTTTTAAATCGATTAATTGCTATTTTTAAATAAAAAAAGGGGTTTTAGTGGCTTATGGTGTGGATTTATCATGTCCCCAAGGCTTGTAAACACTATAACTTTTGTAAATATCAATTGTTTAACTCAATCTATTTATTAATCTCTTCATCTATCATGTGGGAAGCCACTGAATGTAAATGGCAGTGTAATTTTGTTTTGTTTAGCTATAATTAATTTTTTTCGGCTTGAAAATGGCGAAATTTTCGTTGATTTGGTAGCCTCGTATAGAATTGTTTCTGTAAATGGGGAGCTGCAGCTACAGAGTAGTTTACTCACTAACTCAGTTGGCCATCGCCATAGATTACTGTATATATCAGTTCGCCGCATTAGCTTGCTACATTTATATTTATCTATGGTTCGCCATCAGATTCGTTCGGCTCAAAAAGATCGCTGTACAAATACACAATATTCGAATAACCAAATTTCTTAAATATTTGATTATAATAATAATAACAGATTTTTTTATTACAATATTTTAAAAGCACAGAATAAATAACAGTAGTACGCACTAAAAGTAAGTATTTTTTTGTCATGGGTGAAATTTTCATGGTTTTCGAGGGTGTTGAAACCGATAGGGTTGTCGAAATGTAAATCCAAGATGGCGGCCGCAAAATGTATCAATGTTTTCGATATGGGTGTCATTTTCATGGTTTTCGAGGGTGCTGAAGCCAATAGTGTTGTCGAAATGTAAATCCAAGGTGGCGGCTGCAATAGGTATAAGTTTTTTTATCATGGGTGTCTTTTTCATGGTTTTCGAGAATGTTGAAGCCGACAGTGCTGTCGAAATGTAAATTCAAGATGGCGGCTGAAGTAGGTACCAATTTTTTCATCATGGGTGTCATTTTCATGGTTTTCGAGGGCGTCGAAGACGATAGGGCTGTCGAAATGTAAATCCAAGATGGCGGCTGTAATAAATATAAATTTTTTCATCTTGGGTGTAATTTTCATGGTTTTCGAGGGTGTTAAAGCCGATAGTGCTGTCGAAATGTAAATCTAAGGTGGCGGCTGCAAGGGGTATCAATTTTTTCATCATGGGTGTCATTGTTATGGGTTTCGAGGGCGTTGAAGCCGATAGTGCTATCGAAATATAAATCCAAGATGGCGGCTGAAGTAGGTACCAATTTTTTCATCATGGGTGTCATTTTCATGGTTTGCAAGGGTGTTGAAGCCGAAAGTGCTGTTGAAATGTAAATCCAAGATGGCGGTTGCAATATATATCATTTTTTTTCATCATGGGTGTCATTTTCATGGGCTTCGAGGGTGTTGAAGCCGATAGTGCTGTCGAAATGTAAATCCAAGATGGCGGCTGAAGTAGGTACCAACTTTTTCATCATGGGTGTTCATTTTCATGGTTTTCAAGGGTGTTGAAGCCGATAGTGCTGTAGAAATGTAAAGCCAAGATGGCGGCTGCAATAGGTATAAATTTTTTCATCATGGGTGTCATTTTCATGGGTTTCGAAGGTGTTGAAGCCGATAGTGCTGTCAAAATGTAAATCCAAGATGGCGGCTGAAGTAGGTACCTAATTTTTTCGTCATGGATATCATTTTCATGGTTTTCGAGGGTTTTGCAGCCGATAGTGCTGTCGAAATGTAAATCCAACATGGCGGCTGCAATAGATATCAATTTTTTCATCATGGGTGTCATTTTCATGGTTTTCGAGGGTGTTGAAGCCGATAGTGCTGTCGAAATGTAAATCCAAGATGGCGGCTGAAGTAGGTACCAATTTTTTCATCATGGGTGTCATTTTCATGGTTTTCAAGGGTGTTGAAGCCGATAGTGCTGTAGATATGTAAATCCAAGATGGCGGCTGCAATAGGTATCAATTTTTTCATCATGGGTGTCATTTTCATGGGTTTCGAGGGTGTTGAAGCCGATAGTGCTGTCGAAATGTAAATCTAAGGTGGCGGCTGCAAGGGGTATCAATTTTTTCATCATGGGTGTCATTGTTATGGGTTTCGAGGGCGTTGAAGCCGATAGTGCTGTCGAAATATAAATCCAAGATGGCGGCTGAAGTAGGTACCAATTTTTTCATCATGGGTGTCATTTTCATGGTTTGCAAGGGTGTTGAAGCCGATAGTGCTGTTGAAATGTAAATCCAAGATGGCGGTTGCAATATATATCATTTTTTTCATCATGGGTATCATTTTCATGGGCTTCGAGGGTGTTGAAGCCGATAGTGCTGTCGAAATGTAAATCCAAGATGGCGGCTGAAGTAGGTACCAACTTTTTCATCATGGGTGTTCATTTTCATGGTTTTCAAGGGTGTTGAAGCCGATAGTGCTGTAGAAATGTAAAGCCAAGATGGCGGCTGCAATAGGTATAAATTTTTTCATCATGGGTGTCATTTTCATGGGTTTCGAGGGTGTTGAAGCCGATAGTGCTGTCAAAATGTAAATCCAAGATGGCGGCTGAAGTAGGTACCTAATTTTTTCGTCATGGATATCATTTTCATGGTTTTCGAGGGTGTTGCAGCCGATAGTGCTGTCGAAATGTAAATCCAACATGGCGGCTGCAATAGATATCAATTTTTTCATCATGGGTGTCATTATCATGGTTTTCGAGGGTGTTGAAGCCGATAGTGCTGTCGAAATGTAAATCCAAGATGGCGGCTGAAGTAGGTACCAATTTTTTCATCATGGGTGTCATTTTCATGGTTTTCAAGGGTGTTGAAGCCGATAGTGCTGTAGATATGTAAATCCAAGATGGCGGCTGCAATAGGTATCAATTTTTTCATCATGGGTGTCATTTTCATGGGTTTCGAGGGTGTTGAAGCCGATAGTGCTGTCGAAATGTATTTAAACTACTTTAAAAAAAATGCGTTTAATCATGCTATACGTTATTTTTAATGCGAAGGCATGCTCAATTGGATTTACCAATATTTTATACTACGACCTACCATACAATAGACCAAGGTATATTTGATGTTATTGGATCTCATTAGGTTGATGAAGAGATGACATTCACTGAGAACAATAAGAGGAAGCAACTGATCGACGACGTCTAGGAATAAAAGCTATTGTGGCGTACGACAGATGGCCACGTATATTGTCTTACGGGTTTGTTAAGAGATATCTTGTACATGTACGAAACATTATGCCTCCGACATTCCTCTTCTTTCACAAACTAGTAAGACGTAAATCTAACAACAATCAGAGTGTCACAATTTTCTAAGGACCCAATGCATTGGTAACCCAAGTTAGCTTTAGGCATTAAAGCATTATACTAGTAGCTATTCAATTAGTATTGAATACGGAGAACTTAATTTACGCAGTTATACATACAACATTACTTAACATGACTGTTTCGATAGTCTAGTGATCATAAACGCGATTGCTCATCATGTAGCCCTGGATTCGAGTCCCGGGACGGGCCACAAAATCAGGTATTCAGTTTTTCTGTCCAGAAATTCTCAGTAGCAGCCCGTAGTCAAAAATTTGGCGGAGTTTCACCCCGTCTGTCGGAAAGCGCGTAAAGCGGTTGGTCCTACGCCTGATCTCTCTTCGGTCGTATCGATTCGTTATTCCATCGAACTATGAGAGTAAGGGAATAGAGAGTGTACCTGTGCTGGCGCATAATTATGCTGTCCTGCGTAGATAGCTAGTCTCCGTTAAGATTGACCGCCGTGACCGAAATTCGGTGTGGAGGATATCAATATAAAATAAATTAGGGGTACTGTAAGTTGGTTCTTCGGTTTATAAAAAATAAATTACAAATAATATGAAATTTCAGACATTGATTTAGATAATAAATCTATTTAGAATAAATAATTTATATTTCTTTTAATTTTTATAATTTTAGCGATGAATGGTATTCGAAACCGTGCTCAGGTGAGAGTATTTTCGCAAATGAATTCCTATTTGCTATACTCACGAAACATTTAGTTTACATTCATACATTTTAGCCGACTTCAAAAAATGATGGAGAT
Organism: Parnassius glacialis; assembly: GCA_033319125.1. Taxonomy (NCBI): domain Eukaryota; kingdom Metazoa; phylum Arthropoda; class Insecta; order Lepidoptera; family Papilionidae; genus Parnassius; species Parnassius glacialis. The sequence goes on along the minus strand of JAVANC010000019.1, from coordinate 48,236,576 downwards.
TCTCGATTCAACTGAATTCTTTTTTGTATGTATGTAACGCGATATCCTCGTCAACTGTGAACCGATTTAAATGATTCTCTTAGTGAAATATCGGGGAAAAGTTGCTTCGTATTTTATATACAAATTCAAGACATTTTTTATTCAAAGTTTAATTACATTTAATTATAATGTATATGTGTAATTTTGTTCGATAACTTGTTACCATCTTGTAGACAGCGACATTATCTCTTTGCTGCAGAAACCTTGGGATTTTTGATCAAAAAAATGCGAGAAGTAGTTTAGAAATAAGTATGAACATACCTGTATTTAAATAGATATAAGTTTTATTATGTATTGTCTGTTTTTGTGAGGAGAAATAAACATTATTAGTTGTTGGTCTCTCTGGATCTTGGATCTGAATCTCTACTGGATTCAAATCGATGGTTTTCCTTCCAATCCCACCATACACACAGCATCACCTTATTGCGTATTAATCCGGGTTTCACTACAGTCTGTAGAGCTGACTACCCTTTGACCATGAACTGTTTCGCACGTTCTTCATCTCCAGTTTCTTTTCATCACCAGTGATAATTTTTTTCAAAAATGGTTCGGTTTCCTTACGTTTCAATAGAGAATTGCAAATGTGTACACGATTCATTACGATTCATTCCGTGAGCTCGTGTGGTACCCAAATATCGAGCTTTTTTGTATAGTCACACTTTTTCAAATGGGTCAAAACTGTTTTGTGGTCAATCCTCAATTCCTCGGCTATATCGTAACTACTAATATAACGATCTTGTTCCACTTTTTCAAAAATGGCATCGACTTTATTCGTAGGAGGACGACCAGAGCGAGCTGCATCTTTGCCATCAAAACTCCCGGACTGAAAACGCTTGAACCAACTTTGTGCTACTTTTACTGACACTGCATTAGATCCATAAACGTCACAAATACTTTTAGCAGCTTGAGTTGCATTTTTCTCTTTATTGTAATAAAACTTCAGAATGCATCGAATTGCTTCGTTAGATTCACTCATTTTGAAAAACAATTCAATAATTGCGGGAAACTTTTTTTTACTTTTTACTTTTCTTTTTCTTAATATGTTCCTATATGTATTGAAATTAAAACCAGCCAGATACAAACAGTACACCAAAGAGATGTTTCTTCAATTTTATATAAACAAAATACGAAAAAAGTTAATTTTTAGTTAATTATCTAGTTCTAAATAAATTTAAGTCACACAACGTTGGGAATTAAAAAAGTTAAAATAAGTTTAAATTATCGAGATCAAATCGTAAAATTTGTTTTATTAGTCTCAGTTTGGTTACATTCAGTGTCAAAATAATGTATAATGTCCGAGTATGCCGCTGTACAAACACGTGCTATAGCCTCGTTCACACATTGTTATGAATAGCAACGTGGCGCTTGTTTGCGTGGATAATTCAGCGTTTGTCCAACGGAATTATACCATTACCGCATGTTTGTGAATCAAGAGTATGGCGTTGAAATGTTCTTTGAGTTGATATCTAAAAGTAACCGACAACATGCCTTGTCATCTGTATCTGCATAGTTTAATTTGCAATGTAAAAAAGATGAGCAAGCTTAAAGGTAAAAGTTAACTGTAATTATTAAAAATCCCGACGGCGTAAAGACTTTACTGAAAGGAGAAAAATTGTATACTCTACGTCACTTTCAGAACTAAAATCGAGTCTCACGACACTCTATTATATAAAATCCATCAAGCCGTTTAGACTACAGAGCGTGCCAAAAAGTAAACATACATACATAAATACATAGTCTCGAAAAAAATATTACCCTCCTATGGAAGTCAGGTAAAAAATAATGTTCTATAGACATTGAAAATTGAATAATAGCTGCTTTATATTATTAAAATTTTTAAAAATTAATTAGTAAATATTGTCGTAATAAAATAAAGTGATATGTCTTACATACGAGTAGTTTAAGGAGCACCTCCCCCTCCCTCAATTTCGTGCATAATGCAATGCATGTAATTTCTTCAAACTACTAGATGATTTTATTTTAAAGAAAAAAAAAAGATAACCGGTTTTATCCTGTTTTAAATAAATATCACCATCATCATCATTACAGCCTTTCACAAGTCCACTGCTGAACTTAGACCTCCCCCAAAAATGCCATAAAGCACGGTCCTGAGCCACCTGCATCCATCGACTTCCTTCATGTCTTAACAGGCCGTCACTCCATCTAGAGGGAGTATTATTTAATTATAATATACGATAAATTATTATAAGTTAACATTACATAAAATGTTTGTGTTAAATATTGTAGATGTAGTATATATTATACAGGGTTATTTTGCAATAGCTGACCAAATTTGCAGAGAAGGTTCAGAATAAGTAATATAGGCAAATGGTGAAGAAAAGTTAACTATAAAAATGTCAATAATTCTGTCCTTTTTATCTTTTAAATTCAAAACACATGGCAATGCATTATTTTAACTGATTTTACTGCGCACGCACACATTCGTAAGGGTGGATCGGTAGGCAAAAACATGATTGTCTATAAATCACATTCATCATTCATCATCATTACAGCCCTTCACAAGTCCACTGCTGAACATAGGCCTCCCCCAAAGAATGCCACAAAGCACGGTCCTGAGCCACCTGCATCCATCGACTTCCTGCATATCTTACCAGGTCGTCACTCCATCTAGTGGGGGGACGCCCTACACTTCGCTTGCCGGTACGAGGCTGCCACTCGAGAACCTTTCTTCCCCATCGGTTGTCGGTTCTTCGAGCTATATGGCCGGCCCATTGCCACTTCAGCTTACTAATCCGTTGGGCTATGTCGGTCACTCTGGTTCTACTGCGGATATCCTCATTTCTGAGTTTATCACGCAGAGAAACTCCGAGCATAGCCCTCTCCATAGCTCGCTGAGCGACCTTGAGCTTCCTCATACGGCCAGCAGTGAAGGACCACGTCTCAGTTCCGTAAGTCATCACTGGCAACACGCACTGGTTGTACAATTTCGTTTTAAGGTTTTGAGGTATGTCTGACGAGAAGATGTGTCGTAGCTTCCCGAACGCTGCCCAGCCGAGTTGAATCCGTCGATTGACCTCTCGGTCGAAGTTGGACTTACCTAGTCGGACTATTTGTCCCAGGTAAACATACTCGTCAACAACTTCGAGCTTAGTGTTCCCAACAACTACCGGCATAGGTGTGACATGGACATTAAACATGATCTTTGTTTTGTCCATGTTCATCTTAAGACCTATCCGTTGGGAAACACTATTGAGGTCATTGAGCATAGTGCTTAGGTCCTCCAGCGATTCTGCCATAAGGACTATATCGTCGGCAAATCGAAGGTGAGTGATGTACTCGCCATTGATGTTGATACCGTATCCTTTCCAGTCCAGAAGCTTGAAAACGTCTTCCAATACAGCGGTGAAGAGTTTCGGGGATATGACGTCACCCTGTCTTACACCTCTCTGCAATTGGATAGGTTTCGTACTCTGGTTCTGTACTCGGATAGCCATCGTAGCCCTACTGTACAAGCACTTCAACACTTCGATATACCGACAGTCAACTTGGCACCGCTGAAGGGACTGCAGCACCGCCCAAATTTCGACGGAATCAAAGGCTTTCTTATAGTCCACATACGCCAGACATAGTGGCAAATTGTACTCCTCGGACTTCTGTACAATTTGCCGTAGGGTATGTATGTGGTCTATGGTGCTAAAGCCTTTTCGGAAACCGGCTTGTTCGGGAGGCTGGAAGTCGTCAAGTCTGCGCGCGAGACGATTCGTAATGACTCTCGAAAACAGCACGTAGACGCGGCTCAGAAGGGAAATCGGTCTGTAGTTCTTCAAGAGAGCGTTGTCGCCTTTCTTGAAGAACAAGACCACCGCACTTCTGCTCCACGCCTCCGGTGTAATGCCACCATGGAGGACGGAATTAAAGAGCTTCTGAAGGACTTCAAGTACCGGTTTTCCACCCGCTTTCAGAAGCTCCGCTGTAATTCCATCCTCGCCTGGGGCCCTGCCGTTTTTAAGGTGCTGGAGAGCCATTCTAATCTCGCTCAGACTGACGTCCGGGATATCATCGGAATAATGTCGGATAAGACTCGCTCTTGGATCGTTACTCACACTTGCGTGTGGCTCCAACGATGACGTGTACAGCTGCCCATAGAACCTCTCAATCTCACTCAAAATCTCAGGTGCCCCGGAAACGATGCTGCCACATTCGGTCTTCAGCTTTGACAGTTGGCTCTTTCTGGCAGACAGATCTCTGGCAAAGACTTTGGAGCCTTGGTTCCGCTTGATCGCTTCTTCAATACGAGCTGTATTGAAGTTGCGTAAGTCCCGCCGCATGCATTTGGAGATCTGTCTGTTCAGTTGCCTGTATGCTGCCAAATCTGTTGAAGAATGTAGCTTCATCTCCCGTCTAACAGCCATGAGATTAAGAGTGTGATCGGAGAGTTTTTGTGTTCTTCTGCGGCAGGTCTTGCAGAACTTAGCTCCGACCGCATGGACAGTTTCCACGAGCTTGTCATTCAAATCGTCCACTTCATTGCAGTCTTCTAGGCACTGAAAACGATTTTGTAACTCGAGCTGAAAGGTTTCGGGACTTTGGATTAGAGCACGAGGGGGACGGAGCGTTGACTTCATTAGACGAGACCTCTCCAACTTAACGTTTAGGTTCAGTGTGCCTCTAACCATTCGGTGATCGCTGCCGGTTTTCACCCTCGCGATCACTGAGACATCACTGAACAGTTGTCGTTTGGTCGTCATAATGAAGTCAATCTCATTTTTTGTCGAACCGTCGGGGCTCGACCAGGTCCACTTCCTGTGGGGCCGCTTCTGGAAGAAAGAGTTCATCATAAACAGTCCCTCTTTCTCCATGAAGTCGGCCAGCTGCTGGCCCCTTGGGTTCCGTTGCCCTATTCCAAATTTCCCCACCTTCAGCTCACCGTTCTCTCTTGTGCCTAGTTTTGCATTGCAGTCTCCCATTAACACCGTATATTGGGTTTTGGAGGAATGCATGGCTCTAAAGATATCCTCATACATTTCCTCCACCTCCTCATCGGGGTGTGCCGAGGTTGGTGCGTAAACCTGTATGACCTTCAGCGAATACCGTTTGGTGATTCTGAGTATAAGGTACGCAACCCTCCTCGACACACTCTCAATCTTTACAACGTTGTTAACGAGAGACTTGTGGACGATAAATCCGACACCTCCTTGGGACAGATGGTCGCCCTCCCGGTAACAGAGCAAGTTGCCGGATTCGAGGATTACCGTGTCCTCCCCTCTCTTCGGACTTCGGATAATCCTATAATATGCCAGCGTAACTTGTCTATCTCTTCTTCCAGCTCCACAATCTTCTCGTCAGTCCTCAGGGTCCGTGCGTTGTATGTTGCCAGGTCAAGTCGTTGTAGGTGGCAACCGAACCTCCACCGGAGATTCTTAGCACCCCCTGCCCAGCCGTTACCATGGTCGCCACCGTAGCCAGGAATAGCTGGGCCGCCGGGGACTGGGGGCCGTCTCTTCGTAACTTTCATTATGGGGGGTATATTGCCATAGTTGCCACGCTTGGCGAGCGGGTTGGCAACCGCAGTTTTTTATTGTATTTTGCCGTTACCAGGAAGATGCTGCTGCCCATCTCCTGCCTGTGTCCCTTTGTCGCCTCATCACATTCAATTTGGTATAATTTCAAATAAAAATATAAGCCTTATTTACTCGTATTGTCAAAAACTGTCACAGCCGTATATAATTATTTATATATTTGAAGTTAAGTTAAAAATTTGGCTATTATTTGAAAATTAACCCTGTATATACAATTGACTGGCACAGAATAGCAGCAACATTCAAAAGTTTTATCTAACTAAAAAAGTAACTTATGATCAGTTGTCTTTAAAATTAGTTTTTAAAGCCGGCAAGGTCAAGCAAATGTCCGCGGCTTTGGGGCAATCACACTTCAACCTGCTGCGTGATATTACTTTTTCAAATTAAATACCAATGAAAGTAGGTTAAAATCGGTTTTCACCAATAACAAACTGCCTTTGGCTGGAGGCTTGGGGCAGATTTCGTGAAGGCAAAATCCCTTTTAACTGCTTTCGTCGGTATGTTGAAAGTACTTTTGACCTATGAAATAATTCTGACTGTAACATACAATGGTATATAGTTTAATATTATCTCGTAAAATCCTTGGCTTTTTAATATACCGTTTAAATTACCGAGAAAATATATATTCTATTTAATAGGTATCTTGTTTCCTTTAAAACGTCTATAATCTTAAATAGCTTTGAGATGCACCTATTAAATCTTTATCGACAGTTTCAGATTAAAATGTTTTTAAGTTTCTATATAAATGCGACACCGGTGAAAAAGTTAGTCAAAATTTAAAATTGATTGCACCCACTCAGCGAAAATTACATCACTGCGAGACAATGTTTACTAACCAACATGACTCAGCGTCGCGTACGGCTGTAGTCAGATGAGATAATGTCGTCGCAAATATTTGCGAGTACCGTACCTTACTCGTAGCATTAGGCGCGATGTTTGACGTCGTATTTACAAACCCAGCCGATGGAAACCCGCTTATATTCACCGTGTTTTTCAAACAACCCTTTTAAGTCAGCTGTTTTTATGTCCCAACACGTGAGTGCTGATGTAGCTCTGTTTAATTTTATCACCTGTTCAAATAATTTTCCACCTCTGTTAAATGTTTTCGTCTACCCACACTGAATAAGAATAACTGCAGACTTGTGAATTTCCATTTTGGGTACAGTTGAATAATCGGCGTTTTTGAAGGATCACAAAATGTTATTTTTAGGTTGCGAATTTTGTATGCAACAATTTACTTTAAAAATAAATTAAATAGAACAAATGCGTATTGTAATACGGTAGGGTTCTATTGCATACCTTAAGCGAAAGCGCAAGGTAATGTTCTACTATCGCCTAAAAATTAAAATTACAACATTTTATCGAATAAAATCGTATCTAGCAATCATATTATACATATAAATGATATAAAAAGCACATTGTTAGAAAGATAAATTATTGTTGAACTTATTAATAATTTTTTTAAATCGATTAATTGCTATTTTTAAATAAAAAAAGGGTTTTAGTGGCTTATGGTGTGGATTTATCATGTCCCTGTGGCTTGTAAACACTATAACTTTTGAAAATATCAATTGTTTAACTCAATCTATTTTTTAATCTCTTCATCTATCATGTGGGAAGCCACTGAATGTAAATGGCAGTGTAATTTTGTTTTGTTTAGCTATAATTAATTTTTTTCGGCTCCAAAATGGCGAAATTTTCGTTGATTTGGTTACCTCGTATATAAATTGTTTCTGTAAATGGGGATCTACAGCCACAGAGTAGTTTAGTTCACAGAGTACCTTTGTATTAAGTTTAGTTCGGCTTCAGTCGCCGTCGTGAGTGGATATTGTTTCGGTTGTTTTCAGCGGCTCAAAAAGATCGCTGTACAAATACACAATATTCGAATAACCAAATTTCTTAAATACTTGATTATAATAATAATAAGAGATTTTGTTATTACAATATTTAAAAGCACAGAATAAATAATAGTAGCACGTACTAAAAGTAAATAGTATAATTTTTTTTGTCATGGGTGACATTTTCATGCTTTTCGAGGGTGTCGAAACCGATAGGGTTGTCGAAATGTAAATCCAAGATGGCGGCCGCAATAGGTATCAATTTTTTCATCATGGGTGTCATTTTCATGGTTTTCGAGGGTGCTGAAGCCGATAGTGCTGTCGAAATGTATCCAAGGTGGAGGCTGCAATAGGTATAAAATTTTTCATCATAGGTGTCATTTTCATGGTTTTCGAGGGTGTTGAAGCTGATAGTGCTGTTGAAACGTAAATCCAAGATGGCGGCTGAATTAGGTACCAATTTATTCATCATGGGTGTCATTTTCATGGTTTTCGAGGGTGTTGAAGCCCATAGTGCTGTCAAAATGTAAATCCAAGATGGCGGCTGTAAAATATATAATTTTTTTCATCTTGGGTGTTATTTTCATGGTTTTCGAGGGTGTTGAAACCGATAGTGCTGTCGAAATGTAAATCCAAGATGGCGGCTGCAATAGGTATCAAGTTTTTCATCTTGGGTGTCATTTTCATGGTTTTTGAGGGTGTTGAATCCGATAGTGCTGTCGAAATGTAAATCCAAGATGGCGGCTGAAGTTGGTACCAATTTTTTCATCTCGGGTGTCATTTTCATGTTTTTCAAGTGTTGAAGCCGATAGTGCTGTCGAAATGTAAATCCAAGATGGCGGCTGCAATAGGTATCAATTTTTTCATCATGGGTGTCATTTTCATGGTTTTCGAGGGTGTTGCAGCCGATAGTGCTGTCGAAATGTATTTAAACTACTTTAATAATTCCGTATAATCATGTTATACGTAATTTTTTTAATGCGCTTAAGGTATGCCCAATTGGATTTACCAATACCTTTCTATCTACTCAAAACTCAAACATTTTACAAAGTTTAAATAAGCGCATCTAATAATTTTAATCGTATCAACGTAGATGTATCCTTTGTAGATTTATCCAGATATTAGTTCCAGAACGAACCTTTTTTTACATTGCCAACCCTTTATTTAAACATCGGCACTGACACTATTGTTAGTATAGTTGTACCACGAATGGGTTGCCTCGACCGGGGAAGAACCACGTTCTCACATAATACCAGCGTAAAGTAGCAGCTTTACACTGCTGTGTTTCGTATGATGAGTGTAGAGAACCGGAGACCATTTTTATTGAAAAAGAGGCATTCCATCTTAGTCCTCACGGGTGACAACGCATCTGCATTTTGATTCGCAAACGAGGATAGATGTAGATGTTACCTTACCATCAGGTGGACTGTGTGCTCGTTTGCCACCCTATACTAAAAAAATATATTTTATAAATTAAATTTATTCTTAAGCGCGTAAACTTTATAAATATTCTTACGCGACGATATGGGATAATTAGTTGTAAGTACCCCATATCGTCGCATGGATATCGTAAGAGGTGACAGAGGGAAACAAACCAGTAGATAGACAGCAGCGTCTTCCTAATAATATTTTAAAATACAAAAACTGCGGTTGCCAACCCGCTTGCCAAGCGTAATAACTGTGGCATATATAATTTGTGAATTTTAATAATCTTGATATTCGTTACCATGATCGGTATCACGAGTGTATGCAATCGAACTGATGTCAAAACTTTTTAAAAATAGAACCATATTATAGTTTAATCAACAGGTTAGATCAAAGCAAGGTATAGTCGACTCCATTTAGTGTAATTTATGCTAGGGAAAGCTTGTTTCTCCGTCGGGCCACGACATCGTTTCCTGGCTATTTTTGTAGCGATCCACCAAAGATCTGTCGTTCGTTATTCGGTTAGATTAACAAGACGGATGGTTCGAACTAACAGTGTCGCTTAATCTTTGACTTTTTACTAAATTTGTTGGATTTTTTTCGGTTGATATTGACGCTTTCTTCGCGCTATTTCGAGCAAGCAATAATTTCTTTACCGAATCAGATACAAGAATATTGCGGTCTCAGTCTGCATTTATTTTGATTTCTTTGCGAATAATAAGTTAATTAGCTATGACTGCCATATTTGTGTTCATGTGAACGTGAGGTTCCGGGTTCGAATACCCGGTTGGGCCAAAAAATCAGTTATTGAGTTTTTCTATCGAGAAACTCTCAGGAGCTGCCCGGTGTCAGGAAGTTGGAGGTGTTTTATTCCGTGCCTGGAAAAGCACGTAAAGACGTTAGACCTGCGCCTGATCTTTCTTCGGTAGTGTCGGTTTACTGTCTTATCAAAATATGAGAATGAGGGAACGTAGAGTGCACCTGTGTTAGCGTATACACTTGGGTACTATAATCCTGTCCTGTGTGTATCTTCGCAGATCGCTAGTATCCGTTGTGGCTGGCCGTCGTGACCGAAGGTCTAGCGGACAATATTAACCTATGATCATTAATGTAATTATGGTAACCATGTGTTCGGCGATGAAGGACAACATCGCGTGGAAATCCTACATGTCTGAGAAACAAAATATTTTGAAGACATGCGAGTCCGCCAATACGCATAGGCATGATTGACTATTTCCGGCCCATAAACATTTACTTAAATATGAGGTGGTTTGTGCTCTGCAGTTTCTTCTTATTTAAGAGGGGGCAAACGAACTTGCGGCTCACCTAATAACAACTGCAACACCACGGAAGTTGCAGGTACGTTTCCGACCTTTTATAAAGGAGTAAGCTTGTTTCTTGAAGGTATCTAAGTCGTGTCGGTACGGAAAAATTAAATAAACAATTCCTAAAAAATCTCCACTAACTAAGAAAACTCTAGCAGTGGGATTTATGTAAGATAAGGAAGTAATGCAACGATTTTACTTTTTAATATGGTAATTACCATTCTAATTAGAAGAATACACTAACATCAAACAAAACATATGTGTGTGTGTGTGTGTGTGTGTGTGTGTGTGTGTGTGTGTGTGCGTATGTAAGCGTGTCTTTGTAATAGTGTGAAAGAAGCATCTAAATATACTAAGATAAATCCACTATAACGTTAAAAGCAAAAAGATGTCCCACTATACGGCCACAATCAATCCTGAAATTCCTTTCTGCTTTAATTGAAAGAAACGGCCGAGTACAAACCACTGTAGTCACTTCTTTCTATAAATGCCTGTTACGAGGGAGTACACAATCATATTTTTTACTTTTAAAGAGAGATATTTTATAAAAAAAAACTATCATTCAGTCCTACTCCTGTCGGTATAGTGTCAAGAACGCTGGTTGCATTTCCTCGCTAAATAACTATACTTAGCTTTTGTGCGATAAAAAAACCGGCTCTCTTTTCACCAACAGCGGCGACATATCGCGGATATAAAAAAACCAAGAGTTTTGATAAATAGGTACTGCATATTTTTGGGACTTCTACTAAAAGCGTATACATTCCCCCTATAGGCCGTATAACACCCTACATTCACCAATTCTCCCTTACTTAACTAACTGCAGAATGAATCTATACGAGGGTCAACCTAAGATTCCCACGACGATAGGGATTCTGACGATAGGGAGAAATACCAGAACGAGAGAAAGTATAAGTGAGAAAATAAACGTAACATCTAGTTCTTTATTTTACATCATTTTGAAAATCCCGCAAAGGTTTCTGAGATTGTGTGCTATTTGTAAATTTTATGTTTATATTTACTAATGTAATATTTACAAATGCCCACCCGTACTACAGCAATCACCAGATTAGGTGGAGTCCAGGTTGCTGAGGCTCCATTGTAACTACAAATATAAAAGTAATAAGTACTGTGTATACACTTCGTACGTATTTATTCCCAATATTAATAGAAATAAATATCCGTATTCAGTATCGTAGCACGTTGGGCGTAGAAATATAAGACTAAGGCGTGAATTACAGGCGGATTAAATTATCGCGAAAGGATTTTGAGTTATGACCCGTCAGCAGAACTCGACTCCGGAACTGTAGGGTTGAACGCGTTTGTGTTACGTAAGATTTTATTACTACGGTGTGAGAAAGGGATCGGGATCATATTCCCGTTCATATGTATAGTTTGTTTCTATCATATGACTTCCTTAGTGCCTTCATTATATTATGTCAGAATGGGATACTGTGAAGCTTTATCAATGTGTATTTAATTCATCTTTTTTGTATTTTAGAATAAATATTTTGATAGTTCACCGACTGAGTTTGTAAGTCGATTTCTTTTTTAAATATTAGTAATACTATTAAACATTACTAATATTCCCTTTAACCACTTCTGGTAAGCTTAAAATGCTTGTGTTAGAAGTGGTTCACGACAGTAGTCGAATGGCGGATTCGAACCCACGACCTTTCGAGTTCGCGGTCCGTGCCCTGCCATTTGGCTACTGACTCACTAGACTCACTAGAAGTCTAGGGTTCTTCGAACATAGTTCTGTTTTCAGACTTGTTAGATTTGAGTTTAGATTATTTATTTATTTTCTTATTTTATTTATTATATTATTACGTTGTAATTGTCTTCTATTGAGAGACATATTATGCGGTATTACCTCCGAACTTTTTTTTATTGTTTTAGAGTTTAAGCATTTGTGTATTTTCACCTCTGAGAGTACGTCATTAATTGTTTGTTTTTGCATATTCTATCTTTATATATAAAACCTTCCTCTAGGAATTTCACTTATAACGTGGAAACGTTTCACATACATAAATTATTAAAAATTAACGAACACCCAGTTTTAGAACTAATCGCAAACTAAGTTTCGTGCGTAAATCGATTTACAGCCCGTATCACTTCAACAAAACGGCAGACACTGCGGTACGGAGAGGTCAAGATAAACAAAAAAAATACTAATACACTTAAAAAAGATGCAGATGTCTCTATTAAAGGCTTTATTTATTAAATGAAATTTGTTTTCTTTTTATAGGATACATGACAAATGAGCACATAGTCCACCTGATGGTAAGTGATTGCTGTGGCCCATAGACATCTACATTTATCCTCGTTTGCGAATCAAAATGCAGATGCGTTGTCACCCAAGAAGACTCAGATGGAATGCCTCTTTTCCAATAAAAGGGGTCTTCGGTTCTCTAGACTCACCATACGAAACACAGTAACGTTAAGCTGCTATTTTATGTTGGTTTTCTGTGAGAGCATGGTCCTCCCCCGGCCGAGGCGACCCATTCGTGCTACAACTATACTGCTGCATGGCTCTACCACGTATAATATTTCGTTTTCTTACTTCTATAAAAATACTGTTTCCAGCTGTTACTGCAACTATACTACTAATATAGTTGCAGCATAGCTCTACCACGTATAAAATGTTTGAAGGCAAAATAATACTCTTGAAAAATATTTCACACTAAACTTTCGACATTTCACGTCAATTAGTATAAACCTACAACTTATTTGATGGATTAACCCAAAGAGAATATAATCACTACGTTTAGATTAACCATTCAATCTTTTCTAAGGGTCCACCGTAAGAGGGTTCATTCATTTATTTTCTTGCATACGCCATTAATACAATTATTATTATTGATGAATTAGTGTTCAATACCAAAGTGAATTTTGTGGCATGTCGAATTGTTGCGTGCTTACAACGAATTGCGAAATGTTATTTGTGTACTTACTGTTGAATGTGGACATTGATTTCATTCAAAACAATTAGGTATATTACTTTTTTATGGGTTGGCTAGACCGGGGAAGGACCACGCTCTCACAGAATACCGGCGTCAAATTTCAGCTTAATGTTGCTGTGTTTCGTATGCTGAGTGTAGAGAACCGGATACCTTTTTTACTGAAAACGAGGCATTCCATCTTAATTCTCAGGGGTGATAAACGAGGCTGCGGGCTGTTCGAAAGAGATACCGCGGCTCCGGAACGTAAGGGCACTGAAGGAACACGGATGGTTTTTAGTCAGTAAAAGTCTGACACTCCCTTCCGCTCCACCCAGAGCGAAAGGCGTCATTAGATGATTTTCCATCCGCAAAAAAAAAGGGGTGATAAACGAGCCGTGGTAGCTCTGATGGTTAGGGCTCGCTGTAAATTTATCACAGTACGCGGGCAGCCTGGGTTCGATCCCCGCCGGCACCAATGAAATTGTTAATTGCAATTTTAAGTGCTGATTTACCTGATGAAGAAAAACATCGTGAGGAAACCTGCATGTCTGAGAAATAAGAAAAAAAAATATTTCGAAGACATGTGAAGTTCGCCAACATGCATTGGGACAGCACGGCAGACATTTCCTTACCCTACAACCCTCTCAGAAATGAGACGAGGTCTGTGCCCAGCAGTGGGACGTATGTAGTAGCTTTTTAACTTTTAACCTCAGGGGGTGATAACGCATCTGCATTTTGATCCTTAAAGAGAATAAATGTAGATGTCTATGGGCCACAGCATCCACTTAACATCAAGTAGATTATAAGCTCGTTTTTCACCCATATTCTATAAAAAGAAATATTTGATTTATTTTTTAATTTTGTATGAAAATTATACATATCTTAGAATTCCCAAAAATTTCGGGACATTTCCGGAAAGTTCCGGACGTATGGCAACTCTACCCATAATGGAAGAGGCGCATGTCTGATAGTGGACTTTTACAGACTGATAAATTAGAAGAATAGCTTTCGAAAATAGAGTAGAATAATCATTATTTATCATATAATATAATAACTTAAAATACTTATTGAAATCTAGTCTAGTCTGGATTATTAATAGGGTTTTAATAATGGTTTAAGTAGTTTTTCCTATTAAGTAAGTCCCTTAGTCGAGGCATCAAAGTCTTTGCGAAATTTTACATTTGCAGTCAAACTCCATATTTTTTTAGTTCACATATTTACGCGTACTTCTTTATTGAAACAGACTATAATTTAAAGCTGATACTAAATAATCTATACAGAATAATATATTTTTAAATATGGTTTTCGAATCAGTATAAATGCCTTTCACAAGTCCACTGCTGCACACATTCGATGAATGCCACAAAGCACGGACCTGAGTCACCTGCATTCTCGACTTCCTATATGGCTTACCCGATCGTCACTCCACTCTAGTGGGGGGTACTAGACTTCACCTACCGGTACGAGGAAGGATCTCCTAAGTGTGTGTAATTTGTGGATTATACAGTGGTCCCAAATAACCGCCGGTACGACATACTCCACCGATCGTCGAGTCCGCATACTCCGAGAGGTGTTGAGGTCACCGGCCCTTAGGCAGATTCTTGGCACTCAAGTGCGTTCCGTGCCTTTTGTGCCCAGTCGCATACGCGAGTGCTCATTAGCACTTCCCCCAACCCTTTCGTGAGGAAAGGGGTAGGCAGTGCGCCTAAGTGTTGCGGCCACCCATCTTCGCTTCCGTCCGTTTCGAACGTCGCGAGTCGCTTGCGTCACCTGCCACGTTAGGAACGGTCTCATTAGATAGGCACTAGCAATCACATCTATACAAAACAGTCGTAACAGCTGTAACCATGACAGGCAAGGGGAGAGGGGAGCCCCCCCCCCCGCGCGCGTTAGGAAACCACCGGACCGCCCCGGGGTTTTAGATCGAACTCTATTCGTAGGGACCTGTCGAACCCGGAAATATCAAGGATCGTCAGCTCCTTTAGCCAGATCCCCATGAGAAAGCCAGCCTCGCCGAACAAGGAGGATCCCGCGACGAGCGCCGCGCTCACGCCCACCGTGTCTGAGAGCACGAGTGGGCTGGAACCGACGTCCCTACCGCAGCTGGCAAGGAAATCGGCACGCAGACATACCCCTCCGGAGACCGACGCATCGCTTTACGATAAAAGGCAGTGCGTCGAATCACCAACACAATACGGATCATCATCATCGTCATCGTCCTCGGCGGAGTCGGAAGATGATGAAAGAGTCCCAACCGTGAAGGAAGCAATTAGGGCGCACAAGTCGCTGCCCAAGTCGCCATCACCACCGAAGCCAAACCCCCCCCCCCCACCTCACCCGGCCGCAGGAGCATGGACGCGACCGAGTTCGAGCAGGGAGGAGAGGAGTCCCACGGTTGGGACTCATGATGTTGATTTGCCACCATAGCGACCGCCGGACAGCCGTCGACTTCTACCAACCCATCGGGCCTTCCGCATGATGATGGTCAAAGGCCCACGACCAGCTACGCCCAACTGGCAGCGATGCCAGCAGTACCACAGGCAGCCAACACCCCTCAACCACAGAAGGAGGAAGAGAAGGCGAGATACCCACCGATTGTGGCCGAGTGCCTCCCGGACTGGACGAGGCACTTCGAGATTCTGAACAAGAAACACCCTCCTAACGCCCGTCCGTTCGGGAAGGGTGTTCGATTCACCCCACAAAGCCCGGGAGAATTCCGGGCGGTACAGAGATACCTTATCGAGCTCACGGAGAAAGTACCAGCGCTGTCTTGGTACTGCTACACCCCGACGGAGGAGAAGCCCACTAAAGTGGGCATCCGGGGGCTGCCAGTGGGCACGGATACCGTCCAGATAACTGAGGCTATCAGGGCAAAGGGATTCCCCGTAACCTACGTGAGAGCAATCCCGCCCCGTAGAGGCAGACCTGGGTGCCTCTACTACGCACAGCTGGAGCACCTAAACCTAGAGAAACTTAACGAACTCTACGCAGTCGACGAACTCCTTTTCATGAAAGGAGTAGTCATAGAGGCCTGGCAAGGAAGAGTGGGACCGGCTCAGTGCCACCGCTGCCAGGCCTTTGGCCACGCATCTGCCAATTGCCATAGGCCCGTTAAATGTGTCCGCTGTGCAGGGGAACACATAGCGAGCAATTGCCCACGGGGTAGAGAGGAACCACCTACGTGCGCAAACTGCGCTAAAAACCATACTGCAAATTATCGACGCTGCCCAGTCCTGAGGAGGATTGCGAGAAAACAAGGGATCACTCTGCCGGGACTACTGCCGGAAGCACCGCAGAGGACCCCAGCGAGTCGCCCCAGGGTAGAGATCCACGAAGACGGATGGGCAACTATCAGGGGGAGAGGGAGGCAAACCGCCCCCCCCCCCACCCGCAAGTGCACCACCCGCACCACAAGTACCTACAGGAACGGTGGAACCAGCTGCAAGAGCAACCACCGGGGCGACTCTACAGCCCCCCGCTAACGACACCATAGAGCAACAGCCTCCTAAAAAGAAGAAGCGGGGGAGGAAGAAGAAGAAGGTGCAGCCACCTCCTCAGGCAGCTACCTCTACCCCGACGCCAGCAGTTACGATAGCCTCGCAAGCGCAGGCAAGCAAGAGGACCACCACAAAAGGTAGAGCGCCAGAAAGGGCTCTATCAGAAAATAGAGCCCGCTCTACACATAGAGCGCGCTCTACCTTGAGGAGAGACACCTATGCCCAGCCGAGACCAGTGCCAACTACTACTTCAAGACAACCAACCGCCGACTCTACCACCACCACGGACGCAATAATGAGGCTGGTAGGCATCGCCATAGAGGTCGGCAGCCAGGTACTGGCAAGATATCAGTGCCGGCACCGACCCTATTACAGCAGTGATGAGAGCACTGACCGTACTACTGGCTCGGCACTACAGAGGCAGTGACACCAACCTGCGCTTGCTTTACTGGAACCCGGACGGTATCCAGCATAAGCTCCATGAACTCCGCACTATAGCCCAACAACAGGACATACATGTCATCTTGCTGGGGGAGACAAAGTTGAGGCCATCTATGCACTTCAAGATGCCCAACTACCACATTTACAGGAGGGACGAAGTCAATGCTCTAGGAACCGCCTATAGAGGCACGGCGGTTCTAGTGAGAAAGGACATCGTCCACCTAGAGCTCGGATTACCGTCATACCATACGACGCGCTCCATCGGCATAAAAATGGAGGCGGCGGGCGAGGAACTGAGGATCTTCGCTGCATACCGCCCGCCAGGGACTCCACTACCATGATCAACTGGAGGCTCTACCAGCAATACCTGCAAGAGAGGCCTCCAGTTTGCAACCTGATTACCTCGGCGGACGACGTAGAGACCGCTGCAGCTAGTATAATACGGAATATCCAGGAAGCCCTCAACGCGGCCTCTACGATCGTCCCTCTTACACATCGGAGAGAAGAGCTGCCACAAGAACTACGTGTGCAGCTCAATCATAAGCGAGCGTTGAGAAAACTCTGGGCACGCACTCGCTGCCCACGTATAAAAAGCAGACTGAACGCACTGACGGATGAGCTGTCGGTTGCAATACAGGCCTACAGAGGAAGGGCCTGGGAGCGGCGCATATGGATGGCTGAAGACCAGGAAGCGTCGCTCTATCAATTGAACCGACAGCTAACTAAGACCAGACCCCCCGTCTGCCCGCTGACCAACAGCGCGGGTGGGCGTTGTTACGAGGCCAAAGGTAGAGCGGATATCCTAGTCGAGCACTTCGAGGAGCAATTTATGCCGAACCCAGCAAGTGCGGAGTACATGAAGCTTCATGCCCAAAAGGAGAGCCGCGTACGGGAGTTCCTGTCGTCGCCCACGCCACCGCTTGCAGGAGACTGGTTTGTCTCCCCCGCTGAAATGCGGAGGACGATTACCCGCCTGCAACCGAGGAAGGCGCCGGGGCACGACCGGATTACGAACGCTGCACTCCGACAGCTGCCCCATAGAGCCATTGTAGAGCTAGGACGACTCTACAATGGCATACTGCGGACTTCACACTTCCCGGAGGACTGGAAGAAAGGCAAGGTCATAGTTCTGTCTAAACCCGGGAAGGACAGGCGTAGAGCAGCTAGTTACAGACCTATAACGCTGCTACCGCACATAGCCAAATTATTTGAAAGGATCACCCTGAGAAGAGTCCGCCCGTGTATCCAACTGAGGGCGGATCAACATGGATTTAGGAGTGGACACTCCGCAGCAACACAGCTGACCAGAGTGCTGCACTACTTGGCGGCGGAATACAACCGAGAACGCACATTGTTGGGCGTCTTCCCCGATATCGAGAAGGCGTTTGACAGGGTGTGGCACTCTGGTTTACTCTATAAGATGAAACAACAGACGAGTGTCCCTCCGGCTATGCTGCGGCTAGTGGCGTCGTTTCTAGCCGACCGGAGCTTCTACGTCTGTGTCGAAGACGCTGAATCCGCAGTAAAACCCATAAGAGCTGGCGTACAACAGGGCAGCTGTCTTTCGCCGATCCTGTACGCGGCTTATACAAATGATATCCCTACATTGGAAGGACACCTACGAAAATGGGAGGACGACGTAGAGCTGGCGCTATATGCGGACGATAGCGCCTACTTCACCTCGTTTAGAAGCCCCCATCTCGCCGTCGCCAAGATGCAGCGACTGCTGGACCTGCTGCCACCGTGGCTGGATGAGTGGAGGATGGCTGTGAATGTTGGGAAAACGGCCGCCCTCCTCACCCGCCGCTACCGGAACCTCCCGCCCCCGTTGACGCTCAGAGGCCAGGAGATTGCGTACGAGAAGGCCGTGACCTACCTTGGATGCCGGATCGACAGGATGTTGCGCATGACCGCGCACGTCGACATCGTCGTCCGCAATGCCAGATGTGCGCGGGAGATGCTCCGTCCAGTCCTGGCATCCAAGCTGCCACTGAAGACCAAGCTGAAAATGTACAAACTCTACATAAGGACCAAGATCACCTACGCCGCGCCGGCCTGGTACGCACTCCTGAGCGAATGGCAGAGGCAGCGGTTGCAGGTTCAGCAGAACCTATCCCTACGGACCATCGTCGGTGCAGGTCGCTACGTCCGGAATGACGTCATCGCGGCCAACTTAAAGGTGGAGACTATCAAGGAATTTGTGGCCCGATTAGCGCGCGGTATGTTTGACCGCGCTGATAACGGGCCACACGAACATCTGCAGAACTTCGCTCCTCTACACGCTCGGCCACCGGACGGGCGACCTCTACCAAGAGAACTCCTCTCTATAGAGATTAGAGAGTCAAGTAACAACCCTCAATGCCGCAGATAGGCCAACCCAGACGCCTGGCCGCATTAGCCGCCAGCCACACTGACCATTGACAAAACCGGATTACCAACTTACAGCGACCGGGGAATCAAACTCGTGTCGCTGCTTCAACCCGACAATGCCATAACGGCTCCCACGACCGGTGCATAGTAATGCACCGCGAGGAGATTCCGGGTAATGGGGTCAGCCCCGAGGCCCGAGACCTGCAATATGCATCAAGCATATATGCGGAAGACAGGATAACCGGTACGAGGCCACCACTCGAGAACCTTTCTTTCCCATCGGTTGTCGGTTCTTCGAGCTATATAGCCGGCGCGTTGTCACTTCTTCTTACCAACCCGTTGTGATATGTCGGTTACTCTGGTTCTATATTAATCAGTGGTCTAATCTGGTGCAGATATCCTCATTTTAAAGTCTATATTAACATAAGTCATCACTGGCAACACGCACTGGTTGTACAATCTTGTTTTTAATTTTTGAAGTATACCTGACGAGAAGATGTAATCTCCCGAACGGGCAGTATTCAGTCGAGTTGAATTCGGACCATTGGAAATTCAGACCTCTCGGTCGAAGTCGGACTTACCTAGTCTCTTCGACAACTTGGACCGTAGTGCTCTCATCAACTACCGGCATAGGTGTGACATGGACGGTACACATGACCTTTGTCTTGTCCGTGTTCATCTTAAAACCTATCCGTTGGGAGACACTATTGAGGTCATTGAGCATAGTACTTAGGTCCTCCAGCGATTCAACTAATCGGAAGTAAATGATGTACTCGCCTTGATGTTAATACCGTATCTTTTCTAGTCCAGTAGCTTAAAAACGTGTTCCAATGCAATTATACCGACTCGAAAACGCTACTTAGATTTTAATAATTATTATTAAAATTATTACGTCACGTAAACGAAAACGGCAAAACTTTTATATTTTTTTATAGGATAGGGTGACAAACGAACAAACAGTCCACCTGATGGTAAGTGGTTGCTGTGGCCCATAGACATCTACATCTATCCGAGTTTGCGAATCAAAATGCAAATGCGTTATCACCCGTGAGGACTAAGATGGCATGCCTCTTTTCCAGTAAAAGGGGTCTCCGGTTCTCTACATTCACCATACGAAACACAGCAGTGTTAAGCTGCCATTTTACGCTGGTATTCTGTGAGAGCGTGGTCCTTCCCCGGTCGAGCCGACCCATACGTGCTACAACTCTACTACTAACATAGCTGCAAAATGGATCTACCACGTTCACAAACTTTTTCTATAGTATCAAAGTGGTTTAAATATATTGAAAATATTTCGAATGAAACATCGTGACTTCAAATCGTTCAGTCGCACCCACACGGCCCAGTAGTTTTTTGTTAATGGACGAAATCCATTACAAGAATAGCGAAGTGAAGTTCGACATGTCCGGGACTTTTCCGGGAACGGAGGAACTTGCGTGTTTATATCGCACGCGGGATTGTCTTAACACTTCCGGCAATAGATGTTTACGAGTGAAACGTTTAAGGAGAACTCTGTTCTTTATTCTTCTTTAATTACTTTATGTACAACATTAGTGAAACATTGTAAATTTCTTGAAATTTTGGTTATATAAAGGATAGAATACACAATACTTGTATACATTTATTATTTTTAGCATTTTCGGAATTAAAAAAAATAAGATTAATGGGTATAATAGCACAAATAACGTGTCAGATTTAAAAGACGACAAATCCTAGTAAAAGAACCTAATTCTGACCAACGATGATTCAAGATGCTTATAATGTAAGTAAGAAGTAGAACTACAGCAGTTCACTGTCTCGCTGATCAAGTGACAGTCCAATATCAGTGGGTCAGGCATATAGTTCGAATGGCAACTAATCTATGGTGAAAAAAGATTTTCGAGTGGAACACCATACCGTAAGGGAAGTAAAGAACGGCCCCCACTAGATGGCGAACCGAGGAATCACGACCTAGTACAATATGCAGGAAGTAGACGGATGCAGGTGACACAAGAATATGTTTTGTATTCCTTTGAAGAAGATTATGTTCAGCACAGGATGTGTGAAAGCTAAAAAGATAATGTATATATTTTTATTTATTTATTAAAATAAGGCGAGAAACGAGCACACATTTGATGGTATGTGGATGCTGTGGCACATAGACATCCACATCAATCCTCAAAATGCACATACGTTATCACCCCTGAGGACTAAGATGTCATGCCTCCTTTCCAGTTCTCCCTCCTCCAGGGTCTCCGGTTCTTTCACTCATCATACGGAACACAGCAGCATTAAGCTGCTATTTTACGCTGGTATTCTGTGAGAGCGTGGTCCTTCCCCGGTCGAGCCGACCTATTCGTGCTACAACTATAACATACCTGCATCATAGCTCTACTACGATAAGGTATATTATTAATCATATACATTACTAGCTAAACCCCGCGACTTCGCCCGCGCGTAATTTATTACGATTGGATTTCATAGGTTTTAATTTTTTGCACGGAACACTAATTCTTATTCTAAAATAAAAGTAGCCTAAGTTACTCCTTATTACATCAGCTATCTGCCAGTGAAGGTTCGGTCAAAATCGGTACAGCCATTTCAGAGATTAGCCAGAACAAACTGACAGACAGACAAAAATTTTAAAAATCGTGTTTTTGTTATAAGTATCGTATCATACGCATATAATTATGTAGTAAAAATCTGTTATTTCGACATTACAAACGGACTCTTCAATTTTATTTGTTTGTTTATATAATTCATATCTTGCCTCTTTTACTCTTTTTATGTTGCCCAAAGGTAAATACTATTACCTTATAATATTAATAAATAAAAATAATAATTTAAATCGAGTAAAATAATGATTTGAAAAAAAAACCTCCACCACTAAGGGTGGAAAAATATGGGAAAAAGTTTTGAATGTAAATATAATAAATTTCATTGCAATAGAAAATCTAATATTCTGTAGTCCGCTCAAGAGGTTAAAAAAATCAACTTTAAATAAAAAAAAAGATATTTAAAAGCAATTTGCTTATATCGGCGTAATAAATTAAGTTTATTACGCGGATATAATCAGATAAATTTTTAAGATCTTTATATTCTTATATATATAGATCTTTATAATGAAATTTCCCAAAGTAACGCCTGATCCAATTATTTTAAATAAAAAGGTAAAGTCGACTTTATACCGCGTAATATAATATCACATTCTAAAGTCGAGACTATAATTCTTCCATACGCTTCGTCTTAGCACCGTGTATATGTTCATAAACATGACAATCAGCGAAGCACCCTGCGCTTTGTTTTTCCGGACCTTGTCCAAATGGCCTATTTTTCTCTGGCATCACATGTGAGATCTTCAGCAAACGATGTGCGTACGGTGTAAGTGTTCATAAATAATTTTAAACGTACCTTATTAAATAGGAACCACTTTAAATAGTCGTAACGGTAACACTAATAAATTCTTAATAGATAATTTACCTTTAGTTGACGGTAAAAATAGATAATAGACAGATCATGAGGATAACTGCGTACCTGAAAATTAAAAAAAAATATTTAAGTTCATTCCATTGCTTCCCAACAAAGAAAAAATAGGAATACAATTTCAGCAATTAGACATTTATTAAATATTTAAGCGACAACCAAGCTTGACTGTCCATTACTGTAGTTCATGGACACTTGCAATCATAGACTGTGAGAGATACGTTGGCATTACAGAGGTCTAATATCAAACCGATACACAACTGTGGGTGAACTACTATTTCGCAGCAGTATTAGATGAGGTAAGAGTAGAGTACTATATGAGGTAAGGTAAGAGTACTCCAAACGGATACTAGCGAGATAACAAAGGCTATCGCCATTTTATACTAAGTGGGTCGACTGAAAAAGGTCCACGCTCTAAGTAATAGCACAATGCTATTGTCTCATATGGTGAGTGCAGGGAAAGGATAAATGTATTATAGGTAACGAGGCATTCCACCTTAGTTCTTATGGGTGTAAACGCGTCTATTTCCGTTCTCAATCTTTTTTATAGAATAAGAATGACAGACGACCACACAATCCACCTGATGGTATGTGGATAGTGTGGCCCATAGTCATCTGTATCAATCCTCGATAAATAATCAAAATTCAGAGTGTGTTGTCACCCCAGAGGATTATTATGGAATGACTAGTTGCCAGCAAAAAGGTCTACAGTTCTCTACACTCACCATACGAAATTCACCAACATTATGCAGCTATTTTAAGCTTGTAATCGTAAATAAATGGGTGTCTATGGGACATAGCATTCACTGACGGTTAGGTGGACTGTGTGCTCGTTTTTTTATCCGATAAGGGTGATAAACAAGCACACAGTCCACCTGATTGTAAGTGGTTGCTGAATGCATAGACATCTACATATATTCTCTATTAAAAATCAAAACGCAGATGCGTTGTCACCCGTGAGGACTAAGATGGAATGCCTCATTTCCAGTAAAAAGGTTCTCCGGTTGTCTACCCCCACCATACGAAACACAGCAGAGTTAAGCTGCTATTTTACGCTGGTATTCTGTGAGAGCGTGGTCCTTCCCCGGTCGAGCCGACCCATTCGTGCTACAACTATACTGCTGCATGGCTCTACCACGTATAAAATTTCGTTTTCTTACTTCTATAAAAATACTGTTGCCAGCTGTTTTTGCGAACTGATAGAAATAACTTAGGGACCTAAGGTAATTGCCTACTCGTTCCTAAAATTCAAAATGTTCCCGATTGACATTTGTCACTTACCACCATGTAATCTCCCTCCCTTCCTGTCAAAGAATAATTGAAGTAAAAAAAAAACATTATTTGATGGTGGTACTTCTTTTCTCTTCAGGAGTCCGTCTGAGTTGGTGCCATGTTTGGTCTATTTCTACAGCCAATTGGCAGTACATGATTTGTTGTGTTCCGGCGTTAAGGGTATATAGAGCCAGTATATTCACAGACACAGGCATTACATCTTAGTCCTCAGATGTGACAACGTATCTGTAGCCTACTTTGTTGAAAGTTGACTGCTGGTGTCCATGGACTTACCATCAGATGAACCGTAAGTTCGTTTGTCACTTCAATTTTATAAAAAAACTAGGTGGAGTCTGTCACATTATTGAGCGAAGCAGTCCAATATTTTTAAGTTAACTGAATTTTAAGGTTTGAGTGCAGCATCGGTGCGTGTTGGACTATATAATTCTTCAAAAACGTTATTATTGAAACTATTTAAATAATATTTGTTTTCATTTTCAGCCTACATTATTTGAGGTTGGTTCCAGTGGCCTTTGAATTCGTTTGTTATTTTATTATAAAAATTCCAAGTCGATCGAGAACATTTTTAATGAAAATTTTCCCAGTTTTTTTTTAGAATAAGAGTAACAAATGAGCACACTCACCACAGTTAATAGTAAGTGGATGCTGTGACCAATCAAAATGCAGATGCGTTGTCATCTCTTAGGACTAAAATGGAGTGCCTCGTTTCTAGTAAAAAGGGTTTCCTCTCCGGTTTTCTACATCACACGAAACACATCAGCACTGAACTGCTATTTTACGCTGGTATTATATGAGAGTGAGTTTCGTTCGAGCTGACCCATTCGTACGACCATCACAATAAGCTGCAGAACGTCTCTACCACGTATAAAGCTATATGTGTTTTCAAAAACAACATCATAAAATATGAAAATACGTTGACATAGTAAGGCTTATAATATCCCTGAAGAACGTTGATGCGTTCAATGCGTACGCCGCCCTGCGGTTGAGCTTGCTTCCGCTTTACACCGCCATACATTAAAGCTTTCAAAGCTCTTACGCTAATGCGTCAAATTACGCAAGACAAAAGGGTTCTACTTTATTAAGTTTGACACATCACTCGTAATTATTTCTTCTGCCACCTCATTGTTCTAGTGGTCTTTAGCGCAACTACTGATCACGAGGTCCAGGATTTGAATCCCGGGTTTAGTCAAAACCAGTTAATGTGTTTTTCGGTTAAGATATTCTCAGTAGCAGCTTGGAGTCAAGAAGTTAGTGATGTCTCACCACTATGCCTGAGTAAGTGCGTAAAGCCATTTGTTTGCGCTTGATCTCTCCCTGATCGTGTCAGGTTGCCATCACATCAGACTACGAGAGTGGAGGTGCTTGCGCACGCCATCGTGCACGTGTGCCGATGGAAAAACTCTTTTGAGACCGACCGAAATTCGATCAGGCGGCCAGTAATTATTTTGTACGTGACACGATTTAAAGGTTACATTTTAATGCCTTATATCCGATATCCGACTTATAGTCGGACACGTCTGCGGTCCCACCAACGCCAGTACCCCATCCCTCGTCATGAAAATTCGGAAACCCGTTCGGGGATCTTAAAGAATACTAGCGTAAAATAACAGCATTCTGTGTTTCATATGATGTGTGAAGAGAGCCATGCATTTTTTGCTGGTAACGAGGCATTTTATTCAAGTCCTCAAGTGTCCTCAAGTCAAATGGCAAATAATATACGAGTATTATTAAGTGATGACAGGATATTATTATGGTACATTAACCATCAGTTTGTATATAATTGTACTGTGTGCTCGTAGTAGTCGAGTTAAATTATTACTCGACATCATAAAGATTTACGTAGTTACGTAGAAACTTTATCCTCGGCTTTTATTAGTTTTCCTCTCGAAACTTTGTAACTTCCACAAGTAGGGTGCATGTTTGCACACACAAAGGAACTATGGCCCGGCCCTTGAAAGACGTCGACTCCCACGTATCTTGTATTCTAACTGTTCAACATTGTACCTGTTTAAGAAACAAGTTGACAATCATACTATTTCTAGTTGAGTTCTGCTACTAATAATAATATGTATGCGTTAATTTAATTTTTGTATCATAAACCATAATGAAAAATCGATGCTCCAAGAAGTCTGCAGTCTGTGAACACGTACAAGAGCGCCCCCGTTATCACATGAGATTTGATAAACCAAATATCCAACGATGATTTGATTGATATCATAAAAATTCTTATTTCAATAGGGCTACCATCTGCTTGGGATTCTATAATTGATAAAATGTATTCTCAACCCTTGCATACAACTTCAAGATTTTAAAATACTATAAGCTCATCCTGTTTAGAATAAACCAAAAATTAATTATTTTGAACTGAAGGTAGCCATGGTTAACTATGGTAGTGGGACGTCGAACACTACACTAGCACTTACTTTCGAGCACCCATAGTCACAAGACTATGGGTGCTCGAAAGTAACCGAAACGTCGGGAGTATAAAATAAGTTAATATAACACGATAAAACTCTTAAAAACTAGTTTTATTTAAATGTGTAGTGTTTACGTAAACATAAGAAATTATTACACCTTTAAAAATATTTAAATGCATAGAGTACCTCAGAGTACACACTATAGACAATACTTTAAATTTCATTTATAGCTTTTCTTCCATTTGTAAATTAGCTCTTGTTGTAAATTTTAAAACTATATACAATTTAGATTTTCCCGACCGCTTGTATACTAATTATGATATGATCTATTCGTCAACCCTTCACAGAATTCTATACCTTTTATTAGAATCTGTCCAGCCGTTCAGAGTGATTGAATCACAAACATCCAAACAAACGTACTTTCACTTTATAATATAGGTACAATATAACTAGCTACTTAAACGTAGCAGAGCCATCCTGCAGCATGTTAAGCTTTTAGCATCTTCGACCGTGGATGTACCATTCTCTCATAGAATACCAGCGTAAAATAGCAGCTCAATGTTGCTATGTTTCGTATGGTGAGTGTTGAGAACCGGAGACCCTTTTTACTGGAAACGGGGCATTCCATCTTATTTCTCAGGGGTGACAACGCATCTGCATTAGACGTAGATCTCCACAGTATCTACTTACCATCAAGTGAATTATGTACTTAATAAGAAAGTTAGTATCTATAATGTCTAAAACGTCTGAATTATCTGCATTCAAGAGTGCTAATATACCTCTTTGGTCAGTTTATCCTAGTCGACATGAAAAAGTTAGACTTAACGCGGATTACTTTCTTGAATTGATGATATTTCAAAACACGTTTTTATCCAAGCATACTACATAAGTACTCGTAAACAATATAATTTTTTTTGTCTTTTATATTTTAATATACCGAGAAATAAATGAAACACGTTTTATTAAATTTTTATACTTATTCAATGTTGAGAACACGTCTTTGCTTTGGTAAAGCGTATTAAATAATATTTCATAGATTTTAATATAGATTTATTTTATGAAAAGCTTCTCAAGTGTGAGTCGCTTACCAGTAAAGATCTGTAGAGTTGTGTGTTTTGGTTCCAGCCCTGGTTTAAGTTTCTGTAAATGTGACGAGCAACTCAATGCAATACTGTCTGCAGTTTAACGGTCATTGATTTTAACGATCGATGATCCACTTATACTATATAGCGAAATGCTTAGATACGGATGTCAACGTAAATAACATAATATACTGTCATTAGTGAGGGCTATGAGAAACATCAGAATTATCTTCGATGAAAAGGTATATAACTATTTTATATGTTACCGTTACCATTACAGCCTATTAAAGTCCACTGCGGAAAATAGGCCCCCCATAGATTGCCACATAGGGGGCATATATGCAATAGTTGCAACGATTGGTAAGCGGGGGCAACCGCAGTTTATCGTTTTTAGTCTATTCCATGTGTACATGTACATAGCAATAATACTATTTCATATAATAAAATGATCGACGCTGTACTTGAAAAGCGTTTCGAATTTAGCCAATCCATTTTATAAGTTGTAGATCCAAGCTGCAGCTATATTATGGTTGTAGCACGAATGGGTCGGCTCGACCGAGGTAGGACCACGCTCTCACATAATACAAGCATAAAATAGCAGCTTAATGCTGCTGTGTTTCGTATGGTGAGTTTAGAGAATTGGAGACCCTTTTTATCGGATACGAGGCATTCCATCTTAGTCCACGGAGATGATAATGTATCTGCATTTTAATTATCAATCGAACATAAATGGAGATGTCTATGAAACAGACAAAAACAGAAACAGAAACAGAAACTTTTTTATTCAATATAGATTATAAATAATACTTATTGAAAGTCACTCTTTTGTATAATTACCACTGGTTCGAAAAAAAACCTCTGTCCTGGGAAGAACCAGCAAGAAACCCAGCAGGACTTTTTTTTTAAATAACAACTTAGAATCATGTATGTTACATAAATTAACAACACAACAAATTAGAAATAGCTTGGTAGCGATCACCTCATTTCCAGGGGTTATGATCATCTATAAATTCTTTAATATTATAATAACCCTTTTTTATACAAACTTAGTTTAATAAAACTTTTTGAACTTTGAGCAGGTCAAATTTTGTATATTTTCTGGAATTTTGTTGTAAAAGCGTATACATCGCCCCAAGAATGAATTACTGACTCGATGGAGTAGAGTAACTGGTACTACTAGCTTGTGTCTGTTCCTAGTATTTACAGAATGAATATCGCTTATTTTTGTAAAACTACTTTTATTTTTGTGTACGTACATTACATTTTGATAAATGTATTGAGAGGCCAAAGTTAATATATTAATTTCCTTAAATTTTTGTCGCAGCGACTCTTTAGGCTTTAAATCATAAATTGCTCTTATGGCCCTCTTCTGTAAAACAAATATAATTTCGGTGTCAGCTGCGTTTCCCCATAGCAAAATACCATACGACATTATGCTATGGAAATAGCTAAAGTAAACTAGTCTAGCTGTTTCAACACTAGTTAGACTTCTAATCTTTTTTACGGCATATGCTGCAGAAGTAAGCCTGCTTGCCAATTATGATATATGGGGGCTCCATTGAATCTTCGCGTCTAGTGTGATTCCAAGAAAAATGGTGGTATCTACAAGACTCAATTTCTTCCCATTTAAAATTACATTAGTATTTAATTGTTTGACATTTGGAGTCATAAATTTCCTACATTTCGTTTTAGTGCCATTTAAATGCAAATTATTAACATTGAACCAATTTACTAATTTAAATATAGCATTATTTACTTCGTCATATTTTAGCAATTATCGACTTAATTTGAAAATTAAAGAAGTGTCATCTGCAAATAATACTATATCATGGGCCACAGCATTTGCTTCCATCAGGTGGAATGTGTTCTTATTTGTCACCATTATTCTATAAAAATGTGCAACAATGTGGACCTATTTTTTTCGATATTTACAAAGTTTCAAACTGTCGTAAGTTGTTGAATCTGTATTCTATCTGTAAAAAGTCCTAAGTCTGTGCACTTTACAGTCTTCGGCTGTATCACCTATTATCATCAGGTAGGATGACAGTCAAGCACTGATTTATATTTAAAAAAAATCATAATTAGTGTTGATAATAAACAAAAAAACGTTCCATCGTATAAGGTCGTATCGTACAATATATCTTTATACGGGTTATTCCGTATGATGATTTACGAATGCAATTGGATTGTTATGGCATGTAATATCAACAAACAAAGCATAGCAATTGCAAGCCGCGAACTCGACTATAAATCGACGGGTTATCGCAGCAAGCCCGAGTGTTGATCCCGTCCGTATTAACTGGTCTGCGAGCAAGTCATTGCTTGGCGTGGAATATGGCTTTTGAGAGCTGCAAAATTATGTGTCTATGGAACGAAATTGAACAAATATACGCTCATGCTTTTGGCGACACGTTTAGTGCCGTGTTACGTATGTTAGATTCCTAGTTACGACTATTTTTATATTTAATTTTTAACATAAGAATCTAAAAATAAAGGATACGTTCATCCTGTTATTATTATTATTAAAAATGGGCTCACTCTTGACCTCCATCTGAACCGAGGGCAAAGACTAGGTCTACGATTTAGCGAGTTTACTCAGGAGAAGCTTGTTAACACGCACCTTGAAGAGGTTAAGGTTTTATGCATTCGGAAAAACAGACACCGGCGGAGTATTCCACTCCTTTCATTTTTTTATAGGATAAGGTGACAAACGAGCACACAGTCTACCTGATGGTAAGTGGTTGCTGCGGCCCATAGAAATCTACCCTCAATAAAGAATCAATATGCAGAGATTATAGGTAACGAGGCATTCCACCTTAGTTCTCGTGGGTGACGACCACACAATCCACCTGATGGTATGTGGATAGTGTGGCCCATAGTCATCTACATCAATCCTCAATAAATAATCAAAATACAGAGAGTGTTGTCACCCCAGAGGACTACGATGGAATGACTCGTTGCCTGCAAAGAGGTCTACAGTTCTCTACACTCACCATACGAAACACACCAACATTATGCAGCTATTTTACGCTTGTGATCGTCATTAAATGTGTGTCTATGGGACATATCATTCACTGACGGTTAGGTGGACTGTGTGCTCGCTTTTTTATAGGTTAATGGTGACAAACGAGCACACAGTCCACCTGATGGTAAGTGGTTGCTGCAGCCCATAGACATCTACATACGTCCTCTATTAAAAATCAAAATGCAGATGCGTTGTCACCCGTGAGGACTAAGATGGAATGCCTCTTTTCCAGTAAAATGGGTCTTCGGTTCTCTACACTCACCATACGTAACACAGCAGTGTCAAGCTGCTATTTTACGCAGGTATTCTGTGAGAGCGTGGTCCTTCCCCGGTCAAGCCGACCCATTCGTGCTACAGCTAGACACTATACTACTAATATAGCTTGCAGCATGGCTCTACCACGTATTTACTATTCCACTTCATTCCATACATATTTCACTGATTTTCACACTAATAACATTTTTCTTCTTATTCCAGTACATTCCTTCTCCTCCTTTCAAATAGTAATTTCCTGTAAAAGATTTGCACTTGCCTCCTTAAAGCAAAATTACACAAATTACCAATTCTGGGCACATGCTTATGCTAATTACTGAGAGTGATTAGAAAAAGGGATGAGTCCACCGTATGAACTCCTTAATCGTGTTGGCGGATTCCTCAAAATATTTACAAAGTTCCCTTACGACGTTCATCTTTCCCGCCAGTCAGTGCCATATTACAGTTACCGTTACAGCCTATTAAAATCCACTGATGAACATGGGCCTCCCTATAGATTGCCTTTTGGGGTTATGTTTGCCACAGTTGCTACGCTATTCAAGTGGGTTAGCATCCGCAGATTTTAATTTTTAGTGGTTATTAGGAAGACGCTGCTGCACATATCCTTATTTGTTTCCCTCTATACATGGTATGTTAGTCAAGGACATGAAACGCTAACACGAACGAATACGTCCTATTGGTTGTAACTGAACTAACTGAATCTCAATTGTCCCGGCAAAGATAAAACTCATGTTGCTTGTGTGCTGTGAAGTTTAAGATGACCGCCTAGTCCCAGTGCGACTATGGTACCTTGAGGTTGAACGCTGCTATAAATTCTGCAGTAAATTCGTGACATACAGTAGCAAATTGACTCGCACTTGAGTATTCTATTGCGCTTACACAGGTTTGTAGGTTAATTATCTGTCAAACAATTTCCGCCATGTTTACCATCCATTTTCAAAGATATCGCAGTCGAGTTGGCTTTGTTCGGTAAATGATGCAAAAATGTTGAAAATCCTCTACTATTGCATTTGAAACAAATAATTTTTATTTAATATGATTCTGTTTTTATAAAATACATATTCATTTTCATAATAAAAAAAGATATTCATTCATCTTTGCGCGTTCATCTCATAAACATCAGTTGTGTGTGTTGCGAAATATACGCACTACGAACAATCATTTTCTAACAACCGTCGTTATAGCAAAATTCCACAGTGTTATAGATATGTGCAACAAAACAATTACGAAAAAGGTGCCAGATCATGCTACTACAACTTGTGCAACTGTAACTACCAAGCAAATAACCGCGCTGCGAGCTCAAGTCAGCTTATACTGGACATGTAAAGATTGCCCGAAAAATCGTCCACGACACAGCTTTATTATAGCAACAGAGGAGGATTTTGAGGAGGAGGAAGAAGTACTAGGCAACTACTTACACCTCGTAGCTGGTACTTCAAGATGCCAAGTTTCCTTACATACTAGTGATATTAAAAAACTACTGAAGGATATTTCTAAAAAGGTTGATAAAATAGTTGCAAAGGCGCAAGAGCCTTTGACTGACAAAATCGACGAAATGTGCGAGAATATCGAATAATTTCTACAAAGAATAACTGAACTAAAAAGGAAAAAACGAAATAAGACTTTGCGCAGTTGATCAGCGAATCCATGAAATTGAGCGAGGCCAGCTTAAATACCAAGAAAATCAAGATATTGGTTGTGAGAAATCTAGCAAACAAATTAAACATAGAAGACCCAGAAGCACTGACCTCTATTAAATACAAGTACGCTGGACTGACTATAGGTACCATACAAAATGCTGATTGGAAGTGCCCTCGTTGTCCGTACCGGGAACTAAAATTGACATAATATGCCAAATTCTGTTGTGTTATTTAAACCGTATTTCTGTATTTTCAACTTTTGATGTGCAGTTTCGTGGTCACTTGGAAGAGAAGGCCAAATTGGCCTCTAAAGAGCTTGGGGTGATCAGCAGAGCGGGACAGTATTTCATGCTGACACACCTCTAGTAACTTTACAAGGCGCAGGTTCGGTCTCACATGGAATACTGTTCCCATCTCTGGGCAGGGGCACCCCAGTGCCAGCTACTACCACTTGATTGCATTCAGCGTAGAGCGGTTCGATATCGTCGATAACCAAGTTATTTCCGATCGGCTTAACTCACTGGCACTGCGTAGGGATGTTACATCTCTTTGCGTATTTTATCGCATCTGCTCCCCTTGGTAGCTGCTCCGCTCTGAGGAATTATTCGGACTATTTCAAAACTCGCGATACCATTCATACCATCTGGATTGGCGGTCCACCACTGTGCGATTTAGTCTTTAGTCCGCTTACGATGAGGAGGATTATTCACTCATTGGTGATAATCGTATTAAAAAGTAAAAATCACCCTATCACCAAAAATATTTTTTTTATTTAAGAAAGATATATGAGTAGTTAATAAAATATACTACCTACTAAATAAATACTAGTGTAGGTATTGTTACAGCTAGGAACAATTGCATAGGGACTACCGGTTCCGAGATCATTGCCACCCGGAAACTTCGACTCAGATGTTCTGTAGAGATGCCGTGCTTAATATTGCAGGGGACATCCCGTCACTGAATGAAACTGGCTAAATATTATTACATTATGCAATTAAAATAAAGTCGTTTTACTTTAACTTCAGGGTGCATTTTAAAATATAATTGAGAACATTTGCTTAATTTAAGACACACTCCCTTCCACAATCTTTAGATAATATTAATAACTAGCTGTTCCCCAAGACTTCGCCCGCGTAGAATTTATTACGATTGGATATTTATGGATTTTAATTTTTTTGAGTGAATTCCTAATTCTTTTTCGAAAACAAAAGTAGCCTAATATAATCCTTATAATATTACCTATCTTCCAGTGAAAGTCCCGTCAAAATCGGTCCAGCCGTTTCGGAGATTAGCCAGAACAAACAGACAGACAGACAAAAATTTTAAAATTATGTTTTTGTTATAAGTACCGTATATACTTTCATATGCATTTAGTAAAAAGCTATTATTTTACTGCGCACGCGCACATTCGTAAGGATCGATCGACAGGCAAAAACTTTGTTGCCCATAAATCACTTTAAATTTGGGGTTATTTCAAATTAAAGAAGCAGACTTATTTACTCGTATATTCAAAAACTGAAATAACGATATATAGTTATTTATATAATTGAAGTTAAGTTTAAAATTTGGCAATTTTTTGAAAAATAACCCACTTTGAAAAATAGCGCGTTAACTTCAGAACTTTGCTAGTGCGATTTAGGCTTCGGTGCATTTCGCTTGTGGCGCGAAGACAGCGCCGCCACATCACTGTACAATTTATCTTTTTATACTGCCTACACGCTACAGGTGAGTATCCTTATAAATACAAAGAACATAAAGAGTTGAGGGTGGGAGAGGGAGGTGATCTTTAAACTAGGTAAGACACATTATTTTATTTTATTACGAGTATCTTAGTTAATTAATTTTTTATCATCTTTAATATAATGGATTTACCGCGAAGTAACGCCTTGTTCAATTAATTATCTCAAAAACATCTTTATTACCTCTGTGTCTTGTTGAGTTTCAGAATGAGAAAAAAACAAAGATAGATCAAGTCAATAAAAATGCGCATTCTGCATTTAAAAATTAGAAAAAACATTGTTACTTCATAATTTCAATGTAGTCCCCAATGATTGTCAATTTTTTATTTTTACATATCAAGTTATTTTGTTTAAGTTCTTTACGACAATCGGTGAATGGGGCGGTAACATACCCTACACTAAGTGACTTGCCAACATCTCTGGCCCTCTGAATCCCCACGGCTCGAAATATCTTGTTAATGGACGGATTCCATTACAGGGATGGCGGAGTGAATCCGACAGATCCGGTACGTTTCCGTGATCATTGGGAGTAAATACTGAGTGTGTAGATGTTATCCGTTGAATTGCCTGAACACTTAAAACAACGATGATAGTCAGTTGCTTAAATAGGGGATCTGTGTTGTACATATCACGTTTAGTTTTAATTTAGTAATATATACTTGGTAGATCCATGCTGCTAATGTATTGTGGCTGTAGCAAAAATGGATCGGCTCGACCGGGGAAGGACGCACACATATAATACCTGCGTAAAGTAGTTCTATGCTGCTGTGTTTCGTAAGTTGAGTATAGAGAAGTGGATACCCTTTTTTACTGGTAATAACGCATCCCATCTTAATCTCCAAAATGACAAGCATCTGCATTTTGATTCTTAAGGCGGATTCGACCAAACTTAGTATAAGTCTTATCCTGAGAATAAAAGCACTAATTACTCTCCAGTTAGAGAACTTTCGTTTTACCAAATCTTAACCCAGGTATAACTGTCTATCCGAAAAATTAGAGTAAGTAAATTGCTATACCGCCCAAATTCATAGAGTAAACAAGTTATCCCAGAGTATTTTAATGGCGGCCGCTACATTTTAACAGCTGTTTTCGTATCCTTTGTCGAAAAAGTAGGATATTTTATTGTTGTGCATTTATAATTGCTTGTATTTTTGTGATAATTGTAGGGATTATTTTTTAAAATAATGCAGCGTTTACGAAATATGATCGAAGATTCTGCCAATTTTTGCTTCATCGTAACCCCGTCTGTTTTTTTTTTATTTTCAATGGCACAAAATATTTTTCTACTAGTTCTAACAACAAATTATTTTTCGAAGGTAACCAATTCGGGCTACGTTCTTTTTCTGCAGACATTTCATTTCAAAAGATAAGAATAAGATTAGAAGAATAATCAACTGACAACTCAATAAACACACAATTGGTGTTTTTGTTCAGTGACAGTTGATACTATTATAATCCGGCAAAACTAAGTGGGCAGAAAATCTTGCATTGCGCTATGTAAACAATTGTATTTCGATGTTAGTTGGCTTACATGTTCATTCATTTTTCATTCACCAACTCTAGAGTAACAATACCCAGTATTGGCTACTCTACGTTTGTGTTGGAAAAACGCAAACGAAGTTATCTGAGAGTAAAAGCAAAGAGTAAAATTATTCTAGGGTTAGTTACTCTGGAGTAACATGGTATTTGGTCGAATCCACCCTTAATCGAGGATCGATGTACTTACCATCATTTGAGCTGTGTGATCGTTTTTCACCTACATCTTTCGTCGGTTGAAAATCAAAATACATTTCAGTAAAAGTGGTCCAGTAAAAGATTCCAGTAAAAGTGGTCTCCAGTTTCTACACTCACCATACGAAACAGAACACTATAGTACTATTTTACGCAGGTATAATATGAGAGCTTGGTCCGTCCCCGGTCGAGACAACCAAATTGTGCTGCAACTAAATATACATAGCTGGAGCTTGGACTTACCACGTAAAAATTATTTTTTAAATACTGAGATACACTTATGCTTACTTGCGTTCCTTTTTACACAATTCAGTAAGTCATATAATAACCTCAATCATCACTAAATATAGTGATGATTAAGGTTTTGGGGGCGGCGGTGCTATGGAAATCACCTCTGATTCTCGACACTACAAAAGCTTTCACGTTAATATGCTGCCGGTACAGAGTACACACAACTAAAGAGAGCGCCTCTATAACAATAGTGGATGTTGCGCGAGTTGTCTTAATTAATTATTCGCTTAGTTGTATATTATATCTTTGTTTGTTTACATATTACCTTGTATTTTTGTTGCGCTATACTATACTACAGAAATTATTTATGGTGTATTATAATGCATTACTGCAATATTCATAATTTGAGCTCATTGTAATGATAACTAAATTAACGTGTTTCCAATTAATTATATTTTTTGACAAATTAATGTTTATTATCAACAATCATTGGTTGAGTGCTTGCCTTTTTAAAATGATAGTCCCATTGCTGGATTCTAGATCATGCAGTTTATTAATTCAAGAATAAATATTATTATATACTTATACTTTTATTACTACTTATACCGATTTTGGCAACTAATATACCGCCTGTGAAGTAATCTACGAGGGAGGCCTATGTTCAGCAGTGGACTTTGTCACACTGTAATGAATGTATGAATTACATTTCAAAAAAAAAATATACAAAATTTCACCAGCTCAAAGTTCAAAAACTTTACTAAACTAAGTTTGTATAAAAAAAGGGTTAGTATAAAATTAAGGAATTTATGGATGATAAAACCCCCGGAAATGAGGTGATCGCTACCAAGCTGTTTCCAATTTGTTGTGTTGTTAATTTGTATAACATACATGATTGTAAGCTGTTGTTTAAAAAAAAGTCCCGCTGGGTTTCTTGCTGGTTTTTACCCAGGACAGAGGTTTTTTTTCCGAACCAGTGGTAATTTAAACAAAAGAGTGACTTTCAATAAGTATTATTTATAATCCATATTGAATAAAAAAAGTTTCTGTTTCTGTTTCAACTACGCAATTTAGTTTCATAATAAACGCTATGTAATTACTTGATTAATTTATTCTACAATTATAGAATATAGTCGTTAGAACTAAAATGTTAGTAGATAGGTTAGCCGCCATTTAGTTACTTTCTCTATCGTTGTCTCGTTTGTTTGCGAGGGCTCAGGCAAACCCGCGGCCGATGTAAACATGCAAGTAACGAGCGACTTCCCCCGTTCCCGGAAGAATCCCGGACATGTACTACGGATGAGTGTAGTCGATGCGTTCATTACCAACAATTACATGACACTTACTTGGTCATTCAGATTGTTTATTTTAGTATGTTTTGAACTGATTTAAAAAAAATTGAGGAGGTTCCTAATTTGAATGTACGTTCTTTTACTGTTTATATGTTACGCAACATCTTCGTCAATTGGGAACCGATTTCAGTGATTTTTTAATAATATATTAACTTAAAATGCCTCAGGGGGACCACACTATAAATACTCATGCACAAATTTAGAGCAACGCAAAATAGTGTACGTGTGTGTGTGTGTCAGCTCCGACGCACGACTGAAGTTTACTCCTTAGGAACGATTATAAAATATATAGATTAGTAAATGAGGATAAATGGACGCAATTTTATATTAATGAAAACATGCATGATACATTTATTTATATTAATTATATAATGAATGTAGGGCGTCCCCCCGCTAGATGGAGTGACGACCTAGTAAAACATGCAGGAAGTCAATGGATGCAGGTGACTCGGGAACGTGTTTTATGGCATTCCTTGGGGGAGGACTATGTTCAGCAGTGGACTTGTGAGAACTGTAATGATGATGATAATGAGGATATAATTCATATTCATCAAAATACATAACGTAACTTTTCATTTTACGCTCCATAAATTTTATACCTATTTTATTTTGCTGTCGCACGGATGGGCCGGCTCGAACCGGGGTGGTACCACGACCTCACAGAATACCAGCGTGAAGTAGACGTTTACCTCTGCGTTTCGCTTGGTGAGTGCAGGTGGCCGGAGGCCCTTTTTACTGGAAATGAGGCATTCCATCTCAGTCCTCACGGGTGACAACGCATCTGCATTTTGATTTTTAATAGAGGATAGATGTAGATGTCTATGGGCCGCAGCAGCCACTTACCATCAGGTGGACTGTGTGCTCGTTTGTCACCCTTATCCTATAAAATATACCCTGGGCTTATATGTGAAAATCGATTCTAAAGAAGTAAACTCCAATAAACTCCAATGAACTCCAAAAATTGTGTATAAATCAAAATACTATAACTGATATGATATTTGTGACAATGAAATTTATTAATTTCAATTTTGCTTATTATTCCTTCGATTGAAATTTAAATTCTAGAATAAAAAATATTCTATTCTCTTATATTGTAATACCGTCTATTCTAACCCTGAAACTGAACTAGGGGATGGGCAGCATCTTCCTAATAACAGGTCAAAATAATAAAAAAACTGCGGTTACCCACCCGCCTGCCAACCAAGCGGCACCTATAGCAAATATCCCTTCTATGAGTGAATATATTGTGTATAATTTATACTTTAGAGTGAATAATTTGCGAGTTAATGTTTTCCCAAGACAGGAACATTTCCGAAATAACTTTATGATGGATCATCTGAACCATCTGGTGAATATCCAAAACTTTTGGTTACATGAGTTATGTATTATTGAATTGTGTCACTCATTATCTAACTTGGCATACTTAAGTCATACTTGTTTTATTTCGATATAGATTTAGGAGTAAATTGATTTAAAATATAAAGTATTTTGTATTATTATAATTAGATAAAATGTAATTAAAATTACAATAAGCACTACCTGTTACCGCTTACCACTGCGAATTCATTATTTTGTACTAGTATTGTATATCGGCCAGTATGTAATAAACTGAACGCTAAAAGCAATACGTAAAAAATAAAAAGAAGAAAAACAAATAAGAAGCGACTGACGCTATCGTTTGCGTAGACACCCACATAATAATATATATTAATCATTCACACTAGGATTTTACTAATTATTGATATTTTTATTGATATAAGATTTGATATTAGGTGTCATGAGTCTAAAGGGCTTCCGAGACGGTCAAACCTCACGTGTTTGACCAAACCGTTTGTCCGCTTGATGTACCAACCAAGGATCTCCTAAGTGTGTGTTATTTGTGGATTATACAGTGGTCCCAAATAACCGCCGGTACGACATACTCCACCGATCGTCGAGTCCGCATACTCCGAGAGGTGTCGAGGTCACCGGCCCTTAGGTAGATTCTTGGCACTCAAGTGCGTTTCGTGCCTTGTGTGCCTAGTCGCGTGCGCGAGTGCTCATTAGCACTTCCCCCAACCCTTTCGTGAGGAAAGGGGTAGGCAGTGCGCCTAAGTGTTGCGGCCACCCATCTTCGCTTCCGTCCGTTTCGAACGTCGCGCGTCGCTTGCTTCACCTGCCACGTTAGGAACGGTCTTATTAGATAGGCACTATAGCAATCACACCTATTCAAAACAGTCGTAACAGCTGTAACTATGTCAGGCAAGGGGAGAGGGGAACCCCCCCCCCCCACCCCCGCGCGTTAGGAAACCCCCGGATCGTCCCAGGGTATTCGACCGACCGTTATGCATAAAGGACCTGTCAAATCCAGAGAAGTCGAGGATCGTCAGCTCCTTTAGCCAGATCCCCAAAAGGAAACCAGCGTCGCCGTATAAGGAAAATCCCGCGACGAGCGCCGCGCTCACGCCCACCGTGTCTGAGAGCACGAGTGGGCTGGAGCCGACGCCTACCGCAGCGGGCAAGGAAATCGACACGCAGACATACACCACCGGAGACCGACGCATCGCTTTACGAAAAAAGGCAGTGAGTCGAATCACCAACATACTATGGATCATCATCGTCATCGTCCTCGGCGGAGTCGGAAGATGATGAAAGAGTCCCAAC
Organism: Parnassius glacialis; assembly: GCA_033319125.1. Taxonomy (NCBI): domain Eukaryota; kingdom Metazoa; phylum Arthropoda; class Insecta; order Lepidoptera; family Papilionidae; genus Parnassius; species Parnassius glacialis. The sequence continues at coordinate 48,196,277 of JAVANC010000019.1, read as the reverse complement.
CGTGAAGGAAGCAATTAGGGCGCACAAGTCGCCGCCCAAGTCGCCATCACCACCGAAGCCAAAACCCCCCTCCCCCCCACCTCACCCGGCCGCAGGAGCATGGACGCGACCGAGTTCGAGCAGGGAGGAGAGGAGTCCCACGGTTGGTACTCAACATCATACGCCACCATAGCGACCGCCGGACAGCCGTCGACTTCTACCAACCCATCGGGCCTTCCACAAGATGATGGTCAAAAGCCCTCGACCAGCTACGCCCAACTGGCAGCGATGCCAGCTGTACCACAGGAAGCCAACACCCCTCAACCACAAAAGGAGGAAGAGAAGGCACGATACCCGCCGATTTTTGCTGAGTGCCTCCCGGATTGGACGAGGCACTTTGAAATACTGAATAAGAAATTAGGACACCCTCCTAACGCCCGTCCGTTCGGGAAGGGTGTTCGATTCACCCAACAGAGCCTGGAAGAATTCCGAGCAATACAGAGATACTTAATTGAGCTCACTGAGAAAGTACCAGCACTGTCTTGGTACTGCTACAACCCGACGGAGGAGAAGCCCACTAAAGTGGGCATCCGGGGGCTGCCAGTGGGCACGGATACCGTCCAGATAACCGAGGCTATCAGGGCAAAGGGATTCCCCATAACTTATGTGAGAGCAATCCCGCCCCGTAGAGGCAGACCTGGGTGCCTCTACTACGCACAGCTGGAGCACCTAAACCTAGAGAAACTTAACCAACTCTACGCAGTTGACGAACTCCTTTTTATGAAAGGAGTAGTCATAGAAGCCTGGCAAGGAAGAGTGGGACCGGCTCAGTGCCACCGCTGCCAGGCTTTTGGCCATGCATCTGCCAATTGCCATAGGCCCGTTAAATGTGTCCGCTGTGCAGGGGAACACATAGCGAGCAATTGCCCACGGGGTAGAGAGGAACCACCTACGTGCGCAAACTGCGCAAAGAACCACACCGCGAATGACCGACGCTGCCCAGTCCTGAGGAGGATTGCTAGGAAGCAGGGGATCACTCTGCCGGGACTACTGCCGGAAGCACCGCAGAGGATCCCAGCGAGTCGCCCCAGGGTAGAGATCCAGGAAGACGGATGGGCAACTATCAGGGGGAGAGGGAGTCAAACCGCCCCCCCCCCCACCCGCAACTGCACCACCCGCACCACAAGTACCCAGAGAAACGGTGGAACCTGTTGCAAGAGCAACCACCGGAGCGACTCTACAGCCCCCCGCTAACGACACCATAGAGCGACAGCCTCCTAAGAAGAAGAAGCGGGGGAGAAAGAAGAAGAAGGTGCAGCCACCTCCTCAGGCAGCTACCTCTACCCCGACACCAGCAGTTACGATAGCCTCGCAAGCGCAGGCAATCAAGAGGACCACCACAGAAGGTAGAGCGCCAGGGCTCTATCACAAAATAGAGTCCGCTCTACACATAGAGCGCGCTCTACCTTGAGGAGAGACACCTATGCCCAGCCGAGACCAGTGCCAACAACTACTAGACAACCAACCGCCGACTCTACTACCACCACGGACGCAATCATGAGGCTGGTTGGCATCGCCATAGAGGTCGGCAGCCAGGTACTGGCAGATATCAGTGCCGGCACCGACCCTATCACTGCAGTAATGAGAGCACTGACTCTACTACTGGCTCGGCACTACAGAGGCGAGTGACACCAACCTGCGCTTGCTATACTGGAACCCGGACGGTATCCAGCATAAGCTCCATGAACTCCGCACTACAGCCCAACAACAGGACATACATGTCATCTTGCTGGGGGAGACAAAGTTGAGGCCATCTATGCACTTCAAGATGCCCAACTACCACATTTACAGGAGGGACGAAGTCAACGCTCTAGAAACCGCCTATAGAGGCACGGCGGTTCTAGTGAGAAAGGACATCGTCCACCTAGAGCTCGAATTACCGTCATACCATACGATGCGCTCCATCGGCATAAAAATGGAGGCGGCGGGCGAGGAACTGAGGATCTTCGCAGCATACCGCCCGCCAGGGACTCCATTTTACTCCTCAGACATCCGGACGATCATGGAAGGCTCAGCACCAACCATCATCGCGGGGGACCTAAACGCAAACACCCGGCGTGGGGATCCAGAATGATCAACCCGCCGGGTCGTGAACTCTACCAGGACGCAGATGACAACAATTATGACGTTTTAGGTCCCGAAGAACCAACCCACGTTCCTACTGACCACAGGAAGAGTCCGGATGTGTTGGACATCGTGCTCGCTAGGAACGTCAACTACCCGGTAGTGGTAGAGGTGCTGTATGACCTGATGTCTCAGCACCTCCCGATTCTGATAACCCTTGGCCTCAAGGCAGTGACTACGTTGCCCAGAGCGTTTACCACCAAGATCAACTAGAGGGTCTACCAGCAATATCTGCAAGAGAGGCCTCCAGTATGCACCCAGATTACCTCGGCGGACGACGTAGAGACCGCTGCTGCTAGTATAACACGTAACATCCAAGAAGCCCTCAACGCGGCCTCTACGATCGTCCCTCTAACACATCGGAGAGAAGAGCTGCCACAAGAACTACGTGTGCAGCTAAATCATAAGCGAGCGTTGAGAAAGCTCTGGGCACGCACTCGCTGCCCTCGTATAAAATGCAGACTGAACGCACTGACGGATGAGCTGTCGGTTGCAATACAGGCCTACAGAGGAAGGGCCTGGGAGCGGCGCATATGGATGGCTGAAGACCAGGAAGCGTCACTCTATCAATTGAACCGACAGCTAACTAAGACCAGACCCCCCGTCTGCCCGCTGACCAACAGCGCGGGCGGGCGTTGTTACGAGGCCAAAGGTAGAGCAGATATCCTAGTCGAGCACTTCGAGGAGCAATTTATGCCGAACCCAGCAAGTGCGGAGTACATGAAGCTTCATGCCCAAAAGGAGAGCCGCGTACGGGAGTTCCTGTCGTCGCCTGCGCCACCGCTTGCAGGAGAGTGGTTCATCTCCCCCGCTGAAATGCGGAGGACGATTGCCCGCCTGCAACCGAGGAAGGCGCCGGGGCACGACCGGATAACGAACGCTGCACTCCGACAGCTGCCCCATAGAGCCATTGTAGAGCTAGGACGACTCTACAATGGCATACTGCGGACTTCACACTTCCCGGAGGACTGGAAGAAAGGCAAGGTCATAGTTTCGCCGAAACCCGGGAAGGACAGGCGTAGAGCAGCTAGTTACAGACCGATAACGCTGCTACCGCACATAGCCAAATTATTTGAAAGGATCACCTTGAGAAGAGTCCGCCCGTGTATCCAAATGAGGGCGGATCAACATGGATTTAGGAGTGGACACTCCGCAGCAACGCAGCTGACCAGAGTGCTGCACTACTTGGCGGCGGAATATAACCGAGAACGCACATCGTTGGGCGTCTTCCTCGATATCGAGAAGGCGTTCGACAGGGTGTGGCACTCTGGTTTACTCTATAAGATGAAACAACAGACGAGTGTCCCTCCGGCTATGCTGCGGCTAGTGGCGTCGTTTCTAGCCGACCGGAGCTTCTACGTCTGTCGAAGTGCTGAATCCGCAGTAAAACCCATAAGAGCTGGCGTACCCCAGGGCAGCTGTCTTTCGCCGATCCTGTACGCGGCTTATACAAATGACATCCCTACATTGGAAGGACACCTACGAGAATGGGAGGACGACGTAGAGCTGGCGCTGTATGCGGACGACAGCGCCTACTTCACCTCTTCCAGAAGCCGCCATCTCGCCGTCGTCAAGATGCAACGACTGCTGGACCTGCTGCCACTGTGGCTGGATGAGTGGAGGGTAGCTGTGAATGTTGGGAAAACGGCCGCCCTCCTCACCCGCCGCTACCGGAACTTCCCGCCCCCGTTGACGCTTAGAGGCCAGGAGATTGCGTACGAGAAGGCCGTGACTTACCTTGGTTGCCGGATTGACAGGATGTTGCGCATAACCGCGCACGTCGACATCGTCGTCCGCAATGCCAGATGTGCGCGGGCGATGCTCCGTCCAGTCCTGGCATCCAAGTTAACGCTGAAGACCAAGCTGAAAATCTATAAATTATACATAAGGACGAAGATAACCTACGCCGCGCCGGCCTGGTACGCCCTCCTGAGCGAACGGCAGAGGCAGCGGCTGCAGGTTCAGCAGAACCTATCCCTACGGACCATCGTCGGTGCAGGTCGCTACGTCCGGAATGACGTCATCGCGGCCAACTTAAAGGTGGAAACTATCAAAGAATTTGTGGCCCGATTAGCGCGCGGTATGTTTGACCGCGCTGATAACGGGCCACACGAACATCTGCAGAACTTCGCTCCTCTACACGCTCGGCCACCGGACGGGCGACCTCTACCAAGAGAACTCCTCTCTATAAAGATTAGAGAGTCAAGTAACAACCCTTAATGCCGCAGATAGGCCAACCCAGACGCCTGGCCGCATTAGCCGCCAGCCACACTGACTTCTGACAAAAACCAGATTCCAACTTACAGCGACCGGGGAATCAAGCCCGCGTCGTTGCTTTAACCCGACAATGCCATAACGGCTCCCACGACCGGTGCATAGTAATGCACCGCGAGGAGATTCCGGGTAATGGGGTCAGCTCCGAGGCCCGAGACCTGTAATATGCATCATGCATATATGCGGAAGACAGGATAACGTTTGATGTCGCTTTGAATTCGCATCAAACAGAAGCGCGCAGTGTGGCTTCATGGTGGCTTCAAAGTTCAAACAAGAAAGTCCTATAGCGGTTTCACAAAATGCCGTCGACTGTGGATAAAGATTTTTTCGCGTTTATTGTATTAATGTCTTGCTTAAATAATAAGAAAAAAAGAAAAATTATTTGGTGCAACAAATGGTACAAATTAAGATATCGTTTCACACACGAACATCTGCAAAGAGTGCTAGAAACTAGCGCACCAGATGATTATAAGAACTTTCTGAGGATGGACAATGATTCTTATAATTTTTTTATATAGGATAAGGGTGACAAACGAGCACACAGTCCACCTGATGGTAAGTGGTTGCTGCGGCCAATAGACATCTACATCTATCCTCTATTACAATTCAAAATGTAGATGCGTTGTCACCCGTAAGGACTAAGATGGAATGCCTTATTTCCAGTAAAAAGGGCCTCCGGCCACCTGCACTGACCAAGCGAAACGCAGAGGTGAACAGGTATTCTGTGAGGTCGTGGTACCACCCCGGTTCGAGCCGGCCCATCCGTGCGACAGCAAACGCTGCCGCGTGGCTCTACCACTGTTATAATTATTATGTTTATTGAATAAAGTTCGACCATTATTTCAAAAACAGGATACCTACTAACATGAGGCAAGCTATTCCAGTAAATCAAAGATTGTCTATAACATTGAGGTATTTAGCATTTTGGAAACCACATAGAACGTATCGCTTCGAAATTCAGCACAAGACTGATGAGGTTTGATCAAACACATCGCGAAGACGGTCAAACGGTGCCTCAAACAAAACCAAAATATAAATTTCCATCAAACGAGCTTCAAACATGTAAGGTTTGATGAAACCTGTCAAACCAACGGTGTAAACGATCAAATTGATTTCACTCAAACCAAAATCTACGTGTTTGAATCAAACCGTTTGACCGTATTGGGGGTCCTCAACGCTCACCTCAAGGCAATGGGAACCACCGTTGCGCGGCTTTCGGCCGCAACCTTAAGAGCCTCCTCAGATTTTCCCTCCAGCTACCACCCGCAAGAGATCGACATATATGCAACAAAGGCAGTTATAAGATAATAGTAGTAATTCGCCATCAGACATAAAAAAAATTACCCATTTTCAATAACATTACAAATGATATTTATCTTTATTATCGCAATATAATCGACTTGTACTTCTATTATTTAATACATTTTGAATATTTTAAGCAGAGTTTTAAGAAATGTAAAAGTTTAAAAGACAATATTAAGCCTTAACTATACTATAATACTTAATATTCGAAATAAATGTATTTAGACTTTATGCTTTTAACATTTTAATTGTTCAAAATATTATAAGTATGATATTTTCAAATACCTTTATATTCAATATATTATTATTACTTTTTTATTACAGCTAACAAATATCATATACTACTGTCATTATGTGTTTTGTTAAAATGATTGAGACTATTTACAATTATTTTGATAAATTTATTAAACGATTCCAATTTATTTACTAATAATAATAATACATCGTCACATAATGTATACCTTACTATGACTAAGCTGATACCTTTTTATATTAATATCTTGTTTTAGGTTAAAAAATAATATCATAATAAACAACATAATATATTTGCAGAGTGATGCCTACCGGCAAACGATTACCACCATAGTTACTACCAGTATTTGTGTGAAACCATATTAGTTCCAGTAAAATTATTCCAGCTGGCTTCGGATTAATCAAAACTTTCGAAAAAATCTATGTACTCCCGCCACTAGCTGTAAATCTAGACGGGTTCCAAGATCTGTTGATACGTAGTATTTTAACTAAAATGCAAATGAAAACAGCATTATGCAATAATACTTTTAATGGATTTTATAGTACTAAAAAGAATGAACTAGTTTCAACATAATAGCTTTAGAAGTGAGGACTAAGACAAAGTGTATGAAATATTAAAGCCACGACCACAGAAGCTTTTTTAATAACAGTTTAATTTTCTGATCCTTTTGAGCGGACTAAAGAATATGACAAGTTTGAATGCCGTCTAAATAGTTATATTAAAAACTTCATACTCTACTTTATCCATCCTTAGGCTTAGAGTGTTTCTTTATTTATATTTTAATTACATATTTAGTAATCTCATATACATGGTGGTACCCTCTGAACTATATCCACATTTACAAAAAGAATCATTAAATTAGTTTTTTTATATAGAATAAGGGTGACAAACAAGCATATGATCCACTTGATGGTAAGTAGATGCTGTGGCTCATACAAATCTACATTTATTCTCGATTAAGCATCAAAATTCAGATACGTTGTCACACCTGAGGGCTAAGATAGAGCATCTCGTTTTCAGTAAAAAGGGTATCCGGTTCTCTACACTCACCATACGGAAAACAGCAGCATTAAAGTAGTATTTTACGCTGGTGTTCTGCGAGAGCGTGTTCCTTCCCCGTTCGGGCTAACCCATTCGTGCTACAAGTACTACCATAATATATTCGCAGCATGGCTCTACTACGTTGCAACGCCCAATTGACGAAGATATCGCGGAACATGTATACATATAATTAAAATTCTATCTGTAATCTTGTAACAGTTGGCATCTATTAAGCTCAATTAGTTATTTGCATGCTATTAAGACATAAATTATCATATTTTTTTAAAATTTTGGTCTGTCTGTCTTTCTGTCCGCTTCTATCTTCGAAATGGCCGAACAAATTGTGATGAAACTTCACGAACAGGTAGAGAATAATGCCAAGAGGGACCTAGGTTATACTTTATCCAAAGAAGTGATTTTTTTAAATTAAAAAAACTAAAAATTGATTGAATAAATGGGTATCGATTAACTTAAATCTATATAACGCCAAATTGATTACTCCTATACAGAAGAAGAGAGTCGCTAGCACATAAATAGGCAAACGGTCGAATTGAGTACTTCCTACTTTATTGAGTTCAGTTCAAAACTATTAAGTTAAATAATAAAACTAAATAAAAAAATTATATGAAAAAGTAAGTGTCGTGTAATTGCTGGTAATGAACGCAACGATTAAACTCATACGTAATACATGTACGGGATTTTTCCGGGAATGGCGGAAGTCGGTCGTTACTCGTATGTTCTCATCAGCCGCGGGTTCACTTGAGCTCTCGTAAATAAACGAAGAAATGGTTTCTTCGTTTTCTAAGAAAATACGACTAATTTATATGTGATTGCTGCCTTAAATAAAAAGCAACTTTTCCTTCTCGAGTAAATGAATAAAGTTATTAGCATCATTTATTAATTCAAATGGCATTTATTGAAACTGTACCTAGGTGAAATGTATTTCATTTGTTAATTACACATCATTTGTTCATCATATCATCATTTTTGTACGTAATGGAGCCATGCTGCAGCCATATTATGATTGGAGCATGAATATCTCGGCACAACCAGAATACCACGACCAGGAAGGAGCACGCTCTCATAGAATACAGCGTGTTTTGTATGGTGAGTGTAGAGAACCGGAGAACCTTCATACTGGCAACGGGGCACTCCTTCTTAGTCCACGGTAGTGACAACGGCCCATATACATCTACATTTATCCACAATTAAGAATCAAAATGCAGAAGCCTTGACACCCCTGAGGTCTAATGTGGTATTCCTCGTTCCCAATAAAAAGGGTCTCCGGTTCCCTACACACCATACAAAACACAGCGGCATTAAGCTGCTCTTTTACGCTGGTATTCTGTAAGAGCGTTGCCCTTCCCCGGACGAGCTGACCCACTCGTGCTACAACTATAATATAGTTGCTACAACTATTTTATAATATTGTTGCAACGGACAGATTACTGTTTTTCGGACTGCAACCAGTCACTTCAAGTTTACAAGTAGGGTCCTCCATTTGCATAATTTATGTAAGTGCAAACAAAGGAAGGTGAGTGCGCTCTCCACCGGTCGGTTCCCACACGTGTTGTTACTAAAGCCAATTACAGACATTGTTTCATATCCTAGGGTAGGTTTTCTGTACTTATATAAAATTGATTTTATTCCCCTTTAAGCAATGATAGTGATTTAGTAAAGGCTTTACAAACATAACTTTTATCATTCGATGGTAAGAGTTATTTAAAATCATTAATAGAACTAGGCGTTCCATTGCGGAAATCAATTATATTAAAGATGTTAAAAATTAATTAGCTTAGTTTGCAGAGCACCTCCCGTACCGGCCTCCTCGGGATTGTGCTGTCATAGAGGGGTATTTCACCTCTCCGGGTCCGAGAGGTGAAATAATCTAGGGGTAACTTTAGATTGTGCAATGAGCTTCTATCAGCACATCAAAACAGTTATAACAATAAGGCAAATTTCGTAGTGTATCGTCTTTTCGCCTTAACAAATAAAAGCAGTAAGCTGTCCCTGAGACACAAACTGCATCTCTACAAAACCTGCGTACGTCTTATTATGACATACGCGGGTGTGTTTTTTGCCCACATCTCCAAAAGGAGTCTACAAAAAGTTTTTTTTATTGGATAAGTGTGACAAACGAGCACACAGTCCACCTGATGGTAAGTGATTGCTGCGACCCATAGACATCCACATCTATCCTCGTTTGCGAATCAAAATGCAGATGCGTTGTCATCCGTGAGGACTAAGATGGAATGCCTCATTTCCAGTAAAAAGGGCCTCTGGCCACCTGCACTCACCAAGCGAAACGCAGAGGTAAACGCTGGTATTCTGTGAGGTCGTGGTACCACCCCGGTTCGAACCGGCCCATCCGTGCGACAGCAAAAGCTGCCGCGTGGCTCTACCACTGTTAACACTGTTGTTACTGCGTCAGGTGCTTGGTCGTGGATGGTAGTGGGATCCGAAGCAGTGTGTTTCACTGGCTGACTGCAGGTAGTTTGGGGCCCAATTAGTGAATTAACCACTCATGAAAGGCTGCTCCGCCAACTAGCGAAAAATCCCAGGGTGGCTCCATCGTGCTGGTTTGTGACCGAGCAAGAGGAACCGATGGTCCTGTCGCTAACCACCCAGTAACTCTGGTAGTATCGTATGGTTGTTAATATAAAGCCTCGTTCAACTGCCATATGTACCTTCAAAAGATAAGTATGGCTACACAGCGGTTGCAAGTTCTCTTATTGAAAGTGCACCTCTCTAATATTCGAGTATTGCGCTATAATGTCAGCGCAGTCCATCACCATCTTGAGACTGAGAAGCCGCACCTACTTTTCCTAACGGAGACCCAAATTGAATCTCCAGTGAATGCGGTGCACCTTGACTATCCTGGATTCTACCTAGAGCACAAATTCCATTTACGTGCCGGAGTCTGTGTGTACGTCCGCAATGACATCTGCTTCCAGCGTCTGCATTACCTTGAAGACCACACTTTTTCGAAAATATAGGTGATGGTAGATACAGATATTGATAAAATGCTTTATGCCTGTGTCTATCGGTCGCACAGCGGTAACCAGGAGACAACACGATTATTTCATAATCTAAGTGAGCTGCTGACGTGGCCCTCAATCGGTATCCTATTGCACAGTTGGTCTTTTTGGGGGATTGTAACGCCTGTCACCAAAACTGGCTGTTTCCATACCAGAAGACCGGCGATGCTGAAAGATAAGACTGGAATTTCTCAGCTGGTAAAGGAAGCGCCTAAGGTACTCAATGTAGACGGTCATACAGCCAATTGCTTGGACCTTTTGCTGACTACCGAACCAGACGGGTATGAAGTACAGGTTACCTTCCTTTTGGGTACACCTAACCATTGTCTGGTAAAATCTGTATCGTCATACTATCCACCTGATTACGTGTCCCAAGGTTTTATCAAATATGGTGGTATAAGTTTGCTAGCTTTTTTATAGGATAAGGGTGACAAACAAGCATACAGTCCACCTGATTTTTAAGTGGTTGCTGTGACCTATAGACATGTACATCTATCCTAAATAAAGAATCAAAATACAAATACGTTGTCACCTTTGAGGACTAAGATGGAATGCCTCGTTTACAGTAAAAAGGTTCTCTACACTCACAATACGAAACACACCAGCATTATGCTGCTATTTTACGCTGGTACTCCGAGAGGGTTGTCTTTTCCCGGTCGAGCCAATTCACTCGTGCTAGAACTATAATATTAGTTGCAGCATGACTCTACCACTTTAAGATGAGATACGACACTTTTTTGCGGCGTATCCTTGGAAAGCTAGTCTCGATCGCATTAAACATGCTGGCGCAAAACTCTCTGCCAGATCATCCGGCACTAGAGCTTTTTGGTCTCTCGCCAAACCAGTCGAGACAAACGTCTCTTGGCCTACACTGCCTCCGCTGGTAAAACCGGATGGCACACTGGCGCAAACTGCTAAAGTGAAAACGGACTTGTTCGCGTCTCTCTTCACCTACAGTTCACGTCCGAACAGTGGCAACAACGTTCCATCTAAATTACTTCACTGCAGGACTTCTGGACTTCAGGATGTTGGACGTTCGTATAACAAATAGTTCGTAAAACAAACAGTATCTAGACGTAAATAAAGCTAATGGCTGGTCCATGGTGTAGCATGGTATACCAGCTATAGTTCCAAAGGCTTGTGCACCTGAGTTGTCTCCATTTCTGACACGCTTTTGCCACCTCTCATTTAGGACTGGAATAGTGCCAAAATCCTGGAAGCAGGCCAATCTTAGTTACCTCCATAATTTGCAAGATTATGGAGCGCATTTTGAACGCCCGCTTCTTGGCATACCTAGAAAAACATGACCTCATTAATGACCAGCAATACGGGTTTCGTCGAAATCGGTCAGCTTACCAACCTTGAACACAGGCGCAAATTAGACAACCTTTCGGTTTCCTACAGATGCATTTCGGAGAGTGTGCGCAGCTTTTGCATAATTTGATTCCTTGCTCTCCCTTCCACCATCGAACAACCAGACGTTCGGCCAAACTCTACCCTATCGTTGTTGATTTACCACGCATTCGAACCAAACGGTTTGCTACATCGTTCGTGATACGTACAGCAAAGGAGTGGAGTAAGTTGCCAGCATCTGTGTTTCTATCCGATTACAATGTGGATGTCTTGTGTGGGGTCAGTGCACTTTACCATCTTCGGCTACATCACCACTTACCATCAGGTGGGATTGTAGTTAAGCACTGGCTTAATATAATATAAAAATTACTTATCGTTAGGATATCTTAATTTATATATGCTTTTTACTGACTGCCTACACTGAATTTCTATTCAACTTGGCTAATCCGGCTGAGATTACGTGGTAGAGCCATGCTGCGGCTATATAATGATGGTAGCACGAATAGTTTGGCCCGACTGGGTAACCGCTTTAATAAATAACAACTTTATACTACTGTGTTTCGTATGATGAATGTAGAAAACTGGAGTCCCGTTTTATGGGAAACGCTTCGTTTCAATCTTAGTCCTCAGGAGTGACATTGCATCTGCGTTTTGATTCTTAACCAAGAAAAGATGTAGATTTCTACGGGTCACAGCATTCACTTACTATCCGATAAAACATGTGCTCGTTTGTATCCTTATTCTTTAAAAAAACTTGGAGATCTAAGTAGCCAGTATCTTTTAATATTTTTGCCAACCATACAAAACTCACCAAGGCTACTATAGTTTTAGTTTATTGAAGATTTTATTCATAACTAGCTGTGCCCCGCGGTTTCACCCGCATCATCACGTGTCCGAGGTGCGTGACATGACCTAGTTCAAGCATTTTATAACGGCTAGGGTTTAAGCGTCGTTCGCGCGGCCAGCCAAGTATTGAATTATTTTAATTTTACATTATCTCTTAAACTATGCGTTCAAATAACATGGTATAAGGAACAAAGTTTATCTGAATAAAATTGCTTTGATGATGAAGTAACTTTCGTTCGTAAGGATAAATAGGCCATGACTAATAATAACGGTCATAAATCACTTTTTATTTTCAATATTTTTTCGTCACAAAATACCAAATTATGGCTTATGTATAAGAAATAGACATATGGTATTGCGGACTTTTTTTTAGACGAAGTAAAGATCTATATTTTTCTAGAACATTATATTTACGTATCCCTAACGATAACACCAGCATACGCGGATAAATCATTTCGGGAGTGCTTTTTCTTCTGACTTGCTTAATAAATATCCATATTTAATGCTAGCTGAGTAATATAGCTTAATGCTAGATAGCCCATACTATTCCACATGAATCTGGCTATAATATACAAGAAGAATTTTTCAAATCAGACTGGTAGTTCCAGAGATCAGCGCGTTTAAACAAACAGAAAAACAAAAAAAAAATCTTCCGCTTTATTATATTAGTATAGATTTGGTTAATGATTGATAAGCGAAATTATTAAAAAAATTCTTTAATATTGCTACAACTTCTGTTCAAAACTAAGTTCAGATCTGTACGTTTTTACTTAGTAGGGTCATGCTGCAGCTATATTACTGGTATAGTTGTAACACGATTGGGTCGGCTCCACCGTGGAAGGCCCACGCTCTTACAGAATACCAGGGCAAAATAGCAGCTTAACGCTGCTGTGTTCCATATGGTGAGTGTAGAGAACTGGATACCCTTTTTACTGGAAACGAGGCGTTCTATCTTAGCTCTCAAAGGTGACAACGCATCTGCATTTTGATTCGTAATCAAAGATATATATAGGCCACAGCAACCACTTATCATCGGAAGGACTGTGTGCTCGGTGATCACACTTATTCTATAAAAAAAAGTCTTATATACAGCATTCTAAAGAAAACCAATAGCGGAGCAATTGGAGCGTCAAAACTTGATCAAAAAGCACCTGTAATATACCCAATAACAAGTTTTAGAGCGTTTTGAGGGTAAGAATATATTCATCAGATATATGACGTGAGGCAAAACCAATCGGGTTTTATACACTGAAATTATTGAAGCTAGTACAATTGTTTATTCAATGCACAAAAAAGAAGCTGGAGTTCCACCAAGTGACAACAAGAGCAAGTAAAAATGATATTCAGAAATTCTTTTAAAACAGCAGAATCGGGCTCTAGGTTACTGAGAATGAAGAAATATAATAAAAATCAGGACTGTTTGGTACCAATACCTTTATTATGGGAAGTAAATAAAAACTCAGTAAATATATTTTCTTGTAAGTACGTCTTACATGAATTGCCATTAGGCTGTATAAGTAATACGATTCCCATTTCACTCATCTGTCACTGTCGATACAGAAAAGCAATAGACTTAAGGCGGATTACTGCGCTGAATTGATGATCTTTAAACACATTTCTATTTTTAACAATAAAAGATACAATTTATATTAATTTTGAAACTTTCCACTTTGTACTTTATATATATATAAAGTCTTATAGATCGAAATCTGGTCACGGCATCCAGGCTCAACGGAGGCTATCTACAAAAGTACGCAAGTAAGAATGTACGCACAAGCAGAGGTGCTCTATCTATCCCTTCACCCTCAAAAGTCGAATGGAACGGCAATCCGACGCTATTGTAGAGAGATCAGGCACAAGACCAACAGCTTTACGTTCTTTCCGAGGCACAGGAGTGAAACAAAGCCAACTTCCTGATTCTAGGATTGAGAATATTTAACAGGAATATTTAACAGTGGTAGAGCCACGCGGCAGATTTTGTTGTCGCACGGATGGGCCGGCTCGAACCGGGGTGGTACCATGACCTCACAGAATACCAGCGTGAAGTAGAGGTTTACCTCTGCGTTTCGCTTGGTGAGTGCAGGTGGCCGGAGGCCCTTTTTACTGGAAATGAGGCATTCCATCTTGGTCCTCACGGGTGTCAACGCATCTGCATTTTGATTCGCATACGAGGATAGATGTAGAATATAGGAAGAGATGTTCCCACCTTGTAGTAGCGAGGGGCTTAGTGGCCGTGGCTTATCACCCGTAGTGAATGAAGAGGAACCCACTTGGCTGGCCCAAAGGAGTAGGGCCAGCCCGTGGTGGACAGTCCGAGTGGGCTTGGCGAACCTACTTCAGATGTGTGTTCGTGGGCTGCAGCGGTAGGGGTACATTCCTGTCGCTGCAGCCCACGAACACACATCGTCTAGGCGGAGTGTTGGTACGACGAAGCAACACACACCCTATACTCCGCGACAATTGGTGCGACCGCACCATTAATGCGGTTGTGGTGGGGCCGCGGGGTGGGAGAAGTGTCGGTATTGCTAGGCGCCACTCTCCGTGGCTGGAAAGGAAGCTGAAAATTCGGGGTCGGATAAGCTTGTGCTTCCGAGTACTCGTTTATCCTAGCCCCATGACCTCCGCGTATCTTACTCTATCTGCGTAACGGACCCTCCGTTACGCAGGTGGAGTAAGAGGCTGAGGAGGAAGTCACCCTTGGTGTTTTTTTTTATATATGAGAGGGGACAAACGAGGATGCGGCTCACCTGATGGTAAGTGACTACCGCCGCCCATGAACAACCGCAATACCAGGGGAATCGCAGATGCGTTGTCGACCTTTTAAAAAGGAGTAGGCTCTTTTCTTGAAGGTCCTTAAGTCGTATCGGTCCGGAAAAATCGCTGGTGGTAATCGATTCCAGAAGGAAGTTGTGCGAGGGAGAAAACTTCTTCTAAATCGCACAGTGGTGGACCGCCAATCATTCGGATAATATGGATGTAATCGCGAGTTTTGTCGCGATATGCGATGGTGAAATTGAGCGGCTGGAATTAGTCCGAACAATTTCTCAGAGCACTCCCCGTGATCCCCCGTAGATGCGATAAAATACACAAAGAGATGCAACATCTCTACGCGGTGCCAGTGAGTCAAGCCGATCGGAAAGAACTCGTTTGTCGACGATTCGAACCGCTCTGCGCTGGATACGGTCAAGTGGAAGGAGCTGGCACTGGCGAGCCCCTGCCCAGAGATGAGAATAGTATTCCATGTGAGGCCGAACCTGTGCCTTGTAAAGTTGCAAGCGGTGTGCCCGCATGAAATACTGTCCCGCTCTGCTGAGCACGCCAAGAGAGTTTTAGAGGCCAATTTGGCCTTCTCTTACAAGTGACCACGAAACTGCACGGCAGCAAGGGGAGTGCCTTGAAACTAAGGAGATACGACACAGGGGTTCTTTTTAGCGGTAAACGCGCAAACTTATGTCTTCTGGGGATTGAACTGGACTAGATTTAGTCGCCCCCAGTCTGAGACTTTGTTCAACAAAGTCTCGAATTTAGACACAAGTTTTTCCGGTACTTGGTGACGTTTTCCTGAGAAATATTGGCACGACCGGTGTATAAATCACCAGTGCTGTCGCTCGCATAGCAATGAATGTTACTGGTTTGCAACATATCATTGCTATACAGAAGAAACAGCGTTGGTGATAGTACGCAGCCTTGTGGAACATCAGCGTTAATGGGCTTGTAATCGGAGCATTTACTGTCTTCTACGACCTTGATGCTCCGATCTGCAGAAAAACTGGTGACCCAATTGCAAAATTTCTCGGGAAGCCCATAGGAAGGCAGCTTCGAAAGAAGCGCTTTGTGCTAAATCCGGTCGAAAGCCTTCGCTATGTCCAAACTAACGACCAACCTTGGACACCACTGCCTCTGCCCATCTACGAGTTAGGTAACCTAGAAGATCACCAGCTGAGCGACCTCAACGGAAACTGTACTGGCGGTCACTAATCAGCTGGTGATTGCGGTACCGCATGAGATTGCTGTTAATAATGGTTTTCATTACTTTGGAGAACAAGGAGGTGATAGCGATAGGCCTGTAGTTGGACGGATCTGAGCGGTCGCCTTTTTTAGGAATCGGGTGCACCAAAGCTGTCTTCCATGAATTTGGAACTACGCCTAGGGGGTAGGAGTACCGAAAAAGACTCGTTAAAACCGGTGCCAACTCCGGAGCACACATCTTCAGCACAATAGGCGGGACTCCATCAGGCCCACTCGACTTGTGGACGTCCAGGGAGAAAAGTGCTTTACGCACCAAGCGCTGTGTAAACAGCACTTCCCGCATGGAGCACTCACACCGCGGGATGGTCGGCGGTGTGTTCCCCCCGTCATTCAGAGTCGAGTTGGAAGCAAAAAGGGAGTCTAGCAGTTCGGCTTTCTCCTTTGCGTCATGGGCCAGTGAGTCGTCCATCCTGTGCAGAGACGGCAGAGATGGCTGACAGAAGTTCCCTTGAACAACCTTGGTGAGAGACCAAAATGCACGTGTTCCCTGGGACAACTCTGGGATCTTTCGGCGAGAAGCAAACCCACCCCCAAGGGTAGGATGCAAAAAAAGACCGCATTCCGTCCCAATCCGCCGACCTATAGTGCCAAACATGACGGCAAGCTGCAGATCGCAACTGTAATTGGAGCGTGAGTGGCACCGTACTCCGGATCAGACAATAGTCCGAAGAGCCCAGAGGGGCATCGACGGAGGCCTGATATCCGCCCGGATGACAGGTCAGCAGAAGGTCCTACAGGGAAGATATATGATCCTCCACATCTGGGATCCGCGTAGGCGAAGTAACCAGTTGTGTTAGACCATATGCCAAGGCAAAGTCATACACAGATCTACCCGCATGATCGGTTACACTAGAACCAAGCCATTCAACGTGGTGGGCGTTAAAATCACCGAGTATCACGATCTCTGCGGAAGGTACCTGTTGTAGCACGGAGTCTGCATCCATTTAGACGTGGTCGATGAGTCGGTCTGTGTCGGCATTATCGCTATGGGACCTATAGAGGCACCCGTAGACGCGGGGATGTTCGTCTCTGTATACGCGCAGCCAAAGGATTGACAGCTCCGTACCTTCAAGACTGCCGAGGTGTCGAAAACAGATGTCCTCTCTGACGTATACGCAAACTCCAGCCCGGGGCACAAAGGAGTGTTCACATTTGTACCCCGGGGAGGAGAAATATGAAGTATCAGCCGGAGAGGACACCTGAGTATCGGTTAAAAAGAGCAAGGTCGGCTTCGCCGTCTCTAGATGGTAATGGACAGCGTTAATGTTTGAATGAAGTCCCCTGATATTGCAAAAATTCACGGATAGCATGAAAGGGGTGGCCTAGGTCTTATTGTTTCGCTTGCCCCGAGCAGTATTAGTCGCGAGCGGTATTTTACCCAATAATGATGGGGGGAGGGGTATATTGGGCCTCCGGCCACCTGCACTCACCAAGCGCAACGCAGAGCTAAAACTTTACTTCACGCTGGTATTCTGTGAGGTCCTGGTACCACCCCGGTTCGAGCCGGCCCATCCGTGCGACAGCGAAAGCTGCCGCGTGGCTCTTCCATTGTTAATATAATGTATAATAACCTAAAGCGCCTTACTTGCCATGGGGCGGATGATGCTGGTGGGGCCGTGGATGTATGCGGAAGCGTTTCCGTATCTCTGCCAATATGCGGCGAAGTTTGAACACCATGGGGTTTTAGTCGGTGCGAGTCCAACATAACCGGTCCTTGCTCCCGCGAGGCGGGTATGCGTAGGCATTATGTTAAAAAAAAAGGTTCATTCTATACTGCACAATTTTTGGCAATGTAAAGCATGAAGTTAAACTGTTAAACTAAACGTTTTCTGGAAAGCTTTTTATAGAATAAGAATGACAAACGAGCACACAGTCCTTCTGATAGTAAGTGGATGCTGTGGACATCTAATCAGCATCAATAAATGGATGCAGTAAATGTAGATGACTCAAATCAATCAAAATGCAGATGCAGATTCGGGCTTAGGCCCCAGTGGTGACAACGCATCTCCAGCCTTCTTTGTTTGAAGTTGGTTGCAGGTGTCCATGGGGTGCAGTAGTCACATTCCATCAGGTAAACTATAACTTCGCTTGACACTTCAATTTAAAAAAAAAACAATATAAAATTGTATTAAAGGTTTTTTAGAAATCTTTTTTTTTATTAATATACTTATAATAAATTTTTAATCTACACTATACTAATTAAATTAAGTACAATCAGCTCAACAGTATACTTCCTTTGTTTATCAAATTGCTACAGTTTTGAGACAAAACTAAAAACGATAACCTAATACTTGTTTAACAAAAAATTAATAGAACTAACTATCCTACGCAACTTAATTTACATACGAACACTCCAGAAAATTCCACTTTACCTATTTAAAGGTAACCCACGCTTTAATCCTACGCACAATTATGCGCTCAATTCAACTATTATTTTAAACGGCGTACAGTTTATAATCCTTTGACGTGTTAGGAGAGCAAACTTGCACAAGTGGAATTTAAAAAACCACGATATAAATGCACGTCCCAAACTAAACGCCACTCAAAACTGACTGTAAATTTAAATGGGATAGGTACGAATTTCACTTTAATTTAACAGCACTGGTATGATTGTTAAAGTTTATGAGTGAAATAGTCAGTGTTGCCAGTGGAGAGCAGTGCAAATTTGCCGACTCCTTGTGTGGTGCGCTCATTTATACCGCACCTACTCCAAATGCGAGGCGCCTTTGTGATTTGTTTTATTGTTATTGTCCCTAGTTTTGTGTTATTTGGTCATTTCTATTATTCTATTTATCGCTGCAACTCATAATTTAAATCATAATAGTGTTCTGTAACCGGAACTTGAAAATTCCGTCCTGTTTTGGTAGCTTCGCAAAAATAACATTTAGTATTGAATATGAAAGTAGACATTTATATAAAATTATTAAATGTACAACAAAAACAAAAAATGGTTTTATTAAAAATAGTGATGTACATTCTGTATCAAGCCTCATGTTTAAAACAGTGATTTAAAAAATCCGGCTACGTTGAAAATTCACTGAAAAGAGGAAAAATTTACCGTATGTTACTTTCCCAATTAAGTTAAATGTAATGACATCTCATACTTAATATAAAGACTAGGAACAAAAATAAGCTTGTAATGCCTGTTACTAGACTCCAAGAATCAGTAATTCATTTATGGGGCAATGTATACGCTTTTACAACAAAATCCCAGAACATATTCAAAGTTTGTCAATAAACAAGTTTAAAAGTTTTATTAAAGAAAAACTGTACAAAAAGGGTTATTATAATATCAAGGAATACATGAATGAAAATAACCCCTGGGAATAAGGTGATCGCCACCACGCTGGTTCTATGAAAAATCATTTAAAAATTGTATAAACGAAATTATTGTTAGGTGAAATATGTTTGAAAAAAAAAGTCCCGCTGGGTTTCTTGCTGGTTCTTCCCAGGACTGGGGTGTATGTATAAGTATTATGTAATAATAAATATTGAATAAACAATTATTCTATTCTATTCTATTCTATTCATATATTACAATCCATCAAGCCGTTTAGGCTATAAAGCGTGCCAAAGAAATAATATACATACATACATGCCCTCAAAAATCATTACCCTTCTTCTTGGATAGTCGGGTAAATACTAGGAACAAGCACAAGCTAGTGGTAGTTCCTTGGTAGTACAACTACTTGACTGCATAGAGTCACTATTTCTTTCATGAGGCTGTGTGTACGCTTTCACAACAAAATCCCAGAAAAGAAGCAACATCTATCGATCAAAATCTCTAAGCAAATATTGTATGGTTTCTTGCTAATTCTTTCCAGAACAGATTTTTTTCTGAACCAGTGGTAAAAAACATAAATGACTTTTAATATGTATTATTTTATTCTGTATTGAATAAAAAATATTCTATTTAATTCAATTCCATTCCATTCTATTCCCTTCTATTTCATTCTATTCCGTACCATTCCATTCCATTGAAATCAGTTCCGTTCTGTCTTTGGCGATGCACTTGAACAGGAGTTCGAGGCTTTCTTAATAAACATTTTCTGTTCCATTCCTCCTAAATGAGTGTGGCGAACTGGAGATCCTTTTTCCTAGTAATGAGGCATTCTAAACCGCTTGCCAAGCGTGGCAACTATGGCAAATATTCCTTTTATGAGGCAATCTTTGGGGTAGACCTATGTTCAGCAGTGGATTTTAATAGGTTGTAACGGTCGGAAGCATTCTAAGTCCTCTTTGGTGATAACGCATCTACATTTCGATTCTTGGTTGAGTATAGATGTATAGTATGTGTTTACGGCCACAACATCTACGTACTATCAAATGGACTGCTCGTTTGTTGCTTCGATTTAAAACTCTAAGACCAAGAGAGTTTTCTGATTCTTTTTGTGAACTCTTGCAATAATCCCATGTTTTGCGTAATGAACTATCTTAAGGTGACATCATACATTAAAATCCTTACATAAAAAAAAACTTTTGTTCAGTCATCTTCATGAAAGTTCACCGCTGGTTGTAAGCCAATATTACTCAATATCATTTTAAAATCAAATTATATTAAAATTTTAACCTTTGCACAGATATTGGAAGAATCAACAATATGAAAGTACTTTCCTACAAATTATGTTCACCTTTAAAATAACATGCGTGTAAATTAATAAGAAAGTTAATAATACAATTTCCAGCCCTGTTAATAAAAGTCCTATTTTCGGGTCCAAAACCTTGGAGCTAATTTCATATTGTTGTCCAAACAAAATTTTAAGTATTAGGGCGTGTTGGCGCGAACAAAAACTTTATTAGTCCCGGCGCCAATGTAAACACTCGCTGAATATAAAATTACATTATTTGGGACAAATAAGACCGAAATAAGAATCGACCTTGATATTTAATAATGCGAAGAGGACCCTTCTTGCTAATCAAAGATATTAAACACGAAAACAAAGTTAATTTGCTACAATCCGCATTGGTTTTTTTAATCAGTACATAAGACAATAAACGTGAAAGTAGGTCCATTTGAATGTTTGTTCCTAAATCACGCTTGAACGCCTGGACATTTTTACTGAAGTTTGTTTTTGAAGTCCATTATGACGTGAAATAGGACATAATTATGACACTTTTCATAACACTTATTACTTTTACAACCTAATAAAGTCAACTGTTGAACATAGGCCTCCCCCATAGATTGCATCATAGGGGGGATATTTGCCATAGTTGCAAGCGGGTTGGCAAACGCAGTTTATTTTTTATTTTTAGTCGTTATTAGGAAGACTCTGCTGCTCATCTCCTTATTTGTTTCCCTCTATCGTCTCTTACGACACCCACGGTATGACATAGGGTAGTGGATATACTTACACCGCCACTACACGCTACTTATCATTTAATTTACTGTCACCGTTACATCCTATTAAAGTCCACTGTTGAACATAGACCTCCCCTATAAATTACATCATAGTGGGGATATTGGCTATAGTCGCAACGTTTGGCACGCTTGGATATGGGGTAATGGATATTCTTACCCCGCCACTACACGACAATATTATTTTTACAAATCATTTAATGTACGTCCAGATAATAGGTAGTATTTAATTAATTTATAGAATAAACCGGACCGAACTAAAACGAATACGTTAGCTAACTGGTAGTACCATAATTTGTACCATCAGAATTATGAAACTAAACATGCTAGCGTATTTATTAAAGCATTTTTATTATTTTCTTTATAAAATTGAGGTGACAAACGACACTTATTCTGCAGCCGACTTTGAAGGTTTGAACCTTTTATAAGGTTTTTATATTTACCATTGCAGACTATAAAAGTCCACAGCTGAACATAGGCCGCCCCCAAGAATTGCCTCATAGGGGGGACTCTGCAATAGTTGCCAAGCTTGGCAGGCGGGTTGGCAAACACAGTTTTTTTTTTTAATTATTTTGAGTTGATATTAGGAAGATGTTGCTACCCATTTCCTGTTTCAGTTTTCCTCTGTCACTTTTTACGACACCTAGAAGAAGAATGGAGTGGTGGACATTCTTACAACGCCACTACATTGTTTTCGGATATATTATTTTCAGGCATTATAACAAAGATATTTCTTTAGCTTCTTTTTAAACTTTAAAAGAGTATATATATTGTGTGGGCCCAGATCGGGCGCACGGGCTCGCGCGGCAGCTTCGCGAACCAAATGCTCGGTCTCTGTAGACGTGCCTCGGGGTCGTTTGGGCGCACGTTGCCTCGGCTGAGCGATGAGCGTGCCTCGGGGTCGAGTCGTCGGGTGTCGGCAAAGGTGCCTCAGCCTCAGTGTGCGCTGTTCGTTCAATGTGGACGGTGGTTTCGGCTCTCGAGGCTATTCTACAGATGTATTGCGAGAAAGTTTCATCATCATGAACACTTAAGAGCAGTCAATTCGTCTTATTAAATTATATAGTGCATACAAGATGTTGTGGGATCCCAAAGATCCTAAATACCTTTTTTAAACTGTTTCCTTTTTCTTAAACAATAAACTTCAATGAAAGTAGATGCAGCAGAAATTACATGACTGTCCATTTTGGATGCTCGAGAGCTTCTAATGGCTCGGCCGGCCTCGCGAGGCTGCCGCGCGAGCCCGTACGCCCGGTGTGGACCCACCCATTAACTATACGACTAATGTCTATTGATATAAAAACATCCTCGATATTTAGGTAGAAAAAAGAACATGCAATGGGCAGTCTACTGATAAAAATATTAAGAATATACTGAATTTTAGAATAGACTTGATAATTAAATTGACATGTACTCTTAGACCACCCCGTTAATCGTGCATCATTATCTATTTAAGCATATTACGAGGGCGGCACTGAAAATTTCGGGAATCAAGGAAGTGACACAACATTACTATTTTAAAATGTATTTATTGCTTTTCGAATTATTCTCCGCGAAATTTGACACATTTTTCCATACGATGGAAGCAACCATTCCATTCGGAAGTTGGGGTCTCCAAAATGGCCGTTTTGTAGGCGTCCACAGCTTCTTCAGGTGATGAAAATCTCTGTCCACGCAATTTATTCTTTATTTAAGGGAAAGTATAGAAATCTAACGATGGTCTAACAATTCTACGTTTTCTTGCTCTAAAAACTCTTTTGTTCTGTGTGCGGTGTGAGAACTCGCATTGTCGTGATGGAAGATGATACGGCGGTTGCAGTTCTCTTAACGGAGTTCAGAAACGACCTGTGGCAAACAAATGATAGCATACCATTCTGCATTAACTGTTCTTTGTCCCTCAAGAGGAATAGTCGTAACATGGCCGGGTTTGGAGACAAACGTGGCCACCTTTTTTTTGCAACACTCCGTGAACGAACAATTTTTGTTGGCTTTATCTCATTTTCGAACACCCAAACTCGTGACTGGTTTTTTGTTTCGGATTCGTACGCATATATCCAGGATTCGTCACCTGATACGATGTTGTATACAGTATTTGAGGATCCTGCATGGAATCTTTCGAGAGTTCTGACGCACCAAGTAACGCGAGCCGCTTTTTGCTCTTCACAAAGCGAATGCGGTATGCATCGGGAAAACAACTTTTTTACACCTAATTGTTCATGCAAGATTATTTGTATTTGACTCATGCCAATGTGTAAAGTTGCCGGAATTTCGCGTTATATCACATGTCGATCTTCCTCAATCAGCTTATGCACAGCATCAACGTTTTCTTGGGTGACTGCAGTTTTTGGACGACCTTGACGGGGATCATCACTGAGCTTGACACGTCCACGTTGAAATTCAGCAAACCAGCGATAAATTGTAATTTTGGATGGGGCTTTATCACCAAATGCAGAAATCATCCGTTCAATACACTGTTTTTGTGTTAAACCACTTCGAAAGTCATAATAAATCTTCGCTCTTGAATTTTCTCCAGTCAATTCCATTTTCTCAACGACTAAACAAGTTTGACAAAACCTTGTGACAAGACCGAGAATCTTTTTTTAAATAAATAAATGGTATTCGATTTTTTAAACCAAGGAGTTTTCAATTAAAAAGTATATAATATGACAGGAACAGTGGAAATATTCCATTCCCGATACTTTTAGTGCAGCCTAGTATTGTAAGCATTTCTACAAAAAAGAAGTAACTCTGTTTCTATTCAATTCCTTAAGAAATAAAAACGAAAATTCAATAACTGGATCTCCATTCAGAAAGACACAAAAGGCGCCAATAACTTACTCCCACGTTCATCGCGTACTCTAATTACTAAAACACCATCGGATTTAATTCCGCCGGGCATAACATAAATAACAATCACTCGACGACTGGTCTGTGACAACACATGCCGGGTATGGCCACGTACCTCATGACCTGTGCCTTTGTTTATTGTTATCCCAGTCATAACTTTGTTGTTGTGACGCCGGCAATCGTAATTTGTGGTCCATAAATGTGCATCCATATATTTCTATATTATACATCCATGCATTATATCGTTGGTTTTGTGTATCTCAAAGTTAATTTACTTCTTTGATGCTCTGGGAATTGGGGTCTAATTTCAAAAGGCTAAAATCTACAATCCACATCATTTGGTGGTTGCCATAAGAGGTATTCCTGGTAATAGCTCAAAATAATAAGGAACTGCGGTTCCTAACGGTGATGGGACGGTAATGCGATGGAGAGAGATCAGGCGCAGGGCCAAAGGCTTTACGTGTTTTCCGAGGCACGTGAGTGAAACACCGCTAATTTCCTGATTCCGGGCTACAACTGAGAATTTCTTGATAGAAAAACCTAATAATTTATTTCGGCCAGACCATGGATTCGAACCCGGAACCTGGTGATGAGCATTTGCCTGTACGACTACTAGACCAACGAGACAACCAACTGGCAACGATGGGAAATATCCTACATGTGATACAGTGTGTGGGGGTGGCCATTGTTCTGTGACGGACTTTCAACAGGCTGTAATAAAAGAATGAAACAAAAATTATATTTCATACACATTGAACTTGCTCGTGGTAGAGCCATGCTGCAGCTATATTAGTAGTATAGTTGTAGCACGAATGGGTCGGCTCCACCGGGGAAGGACCACGCTCTTACAGAATACCAGCGTGAAATAGCAGCTTGACACTGCTGTGTTTCGTATGATGAGTGTAGAGAACCGGAGACCCTTATTTCTAGAAACGCGGCATTCCATCTTAGTCCTTAGGGGTGACAACGCATCTGCATTTTGATTTGTGAGTTGTTTATATATCCAAGGAAACAAACCTCTCCATACCTTCATAATCAAAATTCCATCTTAGACCTCACGGGTGACAACTCATCTGCATTTTGATTTTTTATTGAGGATAGATGTAGATGTCTATGTGTCACAGCAACCACTTACCATCAGGTGGACTGTGTGCTCGTTTGTCACCCTATCCTATAAAAAATATCGTTTTTGACTTTTAAATTGTAAGTTACTGTTTGACTAAGATCCAAAGTGATAGTAAATGGTGATACAGTCATATACGAAATCGCACTAGCTTATTATAACATATTCACTTTTGCCTTGCAGACATCCCAATTTGAATGAAGAGTCATAATTTCTTACATTTTTGCGAATATTACTTACTTAACTTAACTTATCTTCACGCACAATCCCTGACGGGGTAGCCAGAGAGAACAGATCGCCAAGTGTCACGATCCTTACATACCTCTTTCGCTTCTTTCAGATTCATTATCTTCTTCATACATGCACGTCTAGGTATCCGAGTACTCTTGACCCTCCCCTCTTCGAACAGTTTGCTCACATGGTCTTCGAAAGTTAGTCTCGGTCTACCTCGACACCTTTTAATATTAACTTTTGCGCTATATATTTTCTTCACCATTCGGTCTTCACTCATTCGCTCAAAAATTTTTAAAAACCTCCAAACAAGACAAACAAAACACCTGATCACCTTGAAACGGCTGAGCCGATTTTGATAAGATATGAAAACCTGCTCTTAAATAACAAAAGCGAATCCAAATCGGTTCAACCGTTTCAGAGCTACGGTGCCACAGCGGTCAAACTTACTTAATACCTTCTTTTTGCGTCGCGGGTTAAATAATATTTTTACAATAGAGGAGGATAATTAATCAGTAAGTCTTAGTGGTCCGACACCGTAAAGTCTACTTGACATGAGGATGCCTCGTGTAGAGGCGAAACACGTGTCGCATTATCAACGGTGCTGTCTTTCCTAGTGTAGTGATGTTGGGAGTAGTGGTGTTGGGATTAGTGGTGACGAGTATAGTGCACTTAAATGAAAGGGACGGGAGGTGCTCTTCAAACTAGGTAAGATACATCATTTTATTTTATTACGCGGATCTTAGCTGGTCAAATTTTTAACATCGTTAATTTTAAACAGAGGAGGAGGCTGCTTACTACCATCTGCCTGGGATCCTGTAGTAAATGAAATTAAAACTACATCCAAGCGTACCACTGCAAGACTTCAAGGCACAATAAACTCATTCTACGGAGATTGGACCAAAATTAATAATTAAAAAGCTGATGGCATTCCGGGTTAATTCTGACATCGGCACATCAATCACCTCAGTCCCCCGTGACCATTGGTTCTGGTCTCACTCACCCGAAACATCGGGAATTAAAAATAAGTAAACTTAATTGCGTTCAAATTCATAAGAATAGATTTATACAATTGGATGAAGATACCGATACTAGTAAATCATTCCAATCCTTTCCTGTATGTATTACACTGAATGCCGAACACCGAAATATAACTCTTTGTTTCAATGATTGATATTATCACAAAGAAAGGATGAAAATCCGCTGTGTTGTATTGTCTGATAATGAAAAATGGGATGGGATAGTTAAATCATGAAATTCCAGAACACGCTATAAATCGACCACTTGGTGTAACTATAAACATTTTTACCACGTTTTTATCACGTTTGTGTGTCGTTCCGGGTGGAATTTAGTAATTGATTTTAAACTAAATTCCCGATGAGCTGAAAACTTGAAATTTTCGATGAAGCTCAAATTCAGACGACAATGCAAGAATATGATAAATAACGTGGTATTTTTTAAAATTATACAATAAGGATGATGCATATTTCCTTGATTATGAATCAAAATGTACATGCGTTTTGTTACTCCTGAGGGCTAATGATGCCTCGTCACCAGTAAAAAGGGTCTCCGGTTATCTACACTCAACGGGGAGGTATGCCATTTTACGCTGGTATTTTGTCAGAGGTGGACCCGGTGGAGTCAGCCCATTCATACTGCAACCATAATGTAGCTAAAGCGTGGCTATAAGACGTAACGTTCTAGAGTATTCATTTACCTATATAAGATTTTATATTTAAACAATGAAGTATCAAGATGAATGTGGCCACGAAAATTGGCCAACTAAGGCATCCCACATATATAGCCTCATACAAGGGGGATTTTGCCATAATTGCCAAGCTGGCAAGTGGTTAGGCAAACGCAGTTTTTATTATGATTTTGACTTGTTATAAATGTTTCCCCTATGCCACCTCTTACGACACCAGCGGATCGATATAAATTAATAAATAAATAAAAATAGCTTTTATTTCTACTACGATACGAAAAGGATTTATGAATAATCTAAGTTATAATATTATAGTTAATATGTATTTTTGTTATATACATAATAATGTATTTATATATGACTTAGGTAATTAGTATTAGTAGTAATGGCCGCTGCGGCGTAGGCCTCTCCTAAAACCTTTACTAGACTTCTCCTAAACCTAAACCGTAGGAGAGACCTATGAGTCAATATAGGGTAGTGGATATTCTAAAACTACTATATTGTTTTACAGCACGTTTCGGCGTCTTGCCATAGAATAAATATGAGTATTAGATGACCTAGCGTTAAATCTACTATCGCTGTGATGCCACACTGAAGTTGTGTTTCATTGCATTGTGATTGCGTGACTGTACGGTATTTTTTTAAATTTGTTCTTAAGAATAAAAAAATTATGTTAATAAACCCTTATTAGATTTATTGCCAGCGGATAATTCTACCGTTGGGTTGTAAATATGGTTTTCATCCCGTTGCCAAGTCTTAAATTTTTTTTTATAGGATAAGGGTGACAAACGAGCACACAGTCCACCTGATGGTAAGTGGTTGCTGCGGCCCATAGACATCTACAACTATCCTCGTTTGCGAATCAAAATGCAGATGCGTGGTCACCCGTGAGGACTAAGATGGAATGCCTCATTTCCAGTAAAAAAGCCCAAAAAAAAACCTACCCGTATACAATAAGACCGAATAGCTAAGAGCTCTTGTGGGTCACTGCGTCATTCACAGTCCATCCAGATACGAAAATGAATATCTTTATGATTTCGATAAATATTGGACCCGACTGCAATAATAAATAGGGAACCAAGGTTCATTAGTAATTTATTAATGAGTTAACGCTTTAAATATTGTAATAATGTCCTCCAGCCCGAATTTCGGTCACGTAGGCCAGTCTTAACGGAGGCTAGCAACATCTGTGCAGGACATAGTGCCCGAGTGTATGCGTAAGTAATCTCTATTCCCTCACACACATAGCCCGATGGAATGACAAACCGACACAACTGAAGAGAGATCAGGCGCACCAACGGATTTTCGGGGCACGGGGCGCCGCCAATTTCTTGACTACGGACTGCGACTGAGAAGTTTTTGACAGAAAAATCCAATAACTGATTTTGGCCCGACCACGGGATTCGAACCAGGGATGTCATGATTAGCAACCACGTTTACGCTAGAACAACGAAGCAGTCAAACACAAAAATACTTACCAACGTATAATCCGCTCGCTTCATAGCCGCAAATAACGAACGTTCCTTGTGATAAATAAATATTTGAAATACACAGACGTGTAAGTAGAAGCAAACTGTGTCTCTTGAGGCGAGTATTGACTCCATTTTAACAAGGACCTCACCCATCTTATTACATAAAATAATTTATAATGAGTGCCAGGTTTAAATTAGAATTTTTTTCATAAAAGATGTCCCGCGGAAATATGCGAACTAAAATGTTTCTACCGAATTCAAAAAGGAGACGGTACTCAATTCGACTGTATCGTTTTTTATTATTGGTGAACTGATTTCGATGATTGCTTTTTATTTGAAAGCTGGTGCTTCACGTGTAGTCCCAAATAAATTTGATCAAAGTCTGACCAATAGTTTTTGAGTTATTCTCAATAATTTATATTGAAGTCGGTTGTACAAAAATTTTAATTTCATAATGACCATAAGAGGCGCCAGAAGATAACTGAAACAGGTGATGGGCAACAGCATCTTTCTGATAACTACTCCATAAAATATGACAAAATACCCCGACTATGAAATGAATCTGACTATGAAACAACCTATGGAGTAGGCCTGTGTCCAGCAGAGGAGTTTTACTGGCTGTAATGGATGGTTGAATCGATGGAACAGTGGTAGAGCCAGGCGGCAGCTTTCTGCTGTCGCACGGATGGGCCGGCTCGAACCGGGGCCACGACCTCACAGAATACCAGCGTGAAGTAGAGGTTTACCTCTGCGTTTCGCGTGGTGAGTGCAGGTGGCCGGAGGCCCTTTTTACTGGAAATGAGGCATTCCATCTTAGTCCTCACGGGTGACAACGCATCTGCATTTTGATTCGCAAACGAGGATAGATGTAGATGTCTATGGGCCGCAGCAACCACTTACCATCAGGTGGACTGTGTGCTCGTTTGTCCTATAAAAAAAATGGATAAGATAGTGCTTGACTACAATCGCACCTGGTAGTCCATCCATACATCCGTCCATTACAGCCTATAAAAGTCCACTGCTTAACATAGGCCTCTCTCACAGATTGCCTCATGGCCCTATAACTTTTGCCACAATTGTCACGCTTAGCAACCGTTTTTTATTATATTGAGTTGTTACTAGGAAGATGCTGCTGCCCGTCTCCCGTTTCAATTTCCCTCTGTCGCCTCTTACCCTCGGGACGATATGGGGTAGTGGTTATTCTTACACCGCCACTACACGGTTAACCTGGTAATCAAATCAAGTCAAATCAATTTTTATTCATGTGGACTTTAGACAATGTACTTATAAACGTAAACATATTAAGATAATTATTACTTAGGGTTCAATACACTTGTAGGTACTTGTACAGAGAAAGAAGATAAACTACTTTTTTGTCGAATTTATGTTCAGTATAACATACTTAATTATAAGGCGACACCGCGATAAAATGCACCTCCTTTTATCGAATAATGTAGGAGTAGGTACGACACGACTAGCGAAACTGAAATTTTGATATGGGTAAATTCATATCTTTATCTTGAATTTGCTTGTTCAAAAACACGATTGTAAAATTTTGACTCGATCATAATTATTTGCGAAAACACCTCTAACAAATCATTATAGTTGAAATTACAACGAAATTCAAACACACGTAACATTCAAATAAATTCATAACATCAATATTCGTAATTTACTTGCTCATTATTTTGATTACTAAAATCAATATTTTTTTTTAAATATTTTAAGATTCTAAGCGATTTCTAAGCGGTCTTAATTGTCGCGGGCGCTAACCAATTTTAGACCTTATGCCGGCGTTTTGAAGTTTTTATAGAAATTATGTTCCAATCAGGTCAGTCCGGCGATAGCCCGCTTCAACGGTTTTCGATGTGTCGCCTTAAAGCATATATGTATGTGAGATTATATGTGCCAAACTGTAGGATCATTGGAGGAATCATTGACTGCGTTTTCCTTATGAGTGATCTTTAATGTATTGTTTAAATTTGATGTATTTTGTTGTGATGAAGCCCAAGATGGTAAATCGCACTGTCTTAGCACAGCAAAAGCCTAAGTTTCACGTAGTCTATGGCGGCACTGGATTAATGTAATTGAAAAGACTTCATAAACCATATCCTAAACCCGAGATTATCAATGAGCAAACCACATTTTGTAACAAGACGGTAATAGTTGTATTTTAAACCGTCACCTGTTTTTTTAGGGTTACTTGTTGAATACGTTTTATACGTAGTAGAACTTCGCTTCAGCTATATTATGGTTATAACACGAATGGATCGGTTCGAACAAGGATGGACTGCGCTCTCACAGAGCACCAGTGTAAAATAGCAGTTCAATGTTGCTGTTTGGTATAGTGAGTGTAAAGAACCGGAGACCCTTTTTACACAGAGACATTCTATCTTAGTCCTCAGGTGGGACAACACATCTGCATTTTGATTTTTTTTATAATCCACACTATCCACTTATCATCAGGTGGACTGTGTCTTCGGTTGTCACCCTTATTCTTAAATAAAAACTAAACAAATGCAAGAAGTATTTCAATCATTTAAACCCCAGTAACAGAACATTTTGTCTTTGTTTGCCGCATTCATTGTCCTGTTTTGGTTGGATCCGTTTATCGCTGACTATCGTTCCGGACACAACAAACGAGATCGAAATTCGTTAACGAAGAAAAACAACAGCCGCCCATGTAAATACACCGTGCGTCGATTGCAAACCGTCACAGTGTACGCAAACGCAGTAGTAATACTTTCGCATTTAAATGATATGGTTGTCGCATATAAGGGGCAGACTGAAATGATCGTGAATAAGAAAAACGACATGCACGGTATTGCTAAATTGTATTTTATTGTTTTTCGAAGTATTCTCCGTTCAACTTAATGAACTTTTCCATTCGTGCAAACCAATCATTAAAACAGTAATTCCAGTATGAGGTTGAAGTTGACAAAATGGCTGATTTGTACGCTTCCACAGCTGCTTCGGGGTCTTCAAACCGTTGACCGCGTAATAAATCTTTTATTCTAGGGAATGTAAAGAAATTGTTTGGGCTCAGGTCAGGACTGCATGGAAGATGGCTCATCAGCTCAACGTTTTCCTGCTTCAAAAAAAAAATTTGTCTTCCGAGCCGTATGGGAGCTCGCATTATCGTGATGTAAAATGATGCGACGTTTCGGGTTATTTTTTCGGAGTTCGGCTATCATTTCTGGCAAACAAACCATGATAAAGCACTCAGCGGTAACCGTTCTGCGTTCCTGTAAAGGAATTGTAGCAACATGCCCCTTTTTCGAGATGAACGCAGCGACCATTTTCTTTGACACGCTGCGGGAGTGAACCATTTTCGTTAGTTTGACCTCGTCTTCGAAGATCCAAACTGCTGACTGATGTTTTCTTTCAGTTTCGTATGAATAAATTCATGATTCGTCACCTGAGACGATATTATAAACGGCATTTGACTTCCCTCCGTTGAAGCGTTGCAGAGTATTCCGGCACCAATCTACACAAGCCGCCTTTTGCTCTTCGGACAAACTGTGGAAAACCCAGCGGGAAACTAGCTTTCTTACACACAGGTCATTATGGAATATCGACTGAATTGCAGTCATTCCGATAGTGATAATAGCGTGAATCTGCTCGTATGTGACATGACGGTCATCTAATATAATAGTTCGCACTGCTGCTTCTTAGTCGACCTGCAGAAGAAGCAGTGCTGAGCGACACACAACCGCGTCGGAATTCGGCATACCAGCGGTATATTGTCGTTTGGCTCGGTGCTTCAACATCATAAATCGAAACAAGTTCGCTGAGAGATTTATCTTGAGATAAGCCGCGACGAATATTGTGATAAATTATAGCACGGAAATGTTCACGCGTGAGCTCCATTTCCGTTAACAACGTGTCAACTTTAAACCAACATAGTTTTTGTTTTTAAACATTTTTTAAATTGTTTGAATGTCATTAAGATTCTAAGAGGCCAGTATTCAAATTCTGAAAAAGGTTTTATTGTAACTCAATCCGAAATATTCTATTCCTGATCATTTCAGTGTGCCCCTCCGTATGTATGTAAATACAATGTCCAATGTCGTGGTATGTATAAATCAAAGTATGTCTGGAAGAAATCGCTTTCGGCGATAAGACCGCCCTTTGTGACACCTGAAATATTTTCCATAAATCATACGTTCATGTATTGTTTTGGTGTACCATAAAGAATTATTTATCTAATATGTCGTCATAAACATAGCGGATTGTTCAGTAACACAGCCGTATTTATTGATCAATGCTAACTTATAGATAGTGCCGTGCAACCACTTATTGTAGCTGCTCAATTAACGGGTCGTCTCGAGCGGAGCGGAGCGGACCACGCTCGCTCAAAATGCCAGCGTAATATAGCAGCATAAAGTTTCATTTTAAGTGTTCCCTGAACCGGGGACTCCTTTTATAGGTAAAAAGGCATTTCATCTAAGTCAAGGATGATAACGCATCTTCATTATGGTTTACAATAGTGGTACCATTAGGTGGACTGTGTGCTCGATTCTCACCATTACTTCTAAAAAGAAATGTAACTCAACAGAGTATGCAAGATTTACTTGAGACGTGTCTAAGATTAGCATCATTACCATACTCAACAATATTGCAATCTCTTTTTTTAATAAAGAACTGATTCACCGTCATATATTGACACCATGTAAACCACCTCCGATACTACACCTAGTGCGAATCGATCTATAATTCGGTTGTTGGTAAGAGACTAACACTCAAAAACCTCGATCCTATCGCTTATCAAAACTAAAATCTATAATACATTTTGATTCCTACTTTAATTTACTAACACTTTTGTTTTTAATTCTGTCAGTCACTCTTGAAATTGATATAAGAGGTCGTAGCTAAGCAAACAAAATAAAAAACGTTATATTTAGTTCTTTTTTTAAATGCTTACCTCGCCTATACGTGATTTGCTTGTTAACAAACGAGGATTTGGTGACCGACAAATGGCGGTATTGTTTATATAAGAGGGGCAAACGAGCAAGTTGCTCACCTGATGGTAAGTGACTTCTGCTGCACATGAACGAATGCAGCACCAGGAGAATTGCAGATGCGTTGCCAGCCTTTAAAATAGAGTAGGCTCTTTTCTTGACCATCGCTGTAGGCAGACGATTGTATGTGGCCAGCGGTGTAGTGGTGCAGCCAGTAAGTAATAAGTGATAAATGACATGGCTGACTCATATTTAAAAGATCCAAAATCCATTAACGAACTTATAGAAGCTGATGAAAGAGAAGTTCTAGGGGGAAAAAATTTTGGAAATATATAATATACAATAAAACTCCAAGAGTAATAAAAATATACTGGATTTAAGATTTTGAATATATAAAGGGAGAAGATTAAAACCATGTTTGTTTTTTAAAATGGGTGTGCTGTAAGGTATACTGTGTAATCGTCTGCGTCGGTGTCGCTGTTCGAATTAATCGATGGAACAGGCACGGTTAAGTTAACATGCAAGTAATTGGTTTGTGATTTGCGCCCATGTAGCCACAGACCCAATAGTGATGTAATGGATAACATACATAAATCCTAAACGTTTTTATTTACTACTTTTTTTTATGGGATAAGGGTGAAAAACGAGCACACAGTCCACCTGATGGTAAGTGGTTGCTGTGGCCCATAGACATCTATCCCCGATTACGAATCAAAATGCAGATGCGTTGTCAGCCTTGATGACTAAGATAGAATGCCTCTTTTCCAGTAGAAAGGGTCTCCGGTTCTTTACACTTACCATACGAAACACAGCAGCATTAAGCTGCTATTTTACGCTGGTATTCTGTGAGAGCGTGGTCCCTCTCAAGCCGACCCATTCGTGCTACAACTATACTATTAATTTAGCTGCAGCATGGCTCTACCACGTAAAATCAGTTTCCCTCTGTCGCCTCTTACAACACCTATGGGATGATGTCGAGAAGTGGATAGTCTTACACCGCCCCTACACAGTCATACAATACTTGTGCAAAATAATACTTATACAAAAATATTTTTACCATGTTCGTGAAGATTGCTTAATTGCTATGCGCTCGGGTTAAATTTCATAGTACGTGAGTAACTTTAGTACGAACCCCGCCGGCACCAATGAAATTGTCAATTGCAATTTAAAATGCTATATTTAGATCATACATGTAAGTTGTATTTGATTTAACTTTATTTTAACTACAAGTAATATTCTAGTGTAATAATTACTTAGTATTTTGTCTTTTTTTCTTTGTTTACTTTTGAATGCTTTGTAAGTTTATTTTTATTGTTTTCGTGTGGTCCCATATGAATTTGATCAAGGTCAGACCAATGGTTATTGAGTTATTCTTAAATAATCTATATTGAAGTCGCTTATGTTGAAGTCGGCTGTACAAAATTTTTAATTTAAAATTATTTCCTGGTGTTACTGTTAGAATCGTGAACAATTAGCCGGAGGGTGATGTAAGAAGATAAACATATTATATATTTTTATATTCAGTTATATATATATATATATATATATATATATATATATATATATATATATATATATATATATATATATATATAATTATTAGTATCATTATTATTTCATTATTTTAAATATTTTTGTCTAATGCAGATGATGAATCTTTTTATTCTACTTGCAACAGTTCACGATCATATGAGCATTATGAGTCGTGCATTTTTGGATTTTTCAAGTTTTTTTTTAATTGAATTTGACATAAAATGATCGGAAAATTTTAAGTATAGTAATAATTATAAGGCTTTTAGAGAAAGCTTGTATCTAATTAAACTACTTTAAAAAATTACACATAATCATGTTATACGTAACATTTTTAAGACGCTAAAGACACGCACAATTGGATTACCAATATCTCATTTATATCTTCCATGCCTCCTTATTCTCACGAAAGTTCACTTTTTCTCCTGTAGACGAAGGTGAAATACGCAAAGCATTTTCTTCTATTAAATCGAAAGCCATTGGTTGTGATGATGTGAGTAGGGTAATGGTTATGCACGTGTTGGATGCTGTTTTACCCGTGATAACTCATGTCATTAACCTTTCGCTGACGAATGGTGTTTTCCAAACTCTCTGGTGTAAAGCCTTTATTATTCCTATTCCTAAATCCACCCATTGCACTGTTTTATCCAATTTCAGACCAACTTCTATCCTGTCTTTTCTCTCTAAGGTTCTGGAAGCTTTTGCTTATAAACAGATTTCTTCGTTTGTTTTCTCAAATAATATTCTTGCCCCTTATCAGTCGGGTTTCCGCCCTGGTCATTCTACAACTACTGCTCTTCTCATGGTGACGGAAGATATCCGAGAGGGAATGGAAAAATCAAAACACCCAGCATCCACTTACCACCAGGTAGACTGTGTGCTCATTTGTCACATGTATCCCATTTAAAAAATCCACATCTAAAAAATCTAAAAATCTAATCTTTAAGAATCAAAATGCAGAGGCATTGTCATTCCTAAGGACTAAGACGCAATACCTCTTTTCCAGTTAACGTTTAACTCAAGCCTGTTAAAATAAAATCTCTAAAATTTATTTATAACACGATTAATCCAATTATTGTTAACGTTGATCATCTATATAACTAACAATATCTTTTAAATAAAATTTTCATCGTCATCAAATAAGTCAGATTTATAGTTTTATACATAATACGGCAATATATTAACTAGATAAGAGAAACCCGTCAGTTTCTTATCTTAAGTGACTCTTGTGAATAGAATATTATATTTTTTATAGGATAGGGTGACAAACGATTACACAGTCCACCCATAGACATCTACATTTATCCTCAATAAATGCAGACGCGTCGTCACCCGTGAGGACTAAGATGGAATGCCTCTTTTCCAGTAAAATGGTCTCCGGTTCTC
The DNA here is from genome assembly GCA_033319125.1 of Parnassius glacialis. NCBI lineage: Eukaryota > Metazoa > Arthropoda > Insecta > Lepidoptera > Papilionidae > Parnassius > Parnassius glacialis. The sequence continues at coordinate 48,159,367 of JAVANC010000019.1, read as the reverse complement.
TACACTCACCATAAGAAACACAGCAGTGTCAAGCTGCCATTTTACGCTGGTATTCTGTGAGAGCGTGGTCCTTCCCCGGTTGAGCCGACCCATTCATGCTACAACTGTACTACTAATATAGCTGCATCATGACTCTACCACGAATTTTTTTTTTTACATTATACTTATTGATAGATAATTTTATATTTACCACTGGTTTGGACTATACCTCTATCTTGGCAGAATCCAACAAGAAACCCAGGCAGATTATCTTTTTAAACATTAGATTTTGCAATAATAGTATACAGTTATTTATATGAATTATTAAGAACCAGCATAGTTGTAATTACCTGATTCCCAAGGGTTATTTTTATTTATGTACTCCTTATTATAATAATCCTTTTCGAACATTTTTTGTTTAATTAAATTTTTAACTAGTTGATTGAAAAACATTGAACATTTTTGGGTTTTTGTTGTTAAAGCGTATACATTGCCCCATAAATGAATTACTAATTCTGTGGAGTTTAGCAACTGGTATTACAAGCTTGTGTTTGTTCTTAGTATACAAAGCGTGGCTCAATTACTTGAAAATCTCTTTTTGCACCGCTTCGTTAAACATTGTTCGGATTAAATTGTCTCATCTTGAAACTGGGCAAATTGGTGAATAAATATAGTGATCATCTAGATATTCCCGCTGACTTTCCTAATCATATTCAATTGGTATAACTTCTATACAATTAGATTTTGTTTTTATTTCACTACATACTCCTTAATTACCGCATTTCTACAGCATTTATTTTACTCCCACGGTTCTTCTGCCATACCCAACTTTTATTCAGAATTCAGAATTCCTGTATTAATGTTGCTCTGTTTTCTGTGATTAATGACCATCCAGCAAGCAATTAGGCGCAACAAAGTAATAATAAAGTACACTTGCGCTTTTCGGACGGATTTGTCTACATTATTATTCAAGTCACTGTAAAAATAACTCAAATGAATTTTTAAGATAGGCGATTTAATTTTGGACCTTTCAGACGGTTGTTTATGGAAAACGTCTAAGATAGAAAGAAATGGATCCTCGTGGTATTTTCAAACAATTTACAATTAATATTTCCTTGTTATAACTAATTCCATACTTTGTTTGAATTTAATATACAAAAAAAATATATATTTTATTTTGCTAATACAATTACGTAAAAATATATATTTTTACGTAATTGTATTAGCTATTAGTAAAAATATAGCTGTTGAAAAATCAGTTTAACTGTGTTAACCGACATCTAAAAATGAGGAGGTACTCAAATTGACTGTATTTTTTATGTGTTTTACCTCAGAACTTTTTTCTAGGTGAACCGATTTTGATGATTCCTTTTTGTTTGAAAACTGGTGCTTCTCATGTGATCAAGATCTGACCAGTAGTTTTTGAGTTATCCTTAATAATGCGTATTTAATTGACTTCGACTACATTGATGATGTTCTCATTTTATTTATATTGAAGTCAGTTGTCCAATTATTTTTAATTTTACCACTTGTTTTTTTAAGTAATTATGTCATTATTATATTTAGTTTTAATTTTCATTGATTATTATATTTAATTATGTCATTATTATTTATTAGTCATTTATTCCAAAAACATTATACATTGTGTGGGAAAACTCAATTAAAACATAAAGTATTACATAAAATTAATTAACATTATTCGTATTTACTTAAAAATGTCTAGAAATTAATTCATAATTAAATAATGCATGCAATATTAATTTTTACCGCACTCAATGAAACCATTTATTGTGGATAACGTACCCTGTCCTGCACCGTATCTACTAAGTTTAAAAAATTCTGAAAAAAAATCACGAATATAAAATTATATCAATGTTAATTAAAAGTTGCCTGTGTTTTATTTTATTTTTTTGTAAATACCCTTAAAAATGTTAAAATAACATGACCTCAGTGACTGTAGGTAATCATCTTCAAAAATAAGCCACAATTGTTAAGTTTTAAAATTTCATCTTCTTCAGGCACTAATCAATCGCTGTAAAATTTAGTTTTCATCATATAAAAAAAAAGTACGCCAGCAACCCGGGTTCAATGTCCACCGGCCCCAATGAAATTTTAAATTGCAATTTAAAGTGCTGATCTACCATGGTGATGAATGGTGACCTCAATCGGTCAACACTAATTTAAGTGCGATATAGATAAAGTATACGCCCAACGTAAGAGGATACAGAAAGCCGAAGATTAATCATATACCTATATGATATATATTATGATTAGTCAGTCTATGTAAGGTACAATTTTCTGTAGTGAGAGTACTATACCCTTAACATCGCAGGCTGTTGAGCGATTACGATCAATTGTAGTAATTGAGTAATCAACTACACTTGAGCCAACTGTCGGGATCACTAAGCTCAAGTGAAAATCGATCAAATTGTGTTAAAAGAATAAATATATTTTTAGAGAAATTTAACATTATTACCGCCTGTCAACGTGGTATTAGGAGAGGACAAAGTACAAGTACTGCATTAACTATGTTTTGGGGGCTTTCAGTTTCATATTAAAAACAGGTTATAACTCTTTTCATAGAAGACATTTGATACTGTGCACCACGAGGTATTTCTAGTGGCAATGGAAGAATGCGGAATTTGGGGCCCTACAAATGAATGTACTGTAATGATCTACCGAATCGGACCATTTGCACTATGGTAAGTGGGACGATTAGCGCTGCAGCACGCGTGACTCTCAGTGTACCCACCGGTTCTCTGTACGGTGCCGTAAAAACAAAATGTATGCAAATACATTCTCACACAACAGGCTAGCTAAGAATGTATGGTAGGAAGAAATAGGTGACTATGAGTGCTTGTTTTAATGAAAATTATCATGTCAATGTAATGAAATAGAATTTGTAAACAGTTACAAATATTTCGAATGATTGATACACAGTAGTTTTATTTGGATGTTACACAATAAAAACGTATGCTCAAAATTATTTTAGGCAAATTCAATCAAAGTCAAAAAGTAATTAGTGAGCATGTTCTATTACTGATGTATTATGCATTTAGTCTTTAATTAACTACGGTCTTTTTCTGTAATTATATTTTTGTGAAATCTAAAGATAAGAAAAATTGTAAAAAAAAAATTCAAATCGTTTTCCACATATAAATTACTCCTAGTTTAAACATAAGTTAGATATTTAAAAGCCATTGAACATTATGATACTCTTATGGTAAGGGAGAAAAACCTGGAAGAGTTTCTTGTGCAACTGATTAATATGGACAGCGTATAATATTTTTTTTAATTTTCTTAGTATTTATGACGAAATAAAATGGTTAAGAGAAGCCTCTTCAGAAAAAATAAATTAAACGAAGTCGTATTAAAATCTTTTCTAAAAATTCAGTACTAACAAGTTATAAATAATACATTGTATGTGTGCTTTTGTTTTTCTTTTTTAATATTTTGTAATTAATTTTAATCGGTTTTTATTTTTTTGTATTTAATTGTATTTTAGGTAATGGTGCATAATATTTTATTATAGTTTACTCGTATAAGTGCTTGTTCTCTCCGACAAATTGCTTGTAGTTTGGCGAGAAAATTTCTGTGGAAATGAACCCGATTTTGTTGAATCCACTGCACTACCTACTTCATATCATCCCATAGATATCGTAAGAGGCTACAGAGGGAAACTGAACTAGAAGGTAGACAGCAGCGTCTTTCTAATGACAGCTAATTAATAAAAAAAAACTGCAGTTGCCAATCCAATTGCTAAAAGTGGCAAATGTTGTGGACTTTAATAGGTTGTAATGGTAATGGTAACATATGTATTTCATTGAAGAATAGCTTAAGGAATGCAAGTGGCAGCCTCTTAATAACAAGTACAATGTAAGGCGTTCCTCACAAGATAAGTTTTATTTATTTATTTAACAATTTATGTACACACAAAATAATGTTACAATGAAGAAAAAAAAAAGATATTTTGTACAAAGGCACTGCTTATTTCATATAGAAATTTCTTCCAGCAGGCCTGATACTGGACAAATTAAAAGAGAAGCTGATCTAGTGTGCACTCTCATAATAAAATTTTATAATATTAATATACTTAACATAAAGTAAAGACAATAAAAACAAATATCCATGTAAACATACATATAACTAAATACCACTATAAATACATATACACACATACACACACACACATATATATATATATATATATATATATTATATATATAATCATTGGGACGACAAATAAAGATAGTGCTCTTTGACTCGCCTTTTGAACACGGACACTGTTTGAGCCTCTCGAATTGCAGCAGAAAGAGAATTCCATAACCTAACTGGATGTACTGTAAAAGAGTGAGAATAGGACTTAGTTCTAGAGGAAGGGAAATTAAGGAGGGTTTTTAAATGTGATCTGCAAACTGCATCGGGGGAGTGCGCAAAGTGGAATCGATCACGTAGAAAGGGTGGTGATGTTGGATTGTATAGTATGTTAAAGAGGAGGCAAAGGATTGGAGTATTCCTGCGAAGTCGGATTGGGAGCCACTTGAGCTGTTTGCGATAGGAAGAGACGTGGTCATACTTTTTAGCCCGAAAATATAACGAATACATAAGTTTTGCAATCGCTCAAGTTTGTTTAATTGCTCCTCAGTCGCGTCCAAATAACAGACATCAGCATAATCAAGAATCGGGAAAATAAGTGTTTGGACAAGAGAAATCTTCGTTGATAGTGGCAGAAAATGTTGAAGGCATTTTAAGGAATGAAAAGTATAATTGATTTTCCTGCTAATTTCTGTGATATGTGTATTCCATGTCAACTTGCAATCCATGATGACGCCCAGATTCTTAACCGTTTCTGAAATGCTTAGTGGAATGCCATTAATTTGCAGAGTTGGCAGTGAAGATGTAATGTCAAGAAATTTACGAGTAAACCTGGTTAAGTTCATGACTCCAAATGTCAAACAAGTAAATACTAATGTAATTTTAAATGGGGAGAAACTGAGTCTTGTAGATACCACCATTTTTCTTGAAATCACACTAGACGTGAAGCTTAAATAGAGCCCCCATATATCAGAATTAGCAAGCAGACTTAGTTCTGCAGCATATATTATAAAAAAGATTAGAAGTCTAACTAGTGTTGAAACAGCTAGACTAGTTTACTTTAGCTATTTCCATAGCATAATGTCGTATGGTATTTTGCTATGGGGACACGCAGCTGACACTGAAAATATATTTGTTTTACAGAAGAGGGCCATAAGAGCAATTTATGATTTAAAGCCTAAAGAATCCCTGCGACAAAAATTTAAGAAAATTAATATATTAACTTTGCCCTCTCATTACATTTATGAAAATGTAATATACGTACACAAAAATAAAAGTAGTTTTACAAAAATAAGTGATATTCATTCTGTAAATACTAGGAACAGGCACAAACTAGTAGTACCAGTTACTCGACTCCATCGAGTCAGTAATTCATTCTTGGGGGCGATGTATACGCTTTTACAACAAAATTCCAGAAAATATACAAAATTGCACCTGCTCAAAGTTCAAAACTTTATTAAACTAAGTTTATGTAAAAAGTGGTTATTATAATATTAAGTAATTTATTGATGATAATAACCCCTGGAATGATGTGATCGCTACCAAGCTATTTGTAATTTTTTGTGTTGTTAATTGTGTAACATACATGATTGTAAGCTGGTATTTAAAAAAAAACGACCCGCTGGGTTTCTTGCTGGTTCTTCCCAGAACAGAGGTTTTTTTCGAACCAGTGGTAGTTAAACAAAAGAGTGACTTTCAGTAAGTATTATTTATAATCTATTTTGAATAAAAAAGTTTCTGTTTCTGTTTAAAATGACGACCGGATGGAATAACGAGCAGGAAAATGGCCCACGATCGTGTTTAGTGGCAACAATATTAATAATAATAATAATAATAATAATCTTTATTGACATAAAAAAAAAAAAAAAAAAAATGTTACAATTTGAAGTCGCTGACTCCCGAGCTAGGTCAGAAAACCTGTGTTACGGGAGTCAGTGCGATCTCCCTAATATAAATGACAGCTAAACTATTTTATGTAAATAAAGCAATTTAATTCTATTTGCGTGCATGCATATCTGCGCGCGCGCGCGTGTGTGCGTGTGTGCGTGCGTGCGTGCGTGCGTGCGCGCGTGTGTGTGTGTGTGTGTGTGTGTGTGTAAGTGGATATGTATGTGTGTGAGTGCGAGTGAGTGGTCGTGCATGTGCGTACGTTCGTGTGTGTATGGTTGAAATTTAAGATTTAACAATTTTTTTGGATGTTAATTGATTAACTTCATACTAAGATCGATTCAGTTTGTTCATAATCTAGTCCTAATAGCCAATTCCTAATTTTAATTTTGACTTTTCTATTAGATATGGGATGTATATTTGTTAGCTTATTAATTTTGTTATATAAATATATAGCCTTATAAGCATGTTGCCGCCTAGCTGAAGCAGTTCGACATGTAATAGGTAAGCATACATTTTTTATAACCCTATTTTTGTTATAATCAGCGGCATTATAAACGGTAACTATATGCTGTTTAGTAATTAATTTTAAAATGTACAGTTGTCTAACAGTTAATACTCGACATTTCTCGTACAATTCTTTAGTGGGAAATCTGTATGGCCTAAAGGTCATGACTTTTAAGAGGGATCTTTGTGCCCTTTCCAGGCGGATTAAAAAGGTCTTACAGGCTCCTCCCCAGACGTTTATACAGTATCCTATAATAGACTGAACCAAAGCATAATATATTGAACGTAGAAGAGGTAAATCAGCGGAGTATCTTAAATTTTTAAAAACCCAAATAAGTTTTCTAGTACGTTCAGTTGTAAGATCTATATGTGAACGCCAGTTAAGTTTGTTGTCTAATATTACGCCTAGATATTTGACACTACTGGATTTAGTAATTCCAAGACATGAACATGGTGAGGTAGTATTGAAAGATTCCGTACACGAGTGGACCTTAAGATCGAGGTTTACGGATCCAGTGTTTCCCAAGGAAAACTGCATGTATGTAGTTTTAGAAATATTTAAAGTTAGGAAATTTGCACCGAGCCAATGGCCAACCCTGTGAAGTCCCAACTGAGCATTATGTCGAGCCTCATCCCAAGTCTTACCGTGGAAGACCAAAGCTGTATCATCAGCATAGGTAAACATTTTACCATTTACTAGAGGTTGCTGACATAAATCATTTATATAGATAAGAAAGAGACTAGGTCCTAGAACACTACCCTGTGGAACGCCACATACAACCGGTTCCTCGGGAAATATTGTCCTTAGTAGGTGTATATATCGGGTATAATATAAACATAAGAAAACCGTGTATTGTTTATGAACAACTCTAACTAGTTATACTTAGTCTGCTGAAACTACGTGACTGTATGTAGAAGTTTTAATAAGGGAAGTTTTTTCAGCCAAGGGCGCTCGTATGCGGTTAGTGCTGGTAGAATGTCGGTTCACCTTATAGGTAGGTTGAAAATGTAGGGATAACTTAACAGAAAAGTAATTTCTCCTCAGCCGATGTACGTCATATACCCTGAATCGGCGCGTTTGCTGCAAAAGTTGTATTTAAAAAACAGAAACTTATATATTGAATATAGATTATAAATAATACTTATTGAATGCCACTTTTTTGTTTAATTACCACTGGTTTGAAAAAAAACGTCTGTCCTGGAAGGAACCAGCAAGAAACCCAGCGGGACTTTTTTTAATTAACAGCTTACAATCATGTATGTTACACAATTAACAACACAAAAATTAGAAATAGCTTGGTAGCAATCGACTCATTTTCAGGGGTTATTTGGAAATATTTATTATCATTTTCATATTTTTAGTGTTCGTCAAATTTAGGATAACGAAACACGGCTCTGTCTGTTGGTCTTATAATCTTATCTAAGACGGTTTCACGTAGATGTTTAAATAAGAAATAAAAATTAGCATTTTGAATGAAAATAACTTTTACAGACTTTCTAGTCACGGAATAGGGGGGAGTTGAAGGTATTTAACTTTTTGATACCATAGTTAACTTACTTTCAGCTTTTATCTAAACAACGCTCTAATGTTTTGCATGTCTAGAATTCACTTAACGATATTTTAATTTGGAATTATTGAAATATTATTTCATAATTTATAGCAGTTGCTTAGAAATTTTATCCTATTATTATTGCACATGCAAGAAGGACCTCACGGCACCCAGTTTTTCGGGATAAGTTGTATAGTGATTGTACGTTATCATAAGTCTTGTGTAGTAAAAACTGTTCTGTATTTTTTTCAAATGTTATAATGTGCACGAGCACTGAGAAATCATGCTCGTAATTCGCGGTATAAAATATCAAGGATTTAATGTTAATATAAAACAATTGTAGAAATAATCCCAGAATTTAAATATTTTGCATGATATATGAAATAACAGCCCATAGTGTCGTAAAAATTAAGTTATTTTGATTAATAAATAATTTAAAAATAAATAATTTGTCAACCATATTGACTATACAGCAGCGGTCACAATGTGTTAACGATGTAAAAAAATCTAAACTATTAGTCCACACAAAAAATATATTGTAGTGAATATTACTTCATTAAATGAACAAAATCGTACTTTATTCCAGTAAAGATTTTAGTAGCTGCCATTTACAAAAATAAGAAATAGAGTAAAAAAATTGGCGCGATTTCAAGATGTGATCAAAAGTGGTACTTCAGCCTACACGTATTTATCATGTGTGCACGTGTTAACTGTTTGACGAAAGGAATAATAAAAAGTCAAGTAAAATAAAATAAATAAGTCCTCCAGTCCGAATTTGAACATATGCGCAGGTCAGGATTATAATACCAGCGAGTGCGTAGTAGAGTGCGCCTAAATGTATACGTATGCTCGGGTGCAATCTCTATTCCCTCACTCTCATAGCCCGATACAACAGTGATCCGACTTGACTGGAGAGATCAGGCGCAGAAACGACGACGTGCTTTCCGTGGCACGGGGGACTGAACAATTTCTTGGCTCCGCACTGTTACTGGGAATGTCTTGACATAAAAATTCAATATCTGATTCGAACCAAGAACTTCATGATCAGCAGTCACGATTACGATCACTAGACCAACACTCACCATCACTTATTAATTACATGTGCATGTTCTAACTGTTTGACGAAAGGAATAATCGCTACCCAAGTATACTTAACTATTAGCAAAAAGTTTCTACTGAATAATCAGTGATTATGTATAAGTTGAGATAATTATTTTACAATAATCATAAGAAATCGACATTTACGTCATCGTACTAGATCTCGATCGGTAAGATCTCGAGAGATAAGATTGGCTCCTTAATTCACACGTTTTCTTTTTATCTTTTTCCAATTTGAAAATAACAATAACTCTCTCAGCAAATATCTCAGAATAGAACAAACGATAAGATAGAGAGATGTCCAGTATCGAAAACAGTACTTATTCCTTCCTAACTGGGAGCGCCCGTGGGAGCTTGTAGGAACCTCATAAATTGACTGTAGTAACGCCTTCTGCGTGCACGTGCATACATTGATTAACTCTTAGATCAAATAATGAGACGAATTTTTATCCCAACTGAGATCAGAGTGAGAGTCAAGAGTGAAAGAAAAAATAAAGGAATACGTGGTAGAGCCATGCTGCAGCTATATTAGTAGTATAGTTGTAGCAAGAATGGGTCGGCTCGACAGGGGAAGGACCACGCTCTCACACAATACCAGCGTAAAAATGGCAGCTTGACACTGCTGTGTTTCGTATGGTGAGTGTAGAGAACCGGAGACCCATTTTACTGAAAAAGAGGCATTCCATCTTAGTCCTCACGGCTGACAACGCAGATGCATTTTGATTCTAACTTCATTCTTCAAATAGAAATGGATTTTATTTATTAGGATATGGATAACAAACGTATACTCGTTCATATGTATAATCCATCTGCTAGGATGCTGTAGCCCAAAGACAATACCTCTATTATCAAAAAATCAAAATGCATATGTGTTGGCATCCCTGGGGATAGAACTGGATGGACTGGAAATGAAACGCTTTGTTACCAGTAAAAAGAGGCCTCCAGATCTTTATACTCACCATACAAAACACAGCAGAATTATTTGGCTGTTTTACGCTAATATTTTAATAGAGCGAGGTTTCACCCGGTCAAGCCGTCCCGTTCGTGCAGCAGCCTTAATATGGCTGCAGCATGGCTCTACCAAATTAAACCTACTAACCTACTATAAAGCATTAATCATTACATCTTTTTGCTCCATATAAAGCGCAAATCCGGTCGCAATCGAGTATTGCTACCATTACCGTACTGATTTGGACTCAGTGGAAAGGCGTGCTAAGAGACTTTTGGTGACCCAAATCTGGTTAAAACCAATCTCACCAGCCTCAAACACAACCTTTCGGTTTTCTACACAGCACAGCGCTTAAACTTATAATTTCATATTTAAGTAATAGAATGCAGAAAGTTATTATTAATGGTAAAAGTTCTTCCGGCTCACCTGTACTAATGGGTGTCCCTCAGGGCTCAATTCTCGGCCCATTCTTGTTTCTAGTGTATATTAATGACTTACCTTCTATTGTAGAGGATAATCATGATATAGTATTATTTGCTGATGATACTTCTTTGATTTTTAAACTTAAACGTAAATCATTTAAATGTGACGAAGTGAATAATGCTATATCAAAATTAGTGCATTGGTTTAACGTTAATAATTTACATTTAAACGGAAATAAAACTAAATGTATTAAATTTACAACAACGAATGATAGAAATCTGAGTACCAATGTGTTTTTAAATGGGGAAGAACTGAGCCCTGTTGAATCCACTGTTTTTCTTGGCATCACTCTCGACGCAAAGCTTCAGTGGGGCCCCCATATATCCAAACTAGCAAGCAGACTAAGTTCTGCAGCCTATGCTGTAAAAAAGATTAGAGGTCTCACTAGTGTCGAGACAGCTAGATTAGTTTATTTCAGTTATTTCCATAGCATAATGTCTTATGGGATTTTGTTATGGGGACATGCGGCTGATTCAGAAACTATTTTTGTTTTACAGAAGAGGGCCATTAGAGCTATTTACAACCTAAAACTGAGAGAGTCTCTTAGAGATAAATTTAAAGAAATAAATATATTAACTTTGGCCTCTCAGTATATTTACGAAAATTTAATGTATGTTCACAAAAACAAAGGTAGTTTTAGTAAAAAAAGTGATGTGCATTCTGTAAACACTAGGAACAAACACAAGCTAGTGATACCAGTTTCTCGACTCCACAGAGTCAGTAATTCATTCTTGGGGCAATGTATACGCTATTACAACAAGGTCCCGGAAAGTGTACAGGCTCTCTCCATTAGCAAGTTTAAATGTTTTGTTAAGTTGAAACTGTATAAAAAGGGTTATTATAGTATAAATGAATACATGGTTGATAATAACCCCTGGGAATGAGGTGATCGCTTCCAAGCTGTTTCTAAAACAAATTTTGTACTTATATAGTTAGTACAACCATTATTGTAAAATTTGCTTTAAAAAAAAAGTCCCGCTGGGTTTCTTGCTGGTTCTTCCCAGGACAGAGGTTTTATTTTTCGAACCAGTGGTAAAGTAAAAAATGACTTTCAATAAGTATTACACATGTGATCTATATTGAATAAAAAATTATTCTATTCTATTCTATTCTATTCTATTCTACAAGATGCATTTCGCAGAATGTGAGCAGAAATTACATAACATAATTCTTCCCTCTCCCTTCCACCATGGGGCAACCAAACTCGCGGCCAATCTCCACCCTTTCGCTGTCGAATTACCACACATTCGAACCACACGGTTTGCTACATCGTACGTCATGTGTACAGCCAAGGAGTGGAATAAGTTGCCAGCATCTGTCTTTCCATCCGACTACAATGTGGGTGTCTTTAAGGCAAGAGGCCTGAATAGACTTTTGTTAATTCAGTGCACTTCACCATATTCGGCTGCATCACCACTTACATTCAGGTGGAATAGTACTTAAGCGCTACCTTAGAATAGTAAAAAAAAACTTGACATAATTTAATACGTTTTGCTCTTCAATAGGGCACAAATCTATTTTTCTGCCGAATAGTTAGCCAGCATCTGTAGTGATGCAATTTATGTTTTTTTTTTAAATATAAAACTAAAACGACAACCAAACTAACCTTCCTTCTGATGGCCAATTTCAAATAAAGAAGACTAGGGATATATAATCACCTCTGAATAAAGTGGAATGCCTCATATCATTTAATTATAGTGGTCCCTTATACCCCACACCCGTAACAGCAGTACGGGCACTATTTGGAGGCAAAACAGGTAAGAGTATGGTATCTATTCTATCGAACTCCTAGGCGAAAAGCGAATCCTAGTAAATTAGTAAGTAAGTAGTAAGTGAATTTAGGGGCAGTATAATTCCAAACTGAGAGGCATTACATTCCATCTTAGTCCTAGAGTTAAAAACGTACCTGCTCTGCTACCTTCTTAGTTTCTGCTTGTTGCAAGTATTGCGAGTTGCAGTAGGTAATGTATCATTACGTAACTGCTAGCTAGTTTGTTATAAAAGTCTGTCTCATCCTCCCACTTACAGACTACAGTAACCTAAAGGAATTATTATTTATACACGAAACCTTACTAACTAAAGCAGTCATTCTATAGTCTTATTTTAAAATAAAGTCTTTAAATACACTATATCTGTACGCAAACCAAGTGTCTCAAGAAATCGATGTTTCATACACGCGGCGGATGTGATATCTCACTTCATAAATCTCAGACGCGTTGTTTGGCGCAATGAATAAATTGTACATTGCCGCGAAGTGAACCGAGCATAGCTGCCGTGAAGGATGGTGTTTGTGAATACGCCACCGAAGCCGTAAAGACTCAATTTGTTTAATTTATTACCGCTTTGTTAGCTGTGGGAATGCCTTATATATAATATTTTTTGTAAATTCCTCCAAAAAATATTATCATATTTCATCTAAAAAATGAGTCAAGAAAACGGGCATTGGATAAAAACTATATGCGAGGGGCGTTCAATTTATTTTCGGTATTAGGGTGATTTGCTAATAATGTGGGTAGTTTGAAAATTCATTAGCTAACAACAGTACCTGAGTGTAAGTGGGTGAGGAGGTAAATATGAAATTTCGTCTTGGTAACTTCATTACTTCTTATGTAACCTTCATTCATAGACAACGGTAATGAGTGACTCGACAATGTTGAAAAAAATCGAACACCGTGCAGTGATTAAATTCCTCACTAAACAAGGAAAAATTCAAATAAACGTCCATGAAGAAATAGTGGCTGTTTATCAAGACTGCTCCTTCAATGTCAACCATAAGGAAGTCGCCAAGTTAATTCAAAAGAGACAGGGAAAGCATCGAAGATGACCTTCGCTTGCGTGGGCCAAACACAGCGACTACAAAATAATATGTGAATATTATTGAAAAACTTGTATTAGAAGATGTACGAGTAATAATTAAGATGTCAGCAGAAATGACTAACCTATCCGCTGGTGCCACACACACCATATTGCAAGGAAGTTTTTAGAGCTGTGTGGTAACGACCCAACAAGTATTTTCGATAGGATAGTTACAGTATATGGGTTCCCCACTATGATCCTGAGAATAAACGGAGACCCTTTTTACTGGGAAAGAGGCATTCTATCTTAGTCCTCACAAACGAAGATAGATGTAGATATATATGGGCCACAGTAACCACATACCATCAGGTGGACTGTGTGCTCGTTTGTAACCCTTACTCTATAAAAAAAATTACACTGGCTCCGTGTACCCTTCAGAACGAAATACAGCAGTGCAAACAGAAATAGGTAAGAGGGTTATACCTACCCAGACTGACTCTTAGACAGAACTGGAGTCTTATCACCTACTAGACTATTCTTTTTCTGTTAAAAAAACACTACTACCTCACTAGGATTTTCTCCTGTATCGTGGGGGTTACATTTTACATACATAAGTTTCACAAGGGCATACATCCAGAACCGGAACAATTATTTGTAGGCCATAAAAATACTTGTTCCGTGCGGGATTCTAACCCGCGACCCTTGCCACTGCAACTTTTTGTAAGCCATTGCGCCACGAAGCTGAAGAATAAATAGAATATGCCTCAACACATTCAAACTTCGAACATTAAATTACACATTACAAAATTAAAAAAAACATCCAAAGCCTTTCAACCCTAATAAAAACAAATCGAAAACTGGTCCGAGGTGGTTTAACGTCAACACATCATTTTGATGCATCGTCACGATTAATTTACTTTAATAGTAATCCTTTCAGAGCTTTTTAAGCACATTAAAGTTATCAAGGGTTATGGAGGGTTTCGGTTAAACAAAAAGGGATGAGAAATTAATCAGCTGATACATAATATTAAGATAACTGTTAAAAAAATTACATTAATGTCGAAGAGGTTCTTGAATCGTCGAATAAAAAAGTCTCCTTACCAGACTAATTAGTCCGCTATTTTTCTTTTCATAGGATAAGGTGACAAGTGAGCACATAGTACAAAGTAATTACTCATATGCACATACATTACCTAATGATAAGTGGATCCTATGGCCCATATACATCTGTATCTACCCTCAATTAAATGGAATACCTCGTCTTTATCAAAAAGGATCTCCGGTTCTACACTCACTATACAAAATATAGCAGCATAAATGATTGATGTTCAATTCGGACCACAAGCGATACACTTGTGTATCGCTTGTGGTCCGAATTAATGTGCCACTTTTCAAGATCTGTGGAACCCCCTTGAAAAAGGTTGAGACCTTTAAGTACCTGGGTCACTGGATCACAGAAGATCTGAAAGACAACCTGGATATTCAGAGGGAGCGGAGGTCGCTGTCTGTCCGCTGTAATATGTTGGCCCGCAGATTTGCTAAATGTACTGACGAAGCAAAGATTACGCTTTTCAAAGCCTACTGTCAGTCATTTTATACGTGCAGTCTGTGGGTTAGCTTTACGCAGAGGACATACAATGATCTTCGCGTACAATATAATAACGCGTTCCAGGTATTGATGGGTATGCCGCGTTACTGTAGCGCTTCTGCTATGTTTGCGGATGTTCATGTAGATGGTTTCGCCGTCATAATGCGTAAACGTTGCGCTTCACACCTCAGGCGCATTCGCGACAGCCCCAACAGTATCTTGCGCGCGTTGGCAGACCGTTGGGACTCGCCGATGTTAGCTCGATGGATACGGCTGCCGCAGTCAAGTAGTCATCTTGCTGGTAGCGGCGGGTGCCATGTTTATTTGTATGTGTGTCTTGACTGTTTGTCTGTGTTTTATGTTGAATTCTTCAATTACTAACTTTAGTTATAAGCTCAATTGTTACTAACCCATATGGATCATGATCTCCGAAATAAGCGTTTATTATTATTATTATAAAGCTGCTATTTGACACCGTTATTCTGTGAGAGCGTGGTCCTTACCCGGTCGAACCGATCCATTCGTGCTACTATAACACAGCTGCGCTATCACATATAAAATATCGAAAAGGTTTCTGAATTTTCAAATAAAAAACTCTCATCTACAGATTTTTTAGACTACTACTGAACATAAACATCTTTCTAACTACTAGATGGCAGTGTTTAACTACCATGGTAAGTGGTGATGCAGCTGAAGATGTTAAAACAGAAACAGAAACTTTTTTATTCAAAATAGATTATAAATAATACTTTTTTTTATAGCTTAAGGGTGACAAATGAGCGCACAGTCCATTTTATGGTAAGAGGTTGCTGTGGCCCATAAACATTCGTTTGCGATTTTTTTTATAGGAATAGGGTGACAAACGAGCACACAGTCCACCAGATGGTAAGTGGTTGCTGTGGCCCATAGACATCTACATCTATCTTATATTAATTCGCAAACGAGGATAAAAGTAGATATCTATATCTACTTTTATCCTCGTTTGCGAATTAACACTTTCTCTGTCCGGTTTCCAGACACAATAGTAAGACAATAGCAGTGCCCTATATGTAGTGCACGGGACAGCGAAAGGGTTAAAATGCAGATCTGTTGTCAGTCGTGAAAACTAAGATGCAATGCCTCTTTTCCAATAAAAAGGGTCTCTCTCACCACACGAAACACAGCAGCATTAAGCTGCTATTTCACGCTAGTTTTCAGTGTGAGCGTGGACCTTCCCCGGGCGAGCCGACTCATTCGTGCTACAACTATACTATCAATATAGCTGCAGCATGGCTCTACCACGTTTAAAACTATTACTTTTAAAAGTAACTATTACTATTAAACTTATTGAAAGTCACTCTTTTGTATAATTACCACTGGTTACTGGAAGAAAAAACCTCTGTCCTGGGAAGAACCAGCAAGAAACCCAGCGGGACTTTTTTTCTTTAAATAACAGCTTACAAATATGAATGTTACATAATTAGTAACACAAAACAAATCAGAAATCGCTTGGTAACGATCAGCTGGCTTTACTCAAAAAGCATTTACGCTTTTGCCTTGAAGTCTTGTCCACTTTATAATCAAATGGAAAGACGGATGCTGGCAAATTATTCCACTTCATTGCTGTACGTATGACGAACGAGAAAGCTAACCGTTTGATTCAAATGCGTAGTATTTCGACAGCAGGAATAGTTGGTAAACTGACTAAGCTTAATTACATAACACTAATTTTATGGAGTAAATAATAATAATAATTTTAAACTAAAAGTAGCGGTGATTAACTATGGAAAAGAATAGAATGGAGATATTATAGAATTATAGTACATATATAGAATAGATTATAGAATTCCAAGCAAGATTCGCGAGGCTATTGAAATAAAAAATACATCCTAATAATTTTAATACAGAAGATGGCTAGGCGCTATGATATTCTATAATTAATAAAATTTAATCCCAACCCAAGCATACAACTGTAAAACATCAAAATACTATAAGTTCATACTGCGTAGATCGGAACAAAAATTAATATTTTAATCTGGAGGTAGCCGTGGTTAACTTAAGTAAAAAATAACTTAAAAACCCCCGAAAAAAAAGAGCTGATGATCGTCAAACAGCTGAAAAGATTTTCTTGAATCATAGCTAAGACACTCTCCTCAACTCACAAACAGTACCTTCCAACCAAAAACAAGTAAATCTAAATGGGTTCGTCTGTTTGGGCGCTACAATGCTACAGACAGACACACAGATAGAGATGTTAAACCTATAGCATCTCTCTGTTTTCGTCGGGTATTAAAAAATACCTTATTTCGTTCTGGTAATTTTAGTAAAAAGAACAAAGTAAAATATGGGTCTCTTCGACGGCATTTTGAAATGCAGCCACTGCTTTCTCGGCGTCCATAAAACGTTTTCCTCGAAGTTTTTCTTTTATTTTCAGAAATAAATAAAAATCGCAATATGCGCGGGTGGGACCTATAATACGAGTGACCCAGTAATTCCACGTCTGACGTCGCCAAGTAGTCGATTGTTTGCTTGGCGGTGTGCGACGAGGCGTTGTCGTGGTGAAGGGGGATCCTACTGCGACGTCGTTTTTCCCGAACTTTTTCAAGACAAGTGGCAAACAATTGTTAGTGTACCACTCTACAGAAAATATTTCTCGATCCTGTAAAACAATTGTTGCGTAATCACCTGTCCTATCCGAAGAACGAGGCCACCATTTTTTTCCCACGCTTCGACTTATCTTTAGTTGGGAACTCCTCCGAAGGAAACACACAGACAGCAGACAGTCTCTTTGTTTCAGGTTCATAACAATAAATCCAGCTTTCGTCACCCGTAAGTATGTCGAACACAGCATTTGAGTCACCTTCGTTAAATTTTTGATGAAACGACGAAGTTTTTGGGCCTCTGTTATGAGGTATCCACCGGGCACAAAGCTAAAAACATTTAGCGGTCTGGAAGCAAGCGCTTATCCTCGTAGCGTTCGTTATATCGTCTCCTTATTTGGTTTTACTTAAATCTATTAATTAATACCTGAAGAGACATCTTTGTACACCTTTTTAGACATATTGCGCACACGGAGGTGTGTGAAATATGGCATAATCAAAGTTTATATGGAGAAATGCCATCTTTATTGCATACCTTAAGCGAAAGCGCAAGGTAATGTTCTACTATCGCCTAAAAATTAAAATTCCAACATTTTATCGAATAAAATCGTATCTAGCAATCATATTATACATATAAATGATATAAAAAGCACATTGGTAGAAAGACAAATGATTGTTGAACTTATTAATAATTTTTTTAAATCGATTAATTGCTATTTTTAAATAAAAAAGGGTTTTAGTGGCTTATGGTGTGGATTTATCATGTCCCTGTGGCTTGTAAACACTATAACTTTTGAAAATATCAATTGTTTAACTCAATCTATTTTTTAATCTCTTCATCTATCATGTGGGAAGCCACTGAATGTAAATGGCAGTGTAATTTTGTTTTGTTTAGCTATAATTAATTTTTTTCGGCTCCAAAATGGCGAAATTTTCGTTGATTTGGTTACCTAGTATATAAATTGTTTCTGTAAATGGGGATCTACAGCCACAGAGTAGTTTATTTCACAGAGTACCTTTGTATTAAGTTTAGTTCGGCTTCAGTCGCCGTCGTGAGTGGACATTGTTTCGGTTGTTTTCAGCGGCTCAAAAAGATCGCTGTACAAAATACAAATACACAATATTCGAATAACCAAATTTCTTAAATACTTGATAATAATAATAATAAGAGATTTTTTTATTACAATATTTAAAAGCACAGAATAAATAATAGTAGTACGTACTAAAAGTAAGTAGTATAATTTTTTTTGTCATGGGTGACATTTTCATGCTTTTCGAGGGTGTCGAAACCGATAGGGTTGTCGAAATGTAAATCCAAGATGGCGGCCGCAATAGGTATCAATTTTTTCATCATGGGTGTCATTTTCATGGTTTTCGAGGGTGCTGAAGCCGATAGTGCTGTCTAAATGTAAATCCAAGGTGGAGGCTGCAATAGGTATAAAATTTTTCATCATAGGTGTCATTTTCATGGTTTTCGAGGGTGTTGAAGCTGATAGTGCTGTGAAAATGTAAATCCAAGATGGCGGCTGAATTAGGTACCAATTTATTCATCATGGGTGTCATTTTCGGTTTTCGAGGGTGTTGAAGCCGATAGTGCTGTCAAAATGTAAATCCAAAATGGCGGCTGCAAAATATATCAATTTTTTTATCTTGGGTGTCATTTTCATGGTTTTCGAGGGTGTTGAAACCGATAGTGCTGTCGAAATGTAAATCCAAGATGGCGGCTGCAATAGGTATCAATTTTTTCATCATGGGTGTCATTTTCATGGTTTTAGAGAGAGTTGAAGCCGATAGGGTTGTCGAAATCCCCTTCCCTTATGTAGAACCAATGCTGGCAAAAGAGCGCCATTGTATCGTTTAATGCAAAATTATAATGATCACTTTTGTGACATTGACATTTTTAATAATCGTGCAAATTCCTTTAGAAACAAAGTGATTAATAAGCTTATGAGTCTTACAAACTAAAGAAGGGAAAAGGAAAAAATCAAAACTCAATCATAATACAATTGAATTATATAATTGTTTTGAAATCAAACCTAAAATTTTGAGTTTATTTTATTTTTTTATTTTTTTTTGTTTATAGCTAGATTGTAATGCTAGATTGTAATGCTGTATGCTAGATTGTAATTCTAATGTCTTTTTGTAATATTGCTTATGTACTAAGTCCTCCTTCACATCTCTCATTTTTGTAATTTAATGTATAAATTATTATCTGAGGCTGGTGGTGTTGGCTTCACTAAATTTAAATTTTAGGATTAAGATTAGTTATTAATCCTCTGTTGAAGTTGTTTACTGGTCCTTAAATAAATTAAAAAAAAAAGAAAAAAAAAAGAAATGTAAATCCAAGGTGGCGGCTGCAATGGGTATCAATTTTTTCATCATGGGTGTCATTTTCATGGGTTTCGAGGGTGTTGAAGCCGATAGTGCTGTCGAAATGTAAATCCAAGATGGCGGCTGATGTAGGTACCAATTTTTTCATCATGGGTGTCATTTTCATGGTTTTCGAGGGTGTTGAAGCCGATAGTGCTATCGAAATGTAAATCCAAGATGGCGGCTGCAATAGATATAAATTATTTCATCATTGGTGTCATTTTCATGGTTTTCGAGGGTGCTGATGCCGATAGTGCTGTCGAAATGTAAATCCAAGGTGGCGGCTGCAATAGATATCAAGTGTTTCATCTTGGGTGTCGTTTTCATGGTTTTCGAGGGTGTTGAATCCAATAGTGCTGTCGAAATGTAAATCCAAGATGGCGGCTGAAGTTGGTACCTATTTTTTCATCTCGGGTGTCATTTTCATGGTTTTCAAGAGTGTTGAAGCCGATAGTGCTGTCGAAATGTAAATCCAAGATGGCGGCTACAATAGGTATCAATTTTTTCATCATGGGTGTCATTTTCATGGTTTTCGAGGGTGTTGAAGCCGATAGTGCTGTCGAAATGTATTTAAACTACTTTAATAATTCCGTATAATCATGTTATACGTAATTTTTTTAATGCGCTTAAGGTATGCCCAATTGGATTTACCAATATATTTTCATTTTTAAAATATGTGTTATAAATACATTACATTTAATTCAACTAAATATACATTGTATGTGTTTATACTGTCGTTCGTTCATACTGTCAATTTCAAATACACAATTATCGCTTGTACATATTTATTTGATGATGTTCATACTGGCAATGTCTCAATGTAAGTAGGTACAAGCATATCTATACAAATAAATAAAATCGAAGTGTATGTTTGTAATATTGCACTTTATAATGAGAAAGAGTTTTTTGCACTTTATATATTTATTTTAAGATTGCTGGCATGTTTTAATAATATAATTAAATGTAATGTGTTGAGCCTGCAATTGTTTTGTGAAAAACAAGAAAGACAGACTATATTATGCGTTTTTAATTTAAGTTTGATATTAAATATATTTTTTAATTTAACATTAAATTCTAAAGCATAAAATGTACCTACGATAAAGGATAAAAATGCGAAAACGCTCCACAACGTCCTCAGTAACTGTCCTGTGCAGCGACCGTGCATTTGCATTGTAATAACCGTATCCCTGGATTAAACGTTATTCCTTCTTTTATACGGGGTTTATCTTTGCGATGCAATGAGGTTTGCTGCAATATAAACACAACGATAACTTTTTACTAGGAAAAATCTTGAACTCTATATATACAGTATGTAACAAACAACCCGGTGATCCTTTTAAGAACGTATTTATGTGCATATAAGCACGATATTTATGACAGTAATTTTTAACTTACCGCTACGAAAATCAATAATTTTCAAAAAATCGGGTAGTTATTGGTTTCACCTCGGTTTTAGAAAATCAAGCTATTCTAACTATTCCTGTGTGTGTGTGTGTGTGTGTGTGCGCGCGTGTGCGGGTGTGTGTGTGTGCGCGTGTGTGTGTGTGTGTGTTTGCGCGCGCGTGTGTGTGTGTGTGTAAACTCGTTATAAAAGAATTCTTTTGCCATTAGATTTCATGTTAATCTGAATCAATTCGGTTCGGTAGATTTTGAGAAATCTCAAAAATTATTTTTTTTAAAGTACGTTGTTTTTTGACGTGACAACGTCTTATAAATCGATGAAGCTCGCTGCACGAACGCAAAAACATGACTCATGCGGCGTTACCTAGGCGTTCCATTTAAAGTGCAAGCGAGAGCGCGGATCGAGCGACTGTGCGAGCGAATGTGGTGTCAATTGTTTATAGCAACGATAATTGCGGCGGTAAAGGTAATGATTCTTTCGATATTAAATATTTCTTTTGACGTTGTCACGTTCAACTATCGTCAGTAAACCGACTTTACAGACAACCGATTTTTTGAGATAAATTTTAACTAATCTACCGACTCCAAAATCTAATCAGTTCTTAACCTCTAAAAACAACATCCATCAATTGTCGCAAACTGCATCAACATCGGTTCATTCTTTCAACAGAATTCACTTGGATATCTTCTGAAAATTTTATGACGTTTCTAATCTCGAAGAGCTAAAAAACATTATAACAGGTGGACTTTGAAGCGCTTTGCATTTGAAATTAACGGAAAGTTGCAGGGATGGCCTGTAGGGTCAACCGTATTTTTTAATGGTCATTAAAGGTATTTGAGTTTTCACAATAGGTTCCTTAAATAAATTCAATATTGTGATAAAAATTTATTCACATCTGAACTACTGACACGGGTACCGGTAAAATGGGTTCTGAACAATACTAACTTCATAATAATAATATCTTACTCTTACGTTGTCCGAAAGTGTCGGAAGCTCGCTCTAATGGTTGTTACTATTTGTGCTGCACCACAGACAGCGAGTCGAGTCAACTCGAGTTGCAAATCGATTCAAATCGAGTTGCAACTCGAGTCAGAAGACATACCAACTCGAGTAAAAAAAAATCCAACTCACATCGCTAATTGGATTCCAAGCATAGCTATGAACCATCGTCTCCACAAAACAAACCTTCTAAATCGGTCAAGTTTTTCAGAATCTACATGATCACGAACAGACGCTCCGACGATAATAGTAAAAAATTTTATATTTTTAATAAAATGAAAAAAAGAAAGAAAGAAAGAAAGAAAAATATTTATTTGGTACACAAACGTAAAAAACACATTAAAGACATAAACACAGTATGTTAGTTACAAAGAGAAAAAAATATTTTATGCTATTAGTGCACCAAAAAGGTTTCCACTCAGCGTTAAATTCACGAAGTTTAATAATAAGAAACTTCATGAAAGCAGATTTTCAGTGGAACCTATATATATAAGAAGGTAGATGGCGATACCGTCAGCTTACACAAATATCTTAAAAACCAAGTAATAGATCTCAAAATATAAAATAATGATAGTAAAAAACAAAAAACGAAAACAACAAGGTTATAAAAATCATAATAAAAACAAACAAAGGTACATGTGTGTGTGTGTGTGTGTGTGTGTGTGTGTTGTGTGTGTGCGTGTGCGCGTGCGTGTCTGCGTGTGAGAGAGGGATGTGGAGACAGGGATGAAAATGATGAGTGACAACTAAGTGCTAGACTTTTGTAAGGAGCGCAAAACCATTTTAAATTTTAACTTGAATGAATTTATGGTTTTCGAGTTTCTTATCGGGTGGGAGGGCAGCACTTAGTAGCGGAAAAACGAAAACTACCACGAAAAGCAGCAGTGTTGTACGGTGTGTAATTAAATTGCAGTGCTGCTCTAACGCAACGTTGTGAGAAATTGAGCTTGTCGTATAAGTAAGAAGGTTCCCCAGTTCTAACCACTCCGAAGAGCAGGGAGGCGAGGTGAAGCTTCCGTCTGGTGGACATGTTCATCAAGTCGCGTCGGTTTAGGAATGGAGTGACATGAGATCGAGGATGAGATCGAAATGAACATTTTTATCATTTAAATATTTTCATGGCATTAATGACTGACATGTTTTTTAATTATTTAATAATACACATCAAAGTAAGAGTGACAATGCTTTTGCCTTTCTTGCGACCTGTGTTGGTCTACTATTTGTATGAAGTCGAATGCAAGTGTCCATTGGAGCCTCTGACTATCAGACCATAGCCTGATAACAGAGAAATAGATCAGATCATTGACTATAGCTCGCTTGTTTACTATTATATAAAAATAATTTTTAATTCATCATACAAGCAATATGACTGTAATAACGTGGCAGTGCACCTGCCAAGTTGCCGACTTGCTTGCAAAACGTAGTAAATGTGGTACATATCTCTACTATGAGGCAATCTATGAAAGAGCCCTATAGCAGAGCACTTTTGCTAGGGTGTAACGCTAACGGTAAACTTTATCGTTAAAGTACTTATACAAGTATAGTGGTTGCAATAAGCGACAATAACTGGTAATCGTATATGTCCAGTACTTGCATTGTGCAGTGAAGGTAAGCTCGTAAATCTAACTATACTGGTGAACCTATTCAGATCTAAATGACAGCCGATAATAGCATCTTATTGTCGCTAGCAATGGAATGACGTTGGTCCATTGCAGCGTCACTCAGTTGTTTAACCCTCGCAATAGTCTCATTCAATTCTAATGGCATGTTCACTGCTGGTGTGAATGCAATTGTTTTGCATTTAAATGGATATATTGAAAAGGCACCTTAACATTTTACTGAGAAACGATCGATAACTATGTCAAAGTTTTTTTTATTATGATTAACTTTGCCGGGTGGTTGGTCGTTACAGAATCAATCCCATGGTTGTTGTACGAGATGACTGTGCGAAATTCCAGAAAAGTCGTCCGGTTGTTCGTGAAGTCTATGGTCCTAACCAAATACCAAATACAAAGAGGTGTTGTAATAAGATTTCACTGTGTAACAACGCGTGACAATTTGCGGGGTGATGGGGTGTAAAGCCCCGCCCATTTAACTATTTTCCATCTACCTATAAATAGTAAAACTACTCGCATCGTTCCATATCGATGCTGTCCCACGGTGATGACGTCAGGACTTAGTTAGAATCACAGTGCACAGTTGCTTAGGCCGTCTCTTCTTTGTATTTGTTCCGTAGTTCTGGCTGAAACAAGTGTTATTCCACAGATACTCACATAGACTGGACCCTTTTTGACATTACCCAACTATTGGTACGAATTTCTATGTTTCTCAACGTTGTGTGATGGTATATATAATAAATTATTTTTTCTTTCTCTCCAGATGTTTAGTTATCATCACGATGTTTTCTCTTATTACTGACCCAAAATCAACATTTAAAATTGTAATTTACAATTTTACTGTTGTCGGCAGTGTAGAGACATGCTTTTCTCGTGTACCATAAAACTTTCGGCAAATACTTCGCCTTTGTATTTTATTTTATTTTCATCTAGTGGGATGCTGGAAATAAAGACTGTGTAACAATCTCCGAGCGGGCGGAATTATAGCCGAAATATTTTTTTTTTGTTTTTTGACTTTTTTGACCTCCTAGGAGTGTAATGAGAACTTTTTGCCCCTATTCTACCATGACCCCCATGAGATCCTCTACATAATAGGCTGTTCGAACCGACTATTCCTAAAGTTCGAGTCACCCCCCAACTCTTAGTCTTTACTTCCAATCATTTATTTTTTTATTTAAATAAAGTAGCACGAGTCGCTGAAAATGGCCTGAGGTTAGTGACTAGTTGGCTTGAAGACAATTTACCTACTATCACTTACTGTTTTCAATACCAAGTACCAATGTTTTGGTAAGACTAATGCTACTCTTTCAACTAGGATTTTTATAATTACTAGCCACAGCTATCCTTGCAGTCGCACTATAAGCTCTGTAGAGCTATCGTACACATCGTGTACGATGTCACTGTAGTAACTTAGCCAAAACTGTTACTTATCAGATATCTTGGAGTAACCATTGGCAATAAATTAACTTGGAAGGCGCACACTGATACAGTGGCAAATAAACTAAGAAAACTCGTTTATATATTTAAAAGTTTGCGGACACTAACTGATTGCAAGCTACTATTAAAACATGCAAAGCATTGGGAGAGTATGTCTTTAATTACTGCATTTGCTCTTGGGGCGGTGTTAAAAGCTATTTAGTTAAGGTTTAACGCAAACAAAGAGCTATCTCAAAAATAATATTTCAGGTACCATTTTACCAATCAACAGTATTTGTCTGTATATCCGCAGAACATTTATTTTTCAAAGTTTAAAAAGATACCATCCCGTCACTGTCCCTAAACTAAAACTAAGCAATAAAAGGATGGAATAAGGTCCTATTCCAAGACCAAATATTTAGAGGACATTTAGACGTATTAGCTCCTAGACTATATAAACAAGTTAATAGAACATGAGATCACTAAATAACTTCGAAGTGAAAATCAGAATTACGAACTGGCTGAAAAATATTAATTATGAACGTATGGAGACGTTTGTTTCCTTGGACATAAAAACAACACACAAATCAAAATGCAGATGCGTGGCTAAGATGGAATGCCCTCGTTTCCAGTAAAAAGGGTCTCCGGTCTCTACATTCACCATAAGAAGCACAGCAACATTAAGCTGCTATTTTATACTGGTATTATGTGAGAGCGTGACGTTGTATTTTTAACTGACTTCAAATAAAAAGGAGTTTTTTAATGTGTGTTACCGCAGAACTTTTCTATATGAGAATCAATTTTGATGCTTCTTTTTTTATTTGAAAGCTGGTGTTAGTATTCAATTCAATTTGATCAAGATAATAGACCAGTAGTTTTTGAGATATTCATCATTCATCATCATTACAGCCCTTCACAAGTCCACTGCTGAACATAGGCCTCACCCAAGGAGGTCTTACCACGTCATTCCATC
Organism: Parnassius glacialis; assembly: GCA_033319125.1. Taxonomy (NCBI): domain Eukaryota; kingdom Metazoa; phylum Arthropoda; class Insecta; order Lepidoptera; family Papilionidae; genus Parnassius; species Parnassius glacialis. The sequence goes on along the minus strand of JAVANC010000019.1, from coordinate 48,133,080 downwards.
TAGTGGGGGGCACCCTACACTTCGCCTGCCGCTACGAGGCGGCCACTCGAGAACCTTTCTTCCCCATCGATTGTCGGTTCTTCGAGCTATATGGGCGGTCCATTGCCACTTCAGCTTGCTAATCCGTTGGGCTACGTCAGTTACTCTGGTTCTACTGCAGATATCCTCGTTTTTAAGTCTATCACGCAGAGAAGCCCCGAGCATAGGCCTCTCCATAGCTCGCTGAGCAACTTTGAACTTCCTCATACGGCCAGCAGTGGAGAACCACGTCTCAGATCCATAGGTAATCACTGGCAACACGCACTGGTTGTACAATGTAATTTTGAGGTTTTGATTTATCCTTAATACTGCGTATTTAATTGACTTCAAGTACATTGATGATGTTCTCATTTGATTTATATTGAAGTCGGTTGTAAAAATTTTACGACTTGTAAATATGTCACTCATATTTTTGGCATAATTTAATTTTTCATTGAATTTTATTTATATTATATCAAAATGTATACCCGCGGAATATTCCCGAAGATAAACTTGTCTTGAATATCGCACGCGGCTCACGTAAACAGGTCAAAGTTAAGTCATATGAAACCTGATCCAAGTAGACTCCTTCAAGTAAACAACTGATTGAATAAATTCGTTATTAAAGGTTAAACATTTAAATTATAGATAATGATACCTATCGAATTTCAAGGACAGGATTATATTGGACGAGTGTGTTCACAAGCTCATGTACACTCTCTATTCATTCTCATGTTAAGCATTACGACAGGAAAGGGATCAGGTGCAAGATCAATAGCTCTTTGTACTTTCCATGGTGCACAGTCCAGAAAAACACAATGAGCGATTTTGGGCCGACCCGATTTTTTTTAAAACGTTACCATCACACTAGGATTTTCTTCTGTATCGTGGAGGCAGTTTACAAACATAAATTGCACGAGGACAAATATCCAGACCCAGAACAATTATTTGTAGGCCATACAGATACTTATTCCGTGCGGAATTAGAACCCGCGGCCGCCAGCGCAACAACTCATTGCTTAGCCATGCGCCTCGAAGCCGTCAAGTCGGGAGCTCATAATCAGCAGTCGTGCTTACGACCACTAAAACAATAAGGCAGAGAATCGACGATGAGGATAGGCATAGGTGTCTATGGGCCACAGCATAAATGTACAAAAAAGCATCGACTGACTGTATGGGGTATTCTTCTACAAAATAAATTAAAACCTTTGAATGCATTTCATTGCGTTGTTAGCTTGTTAGTAGTTAAACATACTCAGTATGATATTCTAACGTAATTTTAAAGCTTAGTATGAAAGGTCGAGATAAATAAATCAAGCGGTACAGATATATCTTGCGGTAGCCGAGTGCGCAATCTTCAAGACCCCATTGTCGCCGACGCCATTGTAGATGCCGCCATTCAGGTACAGAATTTACAGCCATGATTTACTAACATGAAAATCCTTGAGTATTATGCGGAAACTTTTAAATTTTTAATGCGACGTGGTCGTCCACCAGTCAAGCCGACCAATTCGAGACGATTTCCTAAGTGACTGACTCATATTACTACACAGTCCTAATCACTGGACGTATAAATCTGAAATTCGAGCAGTAGCTGCCTTTTATAACGTAGGCATGCATTAAGAAAAAATTTTGGAAAACTGAACCCATTTTATGAGGTTGCAGTTTGTATGAAACTTTTTATTGTATGGGGCCATTCACTCGAAACTAACTTCAGGTACTCTGTAAATAATATAATAACGTATAAAAGTGTGAAGATATCACGTTTGTTTACTAGTGCAGAATTTTAATGGTGTATTTCTAAAGTTAGTAAATAAAATTGCAAATTTGAATACCAAATGTACCGAGTAGTGACAATGTAAGAAAATCTACCACCCAATGTTGACCCGTGTGTGTCGTGATAGGCGACAGAGGAAAACCGAAACAGGAAGGAATGGGGAGCAGCATCTTTATAATAGACAATAAATATTTGTACATAGACCTTATTGTTTAAAAAGAAAACATTAATACAAGGGGATTTTTATAACCTTTTATTTAGTTTCACTTGTCCCGTTGTCTGTCTGTAATCAAATCTTGCAAGTTAAATTTGACATACTTCCCGATTTTCGATTGAGCTGAATTTTGCACGCATATGAATATCGCGTGAAAATGCAACATTATGATAACATGGAGCTGATCTGATCATGAAGCTGGTAGGTGACCATAGGAACTCTGTAATGAAACGACGCAACCCCACCGAGATTGGACTCATTTGATTCGTCGTGAAGACAAAGTCTTTAGATGGTATCGATGGTCTAATTATGGAGCTGTAAGGTGGCCATAGGAACTTCGTTATAAAACAACATAACCCCATCGTGTTTAGGCTCGTATGATTCGTCTTGACTAGTACATTGTCTCTAGATGATAACCAGGGTTTGATGATGAAGCTAGAAGGCGTCCGTAGGATCTCAGTAATATAATGACGTAACCGCATTGAGTTTAGTCTCGTTTGATTCGTCTTGATGAGTACTTTGGTCCTAGGTAATATCCATATGCAACCCCATTAGATTTGGGAAAATAAGTTTGTTCCATTTGTTATGAATTAGAATGATGACCCAGTGCCAAGTTGAACACGTGCTAAATAGTATGAGGAGGTATAAACATGTCATATCACTAACATTGCGCCTCAAGGTACCAGGGTGAACACTGTTGTACTGAAGCCCTTATCCCCTTACAATGGACCACTAGGGGGATGGACCGTTTATGTCCTATACTCGTGGGAACAACATGATAAAAAAACAGCTACACAAAAATGCAATGTTATTTTAAAAAATGGGATATAATGTACCTATAAAATGGTATATTTCTTATCAGAATTAAATTATTTCTAACTTGTAAACCTTGTTTAAAAAATTCTTTGTTTTTTTTTTTTAATATAACGTGAAGGCGTTTTATTCAAATATATGAAAATGGACACCGGAACAATTTTTCATTTTCTTTGCCATGTAATAAAATAAAATTTAATAATCTTGATACAAAATTTTAACGTGGTAGAACCACGCTGCAGCTATTTAATGGTTGAAGCATGTATGGCTCGATTTGACCGGGAGAAACCACGCTCGCACATCAGCTTAAGGTTACTAGTTAATTAGTTTATTAGTTAGGGAGCTAAAGCCACAGAGTAGTTTACTCACTCACTCAGTTCGACGCACAGAGTACTTTTTATATACTGGTCAGTCGCCGTCGTGAGTGGACATTCTTTCGGATGTTTGCAGCGGCTCAAAAAGATCAGTGTACAAATACACAATATTCGAATATCCAAATTTCTTAAATACCTCATTATTATAATAATAAGATATTTTTTTATTACAATATTTTAAAAGCACAGAATAAATAATAGTAGTACGTACTAAAAGTAAGTAGTATCAATTTTTTCATCTTGGGTGTCATTTTCATGGTTTTCGAGGGTGTTGAAGCCGATAGTGTTGTTGAAATGTAAATCCAAGATGGCGGCTGAATTAGGTACCAATTTTTTCATCATGGGTGTCATTTTCATGGTTTTCAAGGGCGTTGAAGCCGATAGTACTGTCGAAATGTAAATCCAAGATGGCGGCTGCAATAGGTATAAAGTTTTTCATCATGGGTGTCATTTTCATGGTTTTCGAGGGCGTTGAAGCCGATAGTACTGTCGAAATGTAAATCCAAGATGGCGGCTGCAATAGGTATAAAGTTTTTCATCATGAGTTTCATTTTCATGGTTTTCGAGGGCGTTGAAGCCGATAGTACTGTCGAAATGTAAATCCAAGATGGCGGCTGCAATAGGTATAAAGTTTTTCATCATGGGTGTCATTTTCATGGTTTTCGAGGGCGTTGAAGCCGATAGTACTGTCGAAATGTAAATCCAAGATGGCGGCTGCAATAGGTATAAAGTTTTTCATCATGGGTGTCATTTTCATGGTTTTCGAGGGCGTTGAAGCCGATAGTACTGTCGAAATGTAAATCCAAGATGGCGGCTGCAATAGGTATAAAGTTTTTCATCTTGGGTGTCATTTTCATGGTTTTCGAGGGTGTTGAAGCCGATAGTGCTGTTGAAATGTAAATCCAAGATGGCGGTCGAAATGTATTTAAACTACTTTAAAAAATTCCGTATAATTATGTTATACGTATTTTTTTATGCGCTTAAGGTATGCTCAATTGGATTTACCAATTATATTTTTTTTGTAAACAATGTTATTTATTGCATATAATATTCCCTGAATACGCAGATCTTATAAAACCGTTGTCGCTTAAAACTTTAATAACTTTATATTAAATGATGATATCGCAATATTTTTTCGATAAGGGCCCAGTGTCTTAAGAAATAAAGTGTAGAAAACCTAATCGAAATATATCCAGTAGTTTTTCCATGATGCGCGCACATCTGCAAACCTCTGTCATTTTATTTACATAGATTATAAAAACGCTACTGAACTCTACGCTACGAAACGAACTTCTGTCGCCTTGTATGATACCCACGGGTCGATATGTGGTAGTGGATACTCTTGCACCGCCACTGTCGTGTAACAAGCAAGCCTTAGGTAGAGTGTAGGAATAAAATATTTCTATATTTCTAGCTAACGAGAAAATTGTCAATACGTACTGGAGCATTGCGGCGGATTTGTGTTTCATTACGTATTAATAATAAGAGAATCCCTGTACATAGCGTCAATATACCGGCAAAGCGTGACGATGAAGGCAAATCCCTCCTATAACAGCAAAATCCCTTATCCAGCTATGGACTTGAAACAGAACAAATAATTGGGTAGTTCAAAAGAACCACAGCCTTATAGCATGTCGTATTTCAGGCGCTAAATATAAAAGATAAGAGCACACGATACAACATTTTTCCTATTTCCCGCTCCATCAGGCTCGCGTCAACTTTTACGCAAGGCCACGTGTTAGGAGCGAGTGAAATTGTTCGTGAACTGACTCCCGTTTATTTCCCACAAATTTTTCACTGTCATTCGTCAACGAATAAATAATGCGGGATGAAATATAAAAACGACGAAATAGTCACAAGCATTGGTGCGTATTGTAAGAAATTTAAATAAAATACATTCGATTTAACTTCAAAGAAGTTTCAAGCTTATGTTTTTCGGTACAAATTGGTTTTGATACGGTTCTCTTTTAGGCAGTATTTATAAGTATTTTTGTTGTATACGGTAGCAACATTGCGGGGGTTTCCCAACAAAGCTTACATTCTTTGTGTTTTTTTCCATTGTGCTATTGCAATAACAAATAAATATTTTTGACAAAACACACTTTTGAATTTCTTTTTTCGTTCAAAGGCTAAGAGTACAGCCATTCAGCGAGGAAACGCAACCAGCGTTCTTGGCACGATACCACGGGGAATAGGAGTGTGTGATATTTAAATTATTAGTTTTAGTTCTTGGAACGAAGTTTGTTTATCGCACGGTACGTATTTGACGGATAGGAGCTAGGCGAGAAAAGAGTAATATTTTCTATAGTGTGAACGAGATGGACTAATATCTATCTCCCTCGCACTTTTTCTTATCTTGTCATGAAAGAAATATTACTTTAAATTACGCTTCATTTTAATAGACGCTAGTACATATGTGATTCATTTATTTGTACTTATTAATGTATAATATAATACATTTATCAATAATAATATATTACGAAAGGAACTAATTATATATTAATAAATTTTAAACAGTGGTAGAGCCACGCGGCAGCGTTTGCTGTCGCACGGATGGGCCGGCTCGAACCGGGGTGGTACCACGAACTCACAGAATACCAGAGTGAAGTAGAGGTTTACCTCTGCGTTTCGCTTGGTGAACGCAGGTGACCGGAGGCCCTTTTTACTGGTAATGAGGCATTCCATATTAGTCCTCACGGGTGACAACGCATCTGCATTTTGATTTGTAATATAGGATAGATGTAGATGTCTATGGGCCACAGCAACCACTTACCATCAGGTGGACTGTGTGCTCGTTTGTCACCCATATCCTATAAAAAAAAACTTCGTTCCAACCGAGTGTTCCGCGATACTCATGCATGTTTTTTTTACAAAATTTTAATATATTTCAGTTGTATATTTGTTTAATATATTTCAATATATATATATATATATATATATATATATATATATATATATATTGAAATATATTAAACAAATATAACACATATATATATATATATATATATATATATATATATATATATATATATATATATATATATATATATATGTTATATTAATGTTAAATTTTATAAACAGAAAATAAAAAAATTCAGTAGTTGTATTTCACTAGGTCCATCCACTAAAGTCTATCAAAGGTAACCACATAGTACGACACTACGACATACGCGGTCTGTGATATATCAAAGACTATAGTGATATCGCCGATGAGCTATCTATTATTGTGACATCTGATAAAAACTCTATACAAGATCACGAAATTGATATAAATAAAACAATTGACAACGTTATTAAATGGCTAAACGTAAACAATTTAAAACTAAATCTAAATACATTTACACACACATTTTATCCAATTTATTAATCCAAACATAAACAATTAAATTTTAAGCTAAATATTAATAAAATAAAGGAATTAAGGTCTACCAAGTTTCTGGGAGTAGTCATAGACCAGGACCCAAACTGGAAATTACATATCGAGCCTTTGTGTAATCGTATTAATAGTTTTGTATATGCCCTTAACAAAATGAGAAAAGTGACAAACTTACAAACGGCTCTTATTACATACCACGCGTATATAGCTTCTTCTTTGCGCTACGGGATAATAATGTGGGGAAATAGCACAAATATACAAAAGGCGTTTATAGTTCAAAAAAGTGTATTAGAGCTATCTCTGGAATACCGCCTGGCATATCCTGTAGAACAGCTTTTGCAAATCTCAACATACTTCCGGTGCTGGCACTATATATTTTTGAAATAAACTGTTTCGTGAAGAGAAATATCAATTTGTTTATGAAAGCAAGGGACATGAACACAAGATTGAAGCGAAATCCTAATAGACTTGTGTTAGACATCAGCTAAATACCATAAAAGTTGCCAAAAAATGTGTTTAACGATATATAATATAATTCCTAATGACATCAAAAATTTTAATATTAATCAATTTAAATCAAAATTATTTAAATGGCTCATTGACAGAAAAATATACGACATTAAAGACTTTATTGACATCAATCCCTAATACTATTAATGTTATACTCGTATGACATATTTTAATTTATCTTTAATTCAATGTAATTTATTGTAATGAGACTTTGTGATATTATTTTTATGATTATACTTGAAAGATAATAATATTAATTTTGCATGCTATTTGTAATAGCGAGACATGTGCACCTTTTTAACATGTACCACCTTTATATACCATGTTCTTACGCAAATAAAAAATTCTGATTCTGATTCTGATGGTGATGAAAATGAGATAAATTTCACTACCTATTGTGCTGTTTCCCGAGGTCAAAATATTAACTATATTTCATTTCAATCAATTAAATGAAGATGCATTTTGACGTCCCTGTATTTTACACAGTCATACAAATTCAGATCAGAGTTCAAACACGAGTGATTCATTGTTGGAAAATTGTAATTCCTCTGTGTGTCTTTGGAGATGGCTAAGCTTGGAGTTTCTCTGGGCGATATATTTATCAGAGTAACCGAATTAGCGCATCGAATTAATATGTTGAAGTGGCAATGGGCCAATGGGCTCGAAGAACCACTAACTGATGGGAACGAAAGGTTCTCTAGTGGCAGTTTCGTACAGGTAATCAAAGTGTAGGGCGGTCCCCTACTAGATTAAGTGAGAACCTGGTAAAAGATGCTGACAGGGAGGCCTATTTCAGTATGATGATGATGATGATATGCGTATATTGTTCAGATTGTACGTTTATATAGCATCCTATTTATTATAACTATTATGTTATGAATCTTATGTAATTTATTTATACTTTAATGCACGAAGTAATACATATGGCGGAATTAATGCCATAGGGCGTTCTCTCCCAGTGAATATAGGTGAAATTATATATATAAATATACACGTACAAATACTTATAAGAATCTCCCAGGTATTGAAATTTAGATTTCAAATACTCGGAAGCACATGGATCGTTCAAAATTGAGAAAAGAGTACAGAGTACTCTAACCTAAAGGCACTCACGGATAGCTTTCCAATTAAGCCGAGTAATTATTAATTTACTTATTTGGGAAGACCTACAAACTAATGACTATACAAAATGGTAATAATATTTGCTTATTAAAAATTTTTTAAAAACATGTTACAGCTAATATATATGTTGTTAGAAATACTGCGATTAAAAAAGGCGCCACTTTACCTCATGGTAATGTGGAATTAACTTTATTACGCCAAAACAAATGTTGACGTAGATTTTGCATTCATACGCTAAAACTATTGATTTTACAAAAAATGTTAATTCATAAATTATAGCAAAGTTCCTCTACTTTAATATATTAATTAATTTTTTTATCTTAAAATGAGTTGGAAAGGATATATTATTTTCCAATTTTCAAATCTCCTGCAAACCTTTCCAGGGCTAGACTTAAGTTAGATTAGTTTAAGTCGTAACTTAGATGTAGGTTTGAGCTACCACGTCTCTATCGCGATAAACGTATTAATAAAATGTTATAAGTGATTCAAAATATCCACCGTATCCTTAACATCTAACTCAAGTAACTCAGTAAATCACTGTACATTCATTCGATCTGAATGGCCGCGGACTACAAAGGCATCTTACCGCTTGTGCTTTTGGTACCCATGATTTATGTGTACAGCGGCACTAAGTAGCAACCCTCCTCAGCGTATATTAACCTTGCAGTCCATTGACACAATTGTGTGTATTAACGCTACCATATTCACACAATACTAATAGGGCAAGCATAATTGATGAGTACGTTAAGGATAGGAGGTATGGAAATAAAATTCTTCCACCAATACTGATCGACTGACATAATATGATAAATTATATAGGTATATATATATTTCTAACATTTACATGAATACTGTGCAGTATTTATAACATCATTTTACGGCTTTTCTAAGGTTTAAATTAATTTAATTTACTTATTTTAAATTACCGGCATTGCGGATGCTTTTCAACGTCCATAGTCACGGAGGGACGCCAGTATTTGAGGTTCTATTGTCATAGTTAATCCATGTTACCTTCAGTTTTGATATATTTGATTCAATATACTCACAGGATACCAGCGTTAAAAGTCAGCTTACTCCAGCTGTATTCCATATGGTAATTGCTGGTAACGAAACATTCTATCTTAGTCCTCAGAGGTGGCACCGCATCTACATTTTGGTTCCTAATCGAGGATCTATGGGGCAAAGTATCCACTTACCATCAGGTGAACTATATGCTCCTTTGATGCGAAGTCCACCTGATGGTAAGTGGGCTGCGTAATGAACTTGTCCTCGTAAAATTATGACGTATTTGGCGGAGAAAGAAAACACCGTGACCTTCTCTTACGTGATAGAGTCATGCTGCAGCTATATTATCATTGAAGCACAAAAATAGGTCGGCTCGACCGGGGTAGGACCGTGCTCTCACGAAATAACACCGTGAAAGAGAAGAATAATTGCTATGGTCCGTATGGTAAGTTTAGAGAACCGACTGGTTATTATATAAAAAAGGGAAAACATACATGTCTAAGAATAAACATGTATCGATGTCATGCGAAGTCCCCTAATACGCACTTGAGAGGAGCGGTGGATTAATCCTCGGCCCAGAAATGAGAGGAGGCCTTTTACTTTACCTTACTGTCTTCGTTATATTGATCAAACACACGTAACATTTACTTATCTCTATTTTCTTTTAACATATTACTTACCTAAGTAACTTACCGTAGCGATTGAATCACGAAGTATGAGCATTACCAGCTTACCTGTTGGAAAATAAATAGGTTAGTGATACTTATTTACGTTTTTGTTACATTTTGTCGTATTTTACTTTTATTTTTCATAAGGCTATAACGTTGAAGTATGCGATAAGATAGACTTTATACTAAAACGAATTCTTTTACTGCTCCTTAACCAGAATTTATAGATGTCTTGCTTTAGCGGACGTCTTATACTGCAGCCCTACCACGCTTTACACTATTATCATAACATATAACATATAGATAAACATAAACACTCACGCCTGTCACCCAGAGAGGTAGGCAGAGACTATGGACTTCCATTTGGCATGATCCTGACAGACCTCTCTCGCTACCACCACATCCATATACCTACGCATACACGCTCGTCGGTTAAAGCTACTCTTGATTTGGATTTCACTACTATTATGACTAGAAAAATAAAAAATAAAAACACTTTCCCGCCCGCCATTTTTCAATTATTTTCCTGTCCGCCAAAATGAGTAAATCTAACGAAGAAGTTCGATACATTCTGAAGTTTTATTACAAAAAAGGGAGAAATGCGACTCAAGCCGCGATAAAAAAATTGTGACGTATAAGAACCTAATGCAGTGTCAGTAAGAATAGCTGAAAACACTTGAACCAACTTTCAAGTGTTTTCAGTCGGGGAATTTAGATGTCAAGATGCAGCTCGTTCTGATCATTCTCATACGGATAAAAAATGGAGGAAGATCAGCATATCAGTAGTTACAACATAGCCGAGGAATTGAGGATTGAACACAAAAAGGATTTGACCCATTTGAAAAAGTCTGGCTATACAAAAAAGCTCGATATTTGAGTACCACAAGAGCTCACTGAGAGAAACTGAATGAATCATGTACTCATTTGCGATTCTCCACTGAAACATAATGAAATAGAACCATTTTTGAAAATATTGATCACTGGTAATGAAAAGTGGATGTTCAAAAGGTAGTCAAGCTCCACAGAATATAGGAAAAACCGGATTAACACACAACAAGGTGATGCTGTGTGTGTGGTGAGATTGGAAGGGCATCGTTTATTATGTATTTTTTATTATGTCCGTTAAAGTTATTTTATCTATAATAAATATAATAGCACCTTATCTAGTCACTATATTTAATACAAGCGTCGAAACTGGCGTGTTTCCTGATTTAATGAAACATAGTAGAATTATACCTTTATTTAAAACTGGTAGTACATAAGACACCCCCCCCCCCCCCATTTTTAGACCAATTTCTGTACTACCAACATTTAGTAAAATTTTTGAAAAAATAATTTTAGATCAGATGTTAAGTTTCTTTAATATTAATAAATTGCTACATAAAATCAATTCGGTTTTACGAGGGGTCGCTCGACAACTCAACAAACGCTGGAGTTGAGCTTATTAAACATATTTTTTGTGCATGGGAGAATTCAGAGGATGCTTTGGGTATATTTTGTGACCTTTCCAAGGCCTTAAACTGTATTCAACATGAGACATTAATCAAAAAGCTACAGTACTATGGTGTCAAGAACACAGCGCTTAAGCTTATTATTTCATATTTAAGTAATAGAATGCAGAAGGTTATTATCAATGGTAAAAGTTCTTCCGGGTCACCTGTACTAATGAGAGTTCCTCGGGGCTCGATCCTCGGCACATTCCTGTTTCTAGTGTATATTAATGACTTACCTTCCCTTGTAGGGGATAATCATGATATTGTATTATTTGCTGATGATATTTCCTTGATTTTTATACTTAAACGTCAATCATTTAAATGTGATGAACTGAATAATGCTATATAAAATTAGTGCATTGGTTTAACGTTAATAATCTACATTTAAACGGAGACAAAACTAATTGTGTTTAATTTACAACAATGAATGTTAAAAATCTGAATAACAATGTGTTTTTAAACGGGTAGGAACTGAGCCCTGTTGTATCCACTGTTTTTCTTGACATCACTCTCGACGCAAAGCTTCAGTGGGGCCCCCATATGTCCAAACTAGCAAGCAGACTAAGTTCTGCAGCCTATGCTGTAAAAAAGATTAGAGGTCTCACTAGTGTCGAGACAGCTAGATTACTTTATTTCAGTTATTTCCATAGCATAATGTCTTATGGGATTTTGCTATGGGGAAATGCGGCTGATTCAGAAACTATTTTTGTTTTACAGAAGAGGCCCATTAGAGCTATGTACATTTTAAAACCGAGAGAGTCTCTTAGAGATAAATTTAAAGAAATAAATATATTAACTTTGGTCTCTCAGTATGACAGTTTGCGGGGTGATGGGGTGTAAAGCCCCGCCCATTTAACTATTTTCCATCTACCTATAAATAGTAAAACCACTCGCATCGTTCCATATCGATGCTGTCCCACGGTGTTGACGTCAGGACTTAGTTAGAATCTTAGTGCACAATTGCTTACGCCGTCTCTTCTTTGTATTTGTTCCGTAGTTCTGACTGAAACGAGTGTTATTCCACAGATACTCACATAGACTGGACCCTTTTTGACATTACCCAACTATTGGTACGAATTTCTATGTGTCTCAACGTTGTGTGTTGGTCAAATAAATTATTTTTTCTTTCTCTCTAGATGTTTAGTTATCATCACGATGTTTTCTCTTATTACTGACCCAAAATAAACATTTAAAATTGTAATTTACAATTTTACTGTTGTCGGCAGTGTAGAGACATGCTTTTCTCGTGTACCATGAAACTTTCGGCAAATGCTTCGCCTTTGTATTTTATTTTATTTTCATCTAGTGGGATGCGGGAAATAAAGACTGTGTAACAATCTCCGAAGCGGGCGGAATTATAGCTGAAATATATTTTTTTTGTTTTTGACCTTTTTGACCTCCTAGGAGTGTAATGAGAACTTTTTGCCCCTATTCTACCATGACCCCCATGATATCCTCTACATAATAGGCTGTTCGAACCGACTATTCCTAAAGTTTGAGTCACCCCCCAACTCTTAGTCTTTACTTCCAATTATTTATTTATTTTATTTACATAAAGTAACATGAGTCGCTGAAAATGGACTAAGGTTAGTGACTAGTTGGCTTGAAGACAATTTACCTACTATCACTTACTGTTTTCAATACCAAATACCAATGTTTTGGTAAGACTAATGATACTCTTTCAACTAGGATTTTTATAATTACTAGCCACAGCTATCCTTGCAGTCGCACTATAAGCTCTACACGATGTCACTGTAGTAACTTAGCCAAAACTGATCTTATCAGATATCTTGGAGTAACCATTGGCAATAAATTAACTTGGGAGGCCCATACTGATGCAGTGGCTAATAAACTAAGAAAACTCGTTTATATATTTAAAAGTTTGCGGACACTAACTGATTGCAAGCTACTTATTAAAACATGCAAATCATTGGGAGAGTATGTCTTTAATTACTGCATTTGCTCTTGGGGCGGTGTTAAAAGCTATTAAATTAAGGTTTAACGCAAACAAAGAGCTATCTCAAAAGTAATATTTCAGGTACCATTTTACCAATCAACAGTATTTGTCTGTATATCCGCAGAACATTTATTTTTCAAAGTTTAAAAAGATACCATCCCGTCATTGTCCCTAAACTAAAACTAAGCAATAAAAGGATGGAATAAGGTCCTATTCCAAGACCAAATATTTAGACGACATTTAGACTTATTAGCACCTAGACTATATAACAAAGTTAATAGAACATGAGATTACTAAATAACTTTGAAGTGAAAATCAAAATTACGAACTGGCTGAAAAATATTAATTATGAAGGTATGGAGAGGTTTGTTTCCTTGGACATATAAACAACACACTAATCAAAATGCAGATGCGTGGCTAAGATGGAATGCCTCGTTTCCAGTAAAAAGGGTCTCCGGTTCTCTACATTCACCATAAGAAGCACAGCAACATTAAGCTGCTATTTTATACTGGTATTATGTGAGAGCGTGACGTGGTATTTTTAACTGACTTCAAATAAAAAGGAGTTTTTTAATGTGTGTTACCGCAGAACTTTTCTATATGAGAATCAATTTTGATGCTTCTTTTTTTATTCGAAAGCTGGTGTTACTATTCAATTCAATTTGATCAAGTTAATAGACCAGTAGTTTTTGAGTTATTCGACATTCATCATCATTACAGCCCTTCACAAGTCCACTGCTGAACATAGGTCTTACCACGTCACTCCATCTAGTGGGGGGCACCCTACACTTCGCCTGCCGGTACGAGGCGGCCACTCGAAAACCTTTCTTCCCCTTCGGTTGTCGGTTCTTCGAGCTATATGGGCGGTCCATTGCTACTTCAGCTTAGTAATCCGTTGGGCTATGTCAGTTACTCTGATTCTTCTGCGGATATCCTCGTTTTTAAGTCTATCACGCAGAGAAGCCCCAAGCATAGGCCTCTCCATAGCTCGCTGAGCAACTTTGAGCTTCCTCATACGGCCAGCAGTGGAGAACCACGTATCAGATCCATAGGTCATCACTGGCAACACGCACTGGTTGTACAATGTAATTTTGAGGTTTTGATTTATCCTTAATACTGCGTATTTAATTGACTTCAACTACATTGATTGTGTTCTCATTTTATTTATATTGAAGTCGGTTGTAAAAATTTTACGACTTGTAAATATGTACTTGTAATACTCATATTTTTGGCATAATTTAATTTTTCATAGAATTTTATATATATTATGTATATCAAAATATATACCCGCGGAATATTCCCGAAGATAAACTTGTCTTGAATATCGCACGCGGCTCACGTAAACAGGTCAAAGTTAAGTCATATGAAACCTGATCCAAGTAGACTCCTCCAAGTAAACAACTGATTGAAAACATTCGTTATTAAAGGTTTAACATTTAAATTATAGATAATGATACCTATCGAATTTCAAGGACAGGATTATATTGGACGAGTGTGTTCACAAGCTCATGTACACTCTCTATTCCCTCATTCTCATGTTAAGCATTACGACAGGAAAGGGATCAGGTGCAAGATCAATAGCTCTCCGTACTTTCCATGGTGCACAGTCCAGAAAAACACAATGAGCGATTTTGGGCCGACCCGATTTTTTTTAAAACGTTACCATCACACTACGATTTTCTCCTGTATCGTGGAGGCAGTTTACAAACATAAATTGCACGAGGACAAACATCCAGACCCAGAACAATTATTTGTAAGCCATACAGATACTTATTCCGTGCGGAATTAGAACCCGCGGCCGCCAGCGCAACAACTCATTGCTTAGCCATGCGCCACGAAGCCGTCAAGTCGGGAGCTCATAATCAGCAGTCGTGCTTACGACCACTAAAACAATAAGGCAGAGAATCGACGATGAGGATAGGCATAGGTGTCTATGGGCCACAGCATAAATGTACAAAAAAGCATCGACTGACTGTATGGGGTATTCTTCTACAAAATAAAATAAAACCTTTGAATGCAATTCATTGCGTTGTTAGCTTGTTAGTAGTTAAACATACTCAGTATGATATTCTAACGTAATTTTAAAGCTTAGTATGAAAGGTCGAGATAAATAAATCAAGCGGTACAGATATATCTTGCGGTAGCCGAGTGCGCAATCTTCAAGACCCCATTGTCGCCGACGCCATTGTAGATGCCGCCATTCAGGTACAGAATTTACAGCCATGATTTACTAACATGATAATCCTTGAGTATTATGCGGAAACTTTTAAATTTTTAATGCGACGTGGTCGTCCACCAGTCAAGCCGACCAATTCGAGAGGATTTCCTGAGTGACTGACTCATATTACTACACAGTCCTAATCACTGGACGTATAAATCTGAAATTCGAGCAGTAGCTGCCTTTTATAACGTAGGCATGCATTAAGAAAAAATTTTGGAAAACTGAACCCATTTTATGAGGTTGCAGTTTGTATGAAACTTTTTATTGTATGGGGCCATTCACTCGAAACTAACTTCAGGTACTCTGTAAATAATATAATAACGTATAAAAGTGTGAAGATGTCACGTTTGTTTACTAGTGCAGAATTTTAATGGTGTATTTCTAAAGTTAGTAAATAAAATTGCAAATTTGAATACCAAATGTACCGAGTAGTGACAATGTAAGAAAATCTACCACCCAATGTTGACCCGTGTGTGTCGTGATAGGCGACAGAGGAAAACCGAAACAGGAAGGAATGGGGAGCAGCATCTTTATAATAGACAATAAATATTTGTACATAGACCTTATTGTTTAAAAAGAAAACATTAATACAAGGGGATTTTTATAACCTTTTATTTAGTTTCACTTGTCCCGTTGTCTGTCTGTAATCAAATCTTGCAAGTTAAATTTGACATACTTCCCGATTTTCGATTGAGCTGAATTTTGCACGCATATGAATATCGCGTGAAAATGCAATATTATGATAACATGGAGCTGATCTGATCATGAAGCTGGTAGGTGACCATAGGAACTCTGTAATGAAACGACGCAACCCCACCGAGATTGGACTCATTTGATTCGTCGTGACGAGTACTTTGTCTTTAGATGGTATCGATGGTCTAATTATGGAGCTGTAAGGTGGCCATAGGAACTTCGTTATAAAACAACATAACCCCATCGTGTTTAGGCTCGTATGATTCGTCTTGACTAGTACATTGTCTCTAGATGATAACCAGGGTTTGATGATGAAGCTAGAAGGCGTCCGTAGGATCTCAGTAATATAATGACGTAACCGCATTGAGTTTAGTCTCGTTTGATTCGTCTTGATGAGTACTTTGGTCCTAGCTAATATCCATATGCAACCCCATTAGATTTGGGAAAATAAGTTTGTTCCATTTGTTATGAATTAGAATGATGACCCAGTGCCAAGTTGAACACGTGCTAAATAGTATGAGGAGGTATAAACATGTCATATCACTAACATTGCGCCTCAAGGTACCAGGGTGAACACTGTTGTACTGAAGCCCTTATCCCCTTACAATGGACCACTAGGGGGATGGACCGTTTATGTCCTATACTCGTGGGAACAACATGATAAAAAAACAGCTACACAAAAATGCAATGTTATTTTAAAAAATGGGATATAATGTACCTATAAAATGGTATATTTCTTATCAGAATTAAATTATTTCTAACTTGTAAACCTTGTTTAAAAAATTCTTTGTTTTTTTTTTAATATAACGTGAAGGCGTTTTATTCAAATATATGAAAATGGACACCGGAACAATTTTTCATTTTCTTTGCCATGTAATAAAATAAAATTTAATAATCTTGATACAAAATTTTAACGTGGTAGAACCACGCTGCAGCTATTTAATGGTTGAAGCATGTATGGCTCGATTTGACCGGGAGAAACCACGCTCGCACATCAGCTTAAGGTTACTAGTTAATTAGTTTATTAGTTAGGGAGCTAAAGCCACAGAGTAGTTTACTCACTCACTCAGTTCGACGCACAGAGTACTTTTTATATACTGGTCAGTCGCCGTCGTGAGTGGACATTCTTTCGGATGTTTGCAGCGGCTCAAAAAGATCAGTGTACAAATACACAATATTCGAATATCCAAATTTCTTAAATACCTCATTATTATAATAATAAGATATTTTTTTATTACAATATTTTAAAAGCACAGAATAAATAATAGTAGTACGTACTAAAAGTAAGTAGTATCAATTTTTTCATCTTGGGTGTCATTTTCATGGTTTTCGAGGGTGTTGAAGCCGATAGTGTTGTTGAAATGTAAATCCAAGATGGCGGCTGAATTAGGTACCAATTTTTTCATCATGGGTGTCATTTTCATGGTTTTCAAGGGCGTTGAAGCCGATAGTACTGTCGAAATGTAAATCCAAGATGGCGGCTGCAATAGGTATAAAGTTTTTCATCATGGGTGTCATTTTCATGGTTTTCGAGGGCGTTGAAGCCGATAGTACTGTCGAAATGTAAATCCAAGATGGCGGCTGCAATAGGTATAAAGTTTTTCATCATGAGTGTCATTTTCATGGTTTTCGAGGGCGTTGAAGCCGATAGTACTGTCGAAATGTAAATCCAAGATGGCGGCTGCAATAGGTATAAAGTTTTTCATCATGGGTGTCATTTTCATGGTTTTCGAGGGCGTTGAAGCCGATAGTACTGTCGAAATGTAAATCCAAGATGGCGGCTGCAATAGGTATAAAGTTTTTCATCATGGGTGTCATTTTCATGGTTTTCGAGGGCGTTGAAGCCGATAGTACTGTCGAAATGTAAATCCAAGATGGCGGCTGCAATAGGTATAAAGTTTTTCATCTTGGGTGTCATTTTCATGGTTTTCGAGGGTGTTGAAGCCGATAGTGCTGTTGAAATGTAAATCCAAGATGGCGGTCGAAATGTATTTAAACTACTTTAAAAATTCCGTATAATTATCTTATACGTATTTTTTTATGCGCTTAAGGTATGCTCAATTGGATTTACCAATTATATTTTTTTTGTAAACAATGTTATTTATTGCATATAATATTCCCTGAATACGCAGATCTTATAAAACCGTTGTCGCTTAAAACTTTAATAACTTTATATTAAATGATGATATCGCAATATTTTTTCGATAAGGGCCCAGTGTCTTAAGAAATAAAGTGTAGAAAACCTAATCGAAATATATCCAGTAGTTTTTCCATGATGCGCGCACATCTGCAAACCTCTGTCATTTTATTTACATAGATTATAAAAACGCTACTGAACTCTACGCTACGATACGAACTTCTGTCGCCTTGTATGATACCCACGGGTCGATATGTGGTAGTGGATACTCTTGCACCGCCACTGTCGTGTAACAAGCAAGCCTTAGGTAGAGTGTAGGAATAAAATATTTCTATATTTCTAGCTAACGAGAAAATTGTCAATACGTACTGGAGCATTGCGGCGGATTTGTGTTTCATTACGTATTAATAATAAGAGAATCCCTGTACATAGCGTCAATATACCGGCAAAGCGTGACGATGAAGGCAAATCCCTCCTATAACAGCAAAATCCCTTATCCAGCTATGGACTTGAAACAGAAGAAATAATTGGGTAGTTCAAAAGAACCACAGCCTTATAGCATGTCGTATTTCAGGCGCTAAATATAAAAGATAAGAGCACACGATACAACATTTTTCCTATTTCCCGCTCCATCAGGCTCGCGTCAACTTTTACGCAAGGCCACGTGTTAGGAGCGAGTGAAATTGTTCGTGAACTGACTCCCGTTTATTTCCCACAAATTTTTCACTGTCATTCGTCAACGAATAAATAATGCGGGATGAAATATAAAAACGACGAAATAGTCACAAGCATTGGTGCGTATTGTAAGGAATTTAAATAAAATACATTCGATTTAACTTCAAAGAAGTTTCAAGCTTATGTTTTTCGGTACAAATTGGTTTTGATACGGTTCTCTTTTAGGCAGTATTTATAAGTATTTTTGTTGTATACGGTAGCAACATTGCGGGGGTTTCCCAACAAAGCTTACATTCTTTGTGTTTTTTTCCATTGTGCTATTGCAATAACAAATAAATATTTTTGACAAAACACACTTTTGAATTTCTTTTTTCGTTCAAAGGCTAAGAGTACAGCCATTCAGCGAGGAAACGCAACCAGCGTTCTTGGCACGATACCACGGGGAATAGGAGTGTGTGATATTTAAATTATTAGTTTTAGTTCTTGGAACGAAGTTTGTTTATCGCACGGTACGTATTTGACGGATAGGAGCTAGGCGAGAAAAGAGTAAGATTTTCTATAGTGTGAACGAGATGGACTAATATCTATCTCCCTCGCACTTTTTCTTATCTTGTCATGAAAGAAATATTACTTTAAATTACGCTTCATTTTAATAGACGCTAGTACATATGTGATTCATTTATTTGTACTTATTAATGTATAATATAATACATTTATCAATAATAATATATTACGAAAGGAACTAATTATATATTAATAAATTTTAAACAGTGGTAGAGCCACGCGGCAGCGTTTGCTGTCGCACGGATGGGCCGGCTCGAACCGGGGTGGTACCACGAACTCACAGAATACCAGAGTGAAGTAGAGGTTTACCTCTGCGTTTCGCTTGGTGAACGCAGGTGACCGGAGGCCCTTTTTACTGGTAATGAGGCATTCCATATTAGTCCTCACGGGTGACAACGCATCTGCATTTTGATTTGTAATATAGGATAGATGTAGATGTCTATGGGCCACAGCAACCACTTACCATCAGGTGGACTGTGTGCTCGTTTGTCACCCATATCCTATAAAAAAAAACTTCGTTCCAACCGAGTGTTCCGCGATACTCATGCATGTTTACATATATATATATATATATATATATATATATATATATATATATATATATGTTATATTAATGTTAAATTTTATAAACAGAAAATAAAAAAATTCAGTAGTTGTATTTCACTAGGTCCATCCACTAAAGTCTATCAAAGGTAACCACATAGTACGACACTACGACATACGCGGTCTGTGATATATCAAAGACTATAGTGATATCGCCGATGATCTATCTATTATTGTGACATCTGATAAAAACTCTATACAAGATCACGAAATTGATATAAATAAAACAATTGACAACGTTATTAAATGGCTAAACGTAAACAATTTAAAACTAAATCTAAATACATTTACACACACATTTTATCCAATTTATTAATCCAAACATAAACAATTAAATTTTAAGCTAAATATTAATAAAATAAAGGAATTAAGGTCTACCAAGTTTCTGGGAGTAGTCATAGACCAGGACCCAAACTGGAAATTACATATCGAGCCTTTGTGTAATCGTATTAATAGTTTTGTATATGCCCTTAACAAAATGAGAAAAGTGACAAACTTACAAACGGCTCTTATTACATACCACGCGTATATAGCTTCTTCTTTGCGCTACGGGATAATAATGTGGGGAAATAGCACAAATATACAAAAGGCGTTTATAGTTCAAAAAAGTGTATTAGAGCTATCTCTGGAATACCGCCTGGCATATCCTGTAGAACAGCTTTTGCAAATCTCAACATACTTCCGGTGCTGGCACTATATATTTTTGAAATAAACTGTTTCGTGAAGAGAAATATCAATTTGTTTAAGAAAACAAGTGACATGAATACAAGATTAAAGCGAAATCCTAATAGACTTGTGTTAGACGTTATCCCAAGGTCAGCTTAATACCACAAAAGTTGCCAAAAAATGTGTTTAACGATATATAATAAAATTCCTAATGACATCAAAAATTTTAATATTAATCAATTTAAATCAAAATTATTTAAGTGGCTCATTGACAGAAAAATATATGACATTAAAGACTTTATTGACATCAGTCCCTAATACTATTAATGTTATACTCGTATGACATATTTTAATTTATCTTTAATTAAATGTAATTTATTGTAATGAGACTTTGTGATATTATTTTTATGATTATACTTGAAAGATAATAATATTAATTTTGCATGCTATTTGTAATAGCGAGACATGTGCACCTATTCAACATGTACCACCTTTATATACCATATTCTTACGCAAATAAAAAATTCTGAGTCTGATTCTGATTCTGATGGTGATGAAAATGAGATAAATTTCACTATTCTACACAATTCTATACTACACCTATTGTGGTATTTCCCGAGGTCAAAATATTAACTATATTTAATTTCAATCAATTAAATGAAGATGCATTTTGACGTCCCTGTATTTTACACAGTCATACAAATTCAGATCAGAGTTCAAACACGAGTGATTCATTGTTGGAAAATTGTAATTCCTCTGTGTGTCTTTGGAGATGGCTAGGCTTGGAGTTTCTCTGGGCGATATATTTATCAGAGTAACCGAATTAGCGCATCGAATTAATATGTTGAAGTGGCAATGGGCCAATGGGCTCGAAAAACCACTAACTGATGGGAACGAAAGGTTCTCTAATGGCAGTTTCGTACAGGTAATCAAAGTGTAGGGCGGTCCCCTACTAGATTAAGTGAGAACCTGGTAAAAGATGCTGACAGGGAGGCCTATTTCAGTATGATGATGATGATGATATGCGTATATTGTTCAGATTGTACGTTTATATAGCATCCTATTTATTATAACTATTATGTTATGAATCTTATGTAATTTATTTATACTTTAATGCACGAAGTAATACATATGGCGGAATTAATGCCATAGGGCGTTCTCTCCCAGTGAATATAGGTGAAATTATATATATAAATATACACGCACAAATACTTATAAGAATCTCCCAGGTATTGAAATTTAGATTTCAAATACTCGGAAGCACATGGATCGTTCAAAATTGAGAAAAGAGTACAGAGTACTCTAACCTAAAGGCACTCACGGATAGCTTTCCAATTAAGCCGAGTAATTATTAATTTACTTATTTGGGAAGACCTACAAACTAATGACTATACAAAATGGTAATAATATTTGCTTATTAAAAATTTTTTAAAAACATGTTACAGCTAATATATATGTTGTTAGAAATACTGCGATTAAAAAAGGCGCCACTTTACCTCATGGTAATGTGGAATTAACTTTATTACGCCAAAACAAATGTTGACGTAGATTTTGCATTCATACGCTAAAACTATTGATTTTACAAAAAATGTTAATTCATAAATTATAGCAAAGTTCCTCTACTTTAATATATTAATTAATTTTTTTATTTTAAAATGAGTCGGAAGGAAATATTTCTTTCCAATTTTCATATCTCCTGGAAACCTTTCCAGGGCTAGACTTAAGTTACATTAGTTAAGTCGTAACTTAGATGGAGGTTTGAGCTACCACGTCTATATCGCGATAAACGTATTAATAAAATGTTATAAGTGATTCAAAATATCCACCGTATCCTTAACATCTAACTCAAGTATCTCAGTAAATCACTGTACATTCATTCGATCTGAATGGCCGCGAACTACAAAGGCATCTTACCGCTTGTGCTTTTGGTACCCATGATTTATGTGTACAGCGGCACTAAGTAGCAACCCTCCTCAACGTATATTAACCTTGCAGTCCATTGACACAATTGTGTGTATTAACGCTACCATATTCACACAATACTAATAGGGCAAGCATAATTGAAGAGTACGTTGAGGATAGGAGGTATGGAAATAAAATTCTTTCACCAATACTGATCGACTGACATAATATGATAAATTATATAGGTATAGGTATATATATATATATATATATATATATATATATATATATATATATATATATATTTCTAACATTTACATGAATACTGTGCAGTATTTATAACATCATTTTACGGCTTTTCTAAGATTGAAATTAATTTAATTTACTTATTTTAAATTCCCGGCATTGCGGATGCTTTTCAACGTCCATAGTCATGGAAGGACGTCAGTATTTGAGGTCCTACTGCCATAGTTAATCCATATTACCTTCAGTTTTGATATATTTGATTCAATATACTCACAGGATACCAGCGTAAAAAGTCAGCTTACTTCAGCTGTATTCCATGTTGTAATTGCTGGTAACGAAACATTCTATCTTAGTCCTCAGGGGTGGCACCGCATCTACATTTTGGTTCCTAATCGAGGATCTATGGGGCAAAGTATCCACTTACCATCAGGTGAACTATATGCTCCTTTGATGCGCAGTCCACCTGATGGTAAGTGGGCTGCGTAATGAACTTGTCCTCGTAAAATTACGACGTGTTTGGCGGAGAAAGAAAACACCGTGACCTTCTCTTACATGATAGAGTCATGTTGCAGCTATATTATCATTGAAGCACAAAAATAGGTCAGCTCGACCGGGGTAGGACCGTGCTCTCACGAAATAACACCGTGAAAGAGAAGAATAATTGCTACGGTCCGTATGGTAAGTTTAGAGAACCGACTGGTTATTATATAAAAAAGGGAAAACATACATGTCTAAGAATAAACATGTATCGATGTCATGCGAAGTCCCCTAATACGCACTTGAGAGGAGCGGTGGATTAATCCTCGGCCCAGAAATGAGAGGAGGCCTTTTACTTTACCTTACTGTCTTCGTTATATTGATCAAACACACGTAACATTTACTTCTCTCTATTTTCTTTTAACATATTACTTACCTAAGTAAGTTACCGTAGCGATTGAATCACGAAGTATGAGCATTACCAGCTTACCTGTTGGAAAATAAATAGGTTAGTGATACTTATATACGTTTTTGTTACATTTTGTCGTATTTTACTTTTATTTTTCATAAGGCATCCAATAACGTTGAAGTATGCGATAAGATAGACTTTATACTAAAACGAATTCTTTTACTGCTCCTTAACCAGAATTTATAGATGTCTTGCTTTAGCGGACGTCTTATACTGCAGCCCTACCACGCTTTACACTATTATCATAACATATAACATATAGATAAACATAAACACTCACGCCTGTCACCCAGAGGGGTAGGCAGAGACTATGGACTTCCATTTGGCATGATCCTGACAGACCTCTCTCGCTTCCTCCACATCCATATACCTACGCATACACGCTCGTCGGTTAAAGCTACTCTTGATTTGGATTTCACTACTATTATCACTAGAAAAATAAAAAATAAAAACACTTTCCCGCCCGCCATTTTTCAATTATTTTCCTGTCCGCCAAAATGAGTAAACCTAACGAAGAAGTTCGATACATTCTGAAGTTTTATTACAAAAAAGGGAGAAATGCGACTCAAGCCGCGATAAAAAAATTGTGACGTATAAGAACCTAATGCAGTGTCAGTAAATAGCTGAAAACACTTGAACCAACTTTCAAGTGTTTTCAGTCGGGGAATTTAGATGTCAAGATGCAGCTCGTTCTGATCATTCTCATACGGATAAAAAATGGAGGAAGATCAGCATATCAGTAGTTACAACATAGCCGAGGAATTGAGGATTGAACACAAAAAGGTTTTGATCCATTTGAAAAAGTCTGGCTATACAAAAAAGCTCGATATTTGAGTACCACAAGAGCTCACTGAGAGAAACTGAATGAATCATGTACTCATTTGCGATTCTCCACTGAAACATAATGAAATAGAACCATTTTTGAAAATATTGATCACTTGTAATGAAAAGTGGATGTTCAAAAGGTAGTCAAGCTCCACAGAATATAGGAAAAACCGGATTAACACACAACAAGGTGATGCTGTGTGTGTGGTGGGATTGGAAGGGCATCGTTTATTATGTCCGTTATAGTTATTTTATCTATAATAAATATAATAGCACCTTATCTAGTCACTATATTTAATACAAGCGTCGAAACTGGCGTGTTTCCTGATTTAATGAAACATAGTAGAATTATACCTTTATTTAAAACTGGTAATACATAAGACACCCCCCCCCCCCCTCCCCCCATTTTTAGACCAATTTCTGTACTACCAACATTTAGTAAAATTTTTGAAAAAATAATTTTAGATCAGATGTTAAGTTTCTTTAATATTAATAAATTGCTACATAAAATCAATTCGGTTTTACGAGGGGTCGCTCGACAACTCAACAAACGCTGGAGTTGAGCTTATTAAACATATTTTTTGTGCATGGGAGAATTCAGAGGATGCTTTGGGTATATTTTGTGACCTTTCCAAGGCCTTAAACTGTATTCAACATGAGACATTAATCAAAAAGCTACAGTACTATGGTGTCAAGAACACAGCGCTTAAACTTATTATTTCATATTTAAGTAATAGAATGCAGAAGGTTATTATCAATGGTAAAGGTTCTTCCGGGTCACCTGTACTAATGAGAGTTCCTCGGGGCTCGATCCTCGGCACATTCCTGTTTCTAGTGTATATTAATGACTTACCTTCCCTTGTAGGGGATAATCATGATATTGTATTATTTGCTGATGATATTTCCTTGATTTTTATACTTAAACGTCAATCATTTAAATGTGATGAACTGAATAATGCTATATAAAATTAGTGCATTGGTTTAACGTTAATAATCTACATTTAAACGGAGACAAAACTAATTGTGTTTAATTTACAACAATGAATGTTAAAAATCTGAATAACAATGTGTTTTTAAACGAGTAGGAACTGAGCCCTGTTGTATCCACTGTTTTTCTTGACATCACTCTCGACGCAAAGCTTCAGTGGGGCCCCCATATGTCCAAACTAGCAAGCAGACTAAGTTCTGCAGCATATGCTGTAAAAAAGATTAGAGGTCTCACTAGTGTCGAGACAGCTAGATTAGTTTATTTCAGTTATTTCCATAGCATAATGTCTTATGGGATTTTGCTATGGGGAAATGCGGCTGATTCAGAAACTATTTTTGTTTTACAGAAGAGGTCCATTAGAGCTATTTACATTTTAAAACCGAGAGAGTCTCTTAGAGATAAATTTAAAGAAAAAAATATATTAACTTTGCGTCTCTCAGTATATTTTCAAAAATTTAATGTATGTTTACAAAAACAAAGCTAGTTTTAGTAAAAAAAAATGATGTTCATTCTCTAAACACTAGGAACAAACACAAGCTAGTGATGCCAGTTTCTCGACTCCACAGAGTCAGTAATTCATTCCTGGGGCAATGTATATCTCTCTGTATGTAGGCTGTAATGTAGGCTCTCTGTATTATTTTTTTCGATTCTTTATTATTCAATTCGGATCTCTACTGCCAACAACTAATGAGAAATTGAGAAAAAACGACCGGAGTTGATCAACATGAAATGAGTGGTTTTTCATTTTGCATAACTCCAGACCACACACATTTTGGCCACTCAGCAAAAATTGAGAGAGCTTGGTGTTAATGCATCGACCATATAGTCCTGGCTTTGCACCCTCAGATTTTCACCTGTTTTGGGTCTCTTCGGAATTCTTTACATAGTGTTAGGTTAACATCAAGTTTTCTCCCTCGCACGACTTCCTTGTGGAATCAATTACCACCAGCGAATTTTCCGGACCGATACGACTTAGGAACCTTCAAGAAAAGAGCTTACACCTTTCTAAAAGGTCGGCAACGCATCTGCAATTCCCCTGGTGTTGCGGTTGTTCATGGGCGGCGGTAGTCACTTACCATCAGGTGAGCCGCATGCTCGTTTGCCCCCTATTCTATAAAAAAAAAGAGGACTGTCAAAACTACTTGTAGCATTTTTTGATCAAAGATCGTAAGATTTCCACAGTACGAGTTCTTTCACTACCTACAAAATGGAAACAAGTTATCGAATCAAAAGGCACATATATTATAATTACGTTCAATGAAACTGAAAAATAAATGTCTTGAATTTGTATATAAAATATGAAGAAACTTTTTCCCCGACCTTTCATATTGACAAGAATTTTGAGGTTTGTATATTTAGCAAGCTAATACAGCTATTACTTTCAACTGCAAATTAATAAATAAATCATAAATATTTTTTTATGGAATAAGGCTGATAAACGAGCACACAGTCCACCTGATGGTAAGTGGTCCCTGTGGCTCATAGACGTCTACATCTATCTTCAAAAAAGAATTAAAATGCAGATACATTGTCAGACGTGAGGACCAAGATGGGATGCCTCTTTTACAGTAAAAAGGGTCTCCGGTACTCAACACTCACCATGCGAAACACAGCAGCATTAAGCTGTTATTTTACGCTAGTATTCTGTGAGATCGTGGTCCTTTCCCGGTCGAGCCGACCCATTCGTGCTACAACTATACTATTAATATTTTTTTTATAGGATAAGGATGACAAACGAGCACACAGTCCACCTGATGGTAAGTGGTTGCTGCGGCCCATAGACTACAAAAATCACAAATCAAAATGTAGATGCGTTGTCACCCGTGAGGACTAGGATGGAATGCCTCATTTCCAGTAAAAAGGGCCTCCGGCCACCTGCACTCACGAAGCGAACGCAGAGGTATACCTCTACTTCACGCTGGTTTTCTGTGAGGTCGTGGTACCACCCCTGTTCGAGCCGACCCATCCGTGGGACAGCAAATGCTGCCGCGTGGCTCTACCACTGTTTAAAAAAAATATAGCTGCAGCATTGCTTTTTTCATCGCTTTGCATCTACGACGTAAAGATCTGATAGTTATAGTGCAATTAATGTATGTAAAACGTCGACACAATGTTAAGATAGATTTGTAGTAAGGGAAAAGAAAAGAAATGTTTTTTTTTTTAAATAAAAGTTAGAAAATATTCTTTACATCTTTTTTACGAAGCACAATATAAGTCTTACGTAAGCCTTAAATAACATTTATCATTGTTCACAAAACCGCATATCCCATCGGCGATTTCTTCAAATGGAAACTTAGTCCGGTAGAATATCTCATTTCCGTCCGCAACCACTATCTCACTATTAACCGTTTCAGAAAATTCCAACTCGAGGCGTACTTTCCGATTCCTCGGAATCTGTACCATAAAAAGGAGCGATCCAATTTCCGGCGAGACGTCTTTGAGTCACCTTCGCAGTTGGACATGAGTCAATACTGCCGTGAACTTTCATTTTATATCGACAGACCAACAATAGAGAAGTTTCAAGAAATTCGGCAAACTTGGTTGCATTTTAGATGCAAGCATAGGTATGTTACATTGTTGTATTTATAAATTTTACTCATTAGTAACTTCCCAGAAGTTGCAACACTAAGTTTTATCCACATTATTATTTCTTATATTATCGCGAATGCTACACGTTTAAAACTAGTTTCATTCAATTCGTGGACATCATTTTCATAGTTTGCAATCCACCACCGTGTGATTTTCTAGGAACTTTCTACTACACGCGACCACACTGTGGGACTTCAACGCGCCTTCAATTCTTCAGCGGCGGTGAACACTTACCATCAGGTGAGGGCGCATGCTCGTCGCCGCTTTGCATAAGTAATAAGAAATGAATAATTCATCTTTTAACGGGAAAACGTTTGTTTACATTTTGCGTTTCTTCTTAATTTATCCTTATTCAAATCAACAACTACAACAACACAAAATTTTCGGACTTTAATAATTAAGATTTTATATATAATTTCTTTAAAAATTCTAAAATAAATAAATATTTATTGTAATTGGGGCCTTTGCCTACTTTCATATTTGTGAGGTTTTTTTTAAATACCGACGGAACTGCCGCACTATCCCAATGCGTGATGACGAATTTGCAAATCTCGAAATATTTTCTTTCAAGTTTAGTAGTTTAGTAGAATTTTATTCCTGTACCGTGGAGGTAGTTTAAATGTGGCAGAGCCACGTTGCAGCTATATTATCGTTGCAGCACGAATGAGTCGGCGCGACCGGGGTAGGACCACACTCTCACAGTATACCAGCGTAAAAAAGCAGCTTAATGCTGCTGTGATTTGTTTGGTGAGTGTAGAGAACCGGAAACCCTTTTTACTGGAAATGAGGCATTCCATCTTAGGGGTGACAACGCATCTGTATTTTGATTCTTAATTGATCATAAATGTAGGGGTCGATGGGCCACAGCATTCACTACCATCAGGTGGATTGTGTGCTCGTTTGTCACCCAACCCTATAAAATATACATAAATTTCACAAAGACATGCATTCAGATCCGGAACAATTTACTTTTAAGAACTACAAATACCTGTTCCGTGCAGGGTTTGAACCCACAGCCCACAGTGCGGTAACTCGTTGCTAAGCCACTTCGCTATGAAGCCGTCAAAAAATATTTAAAAAAATATCTCGGACACATACAGGCTTCCTCACAATATTTTCCTTCACCGCAGAGTAATTGATAAATCAGCACCTAAGATTGCTGTTAATAACAGTTTACACGCGTGCCGGGATTATTTATTCCTTAACCTACTACGGCTCCAAGTTATATTTAAATTAAAAAACATATATTACAGGAATGTTTTGTAAAAGTCCACTAAATAAAAATAATTCCTATAGTAAATCCACAAAACAATTTAGCACGCGCAATTCGGCCTATTAGGGATTAAATATGGAAGACGGATGAGCGGAGATCAAATTTCCGAGTTAATGCATTCTGGTCGAGCGGTCAACGCTGCGGATACTGGGCAAGCAATGCATCGATCAATTGTGAGACAAGTTGCTCCAGCGACAAATAATATCGAATAATATCCTAGCAAACATTACTGAACGATAGGGAAGAGATATTTTTTTTATAGGATAGGGTGACAAACGAGCATACAGTCCACCTGATGGTAAGTGGTTGTTGTGGTCCATAGACATCTATATTTATCCTCGTTTGCGAATCAAAATGCAGATGCGTTGTCACCCGTGAGGACTAAGATGGAATGCCTCTTCTCCAGTAAAAAGGGTCTCCGGTTCTCTACACTTACCATACGAAACACAGCAGTGATAAGCTGCTACTTTACGCTGGTATTCTGTGAGAGCGTGGTCCTTCCCCGGTCGAGCCGACCCATTCATGCTACAACTATACTACTAATATAGCTGCAGAAAGGCTCTACCACGTAAAGATATGTTCGTGCTTCAGACATGGTCATCTTTCTAGAACTAACTAATAGTAATATTAGCTTAGAATTTAAGTGTTCAATGGCGTTTTATCCGACTACGTTTGAAACCAATAAGAGGGAATATTACCTTTATCTAGGCTCCTTTGTACAGTATGTAAATACTACTTAAATTGCTAGGTCTTAGGACTCTTCTACTTAGATTTCCGTTTGGGTTACCCACCAACATTTTACTTATTTCTGCTGCCAGTTATCAAAATTTACACTTTTGTGTTTTGGCCTGAGGGGTAAAAAGAGCCTGTATTATTACATCATAATATGTGGCATTAAATTTAAATTATATCATATTTAAATCATATCATATAAAAAAAACTACAGACCACGCAGAACTTTAAATTTCTTTTGTTTGAGACACTGATCAGAAGTGTTTTTGTTGGTTTTCTAAATAAATTAAATAAATAAATAAATTTATAGGAGAGGGGGCAAACGAGCATGCAGCTCACCTCATGATAAGTGACTACCGCCGCCCATGAACAACTGCAATACCAGGGGAACCAGGGTAATTGCAGATGTGTTGCCGGCCTTTTAAAAATGAATAGGCTCTTTTCTTGAAGGTCCCTAAGTCGTATCGGTCCGGAAACGTCGCTGATGGTAATCGATTCCACAAGGAAGTTGTGCGAGGAAGAAAATATCTTCTAAATCGCACAGTGGTGGACCGCCAATCATCCAGATGTGCGTTCGTGAAAGGCGGCTGGGATTAATCCGAACAATTTCTCAGAGCACTCCCCATGGTAGATGCGAAAGAAAATGCAAAGAGATGCAACATCTCTTCGCAGTGCCAATGAATCGAGCCGATCGGAAAGGGCTCGGTCGTTGACGATTCGAGCCGCTCTGCGCTGGATGCGGTCAAGTGGAAGAAGCTGGCACTGGGGAGCCCCTGCCCAGAGATAGGAACAGTATTCCATGTGAGGCCAAACCTGCGCCTTGTAAAGTTGCAGGCGGTTTGCCGACATGAAATACTGTCCCGCTCTACTGAGCACCACAAGCTTTTTAGAGGCCAATTTGGCCTTTTGATTGATTTGATTACAAGTGAAAATTTGAATGTTCGAATTTCGAAATTCCCTCCGCGTTTTTACGGGCTAAATTGAAATATCTTGTGTCATTGGAAAATAATTACAAAGATCGTCTAAAACCAGACCAATCGTTTGATAAACATTAAAGGGTATTTATGAACATTGACCTCTCTAAGACAAATGTGTACCGCTTGTATTATAAATTTCAGCACGGCTGACTAACTTTAATAGATGAAGAAAAAAGTGGTTGACCTCAAACGAGTGTTATAGAAGAAAACGAGCTAGATAGATTAGGCGACTTACATACGAATACATTAAACACATATTACAGATTGCATCGATCAATGAGATTCTACATGAATAGATTCGCATAAAGAGTTTGGCGTTGGGAACCGTACAATCTCATTGATCCTCAGAAATAGGCTAGCATCAAATCAACGTGCTTACGATAGTACTACAGGTGATGCAACTTGAATTTAAATCTTGAAAACACGTGGTAGAGCTACGTTGCAGCTATACCATGGTTATAGCACGAATGAGTTGGCAATACCTGGGTCACGAGGACCACGCTCTCACAGAATACCAGCGTAAAATAGCAGCTTAATGCTGCTTTGTTTCGTATGGTTAGTATAGAGAACCGGAGATCCTTTTTACTGGAAACGAGGTATTCTATCTTAGTCCTCAAGGGGTTAAAACACATCGGCATATTGACTTTTAATCGAGGATAGATGAATATGTCTATGAGCCATAGCATCCACTTGCCATCAGAAGGACTGTGTGCTCTTTTGTCACCCTTATAATAAAAAAAATTATTGATCAATAAAATTCAGAAAATAAACGCCAGTCGACAATTTATTTGTATCAAAATAAATTAACGCTTACCAAATTAAAGCGAACGAGAAACACAGAGAAAATGTTGTTCACTAGAGTTTTCACTTCACTTCACTTTCACTCGAGATATCTGGTGACAATCCTTTATGAAATTGAAGTAATCAAAGCCGAATTGTTATTATACATTATATGAATATCTGAATGACAAATGCAATACTATAAATAAATGAATGATTAATATGATTAATTATAGACTAATAATAATAAATGTGTGGCGGCGCTGTCGTCGCGCCACAAGCGAATCACATCAAAGCCTAAATCGCGATAACAAAGTTTCGAAGTTAAAAGCAGTATATATAGAATAGCTCCGAACTACCACTCGGAGCGATTCGGTTGTCTGCGCTAAAACTGCGCGGACGTACTCATTCGGTCGAGCCCATGCGCTCCCGAGTAATTAAGTGCAATTATGCGAAGAATAATAATCGGATTATCCTCGGAAGTGCTTCAGTGGTGTTCAGTGTGCATCACTGCCGCCGTCAGGTTGCACCGGCTTGACGGCCCATTGTTCGTTTTTGTAGTGATTAGTGTTGTGTAGTAGTGTGCCCCACGCTCTGCCAATTTCCAGTAAACTGTAAGTAGTTTATTACATACCGCTGTGCCGCCTCAGAGGCGGCTATTCTATTGTATTATCTCTGTGTTCGCTTGTCGCATTAGGCGACAGCTAGATACACACCCTAACCTACCAACGCGTTAGGTATATAGGTGTTCGTTTTAAGCACACACCTCACGGCGGGGGAGCTTGGTACACAAGTGTTTGTATAAACTAACAATGGTAGAGCCAAGCGGTAGCTTTTGCTGTCGCACGGATGGGCCAGCTCAAACCGGGGTGGTACCACGACCTCACAGAATACCAGGTTGAAGTAGAGATTTACCTCTGCGTTGCGCTTGGTGAGTGCAGGTGGCCGGAGACCCAATCCCCCCCCCCCCCCCCCGCCAATCAACATGGTAGTGGAATTAAATAAAAGACTACCCCAGGAGGGTACCAGCATCCCTAGAGTATCCCTCGCTGAGCATCCACGACCAAACAACTTCACTCCTGAGCGTGGTTGCAAGTTGCAAGTGGAGCAATACAACCAAAGCGACCCCTGTCACGCTATCCGTGAATTTTTGCAACACCAGAGGACTTCATTCCAACCTTAACGCTGTCTATTACCATTTAGAGACGGCGAAGCCAGCCTTGCTCTTTTTAACCGAGACTCAGGTGTCCTCTCCGGCTGATACTTCACATCTCTCCTACCCGGGGTACAAATTGAAACACTCCTTTGTGCCCCGGGCTGGAGTTTGCGTATACATCAGAGAGGGCATCTGTTTTCGACGCCTCGGCAGTCTTGAAGGTACGGACCTGTCTATCCTATGGCTGCGCGTAGACAGCGACGACCTTCCCCGCGTCTACGGGTGCCTCTATAAGTCCCATAGCGGTAATGTCGACACAGACCGACTCATCGACCACGTCCAAATGGCTGCAGACTCCGTGCTACAACAGGTCCCATCCGCAGAGATCATGATACTCGGTGATTTCAACGCCCAACACGCTGAATGGCTTAGTTCTCGTTTAACCGATCATGCGGGTAGATCTGTCTATGACTTTGCTTTGGCATATGGTCTAACACAACTGATTACTTCGCCTACGCGGATCCCAGATGTGGAAGACCATGTACCTTCCCTGTTGGACCTTCTGCAGACATCTCATCCGGACGGATATCAGGTCTCCGTCGATGCCCCTCTGGGCTCTTCGAACCATTGTCTGATCCGGAGTACGATGTCACTCACGCTCCAATCGCAGTTGCGATCTACAGCTTGCCGCTGTGTTTGGCACTATAGGTCAGCTGATTGGGACGGGCGGCGGTCTGTTTTGCATCCTACCCTTGGGGGTGGGTTTGCTTCTCGCCGGAAGATCCCAGCGTTGTTGCCGATTCTTTTGCTGATGTGGTATTTCAGGGTATGGAACTTTTTATTCCATCCTCTGTGGTGCCCATCGGAGGCAGATCCCAGCCATGGTTTGGTCGCTCCTGTAAAATAGCATCACGCTATAAGCAGGGGTGCTACCGGGCCTGGGCTGACGCATCAACGTCTTGGGATGTAAACACCAGCGCACTTAAAAAGAAGTATAATTCCGCCTCCAGGTCCTTCAAAAGCGTCATTGACAAGGCAAGGTCTGAGCACATCGTCAGAATTGGCGAGAAGCTAGTTCGCCTTCCTTCGGGAACCCGTGCATTCTGGTCTCTCGCCAAGGCTGTCCAAGGGAACTTCTGTCAGCCATCTCTTCCATCTCTGCACAGAGAGGACGACTCACTGGCCCATGCCGCAAAGGAGAAAGCCGATCTGTTGAGCTCTCTTTTTGCGTACAACTCGACTCTAGATGACGGGGGGAAAATACCGCCGACCATCCCGCGATTTGAATGCTCCATGCCGGATGTGCGATTTACACAGCTCTTGGTTCGCAAAGCACTCTTCTCCCTGGACGTCAGCAAGTCGAGTGGGCCCGACGGAGTCCCTCCCATTGTGCTGAAGACGTGTGCTCGGGAGTTGGCACCGGTTTTAACGCGTCTTTTCCGGTATTCCTACTTCCAAGGCGTAGTCCCGAATACATGGAAGACAGCTTTGGTCCACCCCATAACTATAAAAGGCGACCGCTCAGACCCGTCCAACTACAGGCCTATCGCCATCACCTCCTTGTTCTCCAAAATAATGGAAGCCATTATAAACTGCCAGCTCATGAGGTACCTTGAGGATCACCAGCTGATTTGTGACCGCCAGTACGGTTTTCGTCGGTTTGACCAGCTGGTGATCTTCTAGTCTACTTAACTCATAGATGGGCGGAGGCAGTAGAGTCCAAGAGGGAGGCATTGGCCGTTAGATTGGACATAGCGAAGGACTTCTATCGGGTCTGGCACAAAGCGCTTCTTTCGAAGCTTCCTTCCTATGGGCTTCCCGAGAAATTGTGCAAATGGATCACCAGATTCTTTGTTGATCGGAGCATCAAGGTTGTAGTAGACGGTGCATGCTCTGATTTCAAGCCTATCAACGCTGGTGTTTCACAAGGCTGCGTGCTATCACCAACGCTGTTTCTCCTGCATATCAATGATATGTTGCTAGCTGGTAGCATTCATTGCTATGCGGACTACAGCACTGGTGATGCCTTATATACCGGCCGCGCCAATATTTCTCGGGAAAACATCGCCGAGTACCGGGACAAACTTGTGTCTGAAGTCGAGTCTTTGCTTAACAAAGTCTCGGATTGGGGCCGACTAAATCTAGTCCAGTTCAATCCCCAGAAGACAAGCTTGCGCGTTTACCGCTAAAAAGAACCCCTTTGTCGTATCTCCTCAGTTTCAAGGCACTCCCATTGCTGCCTCAGCCAGTATCGGAATCCTTGGCGTCGACATATCAAATAGTGTGCAGTTTCGTGGTCACTTAGAAAGGAAGGCCAAATTGGCCTCTAAAAAGGTAGGCGTGCTCAGCAGAGCGAGACAGTATTTCATGCCGGCACATCGCTTGCTACTTTACAAAGCGCAAGTTCGGCTCCACATGGAATACTGTTCTCATCTCTGGGCCGGGGTACCCCAGTGCCAGCTCCTTCCACTTGACTGCATCCAGCGCAGAGCGTTCGAATCGTCGACGACCGAGTTCGTTCTGATCGGCTCGATACACTGGCACTGCTTAGAGATGTTGCATCTCTTTGCGTATTTTATCGCATCTATTACGGGGAGTGCTCTGAGGAATTGTTCGGACTAATTCCAGCCGCTCAATTTCACCATCGTACATCGCGACAAAACTTGCGTTACCATCCATACCATCTGGATGATTGGCGGTCCACCACTATGCGATTTAGAATACGTTTTCTCCCTCGCACAACTTCCTTGTGGAATCAATTACCACCAGCGAATTTTCCGAACCGATAGGACTTAGAAACCTTCAAGAAAAGAGCTTATATCTTTCTAAAAGGCCGGCAACGCATCTGCAATTCCCCTGGTGTTGCGGTTGTTCATGGGCGGCGGTAGTCACTTACCATCAGGTGAGCCGCATGATCGTTTGCTATTCTATAAAACTATTCTATAAAAAAAAACTCTGACAAGATGGCGGCTATAACTATAGCCGAATTCACCGACTTTTTAGTCGCGTATGCCCCGACGTTTGGGCGACCTTTTTAGCTCAGCGTGAAATGCCCGCTGATGTACGTCCGACCGTGCTTGTTGACGATCTCATGTCGCCCATCACAGGACCTGCGACCCCCGTGTCCGTAGACACTCTTTATGACGTAGCGTCCCCCGCGCCTTCTGCGTTCTCAACCCGTGGGCCATCCCCGGCGTTCTCGGACGCCTAGACGGGTTTCAAAATGGAGTTTGACGTTGCAAAAACCAGCAAACCCGATGACGAAGGCTTTACCCTAGTCTCGGGCAAAAAACGTAAGCGTACCACCGCGAAAAAGGGCGACGAGCCTCACTCGGCCCCTTCGTCCCCAGCTGCGTCCCCCAACGCCACGCCGGCTAAAAACCCGCGCATTTAACGCGTCCCAATACTGCCAAGGTCGCGAACCCAAATCCGTCGCGGTGCGCAAGGAAATCCGCCGCCCCCAATCATCCTTCAGGACAAATCTCGATGGAGCAACCTATCTCATTGGATAGACTCCAAAAAAATCTTCTGTCCTTAGATCCACAACGGTGACCAGGGCATTCGAATCCACGTCTCGAAGAGAGATGACTCCGCGTTTTAACTGCGCATTTGAAAGCTCAGAAACTGAGCTTTCAAACCTACGCCCTTGCGGAAGAACGTAATCTCCGCGTTGTTGTTCGCGGGCTCCCAAAGGAGCTCGAAACCGAACACGTGTTAAGCGATTTCAAATTGCAGAATCTCCCGGTTAGGGAAGTGCACAGAATTCACCACCGCACAGATAAAAAAAGATACCTACTTATAAGATTAACCTTTGTCTAGTTATTTTAGACCTTTCTCCGGAAGGAAAAGAAATCTATAATATCCCCGAATCTGTAATCTCACAGGGATTGCAGTAGAGGCCCCCTAAACAGGGGCATCGTTGGTCAATGCCACCGATGCCAACTGTATGGCCACTCGGCCAAAAACTGCTTTGCCAAACCTATATGCGTTAAGTGTCTAGGAGACCTCGGTACACCTGGGGGTACCCGAACGCCCGAGTCGGACGGCCCCCCGAGCTGCGTTCTGTGCGGCGAAGCGGAACATCCAGCGAACTATCGCGGGTGTAACAAAGCGCCACGTAGAAAAAGACGCGGAGGTGCAAGCCGGCGCGGACTAGCGACTAGCGCTAGCAGGCCCCGTCCTCAGCAACCTGCCACTTCAGTCGCACCGATCGCGGTGTCTCAACACGCGCCCCCTCAGCCTAACACCAAACCCGCCTCTGCTAAAAGCACTTCCGGGCAAGGCGTAAGCTCTTCAGTGCCTTCAGCACCCATATCGAACGCATGAGTTAAGCCCCCGGCGATTGATAGCGCAGCCACCTCACGGCCAGCGCCCTCTCTCCAGGCTGAAAAGCCCAAAATTGTCCCTCAGACATCTTCGCTTCGCTGCTGACTTCTCGTTAGTCTGCAGCTTCATCAACAACATTAATGTTGCCGAAGTCACTTCCCTGGCCCGCAAACTTTGCGAGGCCAAAAACACCCAAGATAAGCTCAATGCCACCATTGAGCATATTAACGTTATCGACGCGATCGGTTCATTTCAATGCGCCTAAGTAATCCCCTTTTCTAAATCAAAATGGCAGTACAACATACCGGAAGAACTAAACCTAGCTCTCTGACTGTCGCGTTCTTTAACGCAAACGGAATCAGAGACCAAAAGGAAGAAATGTAATTTCTACGCGATCATGATGTCAACATCGCGTGCGCGATTCCAAAATAGCTAATTATACCTTAGTAAGAAATGATAGGCTGACCGGACCTAAAGGCGGCACCTTGATCTACTATAAAAGGTCCTTGCACTGTATACCAATAGATACTCCACCGCTTGCTAACTTAGAAGCATCAGTTTGTAGGATAGCACTTACAGGTCTGTCATAATAGCCTCGATATATCAACAACCGCAGAAACTCATATTAAAAACCGACATCTCAGCACTGCTAAATCTAGGCCCTAGCGTAGTAATCGCGGGAGACCTAAACAGTAAACACGTTATTTGGAACTCTAACGTAAATAATCCAAACGGAACCATATTATGCGGCCTCACGGAGAGACTTAACTTCTACGTTATCGCTCCTGAGAGTCCAACTCACTACCCATTCGTAACTAGTCACCAACCGGATGTCCTTGACGTAGCTATAGAATAGAATAGAATAGAATATTTTTATTCAATATTGATTATTACATAATACTTATGGAAAGTCATTTTTTTATTTACCACTGATTCGAAAAATACCCCAGTCCTGGGAAGAACCAGCAAGAAACCCAGCGAGATTTTTTTTAAACATATTTCACTTAAGAATAACTTTGTTTATACAATTATTAAATGATTTTTCATAAAACCAGCATGGTGGCGATCACCTTATTCCCAGGGGTTATGTTCATTGTACAGCTTTTCTTTAATAAAACTTTTAAACTTGTTTATTGACAAACTTTGAATATGTTCTGGGATTTTGTTGTAAAAGCGTATACAGTGCCCCATAAATGAATTACTGATTCCGTGGAGTCTAGTAACTGGCATTACAAGCTTATGTTTATTCCTAGTGTTTAAAGTATGCACATCCTTATTCTTATTAAAGCCATTTATGTTTTTATGCACATACATTACATTCTTATAAATATATTGCGATGCCAAAGTTAATATGTTTATTTCTTTAAATTTTTCTCTGGGGGACTCTTTACAATTTAGGTTATAAATCGCTTGTACGGCTCTTTTTGCAAAACAATTATAGCTTCAATATCAGTCGCATTACCCCATATCAAAATTCGATAAGACATTACGCTATGAAAGTAACTAAAATGCACTAATCTAGCTGTCTCAATATCTGTGAGACTTCTAATTTTT
Source organism: Parnassius glacialis (assembly GCA_033319125.1). NCBI lineage: Eukaryota > Metazoa > Arthropoda > Insecta > Lepidoptera > Papilionidae > Parnassius > Parnassius glacialis. The sequence continues at coordinate 48,093,901 of JAVANC010000019.1, read as the reverse complement.
CTTACAGCATATACTGCAGAACTAAGTCTGCTTACTAATTTAGATATATGGGGGCCCCATTGAAGTTTCGCGTCAATAGTAATACCAAGAAAAACAGTGGTATCCACAATTCCTCCCCATTTAACAGCACATTAGTATTGGAATGTTTTATATTAGGTATTGTAAATTTAATACACTTTGTCTTATTGCCGTTTAAAAGCATATTATTGGCGTTAAACCAATATACCAATTTCGATAGAGCATTATTTACATCCACATAATTAATTAACTGCCGTTGGAGTTTGAAAATTAAAGAGGTATCGTTAGAAAATAATACTATATCGCGATTGTTCCATACAAGATAAGGTAAGTCATTAATATAGATTAAAAAACAGGAATGGGCCAAGAATCGAGCCCTGAGGAACGCCCATTGATACTACTGATCCGGAGGAACCTTTATCATTGATCACGACTTTTTGAGTTCTGTTACTTAAATATATAGTAATAAGTCTAAGCGCTAAATTTTTTACACCGTAATGTTATAGTTTCCTGATTAATGTCTCATGATGTACACAATCGAAAGCCTTGGAAAGATCACAGAAAATATCTAAGCCATCTTGTGAATTCTCCCGGGCATTAAAAATATATTTCATGAGCTCAACACCGGCGTCAGACGTCGAGCGACCCCTTGTAAAACCAGATTAGTTTTTATGAAGTAATTTATTAGTATTAAAAAAAATTAACAATTGATAAAATATTATTTTTTCAAAAATTTTACTGAAAGTTGGTAGTACAGAAATAGGTCTAAAATTAGCGAGGTCCAATATACTACCAGATTTAAATAAAGGTATTACTTTACTATACTTCATTAAATCAGGAAACATTCTAGAATCGATACAAGTATTAAAAATAATAGCAAGATGAGGTGCAATTAAATCTATCATGGACGAAATAACTGTAACGGAAATCCCCCACAAATCTGCGGCCTTCTTAACATCAATAATTTTGAAGTATTTTACAACATCTTGCGATAATACTTTTTCAAATCTAAATTCTTTTAAACAGGTATTAACATTCTGTTTGAGTAATGACTCGGCGACAGTTGGAGAAGTATTCAATGACTCTGTTGTCAAGATAGGAACATCAGTGAAATATTTCTCAATCACCGCTGCGACTTCTTGATTTGATTTAGTTAATTCATTGTTAATTTTTAATCGATATCGATAAGCGAAATCGTTGTTAATTATACTCCACGTCATTTTAATTTTATTCTTAGCCGTCTTAATTTTGTTACTAATATGTAATGATTTGGCTGTGGAGCAAACTCTTTTAAACACTTTAGAATAATTTTTTACATATTCTTTAAAAACATCGGAAAGATTATACGATCTTTCATGGTAAAGGTCATATAACCTTCGTCTGCTTTTATGAATTCCTACTGTCGCCCACTCATTAAATGCCTTGCGACAATTTTTGAAAAATGTTTTTCTTAAATTCATTGCTTATAAGGGTAAATAATTCTCCATACAAATAGTCTGCATTGTTCTTATAAGAAAGCGAAGGAAGGTTTTTTACCTTTTTACTTCTAAATCTCTCCAGGCGTTTTGCATTAACAGGAACAAACACACTTTTCTCAATTACCTGTTTTTTGTGCATATAAGGTAATGAAACAAGTTGTCAACAGTGATCTGAACTAAGTTTTTGAATTATTGTTTTGTTGATTAGAGCAACTCCTGTAAAAATATTATCAATACAAGTTGCACTACACCCAGCAATACGTGTAGCTTCAAAGAATAAATTATCATGATAATAGGATTTGAACAAAGAGCAAAATTTAATACTCATGGAAGAAGTTTCCAGGAGATTGATATTAAAGTCTCCACACACTACAAGAGATTTATTCTGTTTATTAAGCTTAACTAAAACTTCTTCCATAAACTTTTCAAAGGTATTATAATTTGAACATGGGGGTCTGTAAACACTGACAACGATAAGGTGCTCAAGCTCAACGCATGTCATTTCTACAGTACGCTCAACAGAGAGGCTGACAATGTCTTTACGTTCTTTACATGATAAGGATTTATTAACTAATATTAAGGAGCCACCACGTAATTTAGTATATCTATTGAACGAACTGACCACCTGGTGATTACTGAAATTAAATATGCAATTGTAATCTTTCAACCAATGTTCAGTTATACATAAAATATGTATGTTGTTACGATTTAAAATAATTCAATATCTAATTCTTTGCCTAACATACCTTGTATATTTTGATGCACCAGATTGATACAGTTTTTATTATTGTTATTTTGTGAAATTGTATAATTATGTATTGGTTGGTTGCATTCTAAGCTATTTAATTATCTTTGCTAGAGATTACCTCTATTGTCTTATGCCTCGTTGGTCTTGTGGTTGTAGTAGTGCGACTGCTGATCTTGAGGTCCCGGGTTCGAATCCCGGGTCGGGCAAAAAAATCAGTTATTGAGTTTTTCCATCAAGAAATTCTCAGTAGCTGCCCGGAGTCAGGAAGTTGGCGGTGTTTCACCCCCGTGCCTCAGAAAGCACGTAAAGCCGTTGGTACTGCGCCTGATATCTCTCCGGTCGTGTCGGTTTACCGTCCCATCGGGCTATGAGAGTGAGGGAATAGAGAGTGCACCTGTGTTTGCGCATACACTTGGGCACTATAATCTTGTCCTGCGCCGATGGCTAGTCTCCGTTGAGACTGGCCGCCATGGCCGAAATTCGGTCTGAAGGACATTATTGTCTTATTACCTAATTTAAATTACTTGGAACTGGTTCCAAATTAAATGTAAAATTATTGATTCTGCTTAAATAAGCAGGTGTCAAGGTAGCCAAATCATTGGCTGAGTTAAAATATATTTTATATAATAATAAGATAGCGTATTTGCTACCAGTGTTAAACTATACTTTGATAGGTAATACCTATCTCTTGTCAAAAACTTCTTAATTAAATTATTTAAAGCAATTAATTGAAATTTATAATTATTACAATTACATGTCAGTTTTACATTATTATTGCATAATCAATTATTCGTTTGGATATTTAAGTCATGTCTTAATTTATTTTCTTGTGGCAGATCCCATAAGTAAGGCAATGTAAACAAAACAATCTTGTGAACATTTAAATTATTTAGAATTTCAATATAATCCAATAATTGTTTCTTATTCACATTGCCCCTTCTCCCAATAAGAAGTATCAATATACTATTAGGACTATGCCTACTTATTACAATTTTATTTATAATTTGTCAAAATGTTGCTCCAGGCATACGATAATTAGTAATTTGGACAGACAGTACACTTTGACAGTTATTTAAAACTAAACCTAAGTTTTTACCTATATCATCACTGTACACATATACTAAAAGACATCCGGCTTACTATTAACTCGATCGAAACTTTCGTCGAACTATGCTCGGACCATAGGCCGATCGTATTAGAACTGGGCCGGTCGGCAGGTGAGGTCCCTCAGACCAAAACCATCGTTGACTGGCGTAAATTCAAGGTCAAACTTGAGTCTACGAACTCCCAGCATTTAGACTCCATACCGGACAAGATAGAGTCGCCGGAGGAAGCCAATAGGGCGATTAGCGCCCTTTCGACTCACCCCACATCAACTGTCGAAGAATGCTTCCGTAAGGTTCGTGTGTCGAGTTATCGGTACACAAAGCTTCCGGCAGACCTTTGGAGGCTGATTAGAGTGAAAAACACCACGCTAAAAACTTATGACTGTTACCGCACGGAAGATAACAAAATCCGGTTACGTTCTCTACAAAAAGTGATTAAACAACGCGTAGTCGAATTTAGAAACGATAAATGGGATAACCTCTTAGAGGGATTAGAACCATCACAAGATGCCTTTTGGAGGCTGACTAAAGTTATAAAAGTAGAGCAAATTGCTCCCATGCCGTCTCTCGTGAGGCTCGACCACCCCGATCTCGCCTTAGACGATCTCGAAAAAGCCGAATGCCTAGCATTGTGGGGTACACTGGCTCTCTAGACTATCGGCTCCAGCGTACCAACAGATCCCGATCACCTACTAGAGGCAGAAGCGGAAATCTAACGTAGGGCTGCGTTACTGACAGCGAGCGATCCACTCGATCCTGTGACTTTCGAAGAAGTCACTAAAACCATAAAAAGTCTTAAGAATAGATCAGCCCCTGGGCCAGATGGCATCAGCAACAAGGTGATCAAATCTCTTTCGCCACCGCCAATTTACTTCCTCGTAGGAACTTTCAACGCGCTTCTCTCGAGCTGCTCTTTTCCTGATATCTGGAAAGAAGCAGACGTAGTAGGAATCCATAAACCAGGGAAACCAAGCAATCAACCCACCAGCTACAGGCCCTACAGCTTACTCAATACTTTGGGTAAATTATATGAGCACACTGTCCTTAAGCACCTCCGTCACTTCTCTGAAAGAAACAAACTTCTCCCAGACGAACAGTTTGGATTTAGAGCCAAACATTCATGTACTAACCAAATCCATCTCCTAACAGAATATATTCTGTCTGGCTTTAATCACCACCCGCCAAAGAAAAAATCTCGAAACCCGGGAGCCCTGTTCTTTGATGTCGCAAAGGCATTTGACATGGTCTGGCATGACGGCTTGGTCTACAAACTGTATAAACTAAACGTGCCCGACAGGCTCGTACATATCATCCGAGCCTTCTTTTCAAATCGCTCTTTTTGCTATCGAGCGGAGGGAACCCGTTCTTCGAAACGCTTTCTTAAGGCTGGTGTCCCACAAGGCTCCGCCCTATCTCCAATCCTGTTAACACTTTTCACGAGTGACATCCCTAAAGATCTAGTGGTCAACACCGCTCTCTTCGCCGACGATACGGCTCTCTTTGTATCAGACTACAATAGGAATAGTCTCACTTCAAAACCTCAAAAAGCTTCGCTTAGGCGAATGGTTCCGCCAATGGAGAATTGAAGTGAATCCCGAACTTTCAACGGAGTCCAAAACAGTCCCAAAAAGGACCAAGAAAAAGAATGAAGGAGTTACCTTATACGGCCGCCCCATCTCGTGGGAATATTTGGCCAAATATCTGGGTGTCATGTCCGACGCCCGCATGAGTTTCGCGAATCACATTAGTATAGTTTGCAACAAAGCCAAGTCAGTCATTGGCTGTCTCCACCCTCTTGTGAACAGTAAGAGTAAGTTGTCTCTAAGACACAAACTCCACCTGTACAAAGCCTGCGTTAGACCTATCATGTCTTACGCAAGTGAAGCCTTCGCACACACATATAAGTCCCACTTAAACGAACAACAGAAAGATCAAAACTCTTTCATCCATAGAGCCACTGGAGCACGTTGGTATCAAAGGAACTAAGATTTACACAGCGATTGTCAACTCCCCTCTATCTCCGAATACTTTAAGGAGATGTCCCAGCGCCCACGCCGATGATCAAGTCATACTTGCGTCTTCGGCAGCCGAATTGCAAATGATGGTTACATTAATGAACAGGACATTAAAAGAAAAGGGAATGAAAGTGAACGCAAGTAAGACGAAAGTTATGGTTTTTGAAAGAGAAGAAAGTAAAACGATATGTGAAATAAGAATAGAAGGGGAGTTGGTAGAGCAAGTAGATGAGTTTGTGTATTTGGGATGTGTGTTTAGCAGGGATGGCAGATATGATAAGGATATAGAACGACGAGTGAATGCAGGAAATAGAGTGAATGGGGCTTTACACTCTATTGTGAAAAGTCAGAATGTGTCCAAAAAGGCACGTATGGCAATTCACAATGCTGTGTTAGTGCCTACTTTAATGTATGGTAGTGAAAGTTGGGTGTGGCAGAAGAAGCACGAGAGTAGAATAAATTCTGTAGAAATGCGATCCTTAAGGAGTATGTTAGGGATGAATCTGAATGACAGAGTGAGAAATTGTTTAATAAGAGAAGAGTGTGGTTTGCAAGATGATGTTGTGACCAGGATTAAGAAAGGAATGCTTCGGTGGTTTGGTCATGTGGAAAGAATGAATGAGGAAAGAGTGACAAAGCAAATTTATGTTGCAGAGGTGAACGGCAGTGTCGGAAAGGGTCGCCATAGGCGAAAGTTTATCGACCAAATTGGCGATATGTTGAAAATGGGCCAAATCAAGTGTACCTTTAACCGACGAGCGTGTATGCGTAGGTATATGGATGTGGAGGAAGCGAGAGAGGTCTGTCAGGATCGTGCCAAATGGAAGTCCATAGTCTCTGCCTACCCCTCTGGGTGACAGGCGTGAGTGTTTATAGATATAGATAGATATAGATGTCCCAGCGCTACTTTGATAACGTTGAAACTCATCCGAACCCCCTAGTGATAAACGCAGCCAACTACGTCCCGATACCGAAAGTCGCGCCGATTCTCCGTAAACCGCGAAACGTATTAATAGAACAACCGCGCACGCTCGATCCCGTCGACCCAAACGTCACAGGCACATCACACACTGATACTACACCCACACCAAATGGGACAAACACTAATAGGACAACGGATGGGGTGCGTCGCACCCGTAGGCGGGCACGACGCGTTCCAACACACACCGCGTACACACCATATACCCACGTGCCTGGGCGGTTCTCACCGCCCAGAACATCGGCCGATACGGGCTGCACAGTCAGAGGCAGGGGTTCACACTCCCCCTCTCGGATAGCGGTTAGACAGCTCAAAATAAACCTCTATGGAGGGGACATGATGATTGGTAACAATACCAATTCATAAACCATCATCATCCTCATCCTCATCCCAATTACCGCCTTACCAATTTTAAATAGCTCGCGCCCTGAAAGGCTGTGTCTGATGAAGCTGTAAGTGCCACATAGGCTAACAGCGTAAACATCACAGAAAATAGTTTACCACTCGGAGCTTTGGCTGCTCCCCGGGTAGAACACCTTGCCCGGCGGGAGATCCCCCTTTTCCTTCCACCGATACAATATAATAATAATGAATGATATAATAATAAAACATCTTTGCATTCTCTATTCTACTTCTAATGTTCTGTTGTGTTCTCTGTTCTAATTTTCTAATTTGCTATACCCAACAGGGTCCATATTGTGATGATTTAACTTATTAATTTGTACATTATGGAATGCATTATGCAATTTATTTTAATAAATATTGAGTATTGAGTATTGAAAAATTAAATACTGCCAAATTTTACATTTGACAGAGGGTTCACTGCTTTTTGATTATTATTTTGATTATTGCTTCTCATAACAACGCGCCAGCGCAGTCAGCGCTGAAAATTCCTGGGATTCCAAGGGATTTCCTGGGTAGCACACCGGTTTAGCTTTTAGGTTTTTCTCCTTACAGCCTTAATTTTTCATTGGTCGTATGAAGTTCTTCTAGAAAAAAAGTTTGTCTTCAAAGATCTATCGAAACTTATACTCTTTGTTCAACTCTGAAACTGAATAGAACATAAGATGTTTTAGCAACCTCTGATCATTTAGTTGATTTTTTGGAATACTTGTAGTTTCTTTGAGTGTTAATATCTTGACGTACTAATAATGTCAATATGTACATATCTGCAATGAACAGACAGGATGAAAGTTTGAGATTATTTTATACGTGTGATGTGATGTGATGTGCAGAGAAGCCAGCCTCTCGGTATTCTATAGTATATATTTCGGAGAGTATGTGCAGGAATTACATGCCTCCCCTCTAAATACTTTCCTCCCCTTTCCACCGATGAACAACTTAGTCGGCGGATCTTCAACCCCTTGTTGTAAATATGCCACGCATTCGAACCAAACGGTTTGCTTCGTCTTTCGTAATGCGTACAGCCAATGAGTGGAATAATTTGTCGGCGTCTGTCTTTCCAACCGATTAAAATCTGGGCGTCTTCAAGGCAAGAGTGAACTTGCTTTTGTTACAGTGTAATTTACCATCAAGAGCTTCATTACGACTTACCATCAGGTAGGATAATAGTCAAGCAATAGCTAATAATAATAAAAAAAACGATAGAAAAATAGGATTTTTTTAAATAGAAATTCGTGGTACCTTTTAACAAGATATATGTTACATTATTGTAGATTGTAGAAAACCTCATTGCATCCTAAATATATCTGGTATAAAGTAAGGAACAACGTTAAATCCAGGGATACGGTTATTACAATGCGAATACACGGTCGCTGCACAGGACAGTTACTGAGGACGTTGGGGAGCGTTTTCGCATTTTTACACCCTTTATGGCGCATTCTTTATCTTTGAATTTTAGCAACACTAAACTAATATCTGGGGTAAATATTTCTTTATAAGATTAAAGTTAGAAACAAGGTTGCAGTCACCATATCCGTATATTCCTAGTGCAGCCCATAGACCTGCTACCATCTTTCAACAACGGAGACATCAAATGCGTTATATATTTTTTATTTACTAATTTATTATATTTATTTGCTTAAAAGTTGATAGATAGGGATGGTACAATTCTTAAAGCATGCATGTTTTGTTACGAGGATGTTAATGTAGATAACGAAGGTAACACATACAAGTGAAATTTATAATCTAATATTATAAAATAAGAGACGGATGAAATAAAATAAAGGTAGTTAATTAATTAAAAAAATTACAAATTACATTTCATTTTTAATAAATTGGTCTACTTGCTACCCCTGTTCGGATACCGGCGCCCGGACCGCAATCGATGGAGAGGGCCAAAGAGTATATAATCACTACGTTTAAGAAATGGGTTTGACTGGGAGTGAGGCACGCGGGCTGAGGCAACCAAGATTAGCCGACAGCGTAACCGTTAAAGCCTATCAAAGCCTACTACTGGTTTTCCTCATAAATTGGCCTAAAGTTGCCACGGCGAACGCATTAGTAACCGCAGTTTGATTTTCCTATATTTATTACGTTTATGTTTCCAGTAAAAAGTGTATACGGTTCTCTACACTCACCATATTACTCTGTGTTTCGCAGCAGCATCAAGCTGCTATTTAACGCTGGTACTCTGTGAGAGCGTGGTCCTTACCCGGTCGCGCCGACCTCTTTTTGCTACAACCAAATATAGGAGCAGTATGGCTTTACCACGTAAAAAGGGTGGCAGGCTTACACTAGCTCTAGCTTGTAAAAAGCACGTTTTGTGCTTACTCTTGACCTCCATCTGGCTAGCGGGCAAAGAAGAGGTCTACTATGGAGCGGGTTAGGCCAGGTGAAGCCTGTGAACATGCATCTTGAAAAGCTCCAGGTTGTACGCCCCCGGAAAAACAGACACCAGGCAGGGCATTCCACTCTTATAGGGCTTCGAACGAATATTCAGAATGTCAACCGAGTATGGATGTGGACCTGCGGTACGTCTAGTACTCCGATAAGATAATGGAGATGGCGGTATGAGCTTATGAAGCTCATAGGCACACTCTCTCATGTACTAGCTATACCAGCATATCCAGCGCCAGATTTTTATGGCAAATGGTACACTAGTTTTTCATTTTGCATTGTTTTTTTTATTTCAAGTAAAATTGTTTCAATTTTCTGGCGACTTCAAAAAAGGGGAGGTCCTCAATTCAACTGTATGTTCTCTTATTTTCTTTTTTTATGTGTATTACCTCATAACCAAAGATATTTTATAGGTCCAGATACCGTGTTGCTAACACACCGCAACGTTCATAGTGAAGACAGTCTTTGATTCATGTGTGCGTGAGTACCACGTGACGCGCATATCTTACGCACCATGGCTGCATTAATGTGCGTGACTTCAGTAATAACAGTACGAATCGATTACCCAAAAAATGTGGGAGATTTTATATTTCATTCATATTGACGTACCTATTGATTCTAAGAGTATAAAATGTGTGTGCGTGGCGTGTGCATTTGTGTGCGTGTGTGTATGGGGATATGGTTGCTTATGTGTGTTTTATGTAGATACGAACATCGCACTAAAATATTGAAGATATGTAATAAAACCTATAATTAATGTAACAGTTAAAATAAATAAAAAAGCACAGTAGATATTTATGTATGTATGTAACATATATTTGTAATCTATTATTACTAAGTATATACAGAGTACTACACTTTTGTACTGTAGAACAAAAATAATGGAGCTTTTTACGAAGACATTAAATTATTTTTCAATCCTAAGTAAAATGACGAAGTAAAGTAAGTTTGGTTAAGCGTAAACTTCGGCCAAGAGATAGCAAAATGTTTGATTTTTTAAATTGCTCTGTTCCGTTGCTGCGTGAAAGAAGGACAAAAACAAATAAACAAAAAATCACACTTTCACGTTTATAATATTATATTAGTATGGGTTGTCAAGAATGATAGATAAACATTTAAAACCGGTTTACAATCGGCTTTTTCAGGGTGGAACTATACACTCGCGCTCTCTTTCTCGCTCTAGTAAATAACAGTTCTGAATGTTTCTGAATGATAGAAGCACAGGAAAGTGCAATTTCATGCTGCCAGATGTAGTTCAACCCTAACCCTTAAAATGGTTTAACTCTATAGGTTGGGTAAAATCTGTAAAATTAGACTGTTTAAAACCCCTATACAGATAACCTTTGCGGTTGATCATGACATTAAAAAATGGTAAAAACATTTCATAGACTAAGCAACACTCGAATATTATTGCGCAGTATTATTACTTGTATTGACATTTAGCTTTCGTATTCTTTTACAAAGAAATACACCATAATATTGTATAGTTACTTATGAAAAGTGATGTTCTTATCCTTATCTTTTTTCCAAGAGTAATTTTTAAATGATTTCACAGCACAAACAGTCATTTTGCGAAATTAAAAACACCGGTGCGTGATGTATGTTCACAGTGAACGTCGCTGGCGTAATGGCGGAACGATCGAACGAATACGCCAATATTGGCGCCTTTGAAATGGAAGCGTTTTATGCGCGCGTACACGGTATCTGGACCTATAAAACATCTTTGCTCATAACTTTGTTCTACGTGTATCGATTACATGATTCTTTTTTATTTCAAAGTTAGTGCCTTTCATGTGGTCCCATATAAAGTTTATCAAGGATTGACCAATAGTTTTTGAGTTATCTTTAATAATATAATATTATATTGAAGTCGGTTGTACAAAATTTTAAATATTAAATTAGTAATGTTAATTTAAATTAGTAAGGTATACTTTAGTGGCTAAAATACTATTTCAAAAATATAGGGAAAAAATATTGCAATTATTGATACCATATACAAATTTACGGATCGTAGAATTTTCGAAAAAATTATCTAATTTTTTTCCATTTTGATTTATATTTCATAATAAATTAAATCAAAATACTTTTATTTCATTTTTAATAGCGAATGATTCATTTATATTTTGATTTACTAGTAATATGCTTTTTTTTCCTAATGAAACATAATTTTTATCAGAAGCTTAATAAACAATGCCCTCTCTGCGGTGATGACCTAGTCCAGTGCCTATTTTATTATTAGTTCCTCATTATATCCATCACTAGGTATAGCAAATATCTATATATATCAATATAATAATCTTGATAATTTTAATAAAAGGAACTTCAAGAATTAATTAATTCCGATGGCATTAGCCTCGTGATCGGGGCGTCCACGCACGAGCACAAATTGACAGTAAGCGGATTACATCAGCTAATTCTGAGCCCATCCACCTCGCCCCAATTATAAGTAATGGGATTATAAGTATTAACACTCTGATAAGTTAGGACTTATGTGACTTGAATACACGAATAGAATAAACTGATTTTTATTCACTATAAAATATAATATATTTATAATTGAAAGCTACTTGTTTTACTTTAACCAATGATTCGGAAATTACTCTGTTCTGGGAAGAACCAGGGGTCTGTTTTTCACAGTAACATTATACAAGACTTTTATGGAATAAAAGTGAAAAACACAGTCTACGTGATGGTAAGTGGATGCTGAGGTCCATAGACATCTACATCTATACTCAATTAAGAATCAAAATGCAGATGCGTTGTCACCCCTAAGGACTAAGATGGAATGCCTCGTTTCCAGTAAAAGAGTTCTCCCGTTCTCTACACTCACCATACGAAACATTGAAGCATTAAGCTACTACTTAACGCTGGTATTTTGTGAGAGTTTAGTTCTTACCTAGATCGAGGCGACCCATTCATACAACTATTATATAGCCGCAGCATGGCTCTACCATGTATGGGTTACCTATTACACTACTTTAAAACATTATAAGCCGTGGAACAGTGGCTTAATATAATCCACTACCCCATATCATACCGTGGTTGTCGTGAGAGGTGACAGGAGGAAATGAAACAGGAGAAGAGCTGCAGCTCCTGATAACAATACAATATAATTAGCAACTGCGGTTGCACATGCGGTTAGCAACGTGGCAACTATGGCATAATCACCTACGAGGCAATCTATAGTGGAGGCCTATGTTCAGCAGTGAACTATTGACACGGTGCAATGATAATATTGAGTATAAAGTGCGTTTTTAAAATGCTATGATATTTCATCCCCAAGGATTACCGTCGTATCGCGTTATGTCTTCAACGGTTGTTTCCCGCAACAGTTTATGAGCAACCGTGGCGTAGAGCCATTTGTTCCAAGCGTTGATGTCAAATAATTTTTGTTTAGTGTCAGCCGCAGCTTCCTCTGCTATAAAATATTCACGCGAAGATGGCGAGTGTCATCACGGGAGGGTGCGCTTCGGAATTATATCCGATGCGCTCTTGACAAAGTGCCGACCGTATGATTGCGTTTATAATATCGCATATTATATTGTTATCTGTTGAGAACTCTAAGTGATTGTGGCGTCAGAAAGGAAGGTAAGAGGTGCGGGGGAGTGGGGGACGGAACCGCGGACGGCGAGGCAGAAAAAGTAAATACATTTCTACCCCCGAATGTTAAATACTATTGGTTACTATAATTAATACATTATATTGCTTATTAAATACATAGTATACTGATTATTATTTTTTTAATTAAAAGTACAAACCGACTTACACTAAACGTCGTCTAAATAGTTAGATTAAAATCTTTATCCCCTATTTTACCACCTTTTTGGTGAAAAAGTTTTTTTATATTAATATGAAACAACCCTTTAAGTTCATCCATCTATCCGCCCATTACAGCCTATACAAGTCCATTGCGAACATAGGCCTCCTTCATAGGGTTTCATTGCCACAATTACCATGCTCAGCAGGCCAGCAGTCTGGTGACATACACAGGTTTTATTATTTTGGGTTGTTATCAGGAAGATGCTGTTGCCCATCTCCTGTTTTATTTCCCTCTGTCACCTCTTACGACATCCAAGTGACATTATAGACATATGATATATCGCTGAAATATAATAACCCACTAAATTAAAAAAAAACGGTTCAGCCGTTTCCAAAAAACCGGTGATAATACATAAACAAAAACATACGAGTCGTACATAGAACCTTCTTGTTTCTTTAACTCTGTTAAAAAATGAAAAAAAAATATTAGAAGAGTATTTCGATACAAATGATAGTTATAATTTCAAACATATACGTTTCTATCCAGAACAAAACATGTCATATCTTGCTCCATTTCGCAGTAGCGTAGGTACTTAAATATTTAATTGTGGACTCTCGATTCATATAATTCTTTATTTCACATCCGGAGCTATAACCCAATTTAAAATTATCATTTAATATATTTGCTCTGCTTATGGTCTATTTGAACCGTGTGGTAGCGTTGAAAGTATATCCATCTTCATAAGAATATACATGACAATTCAAAATTATAAAAAACTGAGGTTGCCAGCCCCTAAGCTTGGAAACTATAGGACTGGCTTAGATTAGCATAGTCAAAAAAACATATTCGTGTTTTTTTGTGTTTCGTATGATAAGCAAAGAGAACCGGAGACCCTTTTTACTGGAAGCGAGGACTCCATCTTAGTCCTCAGAGATGACAACGCATCTGCATTTTGATTCTTGTGTGTGTTTGATTGTCACTCTTATTCAATAAAGAAAAACTTTGTAATGTACTAAGTAATACTTAATAGTTTTAAAATGTAATAATTATGTACACCAGGAATAGTTAATGTGATGTATTATATTATTAATAACAACTGTAAAACACATTCATCATACTGTAGTGTAGCCCCCATGATAGTAGAATAAGTTAGTAGCAGTATAATTAAAGTATTGAACTGAGAAACACATCTCCTATTCATTTAACACTTTAAATACATTGAAATGCAAAAAAAAAAATGAAAGACAGTAGCATTTTTTACCATGTCATGCTGGTTTTCTGAGAGAGCGTAGTTCTTCCCCGGACGAGCCAACCTATTCGTGCTACAACCATAATATACCTGAAGCGTGGCTCTACCACCTATAAAACCATTTATTAGTATGATAACCCTTAATCAAGCCAACTAAGCTTAACATGCTTGTGTTGGGATTAGGGGTGGTTTATAATAGTAGTCGAATAACGGATTCGAAATTACTTCTTTCGAGTTTTGCATTCCATAGGCTTAACCATGACTGTCTACTGTTTACGCTTCATTTGTTACTCTAGATATCCTTAAAAAACTGATAATATATTATCAGTTTTTTAATCGGTTTATAAACCGCAAAATTATTAAAATAAAGTAATTTAAAAAAAGAACTGAACCATAAAGAAAACATATGACTAAACAATTTGAAACAGTCTGACTTTATAGAAAATTTGAAATAAAATTTTATATGAAGTCGCTGACCAGTTGATCGAGAAAAATAAACTCAAACTGGCACCAAATAAAGGCGGAATATTACACTATTGTAGATTCCGAAGATAAAACCGTTTTGTGAATATCTTTCATTGCAAAGACGGGTTGCGAACACTGGCTTTTCCTCTACCATTGTCCTACCTACACGACGACGTCGATCTAGCGAGATATTGCGGAAAATTTAATAAAAATCCTAGGGACGTAACCGAGCACGAAAAGTTTCGCTGAATCGCAGCCCTTTAAGACGGGAGGTATTTGTCGGATCGGGGGCTTTCGCGCCAGCGGGGAGGGCGATCGCGAAACGAATTCAATTTGGATCATTCTTCTATAGCATTATCCCGATTGAAAGTCTTTCTTGCGTCCTCGCTGGTCCGACCGTTCGAAATTGGATCGTCTTTGCATAAAATGAAAATCCAATTGGGACTAACGAAATAGCCGAGGTTTAAGATGCCGATAAACGCCTTGTCGGGGTCGTGACGTCCGTGAGTGAGATTTATGTCGCCGAACTACCTGTCGGTTAAAATGTAGATGTATTGAAAAGTCGAAACTTAATTTCTTGGTAAAGTATTGCGCTTGATGCTTATCTCAGCGATGTTGGAGTTGTGAGGGTTGCGAGCTAAGTAACACTACTTAAAAAAATATTTTCTTTAACTATTTCGATATTTAGCTTAAAGTCGCTTTTAGAGAGGGATATGCATGGAGTTTCTCTGCGTGATGGACTTTGTAATGAGGATATCCGCATTAGAAATGTAACCGGCAGAGCTCAATGGACTAATAATAAGTGGCCAGCTCAAAGAACCGAACACCAACGGTGGAAAAAGGTTCTCAAGCGGCAGCCTCGGTGATGGATGCAGGTAGATATGGACAATATTTTGTAGCCCTTTGGAGAGGGCTATATTCAGCAGTGGACTTATAATAAGATATAATAATGATGATGATGGTGATGATGTTTAGGAAATGTAAAATTCTTTTCAATATTCCTTTTCTAAAGTTACTGGAAAAATTGTCACTAAAATTTATTCAGAACAATAATGATGACAAAAAAGTAAGCGTCCAAAAAATACACTAAAATAATTATGTCGTTATTGTAACAGTTTGTCAAAAGTCCACTGGTGAACATAGGCCTGCCCATAGATTGCTTTATAGGGCCAATGTTTGCGATGGTTGCCACCCTTGGTAGGAGGGTAGGTGGGAGGGAAGACACTGCTACCCATCTCCTAGTTTGTTTCCCTTTGTCACCCCAGATATGACATGTAGATATTCTTACACCGCCACTGCACGGTAAAGCTAAAATATGCATTACTCGGCAATTTTGACCTGGCAACACTAAGCAGACGGGTTCTTAAAAGCAAATATGTTCTAGTAATGAACACGATCAGTAGTCATGTTCATTACTATCGTTCATACTACTATTACTAGATCATAAGTCATACTGATCGTAATGAGAAGGGGTATGTGCATTTCAATTAGAGAAGACTCGTCACTAGTAAACATGAATGATTACTTTCTCAGTTTTTAGTCAGTAACAAAAAGAGATAATATAACATAAATTTCTATCATGGTAGAACCATAGCGCAATTTAATATGTCTGCAGTATAAACCGGTCGGTTCTAACAAGGAAGGACCATGTTCTAACAGAATACCAGCGTAAAATAGCTGCTTGATGCTAGTTTGTATCGTATGGTAAGTGAAGACCGGGAGACACATTTTGCTGCTAATGAGGCGTTCTATTTTATCAGTTGTGACAACGTTTCTACATTTTGTTTTCTGATTGAGGAAGAAGATGTAAGTGCACATATACCGACTACTGAGCAATCTATGGAGAGGCCTATGTTGAGCAGTGCACTTTTAATGGATGGTAATGGTAGTAGGTGTCTATGGACCACAGCATCCACTTACCATAACGTTGGGTGCATGTTTGTTTGTCACACTTATTTATTTAAATAATATAGGTGCATAGATCCTTTATATATATATATATATATATATATATATATATAATATATATATATATATATATATATATATATTATAAGAGACAACAAATGAGCATGCGGCTCATCTGATGATAAGTGTCAACAACCGCCCATGAACAACTGCTACACCAAGAGAATTGCACATGCGTTGCCGGCCTTTTAAAGAAGAATAGATCTTTTCTTGAAGGTCTCTAAGGCGTATTGGCCCAGAAATATCACTGGTGTTGGTCGATTCCACAAGGAAGTTGTGCGAGGAAGAAAACTTCTGGTAAGTCACACAGTGGTGGACCGCCAATCATCCAGATGCTATGGATAGACCGCGGGTGTTGTCACAATATGAACTTTTTTCTTTTTTTATAGAATAAGGGTGACAAACGAGCACACAGTCCACCTGATGGTAAGTGGTTGCTGTGGCCCATAGACATCTATCCTTAATAAAGACTCAAAATACAGATGCGTTGTCACCCGTGAGAACAGAGAGGGAATGCCTCTTTTCCAGTAAAAAGGGTCTCCGGTTCTCTACACTCACCATATGAAACACAACAGTATTAAACTGCTATTTTACGCTGGTATTACGTGACAGCGTAGTATTTTCCCGGTCGAGCCGACCCATTCGTGCTACAACTATACTAATAATATAGCTGCAGCATGGCTCTACCACGTATAAAACTTCTGACTAGCTTAAAAATGGTTACCATACCAAACTTCCCTATGCCAATGATGTATACAGCATGCCCAATAGCTTGCAAGTGATGAAGCAATACCTTATGTATCGAAATTGAGGTATTACCAGTGAGCCAATGGGCTGTGAATGGCGATATGGCGCTCTGTTTGTTTCCACACGCGAGTTGCAAATGCAGTATATCACGACAGGATAATGTAGTGGAAGAATTGCTTCACTGACGACAGACGCTATAAAAAGATATGATTTTTATGATCTTCAATTTATAGCAAAATATAAGTTTAGGTACAGTAGTAGCGCAAAATAATCTATAATTTAATTCCGAGACTGTAAGAAATTATGCATTTCATTTCTTTTTGTAGATAGTTATATCTAGGTAGCTATTTACACCTATTATTCCATTATACATAATATATAGGTACACTGATTCATTCACTGCAAATGTAACTTTGTAATACTATATGCTTATATGGGATTACAAAGTTATTTATGCAGTTGGTGTATCTCGAAAACTGGACCGAAATTGTAAAATGTTTAAATTTTTCCTTATTTTATATACTAAACAATAATTGTATTCCAAATTTGAAGTTTCTACGTCTGCTAGAAGTGCCTTAGAGTTTTGATGATCGGTCAGTCAGTGAGTGACAAAATTAAGAAACTTTGACTTGTTATAATTCTTAAACTACTGGTTAAAATTTAATGAAATTTGAAATGTACCGAGTTTATACAATGCCTACATAATTTGTAAAAAATCGCTACCGTGCCCCCAGATAAATTTCGTAAAAAACTCTTTACAGACATAGTTTGAATAATTTTCTTTTTCATTTAATATTCTACTACTACCTACATGTTTACTTTGGGGCAGCGCGGCAGACCTTACCCTAAAACCCTCTCAGAGATGAGAGGAGGCCTGTGCCCAGCAGTGGGAAGTATATAGGCTGTAACTTTAACTTTAACTACAGGTTTATACGTACATTGCTCTTATGTAACCGGAGGCACCTACGTAAGCGACTGCTGATAATTTAGGTCCGATCCGGAATAACGGGTTAAAATCGCGTATTGGACCAAACTCAATTTTTGGGATTTTCAGTCAAGAAATTCTCAGAAGCATCCCAGAATGAGGAAGTTGGTTTAATCCCGTGCCTCGAAAAGTATGTAAAGCCGTGAGTACTGTGCCTGATCTCTTTGTACCTTGTCGGTGGCGGAACACAGAGTGCAGTTTGCTTGAGCAACACACTTCTCGCGCATTATAATCCTATCCTGCGCGAATGGCTAGGCTCCATTGAAATTGGCTTACGTAACCAAAAGTTTCCGATCTAGAGGACATTATTTTTTTTATAGAAGAAGAGGCAAATAAGCATGCGGCCTTTTTTGATGGTAAGTGTTGACCGCCGCCCATGAACAACTGCAACACCAAAGGAATTGTGTGCGTTACTGCCCTTTCAATAGAAGTAAGCTCGTTTTTTGACGGTCCCTTAGTGATAAAGGTTTCCACAAAGTAGTTATGAGAGGTAGAAAACTCCTCTTAAATCGCACAGTTATGGACTGCCAAGCTAACGTAAGTTTGCGATGTGCGTTGGTGAAATTTGACGACTGGAATTAATTCGAACTATCCCTCGAAGCCCTCCTCATAGTTAATGCGATATAAAATGCAAAAATATGTAACATCTCTTCGCAGCGCCAGTTTTTAACAGTGGTAGAGCCACGCGGCAGCTTTTGCTGTCGCACGGATGGGCCGGCTCGAACCGGGGTGGTACCACGACCTCACAGAATACCAGCGTGAAGTGGAGGTTTACCTCTGCGTTTCGCTTAGTGAGTGCAGGTGGCCGGAGGCCCTTTTTACTGGAAATGAGGCATTCCATCTTAGTCCTCACGGGTGACAACGCATCTGCATTTTGATTCGCAAACGAGGATCATGGAAACATCTACATGTCTATGGGCCGCAGCAACCACTTACCATCAGGTGGACTGTGTGCTCGTTTGTCACCCATATCCTATAAAAAAAAGTGAATGGAACCAATCGGAGAGAACTCGGTGGTCGACGATTCGAGTCGCTCTGCGCTAGATGCGGATTTCTTTAATATTTTTATTTATTATTTAGTTTTTCTAGAACACGCACACCGACATGTTTATCTATAACAAAATATTATAGTAAAGCTAATGCCATGTAATATTAATCCGTATTTAGAGTCTATAAACAAAGTTTTTCAACTTCATACAAAGAATGCGTTATTGTACTTAGAACTAAGATAGCATACCTCAGTCTGTAAATATACTGGGTCTCTATATCCTACAGAATAGCTCACAGCAATGCACAACTGTTTGGCGGCGGAAATATTGTAATATTAACTTTAAAAAAATTACAAAAAAGATACCTGCGAAGTTTCTTTATTCGTTTTAGTCAGGTCTTAAAAGAAATTTTTCGTCGCCGAAGAAATAAATATATACCCTCGAGTAATAAATGTTTCATTTCATTTCCCTATCGCTATGAAAAGCGAAAGTAAAATAAAACTATTATTTTTATCCAATTTTAAAATAAGAGGTTCACAATTTAACTGTATGTTTTTTTATGTATTTTACGCGATATCTTCGCCAATTGATACCAGAATTTGAAGATTATTTTTTTCTTAAATAGGAGTTCAGAAAAATTAAATTCAGAGTTGATCCCATATTATTTGAATTTTTACGTGGTAGAGCCATGCTGCAGCTATATTAGTAGTATAATTGTAGCACTAATGGGTCGGCTCGACCAGGGAAGGACCACGCTCTCACAGAATACCAGCGTAAAATAGCAGCTTAACACTGCTATGTTTCGTATGGTGAGTGTAGAGAACCGGAGACCCTTTTTACTGGAAATGAGGTATTCCATCGTAGTCCTCACGGGTAACAACGCATCTGCATTTTGATTTGTGATAGAGGATAGATGTAGATGTCTACGGACCACAGCAACCACTTACCATCAGGTGGACTGTGTGCTCGTTTGTCACCCTTACCCTATAAAAAAAGAGAGAAGTTGCGCTCCAAAAAGGTGGTTGGAATGAAGTTTTTTTAAAAAAATAACTATTATTAAAAATTTAAATCCAATTTCAGAAAACTAAAAAGAATAAAATAATTTTACGTTTTGAAGTCTTTGAAGTCGGCTTTTACTTTTTATAAAAGTTATTTTTTAGTTTCATAAATCGCGAGTACCCTAAAGCATACGCTTTATCCGCTACAGGGAATGAGAAGAAAAAAGGAACATATCTTTATTACTCTTTTTACACGGATTTCGTTGGACACGGACTACTACTAGTACGTAACTACGTAGTCTTTTTCCCTAAACGTTATGAAATTACGGACATACGGAAATGCTAATGTTCATTCGCAATTAGTAAACTCAGATTAAGTGAACGGTGGCTTTGAGCTATAGTAGTTTTAGTGTTTAGTGTAAATAATAACTATATTAGTATTTTAGTGATGTGTGTGCTTATTTATTTTTATTCACTACAGCTTAACGAAAGTATATTCCTAAATATAGGCCTCCCCCATAGATTACCTCACAGGCGTATCTTTGTCAGGGTTGCCCAGCTCGCTGGGCGGGTTTTCAACCGCTATTTCACCTCCTTTTACGAAACCCCCAGAATGATTTGGGGTAGATAATTCTATCTCACCACCACTGCACATATAATATATGTATGAGTAAGTGAAAAACGTATTGAATAAAACTATTTTTATGGATTTTATCGCGTTTAATTTTCCTTTACTTTTTTACTTTACAGTAACCCATGGTCACGGGGGGGCTGAAATGACGTCCCGATGTCAATGTTTGGTTGAATCTACGCAGAATGAGCTTTCTGTGTCTTGAAGTCTTACAATGATGTGCTTGGGCTTAGTTTTAATTTTTTTAATAATAATAATAATATTTATTGAAACCAAAAACATTTAAACATGAACATAGTTAGCGTTAAAATCCGCAGTATAAGATCCTAAGCAGGTACAAGTACCCAGGCTCCTTCTCTATTGGTTTCTTTTTTATTTCAATAGCCTCACTTATCATCCTTGGTAGGAATCTGTGTTTTCCCGCGAGCATTTGTGATTTTTTAATAGGTTAAGGGTGATAAACGAGCACACAGTGCACTCGAAGTAAGTGGTTGCTGCAGCCCATAGACATCTACATCTATCCTCGATCACGAATCAAAATGCAAATGTGTTGGCATCCGAGAGGATTATGATGGAATGCCTCATTTCCAGTAAAAAGGGTCTACTTCTCTCTACAATCACCATACAAAACACTGCAGCGTTAAGCTGCTATTTTACGCTGGTATTATGTGAAAGCGTGGTCCTTCCCCGGTCGAGCCGACCCATTCGTGCTACAACTGTACTACTAATATAGCTGCAGCGTGGCTCTACCACGTATAAACGTGGTCTATAAAATTTTGTCAGCTGACAAGAAATACCAACGCTTCGGGAATTCGGCAGTTTGTGATCATAATATCCTAGACGGCCTCCGTCATTACATCAGGTTTGATTAACTTATGCAGGTTCTGAATATGACCATATATTTTTTTTTAATATCTTATTTATTTAATAAGGTTTTCATCTTACAAGAATACGTCAGCCTTATGATAAAGCTGTCGGATCTTTGTTTGAGGAATATAGACTTTGCAACCACTGAGTGTGTACTTAAAGACCAACCTATTTCGACCAAATTTTTATTTTTTAAATTTTATGTGGTAGAGCCATGCTGCAGCTATATTAGTAGAACAGTTGTAGTACGAATGGGTCGGCTAGACCGGAGAAGGACCACGCTCTCACGGAATACAAGCGTAAAATAGCAGCTTAATACTGCTGTGTTTCGTATGGCGAGTGTAGAGAACCGGGGACCCTTTTTACTGGAAAAGAGGCATTCCATCTTAGTCCTCACGGGTGACAACGCATCTGCATTTTGATTTTTTATTGAGGATAGATGTAGATGTCTATGGGTCACAGCAATCACTTACCATCAGGTGGACTGTATGCTCGTTTGTCACCTTTATTCTATAAAAAAAATTATTACCAGATTCTTCTTCTCTCCTTGATACATGACACGTTATGCTAGCATATGTTGGATATCTTCTACATTTTGACTAACATTGCAATTAGGCGAGTCTGTTTTCTTCACCAAAAACAAAATTTATTGATACACGTATATTTTTTTAAAGAAAAGAAAAAATATAGTTACACGCTTTAAACGTTATATATACTTATTTTTAATAAATAATTTATTCCTATTTTAACATCCCTCTTTCATACATCAGTTTTCACATTCTTTGTCACTTCTTACTGGGAAATTTCTAGTTTAGATTTTCTGGGTTGCAGTCATTTTTATTTCGCTTTTCAGCTCGTAAATCTAGATATTTTATGTTATTATACACTGCAGCGTTCGCATCCATTGAAAAGGATACGTGTTGTGAGCTTTTTTTTTCAGTGTTCGATATCACTGAGTGACAAAAGTAATGACCTGTGAAGACTCCGATACTGACACGTTATACTTTATTGAATTTGTGAACGGGAAACATAAAGGAATAGCATTTCACGTCTAGATGTAACACGTTTGCAATTCTAATACCATTTTATTGAGATCAGATTACGGTTTAACATTTATTTTTATTCTCATAATAGTTCTACATGCTTATTAAATATATATACGTATACATATATGTAAAAAGTATATTAAAATTAGTAATAAATCTACATACATAAACACACATACATATACACATGCATGCACACATGTATATGTGTGTGTATATATATATATATATATATATATATATATATATATATGTGTGTGTGTGTGTGTGTGTGTGTGTGTGTGTGTGTGTGTATGTGTGTGTGTGTGTGTGTGTGTGTGTGTGTGTGTGTATGTGTGTGTGTGTGTGTACGATTAGAAGCATCGCGTTGAGAATGTTATATACTAAGCACATAATTAACCCCATGTTCAGGAGATGTTGTGGCCCTAGATAGTCCTTTGAAAAATCCATATGCAGATTATTTGTTACCCCTACAGGCTAAGATGGAATGTGTATTTAGTAGTAAAGCTTTTTTTTGCTTTCGTTTGCTTCGTCATTCGTAATGCGTATGCCAAAAGAGTGGATTATTTGTACCAGCATTTACCTTTTCATTCAATTACAATGTAAGTGTCTTCAAAGCAAGAGTGAATAGGCATTTCTTAACATAAGTTGGTTCGCTGTACCGTCTCCGACTTATTCACTAATTACCATCGGGTAGAATATTAATAAAGCACTGCGTTTTAATAGATAAAACATTGCTGCTCCTGCTTCTTTAAATAATGGTTACAAGTAGATTTTGATACTTAAATGTGATGCGATTTTATGTATTAAACGTATGCGCATGTTAACTATTGGTGTAAATGATGAAACAAATGCTCCTATGGTGACGTGAATCTCAAGATAATGTATCTGCTTAAATAATTATAAGCGCCTTGAGATACTATCGTCATCGACTCTCTGTTGGCCCAAGCTGCCGTCAAAATCTCTCAAAAACTTCGCAAGGTAACATATCAAAATATTGTGAAGAATTTTTTAAACAAATTATTAAAAAAGATAATTTTTGTTATTACTTGACATTGGTATAAAGTATGAGTCCATTACATTAAAAAAAACACAACAGCATTATGTTGTTATTTCACGCTGATATTCTATGTTAACTTGACCCTTAACATGTAGCGCCGTTCTTTTGTTACTGTAACCATAATGAAAATGCAAGGTGACTCTACCAGGTGTAACTTAATTTCGTTGGGCGAAAAACGTATCATCAGGAAGAAGGATATTTCTCAGTATTAGGGCTGTGATTTTTTGCCTTGATTTGGGCAACATAATGATGAAGATTTTCAAATTATTTTTTGAAAGTAATTTCCATACTAGGATTTTCTCCTGTAGCGTGAGGGCAGTTTACGTACACTTTCACAAGGACGAATATTCTTATTCCGTGCGCGATTTGAATCCGCGGCCATTTTCTCTAAAACTCATTGCTAAGCCACTGCGCCACGGAGCCGTAATGGAATAACGTAACAGAAAAAATAAGCCGTTTTATTAAACAGTGGCGTAGCATGGGGGGAGGGGCGATCATGGGGGTCATGGACCAGGACAGCAGTTTAAGGACGGCTTAATAACGCCACAAGTTCTTAAAGAAAATTAGGTCCCCGCCTTAATTTTTAAATGATCCTAGTGAAAATCTGATGGTAATACCTCTATAGTCATCTCTTACAGTACCCACGGGGGATAAATGAGTCTATATTCCGAGATGCGATTACGTGTTACGGCACACACGGTACGTTCTTACACTGTCACTTCAAGATTCTTCTTCGCATTACACATTATTAATTTCTCCGCCTCTTCAAACAGGATCTAAATGCATAACCGTAGACGCAGATAAAGAAGAAATAGACACAACAAAGGATTTTAAGGAGGTAATTTAACACTACATTTCTGCTGTAAAAGCTATCTCACACGATATATAACAAAGCGAACGTAATTAAACCTTTAATCAACAACGCTGCATACGAGTATGTTGCATTTTATCGTTCCCATACTAATTAATACATTTTCTAAACAAAGTACGCTAAAGTGAACCTTAAATTCTAGAACAATTATTCCCGGGCATAATAACGAAATTGTAGTTGGAATGCACGCCTTATCTAGTATAGTGTTCGAGCATTCTTGCTAATTATCGAGTAAAAGCACTTGGGTGGCAAAGAACAATGTGTAGACGTTAAAATGGGTAATTAATTGAAAAAAACTGCATATACCTGTAATATATGGGGTATACATACAGTATATATACATATATAGAGTTGACAGGGAGACCATGCCAAAAGATATTAAATCTCCCCTTTCTTACGCTTTTGTTTAAGGTGATAGCAATAAAGCATTAATTAATTAGTAAAAGGCCTAGCTTGCTGGCACGGACCAAGGGAGAGTGTCATGGAGGTCATGACAAAAAACTTTTAATAATATATTAACTAAGCGACAGTAGTAGGATGCGGGCATACTCAACAGTCGTGGGTTCGAATCCGCTACTCAACAACTGTCCGCTACTCAAAAAATTAAATAATTTTGAACGAATTGCTAGTATCTAAAAAGAATTTAAAGGTAAAATTTTGCTCCATAATCAAATCTTACATTGAGATGAAACTATAATGTAAGTGAAGCGTCATTCATTTTCATTCATTTATTTAAAAAAAGAGAATAAACAAGAAAAAAAAATCATCACAGCCCTTCACTAGTCTACTGCTGCCTTATAGCTGCCACATAGGCCTTCCGCAAGGAATACCACAACGCACAGTCCTGAACCACATGCATCCATTGACTGCCTGCATGGCTTAACAGGTCGTCATTACATCTAGTGGGTGGTGAAGTGAAGTCACAAGGGACTGGTCATATAGCTTGGAGAACCGGCAACCAATGGGGAAGAAAGGTTCTCGATTAGCAGCCTCGTACCAGTAGACGAAGTGTAGGGTGTACCCCTACTACATATTATTTAAAAACGTTGCAGCCTATTACGTCCCACTCCTGGGCAAGGTAACGTCCGCCGCGCTACACCAATGCGTGTTGGTTAGACTTCACATGTCTTTGAAATATTGTTTTTCAATTTCAAAGGCATGCAGGTTTCCTCACGATATTTTCCTTCGCCTTAGAGCACATAGTAAGCACTCGCTGTAATAATCACAATTAGCGAGCAACACGTGTTTGAATCCCGTTATCGTATAACGTACATATATAACGTACGTACATAACATTATGATATAAGTTTTGATAAAATTTAAAGATAAATAATACGCCATAAAGGGGTGTAAAATGCGAAACCGCTCCACAATGTCCTCGGTAACTGTCCTCTGCAGCGACCGTGCATTTGTATGCACTGTAATAACCGTGTCTATGGGTTTCAAGTTTTCCTTTCTCTACACGGGTAGTATAGGATGCAGTGAGGTTTAGAGAACGATATATATTCCAGCAAACCTCATCCACATCTTCTATAAAGGTTTGGCTATTAATCGGGTAATCTGAAAATTCTCTCTCCCTTCTGCCCTTTGTCATGCCTACGAGCTAAAATAAGCGCGATCTATCCACTTAACGCACGGAAGATTAAGTGTACTTTAGTAGCGCGTCAAGATTTTTACACTCGAAAAATAACTGGGGCTACAACTACATTAGAAAGACAAAGGAAATTATTAGTTTTCTTCATATTTTGTACAAATTTCGTGTACTCATTCGCTAAAGGTTTAAGAAAAAGCTTATGTTGAATTCAGTTTTAATGTTGAAAAAAACTTTCAAATTCCGAAACATCTTTGAAGATAACCTCTTATCCGAAGATCTTTAACATTTTCAAACGACGGAAGCACCGGAAAAAATTAAAGAATGTGTACCATATTATTGAATTTTCTTTTCAGTAACTATATATGGTAATCCCAAATCTTCTTGCACTCTTTTACAACGTTTTTATTTTGACATTTTCCTTATATTATTACTTTTTTAGTGCTTTTTTTGATGTAATAAACCTAACTGGTAGTAATGTTGAGTAATGATTAGTCTTAGTTTTATATCGTGAATGTGGAGAATCGAAGACCTTTTTTACTGGAAACGAGGCATTTCATCTAAGACCTCAGGGGTGACATCGCATCTCCATTTTGATTTTGAATCGAGGATGGATGTAGATGTCCACAGGACACAGTATCCACTTACTATCAAGTGGACTGCGTACTCGTTTACCACACTTATTTAATAAAAAATAAATCATTTTGTAAATTTATCTTAACTATTTTTGCTACCAAGTAGCAGTGCGTGAACTCCCATGTTCTGGTCTGAGTGGTACAGAGAGGCAGTATAATAACAGGGTTTCGTGAATTCCACCTTAGACTTCACGTGAGTGACTACGCATCTGTAGCCATCTTTATTTGAAGTTGGTTACAAGTAACTGCAGAAGCCATATACCATCAGGTGGACTAATTTGTCACTTCATTTTATAGAAATTAAGTTACTTAAACAATTAGACGCTTCTGTAAACGGTGTCCTGCTCTTTGACCGGGGTAACGCAATCTTTGTCGTTATGCTTGCTAACGAAGCGATGTGGTCCGTTGCGAAGCACTTCCCCCAGCTGGGCGGTGCAGGGGTGAGGGGTACAAAAGGTAATTAAAGGCGTTTATCTGCCTCAGGTGCCGCTAATTTTCGCGTAGATATGGAACTATGCGAAGGTAAAAACATTCTGAAGTTCCCCTTTTACTGTATTGTTATAAACTGAGAGAACGGATGTTGAAAAATGTTTGTTGTACCCAATGATGTTTGGGGTATTAAGCGGTCTTTTTTTAACTGACTTAAATAAGGAGGGTGTTTTCAATATCAATGAATGGAATAGAATAGAATTAGATAAAACATTAATAGAACTTTTTTATTCAATATAGAATATAAGTAATTTTTATCGAAGGTCATTTTTTTACTTTTAGCATTTGCTTGGAAAAATACCTCTATCCTGTCCTTAAGTCATATATATCTTATAGTGATTCACCCCGGCTCTGCAAGGGTGATTTCTGAATCTCGACAACAGTGCCATCTACCGAGTCCGATTGTAAATCTCAACCATTCTCGTATGAACTTAACACATACAAAATTTCATGAAAATCGGTGCAGTCGTTTAGGAGAAGTTCAGTCACTTAAACATGGACGAAATAGATAAATCTTCAAAAAAAGTCCACCTCTTAGGTGCGAAAATCGTAGATGACCTTTTAAAGTATTTATTTATATAACATTCTAGTTGTTATCTTTATTAACTTGAAATATTCCTTAGTTCACTTAAAAGGGTAAAAAAAACATTTTTACCAAAAAGCAGAAGCCAACTCCAACAAAAAAGAATAAAATAAATTCTACGTTATAGTTTCTGAAGTCGGAGTTTAAATACTTCTGTATATTAGCACCGACTTTAAAAGCTAAACTATCCCAGATACACCCCGTGGATGTCGTAACAGGCGACAGCGAAAAACTGGAACAGAAGATGCAGACCCCATCCCGCTTTCCAAGTATGGACACTATGGCGAATTTCTTCTGTAAGGCAACCTGTGGGTAAGCCCCTTATTCAGCAGTAGATTTTGATAAGCTGCAATGAATTTTACTTTTTACTAAAAGTTCTTTAGAAATCTTTAGAAGTCTTTAGGAAAATTCTTTCTATCAACCCTCTTCTATCTTCTTGTTCTTCATCAGCCCGTGGAAGTCCACTCAGCTATGGTTCAGTTATGACGTGCTGTGGAGACAAGGGGTAGTGACGAAAAAATTTTATAATTTTTGTCGCCTAGCTCCCATCCGCCAAACCCGTACCGTCCGAAAAGGAATTTCGTTCCAATATTTCTCGCCGGGTTTCTTGCCGGTTTTCCTAAGGACAGAGGTTTTTTCGACCGAGTGGTGAAAGCATAAATGACTTCCAATAAGTATTCTTGTCAATTATCTAATATATAAAAGAATGTTAAATTATGTAGTAAAAAGAAACGAAAACTTTTGTGGCTGTCGAGATTACAACGTAGCCTTATCAATAAAATAAACTTTAAAAATTATACTATTATATTCAAAAAAATTATAAACCTAACTCAAAAGGCACAAAATACCTATAAAATAAAAACTTGCAAAATAGGTCAAAAATGACTTGGCAGATAATTAATCAAAACAAAAACAATACTCCAAAACATTATATAAATAAAATTGAGGTAAATAGCCAAGTTATATCGAACCCAGCGCAAATTTGTGAAGAATTTAATATCTACTTTGTCGATAAAATTCAGCCAAAACTTCATGCCGAAAGTAAACCAAAAGCAATTAATATAAACATTATACCTAACTCTATGTTTTTAGAGCCTAGTACAGCATATGAAGTAAAGGAAATAATAATGTGTCTGAAAAACAAATGCAGTTTAGGTTATGATGACATTTATACGAAGGTAATTAAATATGTTGCTAATGAGATATGTGATCACCTGACTTATATAATTAATCTTTGCATTTGTGCTGGCATATATCCAAATGCCTTAAAAATCTCTATAATAAAACCATTATTTAAGAAAAAAATAGAGAGTTAATTGAAAACTATAGACCAATTTCACTCATACCCATAATTTCAAAAATAATAGAAAAGTACATTTACAATAAATTATTTAAATATGTAGAAAAACATAACATATTGTGTGAGGAACAGAAAGGATTTAGGCAGCGTAAAACAATAAATATGGCAATATACGACTTTGTACACAATATTGTTAATAATATGGACACAAGAACACCAGTTTCGGCCATATTTTATGATATGACTCAGGTGTTTGATTATGTTCACTACCCTACACTCTTATATAAACTACACGCCTATGGCATCAGAGGTAATGTACTTAACCTTATAGAATATTACCTTAAGCATAGAATACAAATAACTGAAATTAAGAAATTTAATAAGGTTAATAAATACGAAGAGCCATTTCGATCATCGGAACGTAAAGTCAGCTTTGGAGTTCTGCAAGGGAGTGTCCTGGGACCGTTACTATTTATATTGTATATTAATGACCTACCTGAATACGCAGAACAAAATTTGACGCTTTTTGCAGATGACAGCACCATAACAGTACCTTGTAAAAATATTAATACATACGAATATGACATAAACAATTCCCTAAAAACAATTATAAAATGGCCAGATCACAATAATTTAATAATAAATTTAAGCAAAATAAAGGTTATACATTTCAGTCAACGCAAACACGATAATAGTAAACTCATAATACAATATAATAACTATAACATTGCCGAAGTCGAAAGCACGACATTTTTGGGACTGGAAATTGATGAAAAGTTGAATTGGAAATCGCACATTAGGATTGTGATTGGACTCTTTGTAAAAATATAAGTAAATCTGCTTATGCTCTAGGCATATTGTCTTCTATAATTTGTACGGATGGACTCCTTACTACGTATTATGGTACAGTAGAAACATACCTACGATATGGTGTAATATTTTGGGGCAACTCATGTGAAAAAGGAAAGGTATTTATGGCCCAAAAAGGTGTATACGCTCCATGTTTAAGCTGAGGAGTACCGATAGCTGTAAGCCATATTTTAAACAATATAAAATATTAAATTTACCTTGTGTATATATATTAGAGATATCAGTATTTGTAAAGTCGAACCAGAACCGTTTTAAGTGTCTGGCAGACATTGCCCCAAGAAACAGACGCGACAATAGTAGAGTTTATATTCCTAAGGAAAAACAGCACTAATACGCAACAGTGTCTGCTGTATGGGGCCGGCTGTTTACAACAAATTACCCAAGTGTTGGAGGGATCTCAACACTTCATTATTTAAGACAAGGCTACGAAACTTTTTAGCGGACAAGGTGTACTATAATATTAATGAATTTTTAATGGACAAAATGTTGTGTTAAAATGTGTACGTATGTCACATGAATATTTATTAATAAATTGTATTATTATTAATGTAATTAATTTGACGATGGCTTATAATAATTAAATAATAGTGATATTAATGTACCGATTGACTAGACTTACATATAATTTGAAGAGACTTTTTAATTTTGTTAATCTAATGTTATATTGTGTTGTGAAAAAAATATTTTTGCATGCCTTCTGGTAAAATATGGTGGAATCTATACTATATATTTGTCACCACATTCCGTATTACCCATATTTGCAAAAGAAAGAAATTCATTCATTAAAAAAAATATTTTTGTTTGTTCGTATTTTCTGCCGACTTCCAAAAAAGAGACGGTACTCAATTCGACTGTATGTTTTTGTTTTTGTTTTTATGTGTTACCTCATAACTTTTTACTGGGTGAATCGATTTCGATGATTCTTTTTTTTTATTTGAAAGCTGGTACTTCTCGTGTGGTCTCATATGAATTTGATCAAGGTCAACCAATAGTTTTTGAGTTATTCTTAATAACTTATATTGAAGTCGACTGTACAATATTTTTAATTTTAAATTATATGCGCTTCCGTTCATCAGTTACGCTAAAACTTTGTCAACTTATTGCTGGAACTTACGCGAAGGTGATAAGCATATTATTACAATTAGCTTACAGTAGGTGTATACATATCATTCAAATGTAGTATTATTCTTAATTATTAAATAAAATATAACGTTTTCAAATTTAAAACGATGTTTCCACAATTATTTCTTCTGTGGCAGCAACGTTCCGGGTAATAATTAGTTTGAATAAAAAAAAATCTATTCTATTCCATAGGACATTGTGTGAGCAATATGGAATGTACCATTGAATGGTGTTTGTTCGTAAAATACTTAAACAAACAATAAACTACACTTAAATATAAATATAACTTGAATGTTATAAGGTAATGCTGGCGGGGTCAAACCAATAACTAAAATATTTTTGGTAGCCGTCCTCTTTTTATAATATTTGTTTGTAGAACACAAACATTCACCCGCTTTCTGCGGCAGCTGGGTAAAAAGTAAGGTAAAGTTACAGCTCATTAGCCCTACTGCTGGACACAAGCCTCCACTCGATTCCAACGCTTGTGATCAGACTTCACAAGTCCACGATGTTACTTACATTTTAAGACTTAAATGAACATGAACTATTTCTTAACTCACTCTTTTTGCGAACATGTTCGGATTTTGTTATATATAAATACAAATGATCGAACTATCAATGTGAGAAAATCTTATATAATCTGTTACGTGGTAGAGCCATGCTGCAGCTATATTATAGTTGTAGCACGAATACGTCGGCTCGACCGGGGAAGGACCACGCTCTCACATATTATCAGCGTAAAATAGCAGCTAAATTCTGCTGTTTCGTATGGTGAGTGTAAAGAACCGAAGAACCTTAACGTATTCTCGTCCAATCTCTAATTCTTCCATTATTTGACTATGCCGATGTTTGTCTAACTAATATTTCTCAGGAGCTGCTAAACAGGTTGGACAGGTTACTTAACAATTGTATCCGATTCATCTTTGGCCTGCGCAAATATGATCACGTTTCAGAATTTCGCTCTCAGTTAAAGTGGTTGACTACACGCCAGCGCAGAGATTTCCGAATCCTGTCCACTCTGTTTTCAGTTCTTAATGATCCTTCCTCACCCCTTTATCTAAAAGAAAGATTTCAATTCCTTAGTGACACTCATTCTCTCAACCTCCGTTCTTCACAAAGTTTATTCCTGTCCACTCCTCTCCACCATTCTGGGTCTATGTCAAATTCTTTCACAGTTACTTCCATTGCCCCCTGGAACAAATTGCCTGTTGACCTGCAAACAATACCTGCCAAAAATGTATTTAAAAGAAAACTATACGAGTATAAGCATATCCGTAGCCTACAAAGTTGAGTCAACTTATTTTATTTTTTGAGATATATATGTATAAATGTGTGTATTTATTTATATGAATTATATATATTTTATATATATATATATATATATATATATATATATGTTCGCGCCAAGCGCTAATGTCAAGAATCGACGCCAGAGGGCGCTCGGCTCGGCGCGATACCGGTTTGACGTTCGGTCGAGCGGAGTGGGTAGCGAAAGCTCGCTAGCGCAAATAAGCGTCTTTTGCAGGCGGTGCTATCGACGGCACGCTGTCATTTTTTGTGCGGGAATGCGGAATAGTGTAGCGCGTCTAGTAAATATACTGTCTAGGATTTGTAACGCGCATTCCTAACCAGAGAGCTTCTCCCGGGACTTATTTGTGTTTAACTCTGAATCCATATATAAGTGTTTTCGACAATATTAACTACTATTCTAGAAAAAATTGTTGCCACGCGAAACGTTAGTGGCTTCTGGAAGTTAGTTAATCGTACGATAAAGTTAATGAACTGTCCTCGTGACGAACGAAGAAAGTGACTGTGGACGACTCCGCGGAAGATTACTACAATTTGGAGCGGTGCTGAAGTCCGAGCTGCTGCCGACGGCAATGGTCTAATAAGGTCTATCACAATCAGTCACACACAGATACACATCACTGACCCTTACTTCCCTTGCACCATACAACCACATGCGACCTGACCGAAACCTGAGGGACTAGTCGCCTTGGATATAGGTAAGTAAGCTCGGTTTAATATTCTCCCTGTTGAATTGCAGTAGGATAGAACGCTCCCCCTTATTGTTTATTTGTAATTAGAGGTTTTCCACTTTGGCCTTAGGAGGCCCGACCTGCATCTGCTTGTGGGTTTTTTCTTCATGGGCCGGGAAGATCCTACTCTTGGATAGGCAGCTGCACGCCGTAACATATATATGTGTGTATATTTTATGTATGTGTTGCATATATATATATATATATATTTGAACTGAATTATATCATAACAACTTAACTGCCCAAACTCACTCTCTGTTCTACCTAAGGATAGCTGGTAGAGAATGCCATATAGCATTAAGCTCGCCTTTTGTACAAATATTTGGTGCAATAAAGAATAAATAAATAAATAAACCTTTCTACCGGAAACGAGACATTCCATCTTAGTCCTCATGGGTGGCAACGCATCTGCATTTTAAGTCTTTATCGAGGATGTATATCCTTTCTGTACATGTCTATGAGTCACAGCATCCATATACAATCATGTGGACTTTGTGTTAGTTTGTCACTCTTATTCTATAAAAAAAAACTTAAAGTAAAATTGCAAAACCTCTCACGCTAAAACAACTTTAGTTTCCCAAACAAACTAAAACAAGCAGTTGCTGAAAATGGGATAAAATTAGTGTGCAAAATTAAACCATTTGTCTCAAAGGTATTTAACATAGTCCAGCTAATAAATTAAGGAAAATCCGCGAGAAAAACTTGTAACGCTTAAGTCGCGTCCTTTCAGGGGAGGGTGTGGGGGTAACAAAGGTAATTAAAGGCATTATCTGTTGCAGGTGTTGCTCGCTAATTCCTAGCTGGGAGATATGGCTCCGGTCCAGGAGCTGCAAAAAATAAGTCTCATTGGTGTACGAGCGGATTTTAGACAGAAGCTTATTCACATTTTTAAAGAATAAAAATGTTTAAGCGTTGTATTACAATATTAAAAATAAAAAATACACAAATTTAGCTATAGGGATTAAAACGAGTATATAATAATAGTAATAATATTTTTGGTTGACATTACTATACCGTATGACGAGAACCTCATGAAAGTCGAAGCCGAAGCAGATATGAAAACAAAATATCGGGACCTGACTCACGAGGTGACCGACCGGGTGGTCTGCCGACCGAAATTATTCCTGTAGTCGTCTCTGCGAACGGGCTAATCCAGGTCAGCCTGTTTGATCATCTGAGGCGACTGCAACTCCGTGATGGACCACATCAGGCTCAAATGCAGGCGTTCCCGTTAACCCTCGGCAATTTGGTCTCCTCTGCCGAAGGCTTCCATCTGATTGGGCATTTATTTATTCTAGTATTTTTTTATTTTTTGACCTGACCTGACCTGACTGCGTATATATTAAATATACTAACATAATATTTAATATATACGCAGTCAGGTCATAAGTATTGTCACACAGTAAAAACTTTTCTTTTAGAATGCTGGCCACAAAAAAGTTTATTGAATTCGAATTTCGAATTGTTCATGAAAATAAAACTCTATACTTTTTAGAATTTTACTCATTTTTAAATATGGAGTGGACGCTTAAAGAAGACCGTGTTGCAGTTATTGCGTTGCATCATTGCGGTTACGCGCCAATTCAAATTTTTGACATACTGAAAATCGCCCTCGGTCTGTTAGGACTCCAGCAGTGATAAAAGCTGTGAACGCGCGAATTCAAAGAAATCCCAAACGTAAGCAGAAACTGTTGGCCCTTCAGATGGGGTTAAGCAGAACCACGGTGAAAAGGGTGTTAAATGAAGACTTAGGGCTTCGGGCATATCGAAGAAAAACAGGACATCGTTTGAATGCTCGTCTAATGGACCTGAGACTGAAGAGATGCCGCGCTTTGTTGAAGCGGTACGCGGGAAATAAATATCGGGAAATTCTTTTTTCGGATGAAAAAATTTTTCCGTAGAAGAGAGCAAAATGATAAGGTGTACGCACACAGTAGTGAAGAAGCGAGCAACCGTATTCCGCGTGTCCAACGAGGTCATTTTCCATCCTCGCTCATGGTGTGGTTGGGAGTTTCTTATTGGGGCTTAACAGAGGTACATTTTTGTGAGAAAGGTGTAAAAACGAATGCAATTGTGTATCAAAATACAGTCCTGACGAACCTTATGGAACCTGTTTCTCCTACCATGTTCAATAACAGGCATTGGGTATTCCAACAAGATTCGGCGCCAGCTCATAGAGCGAAGAGCACACAAGACTGGCTGGCGGCGCGTGAAATCGACTTCATCCGGCACGAAGACTGGCCCTCCTCCAGTCCAGATTTGAATCCGTTAGATTACAAGATATAGCAACACTTGGAGGAAAAGGCGTGCTCAAAGCCTCATCCCAATTTGGAGTCACTCAAGACATCCTTGATTAAGGCAGCCGCCGATATTGACAAGGACCTCGTTCATGCTGCGATAGACGACTGGCCGCGCAGATTGAAGGCCTGTATTCAAAATCACGGAGGTCATGTTGAATAAACTTTAGTGTCATAAGAATCTATGTTTTGTTAAGTTCATTTTGGTATATAAATGGTTACATAATGAATTAACTTGTTTCAATTATTTTATATTAAACATGTGACAGAATTTATGACCTGACTAGGTATTTATGTATATTTATCATTACCTTTTATATATTTATTCAGCCCAACCAGATGAGAATACTTTTTAAATACCAAGCCTAATAATAATAATAAAATATTTATTCATATTTCAAAAGTAGCAAAAGATTTAAAAGTTAAACTGATACAAAAATAATATTGTAAGAAGGACAATGAAAGGATTCTCACTTAGCATCCTTTGCTTTTTTGCAGAGAATTTATAACGCTATTATTCTGTCTTCTCAGAATAACTGCGTGATTGGTGTTAATCCTGTGGCTCTCGATAAGTGCGTTATCAATATGAACAATTAAATATATATAACTAACTTTACTTCAGAAAATTCAACCATAAAATTATTTATTTTAATATTTTTTATTTGAAAATTGTGGTTTTATTACCTCTCCATTGTCAGGGGGGTAAGAGTATTGTCAAAGACTCCGCTTTACCGATGCGCGCGTCAGTTAGAGTTAATAAAACCACAAACAATTAGCATTTATGCGAGATGTGCCCGGGGTTTCTCTGCGTGATAGGCTTAGAAACGAGGATATCCGCAGTAGACCCAAAGCGACCGACATAGCTCAAAGGATTAGTAAGCTGAAGTGGCAAGGGGCTGGTCATTTAGCACGAAGAACCGACAACCGATAGAGAAAAAAGGTGTGCTCGAGTAGCAGCCTCGTACCAGCAGGCGAAGTACAAGGTGTCCCCCACTAGATGGAGTAACGACCTGATAAGGAACAGAAACTTTTTATTAAATATGGATTATATTATATTATTTTAACAGTGGTAGAGCCACGCGGCAGCTTTTGCTGTCGCACGGATGGGCCGGCTCGAACCGGGGTGGTACCACGACCTCATAGAAAACCAGCGTGAAGTTGAGGTTCACCTCTGCGTTTTGCTTGGTGAGTGCAGGTGGCCGGAGGCCCTTTTTACTGGAAATGAGGCATTCCATCTTAGTCCTCACGGGTGAAAACGCATCTACATTTTGAATTGTAATAGAGTCTATGGGCCGCAGCAATCACTTACCATCAGGTGGACTGTGTGCTCGTTTGTCACCATTATCCTATAAAAAAACCTTATTAAAAGTCACTATTTTCGGTTCGTAAAAAACCTCTGTCCTGAGAAAAACCAGCAAGAACCCCAACAGGACTATTAAAAAAACAACTTAGAAGACATGCAGGAAGTTGATGGATGCAGGTGGTCCAAGACCGTGCTTCCTTGGGAGACACCTATGTCCACTTAAATTCACTTCTAGTACTGCACTGCTAAACTATTTTGTTTTGCTCGAAACAGATAATGCTGAAGTTGAGCGGTTGTTGATGAGTCTTGAATTTGATAGTGCTCTCGGGTGGAATAAAATTCCAAACGGGTTTTCGAAGTTGGGAAAAGATTTGTTTGTGCCTGTGTTCATTTACCTTATAAACCTTTGTTTTACGAGTAGTATATTTCCTTACGCACTTATATAATCATTAGTAACACCTGTTTATAAAAGTGGAAACAGAGACGATTTAAATAACTACCATCCTATCTCTGTCCTCCCAGCTTTGTCCAAAATTGTTGACAAAATTAAATAGTTAAATTCTAGGATATTGAACTACTTAAATAAATATAATATTTTATCGCATCAACAATTTGGCTTTAAAAAACAACTTTCCACAGAAGACGCTGTTCTCGCATTAAGCTCTTTAATATAATAATTTAGATAATGGCAAAAAGTGTATTACAGTATTTTTAGACCTGGGAATGGCTTTTGAAACAGTCTATACCTAGCAACTTTTAGAGTTTTTGGAGCTTATCGGCTTTACGGGTACTTCTCTAAACTTTAAATTATAACGAAACCGAAACACTTTTAGAAATAATTACTAAACTTGTTATTCATACACATACACGTACACTACACAATCACACTACTAACACCTACAGATATTTTAATGTAATAATATTATATAATATAAGTTTTACTATAAGTTAAAAATCTGTGGGTTTAGAACTTGGGTTCTAAACACTAATTTATATAAATGAATGACGGGAAGAACGGAGCATCCTAACACAAGTTTCCTAACTTATAAAAGGAGTGTTCCAACAATCTATTTCATTTTAAGTATTACTGGAGCGAAAATAAAGATTTTTGATATGTTCAGCAGTGGACTTGTGAAGGGCTGTAATGAATAGCATTTATTAGCCTGTGCCCAGCTGTGGGACGAATAGAGGCTGTAACTTTATTGCGTGCATGAAGTATATCACTTATTTTCTTTTTTGTTTAACTTAGAAATAGAAAAAAGTAAACTCAGCTCAGCTCAAAGTTGCTGAATCAGGAGCTTTAATGCGGTCTCCAAATGTAGTTCACCCGCTAGTAGACCGGCCGCAACAGTTAAAAGTTTTTAAATGTTTTCATGTAAGCGACGAAGCTTGTAAATTTCGTTATACGTTTGATCCACACTAGAAATCTAGTCAGAATTGTTTTGAAAAGACTAACACTACTAAGTTATAGCTCTGGTAGCTTAAAGAACAATGACCATCTCCTAATGTGCTTAGACTGGTAAATCTAATTTTTAACCTGATAAAACCTATGTCGTTTCATTAGTTTATTTAAATATAACAAAGTACGGCATTCAGCATATTTTCATACGTGGTAGAGCCACGCTGCAGCTATATTATGGTGAAGCATGAATAGGTTGGCTCGACCGGGGCAGGACTACGCTGCCACAGAATACCAGCGTAAAATATCAGCCCAATGCTGCTGTGTGAGTGTATAGAACCGGAGTCCTTTTTACAGGATACGAGACATTACTTAGTCCTCAGGGGTGAAAACGCATCTTCATATTGATTCTTAATCAAGAATAGATGAATGGATATATTTATTGTCTATGAGCCACAGCATCTACTTATCATCAGGTGGGCTGTGTGCTTGCTTGTCACCCTTATTCTATATAAAAAAATCTAATATAACATAACTTGATAAAACATTTAACGTTTCATTTGTCTATTTAAATACAACAAATACTGCAATCAATATATTTTTAAAGTACAGAAAATCTAGTAGTTATGCAATTTGTTGTGAGGTTATGTGGTATATTATTGTTTATTACATATTATATATTAATATAGTAGGTATATTAGTGTTATGCAAAAGAGAGCCGTATGGGTGATTTATAACCTAAATTGTAAAGAATCGCTCAGAGAAAAATTTAAAGAAATAAACATGTTAACTTTGGCATCGCAATATATTTATCAGAATGTAAAATATGTGCATAAAAACATAAATAACTTTAATAAGAATAAGGATGTGCATACTTTAAACACTAGGAATAAACATAAGCTTGTAATGCCAGTTACTAGACTCCACAGAATCAGTAATTCATTTATGGGGCAATATATACGCTTTTACAACAAAATCCCAGAATATATTCAAAGTTTGTCAATAAACAAGTTTAAAAGTTTTATTAAAGAAAAACTGTACAAAAAGGGTTATTATAATATCAAGGAATACATGAATGAAAATAACCCCTGGGAATAAGGTGATCGCCACCATGCTGGTTCTATGAAAAATCATTTAAAAATTGTATAAACGTAGTTATTGTTAAGTGAAATATGTTTGAAAAAAAGTCCCTCTGGGTTTCTTGCTGGTTCCTCCCAAGACTGGGGTGTTTTCCGAACCAGTGGTAAATAAAAAATGACTTTCAATAAGTACTATGTAATAATCAATATTGAATAAAAAATTATTCTATCCTATTCTATTAATATGTAGCATTTTAAATGAAAGGTTTGTCTTAGTTTAATTATTTATATAAGTTTATTCGGTTGTCATCGTCTAGAATTTAATTTCGATTCAGAAACAAAATTAATTTAGTCTTTAGAAAAGTGTGGATAAAAAGTAGTAATTATATCACAGAGTACTTTTTATTAGAATTTCTTTACGCATGTGTACTATTATGTACTCTATGCTCATGTGTTTAGAATCCGCAGGAAAAGTTGGATTCAATCAATTTTATCTTTGTTATTTAAAACACATATTTCACCTTATAATATATGTAACCTAGTAATGAAAAGCAGTATCATTACAGGCAAAGGAAAGCAATCACCAATGCCTCCATGAACACACACAAATTTGAATTTAAATAACGTGATTTTGAATGTTCCATAAATTATATATTCTAAGACATTCCCAGCGGCGTAACTTCAAACGCGTGTATTCAATACGTGTGCTCTTGCAATATCGTCTTCAAACCGCCTAATTTAAATTTTTTTCTCCCTAAAAACATTTCCATAAAAATATTTTAAACAAATTCTCACGTTAAATCAGACTAATTTTTAGCCACCTTCTTGTAATAATATAATCACCTGTTGTGTAAGCCTGAAAAAAGCTTATGATTGTGCCATATGATGAGTTCAATTATTCTCAATTTATACTCATCACTGATTTATTTCAAATTGTGTAATTCTAAGTAATTAAGAATAAAATCCATTTTTGCTAAGGATAAATATTTGTACCGTCATTATTTTCCATGTTTAACATACATTATTTCCATATTTAACATATATTATTTCTACGTGCAATTCTCTAAGTAAGCTATGTATTTATAATTTTTGGGAGTGTATATGTTACAGTCAAAACTCATAACCGGTGAAAAGTACTTTAGACTGTAAAAAATCAGGCAAAAGTAGTTTTGACTAAGGACGTTTGTCAATATCACTTTTAAATGATTTTTACAGTCAAAAGTAGTTTTGGCTAAGGCCGTTGGTCAATTCCACTTTTAACAAAAAAAATACTGGGTAATAGTGATTTTGACCAAATTACATCGATTAAAAGTGGTTTTGACCAACAGTGTTAGTCAAAACTTCATTTGACTTATAGTTTTTGAATTTCTTAAATTAATAAGTTCATTTTCTTCAATATTAGATATATTTTATATAATTATAATATCGCTTATATTATAATACAGCTTTAGACTTTAGGGTAGCCCAAGGGCCACCCCAGCCTCACCTTAACCTACTGTTACTGATATTGCGAATTTTGACCGATAGTCAGAAGTTTAAATCAGAAAACGCCACTTTTGACTAAGAACGTTGGTTAAAACCACATTTGGCTACAAAATCAGTCAAAACTGTTTTTGGCTAAAGGCATCGGTCAAATCCATTTTGCCTGATTTTTGCAGTCAATTGTCGTTTTGACTGTGACATTTACATGAAGTGTTGCATCCCTTAGCAGTTATTGTATTTACGCAAAAGTTAACTTAGTATATTAAGGTCTTTAATTATTTCTTCTTTCTTACGTTTTTAATTAAAAGTTATATAATTAAATATAACTCTTATAACTATTTTATTACATAAAATATTTTAATTTCAATATTTTACTAACAATCCGCCCTGTATCGCCTGTTAGTATCGATTAGTGGGACGTTATTTAGATTTAAGATAATAAGAAAAGAATAAGAATAAGATAATAAAAGCCCATTTATTTTAACATTTTTCGTTTTTCATAAAAAATATACACAAATTATCCGGATAAATATAGCCTAGATTACACTTCGCGTAGTTTTCTATTTGTTAATGAAGTTTAATTAAAGTCGGATTATCCATTCCAAAGATTAAAGAAAAAAAGGATTAGCCTGGAAAGGTTCAGCCTAATCTTTTTTTAGGACAGATTTAAAAAAATGGTTCTGAATGTCATATTGGCATGCAAATAGTTCCCCTTCAGCTCAATATAAGGCAGTTATTTCGACATTACAGACATACCTTTCAATTTTATTTATAGGTATAGAATATTTTGATTTTTAAACACGTTTACAAATACTCTCAATCAATACAATGGATGAATGAATAAAATGGATGCCCTATCCACGACTTTTTCTGCCACCAGGGCGGCGCCACTTTACAGTGAGGTAAAACATTTGACAGATTCCATAGCGGGGATGATAATTTCTTAGGAAAACGTAACCTTTAAGGTTTCTTTCTGTATTATTAGTTATATTTTATATTAATTACATTAGAAATGAATAAACCAAACTATAAAATATAACTAAAAGCCGATGTTTTTTAAAAGAGTTATAAAGCGCAAAAAATTAAAAAGCAAACCACTGACGCATTGTGTTATGTATTAATATAATATTCTAGATAATGATAAACTATCATTTAAAATTAATTTCTCAATTAACTGACATTGTGTAACAAAAAACTTTACCTCAGTCACAACTAGCGACATCTGGTGAGTGGAAGATTATTAGCCCTCATTATTATCAATTACAACTCTTATTGTTAAAAGATGCGACAACTCGGCCTACAATAACGATATAAGTAAAATTAAAGATTAAACAAAGACGTAGAGCTGAAGTTAATAATACGCTTCATTCTATTCATCAACCAAAGTCCGCAGACGAAACTGAAAGCCGTTGGCTTAAACGCTAACCGGATACAATGCTAATACAATGGATCAGCGTCAGGTAGCTTTAGCAAGGCTAAATCCTAAATCCGCTTCATTTGGTCGGTATTCAGTTAGGTATTAACTTATGCTAATAATGTTAATACTGGTAATTACTATGTAGTTAAATTATATGAAATTAACACACAAATGCAGTGTTAAAATAAAGTTTAAGACGATATTGAAAATATACTTTGAAAGATGTATTAACAAGCAACCAGACCTAGCTTCTCCTGGACAAGTTCTATTGATTTGACGTTATTTAGATTTAGGATAATAAAAGACCGTACACGTATATAAAGACCATTTCATAAATTTTTCGTTATTTTTTTTTCAAATAAAACATCTTGAAGATCAAGTATAGTCTAGATCCCTTCTGGCATTACTCTCTATATCATGTACAGTTTCATCACAGTCGGTTCAGGCATTACGAAGATTAGTCCGTACAAACAGACAGACAAAAATGTTAAAAATAGTTATTTATTTTATAGCATATTAATAGCATACCAATAACTCCCTTTTTTATACGTGGGGAAATCTTCATGAATTCCAGCTTGTAGCGAAGGCGACAGACAAATTATGCCGGACTACTACGGGCGAAAACCCCACGGAGTTATTCTCTTCGCCCTTGGTCGGGGCTACGGGAACGCTTTCGCACAATTCCCCAGCCCCGACGGTGATAGCCCTTACAGGGTCTTCATTTAGGGGCGCACGGGAAACCCACCGTACGTGCCACCTCGAGACATTAAAAGACGACGGACAAGTCCCTGTGTCCGCCACCTCATCATCAATTACGGTGGGTGTAGGATTGCTTGATATACTCTCCTCCGCGCCCCAATTCTCCGGCCGCGGATTGGGCTACCTACCGGCCTTTCTCTCTCCCTTTCCGCAGCCTCCTTCTGCAACATCACTTGTTCGCAGAAGATTATGCCGGCACTCCACGCCCTTTCGCATCCAACCATATCTTTAACTAAAGCTGGGAGCGAGAGGTCGTACCCAACTACATGCATGAGGTTACGACTTAAATCAGCCCACGCTGGGCAGTCCTCAAGTAGTCCTCAGGGTATGCTGCGCCATGTCCTTGTCGCTACCACAGTGATGACACTCAGTTGTCAGCTCTCTTCTGGCTATACGGCACAGACACTTACCAAAGCACCCATGCCTGGAAAGCACCCGTACCAGCCGGAAGGTCAGTGACCCATGCCACCTGTTCAACCAATCTGGCTAGACCGTATGAACAGCCTCGACAGTCCTGTTTCCTGCCTTTGGGTCAGCTAGACGCTCTTTCCACTTTTCAAGGATAAGCTGCTGCCGAAGCTTCCGCGATTGCCACTCTCTGGGGGACGGTCGATACCCTCGATGTCGAAGTTCCGAGCGCCAACCGTACAGAGACGCAAGGAAC
Organism: Parnassius glacialis; assembly: GCA_033319125.1. Classification (NCBI taxonomy): domain Eukaryota; kingdom Metazoa; phylum Arthropoda; class Insecta; order Lepidoptera; family Papilionidae; genus Parnassius; species Parnassius glacialis. Next base: position 48,050,093 of record JAVANC010000019.1, on the reverse strand, counting down.
TCTGCCTCCATATGCCACTGTGGAGACCCCACCAAGACACACACCGCCTCATAGGAAATCGTCCGGTACCCTCGTGTGACTCCGACGGTCATCGCTCTCTGGGGCTTTCTCAGGAAGGTGACCGTTCTTTCCGTCAGAGCCCCTACCCATATGGGATCCCAAAGAGATGGCGGCAGTTAGCATCGAGCCCTCCGACATTGAGTAGCAGTCGCTTTAAGGCAGCTGCCACTTCCATTAGCTGAGGAAGCACTTGAAGTGCTCGCGGAAACTTCAGCGGCTATCAAGATTGAGTCCAAGATACCTCATGTTGAACCCAACCTGAATTCGGACATCACTGACAATCATATGGGATCCCTGTGGCGGCGCTTTTCGAGACCTGTAAAATCAAACGGCCTCGGACTTACTTAACGCCACTTCTAGTCCCAACATTCTGATTCTGCCTGTACCACAGACGCAGTGACAAGACGGATGGCTGCCTCATATGTCTCACTCCAGGCAGTGATTAGCGTATCATCTGCATAGTAGATAATACCAACACCCGAAAGATCTCCCCGCAACACCCAGTCGTAACAAATTTTCTACAGAAATGGTCCTAAAACCGATCCCTGTGGAACACCGCACGACATTTCCCTCTTTCTTATACTGCCTTCCTGCCCAGGGTAACAAACGTATCGCTCAAAGAGATAGTTCCTGACTATTTGGCCAGATAGGGAGGCACTTTTTTTCTTTTTTTTATAGGATAGGGTGACAAACGAGCACACAGTCCACCTGATGGAAAGTGGTTACTGTGACCCATAGACATCTACATCTATCCTCAATAAAGACTCAACATGCAGATGCGTTGTCACCCGTGAGGACTAAGATGGAATGCCTCTACTTTGTGGTACTTCAGTGCCTCTCTGATGCATGCCTAGAGCAGGGCGTTGAAAGTGTTGGCAATATCTAGGGACACTGCCAGTAACACCCTACCCTTCGCCAGTATATCGTTCGAGTGGGCTTTGACGCACTTATTTGCGTCTACCGTCGACCGACGCACTTGAAAGCCAAACTGCTGATCTGACAAATTGGGTCCCATCTCTTCGAGATGCCTGATTAGGCGACGAGCTATTATTCACTCGAAGAGCTTAACTGCTTGATCGAGCAACACTATTGGGCGGTAGGCGGAGGAAGAGTTAGCAGGGCGCCCATCTTCCATTGCGAGGGGAACCGTCCCGTCTCTAGACAGGCCTCAAGTAGCCTGCGGAATTGTTCCCCTAGTTCCTCGAGGGTTAAGACCAAGGCGCGGACGGGAATGCCGTTGGGACATGGAGCCTTGTTTTTCGCTCGGAGTTTTAACACTGCCGCGCCAAGTTCCTCATGCAACACTCGGGCAACCTCAGTCTGTATTTCTTCTGTCTCTTGTGGAGGGGAAATTGCTGGTGGTAGCCACTCCGCCCCATTTGGAAATAAAGTTACCACCACATCCTCTACGAATTGAGGTTGAAGACTCTAAGTGAGTGGAGGGGCCCAAGATCGAAGTTTGCCCCTGACCATCTTATACGGGCGCCAACATGGATCTCGGTTGAGGTTCTCCAAGAGCTCCTCTCTTGAGCGAATCTTAGCCTCTCGAATGGACAGCTGCAGACCGTTTCGGCATTCTTTACATGTTTCGTTATACGAAACTTGTAAAGAATCGTTCTTCTACGTTCTACGTTCTTCTACAGCATCGTTACGGAGCCGTCTTCTGCGATACGTGGTGTACCGGCTCCTTGTTTTCACACAGTTAGCGCGCAGAACTGCAAGCTCTACAGACCACTAGTATACTTGGTGCCTAGGAGGTGGATGTTTGGCGCATACAATAACTGTATAAGCCAGTTATTTCAATATCACGGACGGACACTTCGATTTTATTTATATAATTTTATTAATTATTTTATTATTATTATTTGAAATTAATTTTTAACACTTTTAATATAATGGATTTCCGCAAAGTAACGCCTGATTCCATTAATTGTCATGCAATAACGTTGTTAGAAAGTTCATCGATCTACACTAGGCTCAAAACATAAAGCTACTCTTGTTACAACTAACAACGTAGAAAATATTTATTTAAATGGTTTTCAGGACGCATCGCAATTACCACGATAAAAAATATTTCAACGATCTCAAGCTGACAAATAAAAAAAAATTAATTTAAACAATAATAACAACCGATATAGCAACAGTGTAATAAAGAAATATTATACTTTGTTGCTACCGCAGACTCGCACTCAAGCAAAATGGATTAGAAGCGAACAGTAAGTGCAGACCGCTCGTTCATTTAGACAGTTAGAACGCTGTCTGCTACAGAGGGTATTTAATGTACAACTTCGATGAACATTTAATTATCGAGTACCACTTCATGAACTCGGACTGTAGTTGGAATTAAAAGTATTTATAAATCTATTTTAATTTTATTTTCAGGTTTCCGTATCTCAAAAGGAAGAAAGGGAACCATCATAAAATTAATTTCATGCCGGTTCTTCATCTGTTTGTTGTCAAGACCCGTTTTCTCAGAAAACGGTAGATTCAAGTTAAAATTAATATCAAACACAAAAGTCTACAGTCCATTGGAGGTGTGAATAATCAAAGTTCTAAATAAATGCTATCAAAAGACAATTTGAATGCAGTTACGTCGCATATTTTATATCTCGCAAAGTCTGTAAGGCCCTTAGATTTAAGAATAATTTATTTAATCTCCCTTTTACATTCCAGTTAAAATAAAAACATTCCTTGCGTATAATACTGTGATACATGAACGTATACTTTCGTCGCGCAGTCACATGAAGGCTAAGTTTTGCGACTTCAGAGCAGCAGTGTTCACGTTCTCGCGAACAAAAGCCGTCCAGACTGATAAATTGTCCTCTTGCACACGGATTATTGTAATGTGATTCGCAAAAAATATGACGCATATAAGAGTTGTATTGTTCTTTAGAAACGTATCGTTGTATTTAGTGTACATTATTTTCACTATGTTTATTGAATTTTATTGTTATTCTCCATCTAATGTAAGTTCTAATATAAGTATTAAGCGCAATAAAATCCGTAAACTTGGTTTCATTTTATGTTTCATACGTGTAAATACAAGGAATCATTATAATAAGAAATTCTCACGCCTGTCACCCAGGTAAAGACTACGAACTCCTACACGATCCTGACCCACCTCATCGGTAAAGAGTACTCTTAATTTTGCCCATCTTCAATATATCGCCAATTTGGTTGATAAACTCAAGTTGTCTTGCCGACTTTACCACTTGCTTTATCAGAATGAATTTCTATTACAGCATATAAAAGTCCACTTCTGATCATACGCCCCATCCTACACGCATACACCCACGCACGCACGCACCTACACACCCACACATCGACACACGCACACACCCACACACCCACACGCACACTTACGCAAGCAGAGACGCGCGCTTAATAATAAATTGTTAAAAAAAATGTGTAATATATATCTCTTCGCCTTACTGTAATATATAATATAATTTATTGTAAATAAGAGTTATGATTATTGAAATTATATAAATAACTGCAATTAATAATTTTATTAGTGCTGGCGCATCATAATCGGTTTTCCCGCGATCTATAAAATTTTAAAGCGAACGTTTGTCCCCTAAGCTATTGAGTGTTCATAGTTTGTACATAATATAACATTCCGTTTGTTTGTTCCGCCTATAACTCAACATTTCCATCAAACAATCTTCCTTGCTTACATTAATTGTATGTACAGAAAGTTCTTTGATAGCTGAAGATTAAACTAAACACGTCAACACTCGAGCCTGATGAGAGCGTCTTACCGTAAACTATTATTTCAACGAACCCTTCGATGTTGCTTTGTCTAAACTTCGCTAACGTCTCCCGAGCCCAAGATAATTGTCTCATGTCTTATTCATGTCGCAATATTTCTCGCCGCGGGGCGACGCGCGTGACACGCTCAAATTGTAAAACATGACCCGCTAAGTAATGCAGAGATTTGCATGTGTGTGCCAGTTATATGTAAATATTGCCCAACTGATAGCACTTTTACCAACATTAGGAAATCACCCAGTATAATAAATATATTTCAAAATACTGGGTGTGTACACTTTCGACGGCTGCAATAAATTATAATTATTGCTTGTTACCATTATATCCAATACTTCTGTTGTAGAACAAGGTGTGTCCGCTGTGCTCGCATGCATTGCAATGCCTCTTTTTTGTCATATATCTTCACGGGTGGGCACGAATCATCGAAGTATCATCATCATGTTATAAAAGGTAGTGGAAAACATAGAACACGAAGTTTTGCTTTTAATACTAATATTGCAAGTAGTGTGTTTCCTATATAAATGAAGTAGACATAGTAAAGCCAAACCTTTATTTAAATCTAGTGGTACTTTTGTTGCCTCTCTAATTTTAGACCTACTTCTGACCTGATAACATTTAGTGACAGTTTAAAAAAATTATTTAAGAACAAAATGCTATTTTTTTTTAATAATAAATTACTCCACAAAAATCAGTATAATTTAATAAGGGGTCCCTCGACAACTGACTGAGCTGATTAAACATGTTTTTTGCATGGAATAACTCAGAAAACGCTTAAAGAATATTTTGAGGTCTTTCCAAGGCGTTTAACTGTATTCACTATAAGACATTAATAGAATAGAATAGAATAGAATAATTTTTTATTCAATATACCTTACATGTGTAATTTTTATTGAAAGTAATTTTTTACTTTACTACTGGTTCGAAAAAAAAAACCCTCTGTCCTGGGAAGAACCAGCTTGAAACCCAGCGGGACATTTTTTTTAAAATAAGTTTTACAATATAAAAGATTACGAACTATTTACAAAATTTATTTTAGAAACTGCTTGGAAGCGACCACCTCATTCCCAGGGGTTATTATTAACCATGTATTCATTTATACTGTAATAACCCTTTTTATACAGTTTCAGCTTAATAATACATTTAAACTTGGTACTAGCGAGAACCTGTACACTTTCCGGGACCTTGTTGTAATAGCGTATACATTGCCCCAAGAATGAATTACTGACTCTGTGGAGTCGAGAAACTGGTATCACTAGCTTGTGTTTGTTCCTAGTGTTTACAGAATGTACATCACATTTTTTACTAAAACTACCTTTGTTTTTGTGAATAAACATTAAATTTTTGTAAATATACTGAGAGGCCAAAGTTAATATATTTATTTCTTTAAATTTAACTCTAACAGACTCTCTCGGTTTTAGGTTGTAAATAGCTCTAATGGCCCTCTTCTGTAAAACAAAAATAGTTTCTGAATCAGCCGCATTTCTCCATAGCAAAATCCCATAAGATATTATGCTATGTAAATAACTGAAATAAACTAATCTAGCTGTCTCTACACTAGTAAGACCTCTAATCTTTTTTACAGCATAGGCTGCAGAACTTAGTTTGCTTGCTAATTTGGATATATGGGAGCCCCACTGAAGCTTGGCGTCGAGAGTGATGCCAAGAAAAACAGTGGATACAACAGGGCTCAATTCCTTCCCATTTAAAAACATATTGCTATTCAGATTTTTAACATTCGATGTTGTAAATTTAACACAATTAGTTTTATTTCCGTTCAAATGCAGATCATTAATGTTAAACCAATGCACTAATTTTTATATAGCATTATTCACTTCGTCACATTTAAATAATTGACGTTTAAGTTTAAAAATCAATAAAGTATCATCAGCAAATAATACTATATCATAACTATCCCCTACAAGGTGAGGTGAGTCATTAATATACACCAGAAACAGGAATGGGCCGAGAATCGAGCCCTGAGGGACACCCATTACAGGTGACCCGGAAGAACTTTTACTATTAATAATAACCTTCTGCTTTCTATTACTTAATCAGGAAGCTACAGCATTATGGTTTCAAGAACACAGCGCTTAAATTTATTATCTCATCCCATTTTTAAATAAAAAAACCCAAAATTTTGTTATCAATGGCACTAGTTCTTCCTATACGATAGAATGTGTTGTTTCTCAGGGCTCATTTCTTGGTCCCTTCCTATTTTAAGTTTGTGTTTATTGCTTATCTTACCAGTTAGGAAATAAAAATGATATAGTTTTATTGCTGATGATACTAAATAATTTATTTATTACCTAGGCGGCAATTGTTTAAAATATGACGAAGTAAACAATGTTAAGTATATGTAAATTAGTAAACTGATTTATCGTCAACAATTTGCTTTTATACGGAAATAAAACGAAATGTGTTAAATTCACAACACTCGATGATAAACAGGTAAATACCAGTAAGATTTTAAATGGGGGGGGAGGTTAGCTGTTCCTTATTTAAAGTCTTGTTGTATCCACTATTTCTTACTCTTGTATTGAAAATACTAAAGGAATAGTCCGATGATTAGTGAATAGTCTGATGCGACAACAATTAGACATGACCGGATATCAAGAGATTAGGTGCAGGACCAACGGTTTTACGTACTTTCCGTGGCACAGGGGTGAAACACCGTCAAATTTTTAAGACCGTGCTAATATCGTAAATTTCTTAACAGCAAACCCAATAACTGATTTTAGCTCGAACCGAAATTCGAACCTGAGACCACATGGTCAGCAGTCACGTTAAGTCTACTAAATCTACGAGGCAGTGATCATATTCATCTTAGTGTTCATCCATAAGGTACTGTTTTACTGGTACACTAGATATCTTTTATCTTAGTACGTTACTCTAGTGTGAAATAGGCTTTATGGTATATAATATTTTCTTTCACCACCAATTTTTTTTATAGATTATGGGTAAAAAATTAGCACATAGTCCACCAGATGGTAAGTGGATGATGTGCCCCAGACATCTAAAACTATCCTCGATTAATTCGAACCTGAGACCACATGGTCAGCAGTCACGTTAAGTCTACTAAATCTACGAGGCAGTGATCATATCCATGTTAGTGTTCATCCATAAGGTACTGTTTTACTGGTACACTAGATATCTTTTATCTTAGTACGTTACTCTAGTGTAAAATAGGCTTTATAGTATATAATATTTTCTTTCACCACCAATTTTTTTTATAGATTATGGGTAAAAAATTAGCACACAGTCCACCAGATGGTAAGTGGATGATGTGCCCCAGACATCTAAAACTATCCTCGATTAAGAAACAAAATGCAGGTGCGTTTCACCCCTAAGGACTAAGATAAAATATCTCGTTATCCTTAGAATAGAATAGAATAGAATGATTTTATTCAATATTGATTATTACATAATACTTATTAAAAGTTATTTTTTTATTTACCATTTACCATTAAAAAGTTTCTCCGATTCGCTACAATAAAATGCGAGTATTCTGTGAGAGCATTGTCCTGCCCCGCTTGAGCCGAACTATTCGTGCTGCAGCCATTATAGTAGAGGTGACTCTAAAACGTAAAGATAATTTACTGTTGAATGTTGCCACAGATAAACAAAACAAACGCGATATTTCTTCAACCCTTAACGTGTTCCCTGATATCTGTTTGCTTAAACGTAGCTAAAGTCATTGGGGCTCAGTGTAATTGCCTCATGTCTTATTCATACAGTGACACGTCCCACCGCGGGGCGGAGCGCGACGCACGTACGAATTCTAAGAATGCCGACACTGAGAGACTTGTATAATATCTTAATTACAATATATAAACAGAATAACTGATCATCACGTCTAATAAATAATTTTTTCATTCCTTGACCGAGAACTGTATTTTCTCTTTGGCGTAGCAGTTCTTACATGTTAACAAATTATTTCACTCTTTTGCTGTACGCATTGCGAATGACGAAGCAATTATTTCGAATACGTGGAATGTCACCTATAAAGGTTGGGAGATTTTCATAGACAGCTAGCTAGCTAATTACCAATAGATCGTTCTTTTTTTTATAAAACACTTTTTATTGTAATTAATCCTTAAATAATAAAGATATTTCTGAATTTATCTGGTAATAGTAATCTCGTTTTGTAACAAAGTTTTTATTTATGTCATTAAATAAAGATATTTCTTTTAATTTTTTCCTTTTTTACTAACTTTGCATATATACCTCACATATAAATCACTTTTCATATTTGACATTAATTCACATAATTTCACACCTGGCTGTGTTACCTGGCTGAATTGCTTTTCTTTAAAGAATGGGGTGACAAACGAGCACACAGTCTATGGTAAGTGGTTGCTGTGGCTCACAGATATCTACATCTATCCTCGATTAAGAATCAACATTTGAAAAAGTTTTGTCAACCCTGAGGACTAAGATGGTATGCCTCGTTAGTCGTTCTACTCAGCCTTTGAGCGAGAAAAGATCCAGCCCTCTTATCATTAGCATGCACCTTTAAGGACTTCACCGCACGTCCCACGGACCGACAGTCTACAGCAAATGGCACTTTATAATAATTTTAGCTTTTAATGTTAGTTTTTTTATAAATGTATTAGTTAATGTATATTTTGATGTTACGTAAATAAATGATGTTTTAAGTTTTAAAATGACTTTGTTTTTATAGGATAAGGGTGACAAACGAGCACACAGTCCACCTGATGGTAAGTGGTCGCTGCGGCCCATAGACATCTACATCTATCCTCTATTACAAATCAAAATGCAGATGCGTTGTCACCCGTGAGGACTAAGATGGAACGCCTCATTTCCAGTAAAAAGGGCCTCCGGCCACCTGCACTCACCAAGCGAAACGCAGAGGTAAACCTCTACTTCACGCTGGTATTCTGTGAGGTCGTGGTACTACCCCAGTGCGAGCAGGCCCATCCGTGCGACAGCAAAAGCTGCCGCGTGGCTCTACCACTGTTAAATTACTCAACTTAAATATGACTTACTCAACTTACTCAATATCGCAATAACTACATTATGCCTTTCTCTTCAGTTACACGACGATAGTCAAAGCTTTGGGTTTAACTGGAGAGCGACTAATAGGTTTGCTAAAACGTATTATAAAATTAACATGTTGAAGAAATTCGACTACAAATTATCTAAAACTATTTCGTTTATTGATAATGCATTTAAATATTGGTTTAATGGCTATATTCGGTTTAATGATTAAATTTATATACTAGGCTTTTCTCATTACAGTTTACATACATAAATTGCACAAGAAAAAACATCCAGACCCGAAACAATTACTTGTAGGCCATACAAATATTTGTTCCGGGCGGGATTTGAACTCGTAGCCCTCAGCGCCGTAACTCATTGCTAAACCACAGCGCCATGAAGCCATCACAATTAAAATTAATAAACTTTAATCAGTCCGTAAAAGAGTGCAATCTTTGCTTTAGATAGTAGTGCTTACTGCAAACGCTCAAAGCTACGATAAGACATGAATTTGCCTGAAGGCGAAACCAATGTATTATATTAGATAACATTAGAAACCGCCCTTTGTAGATAACTTCTTTTGTTTCGTTCGATGTATACACATAACTCGTTGGCTAGTGATTTAGCCTAGCAACTACTGGCGTTAATTATTTCATCAATTCGTTACAGTATATCGAGAGTCCACTGCTGAATATAGGCCTCCCCATAGTTTACCTTATAGAGAGGATTTTGCCATAGTGTCCATTCTTGACATTCGGACTGAAAACCGCAGCTTATTATGATTTTCTATTGTTTTCTGGATTGTACTGCCCATCTCCTGTTTTAGTTTCCCTTTGTAGAATAGAATATAATATTTGTATACAATTTAGATTACTACATTATAGTCATTAAAAGTATTGTGTACCTCCATCGTGATAGCAAGTCGGCGTGCCTGACTGTCGATAAACTGCTATCAAATTGTATCTATCATTAAGATACCGAATTATCCCATCTAATTGGAAATATTGTATCTCAGAACCAAACTTTGTGGCGATCTTTTAGGGAGGCAAATGTTCAGCAGTGGACTTGTGATAAGCAGTTGTGAAATTGATAGGGAGTTTATAAAAATGGAAATTCTAATCTGTGGCATAATTTATTTATTATAAGGTCAATTAGCGTCTTACTGAGAAAAACTAAAACTTATAAAAAAAGCTATGTTCAGCAAATGAAATGAGAATTATATTTATTTCTGCACCAAAAAAGTATATAGATAGGTCTACTTACAAAACTTAACAAAACATAATATGTCGTAATGTTTTTGCGGCGCACTGGAGCCTAAATTAAGGTATCCCAGTATTTCAGGACTCCAGGTCGCTCCGTTTGCTATACTCAGCAGTAGACTCTAATAGTCTATTTAATTATAAATAAATATAATGTCCCATAATTATATAAATAAGCTAGCGACTGGCTCCGACTTCACCTGGATAGAATATACTAATGTGTGTTTATTAGATTTAAAATAATCAAAGACCATTCGTTTTAGTCGTTTTTATTTTTTCCGAATAAAATTCCTACTTTTTTGGATAAAATATAGCCTTGATCCTTCCTAATATTGTTCTTTATCTGTTCGTACATTTTCATCGCAATTGGTTCGCCCATTTTGAAAATAAGTCCGGACAGAAAGACAGACAGACAGACGATATGTTAAAACTGGTTATTTTTGTCTTAATTATTTCAAATAACCCCTGAACTTAATAGATACCAGTTGTTTCAATATAACAGACAGATTTTTTGTGGCAGCGCTGTCGTCGCGCCACAATGGAAAATACATCGAAGCCTAAATCGCGCTATCAAAGTTTCGAAGTAAAACCAGTATATACAGAATAGCTCCTAACTACCACTCGCAGCGTTGGCCGCTCCCCGGGCTGAACCCTGGCCAGATAGGAGATCTCCACTTTTCATTCCACGGTCACAATGGTGACCAACCGACGTGATATGAAAATGCAACCAACAACATTGGGAAATTGAAACCTTCGTCATCGTCCTCAAGTACCCACGTCATTCGCTCCGGAGCAGATATTGTCTACAGTTTTCACATCCTGCAAGCCATCTAGCTTTACAAAGGTTAGTCGCAGCACTGGAATAATAATGCTTCCTGTTCCTTCAAGCTACTCTATGCGCTACAGTGTTCGAAACGGCTCTAAGCCTTACTGCTCGCCTCTGCTTCACGACACTCTTCATATTTATACGCTTTTACAACAAAATCCCAGAAAATATACAAAATTTGACCTGCTCAAAGTTCAAAAACTTTATTAAACAAAGTTTGTATAAAAAGGTTTATTATAATATTAAGGAATTTATGAATGACAATAACCCCTGGGAATGAGGTGATCGCTACCAAGCTATTTCTAATTTGTTTTGTGTGGTTAATGGTGTAACATACATGATTGTAAGCTGTTATTTAAAAAAAAGTCCCGCTGAGTTTCTTGCTGGTTCTTCCCAGGACAGAGGTTTTTTTTTTCAAACCAGTGGTAATTAAATAAAAGAGTGACTTTCAATAAATATTACTTATAATCTATATTGAATAAAAAAGCGTGCGTGCTTGTCGTCGTGGCGACGATAATCGATCTTCAATTTTATTTAGATGTACTAATATAAATTATATGTGTAGATAAATTTAATTATTTCTTCAAAGGACACCAGCAGCACACATGTTATTACATTGTTAGTAGTACATTGTACTATTAACTTAAAACAAATCAAAGTTACAATAACTAATAAATACATATGTCAAAGCAAAAACATCTAGATAATAACAAAATAATATAAAAAATTCTGGGCATGTTTTATTTATTGACCTAAGTTATTAACATCGACTTTAGAACTGAAACTGATTTTTGATTGATTCTGATTTTTTCAGACGTCCACAATTTATTCATAATAGAATAATACTCTTTTTACTGGAGCATTTGTACCAGATAGACATAAAATATATTAGATTAAAATTAAAAAAAAATATGTTGAAGATTGAAGATTGTTATTTGACATTATAATATTGCAGTAGTTCACAACAGGTAGTGCATCCGTTCACTATTTTGTATAATACATTATTATCATCATCACCATTACAGCCATTAACAAGTCCATTGCAACCATCGACGACCTGTATATTTTACCAGGTCGTCACTCCATTTACCCCACTTCACTTACTGGTAAGAGGTTGCCACTTGAGAACCCCTCTTCCACTTTATCTTACTATTCCATTGGGCTATGTCGATACCTCGTTTCTAAATCTATCACGCAGAGAAGCCTCGAACATTGCACTCTCCATAGCTCCTTGTGACCTTGAGCTTACTGACACGGCCAGCTGTGTAGGACCACGTCTCATATCCATACTTCATCACTGGCAAGAAGCTCTGGTTGTATAAACTTGTTTTCCAGTTTAGAGGTATATAAACTAACATGTTGTGAAATTTTTCTCCAACTTTCATGATAATGTAGAAAAATACAAATGAGTAGTACTGATGTCATACAGTCTGTGGTTCTGTCTGTGACCTCAATATCAATTATCTAATGCAATTAATAAATTAAACTACCTTTAAAAGACTTTCTATCCGTCAAAACAGCAACATTCTACGAATTATCTTAAGCGTTTCTCTTTATAAATAAGGAGCAAATCACAACACAGAAAACATGCCAGGCATTGATTGATTTATTTAGTTCAAAGGAGGCGGATCTAGTTCCAGTACGAAATGATTAAGTCCAAGATTGTGGTGAATTTTCTTAAACTAATGACCGAAGTTATACGAAATGACAGGCGGAATAATTGGCTACAGGACAATTCCATTGCGTTTCCTGCTGTACGATCCAGATTTATGGGACTACTCGCAATGTTTTGTGCAATTGTAAAATATCTAATGTTGCTTAGTTACCACAAGAGTTTAGGAAATGGTTGATATTAGTGAATAGCACTCATTTACCAGAAATTAAAAGAGTTAAAATATTACTTTTTATTTCTTAGAGGTTAGAAGATTAAAAAAATTGATTTAAAGTAAAACCTAAATTCAAAGAACTAAAGAAAATACTTTAACATTCTGAAGTTTAACACTTTCTATACGCAATGTCTTATCATCGACATCAAAATGTAATATAATTTTTTTTAATGATTTCTTATATTTACGCGAAGACTACACATTAAATAAAACTAAGTTTAACTTTCAGTTTTTGAATATATTTTTTTTGTACCGCGTAGATCTGCGTAGATCGTAGATAGGTTCAAAGATTAATACTACTAAAAATTAGTTTCATTTAATAATTTTTTAGGTCTTTAAAGTCAGCTTTTACTTTTTATTAAACGTTAATTTTACAATTAACTACTACTAACGACTAAGGCATATCAACCCGATGGAAGTTAGCGTAAAACATTCTTTTTTTTTAACAAAACTGTATGCCAATTAATTGCTCCATAAATGCTCCAGCAGAATCCGAAATTGCTCCACCTCTATTGTTATTAGTTAATTTATAATTAATTAAAAAAATAAGTATCGAAAATTTAATTTTGCTATAAAACATAAAATATCCTTTTTTATTAATTAAACTGTATGCCAATTGATTGCTCCTTAAATGCTCCATCAGAATCCGAAATTGCTTTACCTCTATTGCTTTTAATTAATTTATAAAATATTTTTAAAACATTTAAGTATCGAAAATTTAATTTTGCTATAAAATATCTACTTTTTAAAATTAAACTGTATGCCAATTAATTGCTCCATAAATGCTCCAGCAGAATCCGAAATTGCTCCACCTCTATTGTTATTAGTTTATTTATAATTAATGTTTAAAAAAATTAAGTATCCAAAATTTAATTTTGCTATAAAATATAAAATATCTACCGTACCACTTTTTTTATAGTATAGGGTGACAAACGAGCACACAGTCCACCTGATGGTAAGTGGTTGCTGTGGCCCATAGACATTTACATTTATCCTCGTTTGCGAATCAAAATGCAGATGCGTTGCCACCCGTGAGGACTAAGATGGAATGCCTCGTTTCCAGTAAAAAGGGTCTCCGGTTCTCTACACTCACCAAACGAAACACAGCAGTGTAAAGCTGCTATTTGACGCTGGTATTCTGTGAGAGCATGGTCCTTCCCCGGTCGAGCCGACCCATTCGTGCTACAACTATACTACTAATATAGCAGCAGCATGGCTCTACCACGTATAAACCACCCTGAGAGTCAATCAATTTTTGTTCGATAAAATGACTTTTACTATAGAATGTTACTACATTCTATGGTTGATGGCGCTATTACTCAAATAGGATCACTCTATCTCAAAATTAATTATAAATTAACTAATAAAAATAGACAGAAAAATTACGGATTCTACTGGATGATTTAAGGAGCAATTAATGTTCATACAGTTTAATTTTATAAAGTACATATTTTATGTTTTATAGCAAAATTAAATTTTCGACAATAAATTTTTTTTTAAATTAATTATAAATTAACTAATAGCAATAGTGGTGGAGCAATTTCGAATTCTACTGGAGCATTTAAGGACCAATTAATTGGCACACAGTTTAATTTTATAAAGTAGATATTTTATGTCTTATAGCAAAATTAAATTTTTGATACTTAAATGTTTTAAAAATATTTTATAAATTAATTAAAAGCAATAGAGGTAAAGCAATTTCGGATTCTGCTGGAGCATTTAAGGAGCAATCAATTGGCATACAGTTTAATTAAAAAAAAATATCTTTTATGTTTTATAGCAATATTAAATTTTCGATACTTAAATGTTTTAAAAATATTTTATAAATTAATTAAAAGCAATAGAGGTAAAGCAATTTCGGATTCTGCTGGAGCATTTAAGGAGCAATCAATTGGCATACAGTTTAATTAATAAAAAAGGATATTTTATGTTTTATAGCAAAATTAAATTTTCGATACTTATTTTTTAAATTAATTATAAATTAACTAATAACAATAGAGGTGGAGCAATTTCGGATTTTGCTGGAGCATTTAAGGAGCAATTAATTGGCATACAGTTTAATTTTAAAAAGTAGATATTTTATATTTTATAGCACAATTAAATATTCGATACTTAATTTTTTTAAATACATTATAAATTAATTAATAACAATAGAGGTGGAGCAATTTCGGATTCTGCTGGAGCATTTATGGAGCAATTAACTGGCATACAGTTTAGTTAAAAAAAAGAATGTTCTACGCTAACTTCCATCTGGTGGCATATCATCTCAATCAATCTCAGTGTCGTCTAAATAGTTATGTACATTAATAACTTCATTCCCAATTATGCCACCCTTAAGGGTGAAATTTTATCTCACACGAGAAGACACCTGAAGTATAACATGTTTAATTAAAAAAGAGTAATTAAAATCTTTCACATTTGATGAGGAAGATATCGCGCAACACACGTAGAAAAGCAAACAGTGGAAATGATAACCCCTTCTTTTATTTGAAGTACCATACGAGTAGATTTGTTGGGAGGTTTATTGCCAATCGCGAGATCTAGATGTACACATTACTATTATACCGAACACGAAACATTCGCTAATCGGGGCATTCGCTACTTTTTCTGTCACCAAGGCAGCGCCACTTCGGAATGTGGTGAAATATTTGACAAATCTCAAAGCGGGGAAGTCACACTATTAGAAAAGTGAAAAAATTTATGTTTGTTTCTGAAATATCTCTAGCATAGTATAAAACAAAGTCTTTTCGCGCCGTCTGTACGCTTAGATCTTTCAAACTACGCAACGGACTTTGATGCAGTTTACATCAATAGACAGAGTGATTCAAGAGAAATATTTATATGTATAACTAGGTGACCAGGCAGACGTTGTTCTGCCCTTTCCGAACGACTATTTGCTTTCCCAAAAAAAACTCCTGAAATTAGCAATAAAAAAATTGAGGGTCACTTATCGGGATAAAAACTATCCTATCTCTCAAATTGGACCAAATTGCACACAGTCTGCAATTTTTTTTTGAAATCGGTTCTATTTGTTGAATACTTCAGCAACACGTGGTGGTTATACTACTAAATTGTTTAAACGTTTGCATTTTTAACATAGCGCCATCTATTAAATATTTACTCAATCCAGTCAACATATATCGTCATCAGACAGAATCGTTTGGAGCTAACAGATAACTTGTGACTGTCAAATAATAGACAAATAATTTTCAATAAAATAATATTGTATTGCGACTATAAATTGAGATGTAAGCGAATTTGGTCCAACTTAAAAGATAGGATCTTTTAAGTTGGACCAAATTGCACATTGACCAAAAATTTCATTGAAATCAGTTCAGTAGTTTAGGAGTCCATCGCGGACAAACAACGTGACACGTAATTTTTATATATAAAGATTATATACATAATTCTTCTGTTCATGTGTATGTAACTGAACTCCACCTAAATGCCTGAACCGATTTCGATGAAATTGTGTGTGTAAGTTGATTCGAGAACGGCTTAGATTAACAATTGGATCCGGTAGGTGGCGCTATTGATGAGATCCATAAATCACTCGTACGAAACTGGGGCGAATCGCTAGTTACTTTTACTTTGTATTCGTTTAGAAACGAAAAATCAAACTGCGGATAATTCTAAAAAAAAGGTTAAGAATGTATAAAAAATTAAAGAACACACCACTGAGGCTTTGTTTCGTGTGTTTGCATACACTAAAAACTGTTTTTTTTTAATGCAACATTTCAATGAAGGCCACACTATGTGAGCATTTGCGTGCCGTATAAGTTCACCTCAATCCTAACTAGCGACATCTGGTGAACGTAAGGTTATTAGCCATCATTATCATTTTATAGGTCACGAGTTTTGTCACATCCACAGGACGATATGAGGTAGTGACACCGCCAATACACAGTTATATCTTCTTAATATAATACAATTACCCAACTCTTTTCTTTCTCTTTCTTTCTCACAAAATAAAAAGTTGAAGATAGAGCAGATCGAATAGTAGTCACTCCCACTATTTAAAGATTATTTTTGAAACATTGAGCAATTCGTAGGAGAAACACAAGAGCTAGATCTAGATAAATGAATTTATGCCTAGCACTTAATTATGCCGTCCGTTCCAACGAGACAAGAAAATTATATTCTCTCGGCGCTATCTGTGATTGCGGTTAACTGCTGCAGCTTGTTATATTCATAAAGAAACCGTTTCCGTTTAAGTATATTCAAATCACTTACTTTATTTGAACTAGGATTCAAACACGAAATTACGCTCATATATATAGGAGCGTAATTTAGATTATACTATATTACACTAACTGGTACCCACTCGCTTCACTGGGCGCACGATAATATATTATTTCAGAACTTATTTAAGTCAATGAGGTGTATAGTTTTAGAGATCTCGTGATGAGGCATTCAGCTAGTTAGTGGTATTTCGCTTATTTATATATATATATATATATATATATATATATATATATATATATATATATATATATATATATATATATATATATAAATATAGAGAGAGAGAGAGAGAGAGAGATTTTAGCAAAATATATTTATTGCAATGCCGAAACCAGTCATCCTACATTATACGTGGTAGAGACACGTTGCAGCTATATTATTGTTGTAGCACGAATATGTCGGCTTGACCAGGGAAGGACCACGCTCTAACATAATAGCTGTGTGAAGTATCAGCTTAATGCTGGTGTGTTTCCTATGGTGAGTATAGAGAATCGGAGACGCTTTTTACTGGTAACGGGGCATTCCATCTTAGTCCTCAGGGGTGACAACGCATCTGAACATTGATTCTTAATCGAGAATAGATGTAGATTTCTATGGATCACTGCATCCACTTGCCATCAGGTGGATTATTTGCTCGTTTGTTATCCTTATTCTATAAAAAAAACCTCAATTCGTCCCATAAATGTCGTAAGAGGCGATTATGCTACATGCCAGAAAACATCTTATTGCTTTTCTTATAAATGGTTGATCATCTCATCTACGTTGACATAAAATAGCTGCGGCTACTGGCAGCAGTGTCAAAGGTGCGAGATGTCTGGCAATACGATTGTCTATCTGTCTGCCCAACGTCACGGAGACAAACTCTTACGAACCGAACAAATTCAAAAGAATTATCTTTTAAATTCAAAAAAATTTGGCCATCACGCTGCGATTGGCAAATGTGAAACATCATAGTTGATGGTAGAATATATAATTAATGAAAACTAATAAAATATGGAGTAAAATAAATAACAAAGGCATACGCAGTACACAACTCACACAGAGAAGCAGCGAAGTGTATATAATACGCGCACGCACGCATAAGGTAGCCGAGAGCGATGGCGTTGAAACAGAAACAGAAACAGAAACTTTTTTATTCAATATAGATTATAAATAATACTTATTGGAATTCACTTTTTTGTTTGATTACCACTGGTTCGAAAAAAAAACCTCTGTCCTGGGAAGAACCAGTAAGAAACCCAGCGGGACTTTTTTTCTAAAATAACACATACATGATTGTATCATGTATGTTACACAAATTAACAACACAACAAATTAGAAATAGCTTGGTAGCAATCACCTCATTTCCAGGGGTTATTATCATCCATAAATTCCTCAATATTATAATAACCCTTTTTATACAAACTCAGTTTAATAAAGTTTTTGAACTTTGAGCAGGTCAAATTTTGTATATTTTCTGGAATCTTGTTGTAAAAGCGTATAGATCGCCCTAAGAATGAATTACTGACTCGATGGAGTCGAGTAACTGGTACTACTAGCTTGTGTCTGTTCCTAGTATTTACAAAATGAATATCACTTATTTTTGTAAAACTGCTTTTATGTTTGTGTACGTACATTACATTTTCACAAATGTATTAAGAGGCCAAAGTTAATATATTAATTTCCTTAAATTTTTGTCGTAACGACTCTTTAGGCTTTAAATCATAAATTGCTCTTATCGCCCTCTTCTGTAAAACAAATATAATTTCAGTGTCAGCTGCGTGTCCCCATAGCAAAATACCATACGACATTATGCTATGGAAATAGCTAAAGTAAACTAGTCTAGCTGTTTCAACACTAGTTAGACTTCTAATCTTTTTTACGGCATATGCTGCAGAACTAAGTCTGCTTGCTAGTTTTGATATATGGGGGCTTCATTGAAACTTCGCGTCTAGTGTGATTCCATGAAAAATGGTGGTATCTACAAGACTCGCTTTCTTCCCATTTAAAATTACATTAGTATTTAATTGTTTGACATTTGGAGTCATGAATTTCATACATTTCGTTTTAGTGCCATTTAAATGCAAATTATTAACATTGAACCAATTTACTAATTTAGATATAGCATTATTTATTTCGTCATATTTTAGAATTTGTCGACTTAATTTGAAAATTAAAAAAATGTCATCTGCAAACAATACTATATCACGGTTATGCCCTACCATGTTAGGTAAGTCATTAATGTATACAAGAAACAGAAAGGGGCCGAAAATTGAGCCTTGGGGCACGCCCATTTGTACCATCGACTCGGAAGAGCTCATACTGTTAAGGACAACTTTTTGCGTTCTCTTACTTAAATATAAAATAATTAATTTAAGAGCATCATTTCTTACACCGTAGTGTTGAAGTTTCATGAATAATGTTTCATTGTGAACACAATCGAAGGCCTTGGATAGGTCACAAATATATCTAAAGCATCCTGTGAATTCTCCCATGCATTAAAGATAAATTTAATCAGCTCAACACTGACATCAGTTGTCGAGCGACCCCTTGTGAAACCAAATTGATTTTTATGAAGTAAATTATTTATATTAAAGGAATTTAACATTTGATCAAGAATAATTTTTTCAAAAATCTTACTAAGTTTTTGTAGTACAGAAATAGGTCTAAAATTGGCAGGGTCTAATGTACTACCAGATTTAAATAAAGGTATTACTTTACTATGCTTCATTAAATCAGGAAACACACCAGATTGGATACTAGTATTAAAAATAATAGCTAAATGAGGCGCGATTGTATCTATTATAGACGCAATAACTTTAACAGAAATCCCCGACAGATCCGCAGTTTTCTTAACATCAATAGTTTTAAAATATTTTACAATATCTTTTGATGATACTTTATGAAATGTGAAATTCTTTGTACACACATTTACATTTTGTTTAATTAATGATTCGGCGACGGCAGGAAAAGAATTCAGTATATAATATGATTAAATTTCCCTCACAAAAACCATTGCAACGTCCTGATCTGATACAGTTCATTTGTTGTTAACACTTAACTGGTAATTTGAATTGCGAGAGTTGATCTTACCAATTTCGCTATTAATTATACTCCATGTCTTTTTAATATTATTAGAAGTCGTTTTAATTTTGTTGCTCAAATACAAAGACTTGGCTGTGGAGCACACTCCCTTAAATATTTTTGAATATTTTTTACATATTCCCTAAATTCCACGCTATGATTATATGACCTTTCATGGTAAAGATCATATAATCGTTGAGGGGTAAGTGACGGCACAAAAGAGCGCCATGCCGTACCATAATATAGTCAGTATTACAACCAAGGTGCGCCAATACAAAACTAAAAATCAAAATTAAACTAAAACTTAATATCAGAATTAAAACTAATTT
Source organism: Parnassius glacialis (assembly GCA_033319125.1). NCBI lineage: Eukaryota > Metazoa > Arthropoda > Insecta > Lepidoptera > Papilionidae > Parnassius > Parnassius glacialis. The sequence continues at coordinate 48,029,656 of JAVANC010000019.1, read as the reverse complement.
ACACACCGACTTCCATTAACATTACAGCGTAACAACAGTCCACCGCGGAACACAGCCCTCCCCTATAGATTTCCGACACCGACTCCACAAAATATCAAAATAAACGTGTCCTAATGATTTCTTATATTTACGCGAACACTACACATTTAAATAAAACTAATTTTACGGATTTTATCGCGTATATTAACTTATTTTATATTCCCGACACTTTTACATTCAGTAACGGGGGGGACTGAGGTGTATGACGTCCCAATGTCATAGTTAAACACGGCTACCTCCAGATTAAAAATTATTAATTTACGATACTTTCGCAATTCTACCTTTTGATAAAGTAATTGCAGTTCACAATGGAGTTAGAGGCAAACAATTCTTTAGCTTTTCTAGATGTGTTAGTAATTCGGGATTCTGATACTGACCTTGAGCCACACTGTGTATAGAAAAAAAACCCATACAGATAGATATTTAAACGCTGATTCTCACCACCATCCTTCACAGATAGCTACCGTGGACCGTGGGTAAATCTTTGTTTCAGAGAGCACGAGGGATCTGTGCCAGTAAACAACTGGCCCTTGAGCTCCAACACGTCAAGCAAGTTTTGCACGACAATAAGCTTCGGGTCCCGCGCCTACGTCACAGTGAACGAGTGAAGCCGGCCACAGTCGAGCGAGTGCCTGCTGTACTGCCATAAGTCAGAGGTGTCACTGACAAGATTGGCTACATCTTGAAGCGCGCTTCTATTAAAACCGCCAAAGAAGATTACTCAGTTTTTACCATTAGTTAAGTGTAATGTCCCTCTGAAAGATGCAGAAGTGTAGCTGAAAGATGCAGAAGCTTGATTGTGAAAGTGGTCTCTCTTATAAAGGACAAACTAAAAGATACATAAAAACCCGCATTGAAGAACACACAGCTGATGTGAAAAAATAGACGCTCCGGGAAGTCTTCAGTCTGTGAACACGTTCAGGATAGCCCCCCCCCCCCCCCCTCACTACATTAGATTTGATAAACCACAAATCCTCGCTAAAGAACACCGATTCCTTCCAAGGATGATTCGCGAGGCTATTGAAATCAAAAAACATCCTAATTTCAATAGAGAAGATGGCTGGGTGCTACCATCTGTTTGGGATCCCATAATTAATCAAATTAAATCCCAACTCAAGCATACAACTGCAATACCTCAAGATACGGTAAGTTCATACTGCGTAGATCAGAACAAAAATTAATAATTTTTAATCTGGATGTAGCCGTGGTTACATTGACATTGACATTGGGAGGTCATTCAATCCCCCCCCCCCCCCCCGTGATCATGAGTGCTGTAAAGTGCTCGAAACGTCTGGAATATAAAATAAGTTAATATACGTGATAAAATCCGTAAAATTAGTTTTATTTAAATAAACGTGTCCTATAAAAAATAGTGTATATTGTATTTTTTTAAGTTAAACCTTTTACATTTATTTTCTTATTTTAGAAACAGTGACTGGTATGTAAGGCGAGGATCTGGTAATTTGTTAGACAAAATAACCTAGTAGTGATACAAGTCCCTTGTTACAGTAGACATCATTGAATACTGTAAGTAAAGTTACCTAAATACCTGTCGGAAAGTAGGTAATTAAAGTTTTCACTGGCCACTAAGCTATGCAGTGACGATGTTAGAACATCAACTACCTTTATTACTCTACCCCATATTGCCCGTGGGTGTCGTAAGAGGCGACAAAGGGAAGCAAATCAGGAGATGGGCAGCAGCGTCTTCCTAATAACTAAAAAATCAAAAACTGCGGTTACCAACCGGACTGTTAAACGTGGCAACAATGGAAAATATCTCTTCCACCTCCAATCTATGGGGTCAAATATTGACGGCTCCGTGGCGCAGTGGCTTAGTAATGATTTACAGCGTTAAGGACCACGGGTTCGAATCCCACACTAAACAAGTATTTGTATGGCCTACAAGTACTGTTCTAAAAGTAAAAGTATTGTTCTTGTAAACTGCCTTCATGGTACAGGAAAAAGTACTAGTGTGGGAGTCACGTTTTAAAAAATATTTCAGCAGTGGATTATAGTTACGTTGTAACGGTAACGGTAAGCCATGCGGCAATACACTTAAAATATTAGCATAATACGTTTTACTTAAAACGAGTGATATCCTTTTCTATTTAAAAAATTACGTCGTTTCCCTTCCACGCTCTATAAACGTCCTTTATCACAAACAAAAAAGGTTTTATGGGCCGTAAAATTGTACCGGAACTGAAACCTCGAGCGCTCGGCATGAAAAAATAATGCCCTCTAGACCGTACTACGATCCTGAAGGCCAGTCTCAAAGACTAGCTAACTGCGCAGGACAGGATTATAGTAACCAAGTGTGTGCGCGAGCATAGGTGCACTCTCTATTCCCTCACTCCCATAGTCCGATGGGACGGCGATCGGAATGGTGCTGAATGATGTGTCTTTCTTTATGTAGTTGTGTAGAGAGTAGTGATGTTCGGAGCAGTGGGGCGAAGATAGCGCAAGCAATTGAGGGAGGACGAGATATCATTTTATTTTATCATGCGAATCTTAGGTCATTAATTTTTAACAACTTTTGTATCATGGATTTCCACAAGGTAACACCTGATTCTATTAATTACGCTTACTTCTTTAGAATGCAGAAAATAATTAGCATACGCCTGAACATTAAGGCCCTCACACGTTTAATAACCTACTACTATGTTATGTTCTTTGTGTGCAAACGATTTAATTGATATCAAATTGACTTGAATACAGTGTTAGACACTGGAAAATTACATCACATCCAGAACTTTAAACCAACTACTTGCGCTTCTACACGGGTAGAATTTAAAGAAGCATGTATTCACAATTCACATATTTATATTAGTTTATAATAAAGATAATTTTTCTGTATCTTTTTTATATAGAACTATCTGTGCCCCGCGGTTTCACCCGCGTCATCACGTGTCCGAGGTGCGCGACATGACATAACACCTAGTTCAAACATTTTATATTTGCAATGAAATATTTTATTGGACAGCAATGTATGGAAAAATTGGCATAATTAATGGAGTACTTTTATCTGTCGGCATATGTATGATGTAGAGCGAAGTTAAGTTTTATCCATTTTCCCTCCCCCTCCCGGTTGAGCGTCCTCCCCCCCCCCCCCCCCCCCGTCCCTCTCACGTCCCAGAAAGTGTCTCAAAGCGCGGTTTTTTCCAGTTTTAAAGAAAACCGTACACGATACATGTAAAGTGTCTAGGCATGAAATGATTCTTGATAAATTTGCTATCAAACTCTTATACTTATTAATCAATTAAATTTTCAAAATACCATAGCAACGGGAAATGAAAGAGTTCAGAAATAAAGATCTAACTAATAATTGTCATAAAAGTACTCAATTAATTTTGAATTTATTTTAGCTATAATGATTGAACTAACCTCGCTCATAGAAGTTTTCAATACTGGCTTCTCGCAGTTCTCACCGGGCGGCTAGTCTATGCGTCGTACGCGCGCCAAGCCAAGTATTGAATTATTTTAATTTTACATTATCTCTTAAACTATGCGTCCAAATAACATGGTATAAAGAACAAAGTTTATCTTCATAAAATTGTCTTGATGGTGAAGTAACTTTCGTTCGTAAGGATAAATAGGCCATGCCAATAATAACGCTTATAAATCACTTTTTAATTTTCAATATTTTTTGCCACAAAATACCTAATTATGGCTTATGTATAAGAAATAGACATATGGTATCGCTGACTTTTTTTTACACGGAGTAAAGATCTATATTTTTCTAGAACATTGTATTTACGTATCCCTAACCATAACACCAGCGTACGCGGATAAATCATTTCGGGAGCGGTTTTTCTTCTGACTTGCTTAACAAATATCCATATTTAAGGCTAGCTGAGTAATGTAGCTTAATGCTAGATAGGCTATACTATTGACATGAATCTGGCTATAATATACGAAAATAATTTTTCAAATCGGACTGGCAGTTCCCGAGATTAGCGCGTTTAAACAAACAAGAAAAAACAAACAAACTCTTCCGCTTTATTATATATATAAATATAATATATAGATAGATATATAGATAAAGATGACAAGCAAGCACAAATCCCACTTGATGGCAAGTGACTGCTGTGGCCCATAGATATCTACATCATTTTTGATTAAGAATTAAAGTGTAAGTGTCCAGTAAAAAAGGTCACAGGTTCTCTACACTCACCATACGAAGTACAGCAGCATTGAGCTGCTTTTTTACGCTGGCATTCTGTAAGAGCGCGGTGCTTCCCCGGTCGACTGACCCATTCGCGCTACAACTATAATACATATTTTCACTGAACTCCTCCAAAACAGCTGGACCAATTTTGATGTTTGATTGGATGGTTTAGATTCACAATTAGACCTGGTAGGTGGTGCCGTTGTCGGGCTGATCGGCTAGTCTACTTATATATTATGTATCTGAGACAACCCCTTATTTTGAGTACACACTTATCCTGCACCAGGAGTACCATGTATCGACTACAAAATACATAATTCTGAAATATTACATTAACGCACTGGTCCCGTCCCCGTCCCGCCCCGAAATCTCCGGAGGATTGTCATCGTTTATTTCGCTACTCATATTTTAATACTTATTAAATAAGAAGATGAGATGAAATAAGACCGTCTAAGAAAAATGATATCAGAACGTCTGAATTAAACCTCATAACATAAACGAAACTTTCGAAGTCCATGTTTAGTCTAATATTTGCGAAGACCACGTGATGGTGGTCAAGCAGCAGTGCAACATACACGTTGACCTTGACGTTACAACATAGATCTCCATCGGTTAATCATGTGACCTAATGATAAAAATATTTGGCTACCATCGTCGCAAATCCTAATTTCCTTTCCTAGCCGGAGCATGCATATTTAACAACAATAAGTTATCATTTTTCCGTGTTCCTGAACATCATCCGTCCCGGATGTCAATAATTTTACCGTGTCTAACTATGTATTGAAGTCTTCCTCTATCGCCTTAGCACAGTTTAGTACAAGTGAGAAACAAGCATATAGTCCACCTGATGTCAAGTAGGTGCAGTGTGACATTTTCATCTATCCTCAATTAAGAATTAAAATATAGAGCCATTGTCACCCTAATGGACTAATTTGTTGATAAAGTAAAAATAAAGTCTCCATTTTTGTTTCTTACAAAACAAAACACACAAGCATTATGTTGCAGTTTTAAAATGGCATTCTATGAGACTGTGGTCCTCCTCAAATCATAATAATAATAATAATAATCTCCCCTGCCGAGGGCTTCCATCTGGTTGGGTTTTTATATATTTATGTATTTTTATTTTTTATGTATTTATTTTATTTTATTGATATTTATGTATGTTTACCATTTTATTTACAATTATATATTTATACTGCCCAACCAGATGAGAAAACTTTATAGATACCCCAAAATAATAATAACTGTGAGTACTTGCATAGGCACAACCTAGTAGCCAGGATTCTACACCAGGAGCTCGCTCTGAAATACGGTCTCGTGGATCGGAAACTGCCTTATTATAAGTACATGCCGGAAGCCGTGCTCGAAAATGACCGCGCCAGGCTCTACTGGGACCGGGCCATCATCACAGACAGGACAATTCTTGCGAATAAGCCTGATATTGTGCTGATGGACACAGGGCACAGTCAAGGATATTTTTTGTCGACATTACCATTCCGTATGACGAGAACCTCGTGAAATCCGAAACAGATAAGCGAACAAAATATCTGGACCTGGCTCACGAGGTGACCGACATGTGGGGTGGATTGCCGGCCGAAATTATACCTGTAGTCGTCTCTGCGAATGGGTTAATTCCAGTCAGCCTCTCGGGCCATCTGAGGCGACTGGGACTCCGTGGCAGACCGCTCCAAGCTCAAATGCAGAAGGCGGTGTTCCTCGATACCGCCCGCATCGTCCGCCGGTTTCTTTCCCTTTCCCCCTAACCCTCGGCCGTTTGGTCTCCCCTGCCGAGGGCTTCCATCTGATTGGGTTTTTATTTATTTATGTATTTTTATGTAATTATTTTATTTTCTTGATATTTATGTATGTTTATCATTATTATTTACAATTATATATTTATACAGCCCAACCAAATGAGTAAACTATATAGATGCCCCACATAATAATATGTTGAGTCATGTCTCCTAAACTAGGATACCCTGTATTTCAGGAGTAAGTTCCTTCCCATTCAGTAACACTTTGTGTCGACAATACGGTAGGAAATGTTGATATATTACTTAATACTCAGTTTAACACTATATACGTGTGTGTTTGTGTGTGTGTGTGTGTGTGTGTGTGTGTGTGTGTGTGTGTGTGTGTGTGTGTGTGTGTGTGTATGAGTAGCGTGATTGTTGCACTGCACATAAAGTTCGTGCATTCGTATGGAGCTATTAAGTTCATCATGCCGATTCTATCATGTATAAAATAGTCGTCAAGCTAACAAATCTCAACTTTGTTACGAAAATAATTCAGTGTCACAACCCTGAGACTTAAGGCACAATCGTAATCACGTACATCATTACAGGCAATCTAATAAAGTGCCCGTCGCGTGTCAACCCTTGGGAGTCGGGCCTTACCTACGTTGTCACTCTTATTGTACGGGTTTCATATAGAATTAGTTATGGGAATAATATCAATTTAAGTATTGTAACCACGGCGCTGTAAACGGCATGTTTAGTTTCCGCACGGAACAAATATAATTGTAAATATCGTCATCATCATCATTACAGCCCATAAACATAGATCTACCCCATAGATAGCCACAAACCACGGTGTTGACCCTACACTTATCGACTACCTGCATGTTTCACAAGTACAAAAGTAACGGTAAACTGAAGTGATGGTAAGCATATAGCTCGAAAAAACGACAACTGATGGAGAAGAAATGTTACCGAGTGGCAACCTCGTACCACCAAGTGTTACACCCTTCCTTCCGATATCGTCAGACGCGAAAATCAAAAAGACAAGGAGGACTCTAGCCTCTAATAAATAATAATAATATACTAATAATATCCTCCAGACCGAATTTTGGTCACGGCGGCCAGTCTCAACGGAGACTAGCCATCTGCACAGGATTATAGTGCCTAAGTATATGCGCACTCTCTATTTCCTAACTCTCATAGTCTGATGGGACGGTAAGCCGAAACGACCAGAGAGAGTTCAGGCGCAGGATCAACGGCTTTACGTGCTTTCCGAGGCACGAGGGTGAGACACCGCCAACTTCCTGACTTGCCCGGAGATACTGATAATTTATATATGGAAAAACTGAATAACTGATTTTTTTTGGCTCAACCCGGGATTCGAATGGTAAGTGGATGTTGTGTCCCACAGACATCCTCATCTATCATCGATTATGAATCTAAACGCGGATGCTTTGTCACAGCACAATATACGACTCGGTATCGCAGTTGCTAAGCACTTGGCTGTGGCACTTCGGAAATATGGGTTCGAAATCCACACAGAACATTTTTTTATTGAATAAGCGTGGAAAACGAATACACAGTCCACCTAATAGTAAGTGGATACTATTTCCCATAGACATCTACATCTATCCTCAGTTAAGAATCAAAATGCAGATGAGTTATCACCCCTGAGGACTAAGATGGGATACCTCATTAATTTAATAGAATTAATTAATTATTATATATCCTAGAAATAATCGGTCTGAATGTAGAATTTATGTATGTAGAAGGACTCCACGATACAGAAGAAAATCCCAATGTAGACATTTAAAATAATAATAAATAAAACCTCATCAGCATAAAAATTCAATGTCGGCTGTACGAGTTGTCATTAAGCACTCAGTATTGAGTGGCTGATCCCACTCGAGTTTCACGTGTTTCCATTATGAAGGGTAGTTTATATGAAAATATTGCGTTTTGCTTCGGGTCGCGCCGGGTCCAAGGGTTCTTTGCAAAATCACCGGAGATTCGTCCTCATATTATCGGGTTCGTAATATCACGCTAGCTTTAGAAAAAAAATTATATACAGAGAGCAAAGAATACATCAATTTATTTTATTTTTAATATTTTAGTGACAATTGATGTATGAGAATCAAATAGTCTAACTGATGGTGAGTGGCTACTGTAGCCAAAGGCTTCTATGTACACTATGTAAGTGGTCGCTGCGGCCCATAGACATCTACATCCATCCTCTATTACAAATCAAAATGTAGATGCGTTGTTACCCGTGAGGACTAAGATGGAATGCCTCATTTCCAGTAAAAAGGGCCTCCGGCCACACCTGCACTCTCCAAGCGAAACGCAGAAGTAAACCTCTACTTCACGCTGGTTTTCTGTGAGGTCATGGTACCACCCCGGTTCGAGCCGGCCCATCCGTGCGACAGCAAAAGCTGCCGCGTGGCTCTACCACTGTTTATAACTTTAAAACTTGCTCTGCGACCTTAAAACATTGCGCACTAAGTTACGGTCAATTGTCCGTAACTCCTTCAGTCAACTGCGAACAGGCGAGAAAACTAGTTGCTTGTTTTGTAAACCGCAAACTTTTTTTCAACAATCTTACACTGATTTTATTTATTGTGACTAAGAAACGCTGTTATTATTTATGCACGCATTTTGTCAACGTGATTTGAAGTTTATTTCAGATAAGTATGTAACTTTATTTCGTATTTGCCTAAAAACAGTAACTATTGTAAACTTTCACTGAAACCTAAGGACAAAAAATAAGGCCTAGAATAGATAGAAGGATTATTTTATTGCCTAGTAGTCCGTCTGGGTGCACGAGTGCAGGCATTGTTTTTTTCCGGGGTCCAAAGGAACAAAGCCTGTATGATTACAGGCTTTAAGGCACTGCATCTTACTCCTCAGAAGTGAAGTATATTAGAAGTATATTAATCATACTTTTTTGTCGCCAATAGACAAACTCTAAAAAATTCAGAGGAGTTGTTCACGTGGTGTAGTCACGCTGCAGCAATATTATGGTTGCAGCACAAATGGGTCGGCTTGACAGGATACCAGCGTGGAATAGCAGATTAATGCTGCAGTGTTTAGTTTGATGAGTATATAAAACCGGTGACCTCTTTTACTGGTAACGAGGCACTAACTTAGTCTTTAGCCAAGGCAACGACATTTCGATTCTTAATGGTCATTCATTTGATCATGTAGGTGTCTATAGGCCACAGTGCCCATTTACCATCAGGTTTGTTTTGCAGAGACTGTTAAAGAGTTAAGACCAATTCCTTTCAACTTGTTCAAATTAAATGTGGCATTATGAAATCACTTTGAAAATATTTTTTCTCTTCATACCATGTGTCAAAAACCTTATCGTAATCATATTTTTTTTTACTTACTACACATTATAAACATACATACTCACATGTACATGACAAGTAACCAGACACCCCATTCGCGACATTAAGCCTCGGAAGGTTCTCCTGAGGGACTTGTCCCTCGATATAAACCCGATTTTCATAAATGATTTTATTTCTGACTCATATAAGTATAAAGCAGCGTTCTTCATACTCCTCAGGAGATTTACCGTTTTTATAGTACATGTATGTATTTAAGATATCTATACTTACTAATAAATAAAACTGAATTGACTGTTTGTAATGTCAAAAAAACTATTGCTAAATCCAATTGTGCATTTAAATTTTTAAAGTAGCTTAAATACACACATGTTTTCACTAATAACCTTATTACTATACTTCCAATTTTAAGATCAATTTATGTCAAATTAAAAGAAGTTTGGAAAATCCAAAAGTGCACGACTCATAATGCTCATATGATAAGTAGTGAAAAATAATGATTTCTTATACTTACGCGAACACTACACATTGAATAAAACTACTTTTACGGATTTTATTGCGTTTAATTAACTTATTTTTATTAATTCCCGACGTTTCGGGTACTTGCTCGGGGCACCCGTAAAATCCGTAAAAGTAGTTTTATTCAATAAGTAGTGAAAACATTTAATAAATGTAAATTGTAGTTCTATTCCTCGAAGAGTTCCAGAAGTAGTCACCGAAGTAGACCTTCAAGTCACTCCGTCAAGTCCGTAGGTAAGGTCTATTCATAACTAACAAAACGAGCCCAAACTCGGCACATCTATTTCTCCTCGTCGAGGAATTCCAGTAGTAGTCATCACAGTCCAGCTTCAAGTCACTCTGTCAAGTCCGGGGGCATAGGCGGATTAAATGCCGACTGCGCCCTAGGCTAGCCTAGCATCTCATCAGCGCCCCTCTAGAGGCCATATTATATCTATTATAAATTAAATCTACGCATTTTGCAAATAATCCATAGTTTAATAATTGCAAAATAATTAGGATATGAGTACCATGAACAGGAGGGGCATAAATGAAAAATTTGACGAGAGAATAAGAACGATTTAGGTTAAATACGATGACTTTTTTTTCCGCTTAAAATCATCCACGCGCGCATTTTTAACTTTGCGCCCCAAGGCACGTGCCTAGTTTGCCTTAAGAATAATCTGTCACTGTCCGGAGGTAAGTTCTCATCATACCTAACAAAACGAGCCCAAACTCAGCACACCTATTACTACTCTTCGAGGAGTAGTATTCACCAAAGTACACCTTCAAGTCACTGCGTCAAGTCCTAGGGTAATATCTCGTCACAACTAACATAACGAGCACAATCTCGGCCTAGCTCTACTCTTCAAGGAGTTCCACTAGCAGATATTGAAGTACACCTTCAGGTCTCCATAAAGTCCAAGCCGTTTAAGTATATTTATGCGAGTATATAAACCCTGCGTACTTTTAGCGAAACAAAATATTGTAATATAAATATGTGATTTTAAAAATAATAATAATATCTTACCTTGGTCAAGTATGTAGAATTTGGTTTTTGGAAAATGTATTTCTAAAGCGATCGATATTTTTCAACATGAACCGCTGTAAACAAACAACCACTCACGACGGCGGCTGAGCACGTGCACGAGCACTCTGTGGCCCTGAGTCTGGAGTGAGGCAAAGTGTATTTAGTAAAATAAATTAATACAAGGCTGCTCAAAACACCGAAAATTTCGCTATTTCTCAGCCGAAAAATATTAATAGAACTAAATAAAAAAAATTCAACTGACATTTACATTCCATGGCTTCTCACATGATAGAGGAAGAGTTTACGAGTAAAAAAATAGATTGAGTTAAACAATTGATATTTTCAAAATTTATCGTTTTTACGCCTCCGGACTTGATAAACCTTATGCCACTAAAACCGCTTTTTATGTAAAAATAGCAATTAATCTATTTAAAAAAATAATAATAAATTCAACAACCATTTATCTTTTTGAAAATGTGCTTTTTATGTAGTTTATAAGTTCAATATGATTGTTAAATACGATTTCATGCGACAAAACGTTGAAATCTTGATTTTTAGGCGCTAGTAGAACATGCAGTTATAGTTATAGTTAACAGTGGTAGAGCCACGCGGTAGCTTTTACTGTTGCACGGATGGGCCGGCTCGAACCGGGGTGGTACCACGACCTCACAGAATACCAGCGTGAAGTAGAGGTTTACCTCTGCGTTTCGCTTGGTGAGTGCAGGTGGCCGGAGGCCTTTTTTACTGGAAATGAGGCATTCCATCTTAGTCCTCACGGGCGACAACGCATCTGCATTTTGATTTATAATAGAGGATAGATGTAGATGTCTATGGGCCGCAGCAACCACTTACCATCAGGTGGACTGTGTGCTCGTTTGTCACCCTTATCCTATAAAAAAAATGCATACGCGCTTTGCGCTTAAGGCGTGCAATAACAGCTTTTTACTAAATGCCCATAAATATCGTATATACGGTACTGATATAACAAAAACAATTGTCGGTCTGTCTGCTGTTTGTTTGCTCCGGCTAATCTCCGAAATGGCTGGACGGAGGTAGGTACTATTATTTAAAAAAAAGAATTAGATCCTGCGCAAAAAAAACCCATGGAATCCAATCGTAATAAATCAACGAATAAATCGCCACGCGGAGATAGTCGCGGGGAACAGCTAGTATTAAACAAAAAAAGAAATTGAAACTTTTTTATTCAATATAGATTATACATAATACTTATTGAAAGTCACTCTTTTGTTTAACTATAATACAGATACTACATATATTTTTTATAAAATATCTTATAAAAGTAAAAGAATATATTTAATACTAGCTGTTCCCCGCGACTTCTAATTAATTTATTACGATTGGATTTCATTGGTTTTAATTTTTTTCGCGGAACCGTAATTCCTTTTCTAAAATATAAGTAGCCTAAGTTACTTCTTATAACATCAGCTATCTGCCAGTGAAAGTCCGGTCAAAATCGGTCCAGCCGTTTCGGAGATTAGCCGGAGCAAACAGACAGACAGACAGAAAGACAGACGGACAAAAATTTAAAAATCTTGTTTTTGTTATAAGTACCGTATATACTTTCATATGCATATAGTAAAAAGCTGTTATTTAGACATTACAAACAGAACCTTTAATTTTATTTATTTGTATAGACTAATATATAATATACTATTACGTAACTGAAACTAGTATAAGAAAGCCTATAGCCTATTCTAATGTTAAAGACTGGCTGCCCGCGGTGCAATAAAATGGTGAAACAAGATGCCGCCTGTTTCACTTTGCGCTCTCTGTCGCACTTACGAGTGTTACGTTAGGCCTGTCGCTACGGGCCCTAAGGCAGGCCTCCCGAAAGGCCCACAAGTGCAACAGAGCGTCCTATTTCCCCATTTTCTTACACCACGGGCAGCGAGTGCTTAATATTAGTATAATAGATAGTTTGAAGCTAGCAGATAATAGATTTTATTTTACACCACGTTGTCACAACTTAGTAAATATGCTGCAAAGCTATTTGCTTCTTCACTACGCTAAATAAAATAAAAACATGGAAAATACTTTTAAGAGACAGGACAGCCCCGTTTTCTTCACGTTGACTAAATACCGTTACCTTTACAGCCTATTAAAGTCTACTGTTGAACATAAACACCCCCATATATTGCCTCGTAGGGAATATTTTTACACATAGTTGTCACGCTTGGCAAATGGATAGACACACGCAGTTTTTGGAACGAAGTTCCTTATCGGACGGTACGTGTTTGGCGGATGGGAGCTAGGCGACAAAAAGTGTAAGATTTTTTCACCACTACCCTTGTGTCATAGCGTAGACGGCCTTGGTGGCGATATAAGGAAGTGAGATGGAATAATATCCATCTCCCTCGCACTATTTCTTATCTTGCCATGAAAGAAATATTATTTAATTTCAAATGACGCTTAATTTTAATAGACGTAGACGTAGACTAGTAATTCATTTATTTATATTTGATAACCAATAATATAATACGCAAGGAACTTCGTTCCAACCGACTGTTCCACGACACTCAGGCAATTTTGTTTAATTATTAGTTGTTATTAGGAAGACGCTGCTGCCCATCTCCTGGTTTTGTACACTGTCGCCTCTTACGACAACCACGGGATGACTTGATTTAGTGGATATTCTTACACCACCACTACATCGTAAACATCATTACATATGAATACAACAGACACGAAAGTTAATAGAATTTCTGATTGACGTTTGACTAAAGAAAACAAAGAACAGCGGCAGAAAGTCAATATTTGCTATTCATTAGCGCACGATATAGTATTTGCCAACTGTCGACGACGCTCCGTCTATAAGTGTAATGTTTTCAAGTACTTTAGCTAATTAGCTATTAATATTCAGCAAGGTTTTATTTGAAGAAAGTTGGGGTTCCAGGAAGATAAAGTGCCGGGATCGCGTCATTCTCGGCTTCTACTGCGTAAAGGTCGATGAGGATAGTGAAAGTTGGCAAATTATATTTAGTAACTACCTGAACTGGCAGACGTTGCTCTGCTCTTTCCTTTACGGTTCATTTGGGACTTTTACAGTTAAAAAAAATGTCTACATAATTTGACCATAGTGGTACTTATCGGATCCAGAATTTGTGATTATATACGTGGTAAATCCACGCTGCAGCTATATCATGTTTGTATCATGAATGGCTCGGCCCGACCGGAAAAGGAAGGGTGGCTCTCATTCAATACCAGGGTAAAATAGCAGCTTAATGCAGCTGTTTCGTATAGTGAGTGTAGGGTTATGGAGACCCTTTTTTACTGGAAACGAGACATTCCAGATTGATCCTCAGGGGTGAGAACGCATGTGTTTTTTGATGCGTAATTCAGGATAGATGTAAATGCCTATGGACCACAGCATCCACTTACCATCAGGTGGACTATGTGCTCGTTCGTCACTCTTATTCCATAAAAAAAATATTTTGGCCCTACCACATCATTAGTAATCGTCGTAATACTGCTGTCAATATTCTGAATCAAAATAAATCACTCTTCTAAAAATGTAGCTCAAAACTAATCATATATGAACTAATAACTTATAAATATGAATGCAACAAATCATCAACTAAATGATAATAGTTTGTATAAGCCATTGAGCGCTTTGTTCCTATTTTAACATCGTACCAATTATTTTGGTACGGCAAAAAGCCGACGTCTAGGCGAATTCTAAATGTGCTACGCACACAGAACTGTCTGAATCAATGAATGGGGCTCCGCACGCCCTCGATAAAGAAACCGGACCCTCCAGACCGTCGCATTACGTACACTATTTACTCGGGAATCGGGAAAAGGCGGTCCGAAACAAATTTCCGCGGGATCCTAACGATGCCCGACCGTCATTTAATCAGGTTCGAGCGTTGATGGGATGACCGCAGTCGACATTATTCTGACAATAACACGTCTAGAAATCTATCAAGAATTATCCTCCATCTAGCTCTTTTCAGACTTTATTAGAACACGAAATGTACGTAGGTAAGGGAAATATATATAATGGATTCCAAGTAGAAAAGGTTATAAGGCTCGTTCTACATAATTTTTTTTATAGGATAAGGGTGACAAACGAGCACACAGTCCACCTGATGGTAAGTGGTTGCTGCGGCCCATAGACATCTACATCTATCCTCGTTTGCGAATCAAAATGCAGATGCGTTGTCACCCGTGAGGACTGAGATGGAATGCCTCATTGCCAGTAAAAAGGGCCTCCGGCCACCTGCACTCACCAAGCGAAACGCAGAGGTAAACCTCTACTTCACGCTGGTATTCTGTGAGGTCGTGGTACCACCCCGGTTTGAGCTGGCCCATCCATGCGACAGCAAAACCTGCCGCGTGGCTCTACCACTGTTATATGATATAATATGAAACTCTAACAGAATATCAGTATTGCTGTAATTATATTACTGTATCATTAACATTATGCTGAATCAATGGCCTATTTGTTGCCGCAATCTATTTTTTTTACATTTTTTTTTTGTAAAAGTAATGGTTTGTACAAGTTGCTTGTAGCATTGAGTTAACATGTTCTTTCTGTCTTTCTTTTAATAATAGTTCATCTGTGTGTGTCTATCGCCATCTTTACGTATTAAAAGTCTACTTGCACAACACACTTACACTTGGTATAAAGACGCACTACTAAGAAACACACTACTGACACACTTGGTATAAAGACGCCCAGATTGTAACCAAAGGAAAAAATAGACGTCTCACACAGCATGCATTCCCCACCGGTATTAAGGACGCACCGGCAATCGGACTGCACTATCGACCTCCGGTCTGAGCAGGCGTAATGTGGCAGCGCTGTCGTCGCGCCACAAGCTGATTATTCCACTTCTTTGCTGTATGCACTACAAAAGACGAAGCAAACCTTTGAAATTTGGTTCGAATGCGTGAAATATCGATAGCAAAAGTTTGAAGATCCTCCGATCATCGTCTCAGAAATGTATCATATTGAATACCGAGACGCTGGCTGCTCTACGCCTGTGCTCGAGGATGACAAGATTGGCTTCAACCAAATCAGAGTGACCAATACACTTCTTAGCACGTTTCTCCACTACGTCCAATGTAATTGCTAGGTAGCATTTTGCAGCAACAGCCCATATGTGACAGAGATACTCCACGCGGACTAGACCGGTGCCCTTGCTAGGGTATCTAATTTTCTTTTCCTTGCGGTTACTTTGGGCCTGGACTCAATGAACCGACCAAAGGCAGTCAATGTACTCCAAAGATACATTCCGGTGCGCGGTGAATTGGCAGCCTTTATTTTTTGAAGGCGATGAATCTTTTTTGACTTTGAGAGATTCACACGCTCAAAGATCTTTCGGACTGGATTTGATCCTGACTGTACACAAAAGAGGAACCAATCATCATTGTTACATCATGTTCAAATCAGTTTCAACAAAATAAGGCAGGAAAAAAGGTATTTGCTAATTAACCATTCAGTGTGGGCCTCAGCGACTTCTTTGGATTGTACCACTTTTTTATTAACTTGCTTTCATGTGTGTCTGTTCGGGTCAAATTTAGTAATTGATTTTAAATTAACTTCCCGATGAGGTAGAGAATTTTAAACAGCTCAGAAGTGGATGACAATATAAGAATATGAAAAATACGTGGTATATAAAAAAATTGGAAAGGAGATAGAATTACAAAGATATTAAATCTGAAAATAGATTAAGCTCAATACGTCTTCCTCTTAATAATCTTACTTGACACAATAATGGAAGCCGATTCCCTTAACTGTGAAGTATGTGTGGGTCTATTGATGACGACAGTCAGCATTTATTGATGAAATATTTTAAATTCAAGACAAATTATTAAGAAAATATATACATGCAAATTTTAAGAAAAATATGTAACGATTTGGGAGTTTGTTCTTTGTTAGTAGATGGTGCAAGATGTTCAGTTAACATGGTTATGAAACACCACCAATAATCCTAGTTCTTCTCAATAAGATTTTTAACTGAGTGTTAGTAAGATTGGGGTATGGTGAGGCTGACGCATCCTTTTGACACAAAAGCTCCTATATAAATGATGAGCGAAAAAAGGAACCAGTTCATTGCTTACCATCAGAGTGCCTAGTGCGAGATGTTGATTTACGCGCTCGATAACGAGAAAGTTAACTACAATTTGTATGGAATAAAATCAGCGCCAACTAGTGGCAATAATTGGAATCACCATCGAGCATTGACTCTCATTCGTCAGTGAGAACGTTAAACGCACGTGATTGGTTGGAGTGGCAATTTCGATCATTCGAGACGTAAAATTTTACGCGGTCGATATCGAACAAGTTTTCACCAAAATTTTTACAGTGAGATAGAAGAGTCAGAATAATTGTTGAAGAGTTAATTTTATTTCATTTTGTGAGAACGATATATAATTTAGGCAGGCCGTTTTTTTTTCGTTAGGAGGATGTTTGCAGCCACAAAGACATTAATAACTAATAATAATAGATGACTATTATTATAAAGCCAGTGCTGAAGCAAGAGCTTGTGCATATTTTAGTCCTTTGTTACACCCCAATGACAGGTAGGTAATTTAAGAATAGGTATCGCCTTTTCCAAGAAAGTATTCAAGTTTTTGTGTAAATAGCGTTTGATAAATCCAAGTTCCTAACATCAATATTTAATAATTAAGTCAGTAGTAGGTATCATAAGTTCACTTAACACTAAGTAACTAAATTACATTTACTGCTCCATAAATGTCAACATAAAATCATATTAGAATGAAAACACCTTCATGTTTTTTGCTTTCAATTTAATACTTTCAATAATTAACATCAAAATAAAATGGCTAATTCTGAATCTCATAATACTAACAGAAACTGACGAAACCTTGATCAAATTACGAAACATAAACAAATAGCTAATAATGAATTGTGATTCCGATTATTGCCACTAGCTGGCGCTGATTTTATTCTATACAAATCGTAGTTAAGCCCGCTTTTCACTACGGGATATAATCTATACTAATATAATAAAACGGAACAGTTTTTTGTTTTTCTGTTTGTTTAAACGCGCTAATCTCTGGAACTACCGGTCCGATTTCAAAAATTCTTTATGTATATTATAGCCAGATTCATGTGGAATAGTATAGGCTATCTAGCATTAAGCTATATCACTCAGCTAGCCTTAAATATGGATATTTGTTAAGCAAGTCAGAAGAAAAAGCACTCCCGAAATGATTTATCCGCGTACGTCGGTGTTATCGTTAGGGATATGTAAATACAATGTTCTAGAAAAATATAGATCTTTACTCCGTCTAAAAAAAAGTCTGCGATACCATATGTCTATTTCTTATACATAAGCCATAATTAGGTATTTTGTGACAAAAAATATTGAAAATTTAAAAGTGATTTATGAGCGTTATTATTAGACGTGGCCTATTTCTCCTTACGAACGAAAGTTACTTCATCATGAAGATAATTTAATGTAGATAAACTTTGTTCCTTATACCATGTTATTTGGACGTATAGTTTAAGAGATAATGTAAAATTAAAATAATTCAATACTTGGCTGGGCGCGCGAACTACGCATAAACCCTAGCCGCCCGGTAAGAACTGCGAGAAGCCAGTATAGAAAGCTTCTAAGAGCGTGGTTAGTTCAATCGTTATAGCTAAAATAAATTGAAAATTAATTGTGTACTTTTATGACAATGATTAGTTATATCTTTATTTCTGAACTCTTTCATTTCACGTTGCTATCGTTTTTTGAAAATTTAATTGATTAATAAGTATAAGAGTTTGATAGCTCAAGAATAATTTCATGCCTACACACTTCTCATGTAATGGTGTACGGATTTCTTTAAAACTGGAAAAAACCGCGCTTCGTGACACTTTCTGTGTCGTGGGGGGGGGGGGACGCTCAACCGAGATGGAGGGGAAAAGTGGATAAAACTTAACTTCGCTCTACATCATACATAATATGCCGACAGATAAAAGGACTCCATTAATTATGCCAATTTTTCCATCCATTGCTATCAATTAAAATATTTAATTTCAATTATAAAATGCTTTAGGGTATGTCGCGCACCACCGACACGTGATGACGCGGGTGATACCGCGGGGCACAGCTAGTATAATATATATTACATCTCGAGATATAAATTAATATCGCTCACCATACATTTTATATGGAACCGTTTACACTGTGCTAAAATATATATTACATCTCAAGCTATAAATATTTTTTCGATCGACCGAGCGATATTTTCATTTTATATTTCTCCCCCTGTACCCCGCACACCGTTCCGTGCCCCCGCAGACGGTGTACGGGGTAAAGAGGGGTAATCCAATGACCAATGACGAATGCACACTGGTT
Source organism: Parnassius glacialis (assembly GCA_033319125.1). Lineage (NCBI taxonomy): Eukaryota > Metazoa > Arthropoda > Insecta > Lepidoptera > Papilionidae > Parnassius > Parnassius glacialis. The sequence continues at coordinate 48,010,499 of JAVANC010000019.1, read as the reverse complement.
AAAAGATATATCTCACAGTGTGAAAGCCAATCACGGGATATAATTTATATTTCGGGATATAATATATATTATATCCCATAGTGAAAAGCCAGCTTTAACGTTCTCGATATCGAACGCGTAAATAAACAAAATCTGGCACTAGGCACACAGATTAAAATACAATTCCGTAAAATTAAAAATTATATCAAATCTCTGAACATTTTACGTCATTATCGTCATTACAGCCTTTCATAAATCCATTGTGAGTTCAAAATGTGTTTGTATGTACTTGATGTTGCGAAAAAAAGAAGAAAATTATATATAATATGTACCAAAATAATTTTTTTTGTCCATTAAGTTTCTCAAAACACACAAACACCGTTCTTACCTCGAGTGCAAATTGGTCATGTGTAAGAAAGTGAGATCACGGTCGCTCTCAAGATGCCCGACCGTCAAATAGAGGCTGTTAAATCAATGTAGTAGAAAAGTTATTTGACTCTGCTTAGTTAGGTTTTACGTGTATTCGTTTTCGAGAGTACAACTTTTATAATAAAATGTGTCCAACATGTCCTGATCTGTTCTATTTTCAGCCGACTTCAAAAACGAGAAGGTTCACGAGTTAACTGTATTTTCTTTGTAAGTATGTTCTGAGATATCTTCAGTCAATCAATTTTTTTATAATATTATATACTAGCAACCCACAGCGCTAGCAGCGCAGTTACAAGTGTCTATGAGTATGAATAGTTGTGACATTAATTTAATCAATAAGTTTTTTATAGGATCGAGTGACAAACGAGCACACAGTCCACCTGATCGTAAGTGGTTGCTGTGGCCCATAGACATCTACATCTATCTTCGTTTGACTAAAATGCAGATACGTTGTCAGCCGTGATAACTAAGATGGAATGTCTCTTTTCCAGTGAAAAGTGTCTCCGGTTCTCTACACTCACCATACGAAACACAGCAGCGTTAAGCTGAACTTCTCGGCACTTTTAACTTCAAATGAAAATAATACTTCACCTCTTACGCCGTCACCGCACAGCGAATCATATCTATGTAATAATTTACATTTTTAAATCTCAGACAATTTATAAAAGAAAAACAAGAATGGGATGGAATGGAATGGAATGGAATGAAGTGGAACGAAACGGAGCGCAATGGAATGGAATGATATATTATAGAGTATATTATGATATATTTCATATACATACATCACAATAAATTCTTATTGAAAGTCATTTTTTACTTTTACCACTTAATTTATTTAACTGACGAGTATTTAAATGTTGATATATGGATATACACGAAGCAAGCGAGGTATGTCAGTCTCTGCCTACCCCTCTGGATGAAAGGCGTGCCAGTTCATTTATGTAAGTTAAGTTCACGCAGCGCAGTAGGCAAACAAAAACCGTACAAGGCGTTTTTGCGAGTCACACCCCGAGCGCTCGTTAGGTCTACTGCAATGGTCACTCGATTAATCACGGAGATTTTATGCTCGCTCGCGAATATAATAATTTTGTTATATTATAGTCTACTATACTGACTGCTTCTTTGGTCTAGTGGTCGTAAACGGGACTACTAATCATGAGGTCCCGAAATTCGGTCTGGAGGATAATGTTTTTCTTACTGTTCCATACTAGTATTTTTTTTTACTTATTATAAGTCAGTGCTTGACCACAATAAAAAATATCAGTTAAGCTGCTATTTATTACTGTGGTCAAGCGCAGCTGTGTTTCGTATAGTGAGTGTAGAGAATCAGAGACCCATTTTACTGAAAAAGGTGCATTCCATCTTAGTCCAGCGGTGCAACCGTGCTTCGGATACCACTAACCTCAATAACCAGGCACCTAACACTAAGAAACGGCCGCGTCGTAACCGGTTCGTATGCGCAACGTAATTGTCCAGACCCATTCTCCCTAAGAAATGGGTTTCACCGAACATCATACTGGAACACGATTTGCATCATTTGGCGGTATGTCTTTGCCAGGTGGGTGGTACTCGTAACTAACACTCCGCCGGGCCTCTCACTCATAGAGAACCAAACTACTACCAGTATGTAGTGCTGCTCGTTTAGCACTATGGATAGCACTAGGGATATATGTAGTGAATCAGGATTAAAGTAATTCTTATGGACGCGAGCAGCTTCATCCCCCAAATACTTGGGATAATACTTGGGATTACCCTGTTGTCAGTTAATGTGTCTGTCAATAACAAACGTACTTCTCAAATACTTAATACTTACTTACTCAAGAATAATGCATTCACTTCGTAACTTTTTAACAGTGTAAATATAACATTTATTAATACTCAAGTACAGATCCATATATAGGGCGCCAAATTTTGTGTGTAGAGCCACGCTGCAACTACCTATATTATGATTGTAGCATGATTGATTCGGCTCAACCGGGGTAGGACCACACTCTCACAGAATATCAACGTAAAATAGCAGCTTAATACTGCTGTGTTTCGTATGCTGACTATAGAAAACTGGAGACCCTTTTTACTGTAAAAGAGATATTCCATCTCAGTCCTCAAGGGTGACAACATGTAGGTGTATTGTATGCTCGTTTGTCATCCTTATGCTATTCTATAAAAAAAACACGCTTGGAAGGCAAATTAACAATCACAGTTTAAAATAATAAAAGTAACATAAAATCAAAAACGAGTTACAAATTTTTCCGTTATTAAATATATGATTTCATAACGTAATGAAATATATTCTTAAATTGCTATAATCTATAAACAATCTCATACTACCTTGTCCACCCAATTTGCGACATTAAATTAATTTTCGGAAGGCCTTCCCGCGGGACGTGTCCCTCTATAAGCCAGATATTCATTGATAACTTTCATTTCCCTTGTTTCTTAAATAAGAAGCCAACTATATATTAAGTGTCCCTGAGTCAAATGGATGAAAATGATATTTTATTTTTATTTATAAAACTTTCGGCTTATTTTCGGGTAAATGTATAAATATGTATATATATATATTTATACAATATTCTCTGTAATATAACTGATTTACATAATGATTTATATTTACACGAAGACTTCACATTAAATGAAACTATTTTTTTACGGATTTTATCGCGTTTAATTTAACTTTTTAATTCCCGACGTTTGGGGACTTCACGATGGATGGCGCAAATGTGCGTGCGTTACACCAACAAAGTACAAGAAAATTTATTAAACAGATCGTTAGCAATTCGTCGCAAATATATGGTACACTTTCCCGTGATGTTTTTTTTTTTTTCATATAAACGACAACGGTTGCCACGTTACCAAAGATACAACACTTCCCTAGAGTATAACCTTTACTCTTGATTTGGTCAGTATTTATAGACGTGCCTACAAATATTATAATTACAATATTTTCGCGGTTTTACTGTAGCTACCGAAAGTAAAATATTAAATTGCAGTAAATTTCCAGCATTTTCATCGACATAATTATATTATTAAAAAAATTAAAACACTCAGATTTTATTGACTAGATATTAATTTGACATTTATATTATTTGATAATTAATTGACGCATGTTCTTCGCTCAGTCGATTATCAGAGGTTGTTTTATTGCTCCATAACCATAAACTGGAGCTTTACGTGGCTAAAAGCTACCCCAGTAGACAATCCTATCTTTATTGACTTTATCAGTGGTTTTAAGGAATTACAGATTCAATACGAATTAGGGCAGATGAAAAAAGAAATATAGACCCAAATCAACAAAATTAAAGGGAAAAAATCATATACTGATCCTTATATACAGCCTGGGCCATCTATCGTTTTTAATTTTTTTCATAGGATAAGGGTGACAAACGAGCACACAGTCCACCTGATGGTAAGTGGTTGCTGCGGCCCATAGACATCTACATCTATCCTCTATTACAATTCAAAATGTAGATACGTTGTCACCCGTGAGGACTAAGATGGAATGCCTCATTTCCAGTAAAAAGGGCCTCCGGCCACCTGCACTCACCAAGCGAAACGCAGAGGTGAACCTCTACTTCACGCTGGTTTTCTGTGAGGTCGTGGTACCACCCCGGTTCTAGCCGGCCCATCCGTGCGACAGCAAAAGCTGCCGCGTGGCTCTACCACTGTTAAATATTAATTGGAACTATAGGTTAAATTTTCGATGTGACAGAAAATTAGTTTTATGTTTGGTATTACCTAATGGGCAACCCATTAGGTTTTCGCTTGAACAAAGTTGGGAAATATTAAAAACTTATTTCCAAAGTGGTGAGTCTTCCACTTGTTACTTGTACGTGCTTACTTTGAGTGAATGGTAGATTCATTATTTTTCGTTTATGTTAGCGCCGATATCATCGCGGGCGCAATACGGAATCAATATTTACCAGGGCTCTGCTAAAAATCAGCGCTGCTGCAGTACCTGTGGTAGCATATGCTGAGACGGAATCCTTTTTAGCATCACATCACTCACTTGCTGAGACTTATTTTTATTTTTATTTATGTTTTCACCTACAGAAACAGAAACCTTACCTACCTTGTATATTTTTATGTCTTATTATTTCTAAATGTATATTTTGTGTGTGTATTGATGCTAATAAAACATACGTCTATGTCTATCTATGTCTACTCAAACTGTAAGATTTTTACGAAAAAGATTTTACAGCAAGGATGTGCCAAGACCGTAGTTTGTGGATCAATTTGTAAAGCAAGTTCGTGAAACTGGATCGTTGTTCGATAAAACAGTCCGTGTATGTATTCGTCCAGTGCGCTCAACCAAAAATATTGCTGCTGTTACTCAGAGTGTGCGTGAAGAACCATCAACATCAGCTCGTCACGTTCTCAAGAATTAAACATTTTAAGCACTTCTTTGAGAAGAATTTTGTATAGAGATCTCAGTATGAATGCGTATAAAGTTCAATTAGTGCAAGAGCTGAAGCCGCATGACCATTCGATGCGTTTTCGGTTTGCTCAGTGGGCTGAAGACGGATTGATCGAAGATAAGCATTTTTACCGAAAAATCGTCTTTTCAGATGAAGCCCATTTCCACCTCGGAGGATACGTCAATAAGCAAAATTGTCGTATCTGGGGCTCAGAAAATCCACTCGTCATCGCGTAGAAACCAACGCATCCACAACGAGTGACTGTCTTTTGCGGATTTTAGTCTGGCGACATTATTGGGCCATTTCCCTTCGAAAATAAGGAAGGAAACGTCGTTACAGTGAATAGCGATCGGTACCGCGCCATGCTAAGTGATGTTTTGTTTGCCAAAACTGAAGAGGGTGACATAGAGGACATTTAACTTCAACAGGACAGCGCAACGTGCCACATAGGTATCGTAACAATCGATCTTTTGCGCACTGTTTTGGAAAATTGCATGATCAGCGGAAATGCTGATGTCAATTGACCTCCTCGAAGCTGCGATTTGACTCCGTTGGACTTTTTTTGTGGGAGGCCGTTAAGGCCAAGTGTTACACTAACCATTCAAAGACGATTGATAATATACTGAAAAGTTAGACTGATCGAATGGGGTATTGTAAGGCTAGGTGTGGCAGTCATTTGAATGATATTGTCTTCCATTCCTAAATGGAAAGATTTTTTTTATATGATAAGGGTGACAAACGAGCACACAGTCCACCTGATGGTAAGTGGTTGCTGCGGCCCATAGACATTTACATCTATCCTCTATTACAAATCAAAATGTAGATGCGTTGTCACCCGTGAGGACTAAGATGGAATGCCTCATTTCCAGTAAAAAAAGCCTCCGGCCACCTGCAATCACCAAGCGAAACGTAGAAGTAAACCTCTACTTCACGCTGGTTTTCTGTGAGGTCGTGGTACCACCCCGGTTCGAGCCGCCCCATCCGTGCGACAACAAAAGCTGCCGCGTGGCTCTACCACTGTTCCATCTTTCTAATAAACTCATAACTTAGAAAAAAATATTCATTAGTTTTTTTAGAGCCCATACAAATTCCAAATCATAAATGGCCTACCCTTTACAAAATATTGGATAAACCACAACAAAACAAAGACATGTAACAAATTAATTCACTAAGACCCGGATAATTAAAATAAATCGATATGTCTTGTGTTACCTAGTTTAAAGCGTACCTCTCTCTTTCAATTGCGTGCACAATTCCCATCACCACTAATCCCAGCACCACTACTCCCAACGATAATACCGAGGAATACTCAGGTGAAGTAAACTCTGCGATGGTCGCACCACACTGCCACACAGCTAATTAATTTTTAACATCTTTAACACAATAGATTTCCGAGTTAGTAGTTCGTAGTAGTTCCGAGAAAGTTTATCAACTTCCATTGATATTTCGTACACAATAAATTTTTATTAAAAAATGTCAATGGTGATAATCAAAAGGATGAGTGGAAACTTTTGGTATTAAGATAGGTTTTGAATAACTGCTTCAATAATTTGCAATCGTGTCATCACACCACAGACCCACGGACGGAACAGTCGGTAATAATTTCATCGCCTTTAACGCTTAGACAAAATTAACTCAATGTAAGGGCAAATATACTATGGAAATTAAAATTTCCATTTTATAAAACATTCTATTGAAAATACAACTAATATATTCAATCTAAAGACGCCGCTGGATGCCGCGGGTTACGGGTACAAGTATTTGTATGACCTACAAATAATTTTTCCGGATCAGAATATTTGTCCTTGTACAATTTATTTGTAAAATGTCTTTACGATACAGGAAAAATCTTTTTTTTTTATTTTTAGTTTATGAAATTCTCTATTTAAAAAGATTTATTTGGTTTTATAAATGATATACACGAATAAACGAGAGGACATTACATCATGGCGGCTTATCGACAGCAAAGCTCTGTCGTGTTGTAGTCGTTTGTGTGCAGATAAAGCTCAAATAAATATATACAAAAGCACACCCGAAGCTTCTGCAGTCCAGATATACAATCATACAAATGTTTTGGGGAGGTCTTTTGTAATATTAGTGACAACAAGTTACTGTTAAGGCCAATGGGATATTCCCACATTAAGTATCTGTACCTACTTAACTACAAATAGGTTAACTACTTCACAATATATTTTTATAAAACTCAAGGACAAGCAAGCTTACAGCGACATCTGGTACTGCTGTGCTTTCATTCGGCCTCCTAAGCGTACAAATCCTCCCACCAAACCGAATCCCTACAAATCATCATACAGGCAATTTAAATTTAAATTATAATTGCCTATAAGCGCCAATAATATTTAAATGCGCCTCTTGGGATATTTCCGAATACATGTACGGTGCAATTAACGCAACATTCGTTTTTATTATGTTTAATTATCGGTTATCGTATCGTTACTATAAATTACGCGACACGTGTGAACCATATGTCCATTTGAATATAATGTTGATTTATAAACTAAAACCGACAGTGGTATCAGTGTGGCGCTGGACCTGCCATGGTGGTTGTTTTGTAACTGACAATACTAATATAAATATGCATAATATATATGTTCACAATTGAACAGAATTATTAAAATTATTATGAAAGTTTTCCTGTCGACAGTATCGAATCGGGAAGCTAAGTGTAGTATGATCACTCACTAGCTTTTTTAATGTAAGAAGAGGCAAACAAGCATGCGGCTCACCTGATGTTACCATTACAACCGCCATACATTAACAACTACAACACCAGGGTAGTTTGCTGGTGCGTTGAGGGCTTTTTAAAAAGAGTAGGCTCTTTCTTGAAGTTCCCTAATCCGTATCTGTCTGGAAAAATGCAAGTAACTCAGAACCATGTTTTGATACTGCTAATAATGCTGCTGATAATGATACTGCTTGGGGTTATCTTGTGTAGAACTTTGATGATAATGGTGATAAACTAAATGAAAAACTGTGGTGCCATCGCCAATACGCCAAGCCAATACTAAGCGTGACGATTATATCAACAGCTCCCTATAATATATAAGGGCCGATTTTTCGATTCCCATATTCAAAGTATAAAATACAACATAAACAAATGAAAAATAGAAAAGAAATTGATCAATTGTTTTTAGTTCTATTTTTAGTCAGATTATTTATTTGATGGATAACTTGACGATTGAAAATCGGCCTTAAGTGTATCTTTGCCACAACCGAGTTTGGAGAAGCAGTTTTGCAAAACCTGTTGACGAGTCACTATATTTTATTTCTGGCCACAATTGGTCACCATCACCATCTTAGTCCTTAGAGGTGACAACATATCTGAAGCGTTCTTTGTTTAAAGTAGAAGCCACTTACTACTATTACTATCATGTGAACGAAAAGTTCGTTTGTCACTACAGTTTTATAAACAAAATTATAGCTCTCTCTCTCTCTCTCTCTCTCTCTCTCACTTCTTTGTGTGAGAAAAAAGACTTTAAAGCAGAACTTTATCATCATCAAATGGTTGACAAATGGCAGAATTTTAAGTCTGGTGGCAAGTTCACTGTTAAACATATGACTCACCCATTGCCTGCCACTAGGACTGGTCATAAGCTCCGAATGCCGTATTCTATCAGATACTGCGGCGCGCCAACGTTATTCTACAAAAACCATTCTTCTTTTTCTTCTTCGTCTTCTCTTTCTTTGTTAACAGCCCGCTTATTTAGATCAAGCTGTAATTTTTATACTTTACCAAATGTTGATTATTTCAGCGCCAGCACTGACTGTCTCGAACTTACCTGCAAGAAGTAAAGGATATTTGTATATTTTTTACAACAATACCTTATCAATATTATAATGCATTATAGTGATGGGCCACGGCATCCACTTACTACCAGGTGGAACGTGTGCTCGTTTATCACACTTTTCCTATTAAAAAAAATCATAAGCTGCCATGATCTGGTGAAGTAAGAGAATCCATCACCTCGTTTCATGCCGAGGGTGTTGTAGGAAGTGACTATGATAAATGCCTGAAAGACCTCGTGGTTACCAATATATCTCGTTTTTCCAGGCATAAGGCCGTATTTTATAGTGTTACATGAACGGTCCGCAGAGACGTCCGCACAAACATCCGTAGTACGTACCATCTGTACGATTCGAAGAGTGTGGTCGGATCTGCGGCTCGCAGCACTAAACGCATCTATTAGATGTCTAACGCCTTTTTACAGACGTATGTACGTTGCACGAGCCCGCTCAACGGACAGTCGGTGGTCCGTACACTACACAAACGCAATAGTTGAATAGGTTGATATCTATTATGATAGCTCCGGACGACTGGTCGGTCTTACGGACCGTCCGTGCAGCATTAAATACAACCTAAGCTACCCATAGTGTTGCCGATAGGCAACGTCAAAGATGCGAGACGTCTGCTACTGTGGTCGATAAACCGGCGACTGACGGATTATGGCAAAACCTCCTTACAAAGGAAGAGGCCTGTGCCCAGCAGTGCAGGGCTGATGAAGAAGAACCATAGAATTACGTAATAATTCTATGAGAAGAACATATACTACTAGATATACTGGCAAGTATAACAATCAAGCGCAAAAGCCGTTGGATAGGTGATGGTCACTGTGCCAGTCAAGATATATCTTGCTATATACGATGTCACCGCTGAAAACTAAATTGGACTGTTTATTGAAAGAAATATTGTTTGTTTTTCTCGTCACCCTCATTACAAAACACAAGGTAGTGTTTAATCAAAAATCCTAGTTGTTTTCTTACATAACAGTGATAAATGATCTTGCAGTCTACAGGCTGATGGATTCTAATACGAAAATTCATCACCTTAATTATCCCGTTGATGGCGTAAGAAGTGATTACAAAGTTACCCGAAAGATCTCACAGTGAACACTGTGGTATAAATATCCGGTTTACGCCAGACAACAGACAGATTTTTGAAACTCGAAAAATCGAATCTCTTTTTAAGATTATTAAATCAAGAACTATTTTGCGAAAAGTCAAAACAAAACAAATTCGTAAAAATGGGCAGCTGTTCTGGCTCGCTACCCAATGCGGTCAGCCATCGCAGAATCTATTTCTCCTGATGATGCCTAATTTATAAGCAGACTGTACAGTACTACGTTAGAGATTGTCTTTCCTGATGTGTCGTTTACCAGACAGTATTAACAGCCTCCTCTACACAGCATACTAGGAAACCGATTACTCTGATGGTGCAGCACCGGAATGCTATGTATATAGGTCCTAAAGCTGGTTATATTTTATGTAAAAAAGTTATCTTTTTGTATTTTATTTGTGTTAACTAACATATTGTCTAAGTCTTTTAACTTATTAATTATATAAGAGTTATTATTATTACCAAGCAGGTTTAAACTACGGTATAGACAACTGGTTCAAATCAGTCTTTCTACGAGTCTTTTAATCAGTGTCGTGATTCAATTCCTTGATGGAATTCTTTTAATATCATTAAAAAGCTTACATTGAAGGTGATCGTGACAGGCAACTTTGCCGTTGGTTTGCACGCCATCTATTTTGATGTTGTTACCAAGAATACCCATTTATTTAAATAGTTTTGAGAGTAATCTCTATGGATGCATATTTTCAAATGCAGGCAAAATCTAATTTAAATATACTTACTTACTTACTTACTTATCTTCACGCACAATCCCTGACAGGGTAGCCAGAGAAAACAGATCGCCAAGTGTCACGATCCTTACATACCTCTTTCGCTTCTTTCAGATTCATTATCTTCTTCATACATGCACGTCTAGGTATCCGAGTACTCTTGGCCCTCCCCTCTTCGAGCAGTTTGCTCACATGGTCTTCTAAAGTTAGTCTCGGTCTACCTCGACACCTTTTAATATTAACTTTCGCGCTATATATTTTCTTCACCATTCGGTCTTTACTCATTCGCTCAACGTGCCCAAACCATCTAAGCACGCCCTTATCAATTTTTGTGATAAGGTCATCTTTCAAACCTGCCATATTGCGAATCTCTTCGTTTCGCTTTCAATCGGCCATGGCAACGCCGCACATTTTACGAAGAGATCGCATCTCCACTGCATTCAACTTGCTTTTATGGTTCTTCCGGCATCCCCAGGTTTTGCTGCCATATAACAAAGTCGGTACCAACACTGCGTTATGTATTCTGTTATTGCAAGGCGTGTACTCTTCACTACGCCTTGCCTTTTGACTAACGCAGTCAGGTCACCATTGACTAATGCCTGCAGTTCTGCCTCTGATGGTGCAATAAGCACTGCATCATCAGCATACAGCAGACAATTTACTTTAATGTCACCCAATTTCACACCGAAACAGCTATCTTTCAGCTTCTGTAAACAGCTGTCGAGATACAGTATGAACAGCTAGGAAGACATGACACAACCCTGTTTTACGCCCGTTTGGACGCTAAACATGGGTGACAGGTCATGCCCTACCCGCACACAGGCTTTACAGTCACAGTAAAGTGACTGCACAACCCTTAGCAATCGACCATCCACACCATTCCCCGGCAACAGTTCCCACATTTTCTTCCTTACAACCATAACAAATGCTTTCTCAAGATCCACAAAATGCTGACCTGGGAACAGATCACTATCTAGTGGTTACTAGATAGAGGGGTCTGTTCGCGGGTTGGCGCTACCGGACGGTAGTGACAGAACCACAGTCGGTCTGTCGCATCCGAAGCTGGAAGCTTCAGGAAGCGGATACGAGGGACAAATATCATGAGAGGGTAGCCGAAAAGCTTGACACCATCGATGGCAGAAAAGAATGTGTGGAAAGAACATGGCAGAACCTTAGGGATGGAATGGTAAGTGCAGCGGAAGAATTGTGTGGAACAATAAAAGAGGCAGTAGTAAAAGAATAGATGCATGGTGGAATGATGAAGTGAAAGAAGCTGTAAAGAAGAAGAAGAAAGCATGGTTAGACTACTTGGCCTCTAGTAACGATAAGGATATGAGAGAGAAGATGAAAGAAAGATATAAGCTGCAGAAAGTTCACACGAAAGCATTGATTGAGGAAGTTCGTAAAAGGTGTAGAATGAAAGAGAAAGAAAGGTTACTTTAAGGAGAACTCCAAACTCTTCTGGAAAGAGGTTGGAAGGACCCGAAGTGGTGCGACGGCCTTAAGAATGAACAAAGTGCTTTCGAGAACTAATGACGTCCTCTCAGAAAAATCGGACGTCATGCAGCGGTGGAGCGAATTTTATAGAGAAATGTATGCGTGTGATGATCTTAGTGAGGGATCCGGGAATGACGCCATGACTGGTACGCCAGACCCGGACCTCGATGACACTGAGGTCATCAGTATGAAAGAGATTGAACATGCGATTCGAAGTTTGAAATGCGATAAGGCTGCGGGCCTAGACAGAATTACTGCTGAAATGGTCAAGTATGGTGGGCCTCGCGTCTGGGACAGCTTTCATCTGCTGTGCAATTTGTGCTGGCGGACGGGGGATGGCCCGGATGATTGGCGATCCGCAGTCATTGTGCCTTTATATAAAGGTAAAGGTTCACATTTTGACTGCGGGTGCTATCGGGCGATCAGCTTGACCAGTTTAGCAAGTAAAGTTTACTCGAAGGTTTTGACACGTAGGATGCAAGAGAAATCCGAAAGATTTCTATGGGAGGCACAATGCGGATTTAGACCTGGAAGAGGATGCACGGATAAAATGTTTTCTCTCCGCATGATCACGGAAAAGCTTCTGACTGCTAACCAAAAGATTTTCTGTGTTTTTGTGGATCTTGAGAAAGCATTTGATAAGGTTGTAAGGAAGAAAATGTGGGAACTGTTGCCGGGGTACGGTGTGGATGGTCGATTGCTAAGGGCTGTGTAGTCACTTTACTGTGACTGTAAAGCCTGTGTACGGGTAGGGCATGACCTGTCACCCATATTTAGCGTCCAAATGGGCGTAAAACAGGGTTGTGTCTTGTCTTCCTGGCTGTTCATACTGTATCTCGACAGCTGTTTACAGAAGCTGAAAGGTAGCTGTTTGGGTGTGAAATTAATTGACATAAAAGTAAATTGTCTGCTGTATGCTGATGATGCAGTGCTTATTGCACCATCAGCGGCAGAACTGCAGGCATTAGTCACGTGTATGAAAGAGGAATGTGAAATTAAAGGTCTCCGTTTGAATGCTAATAAAACTAATGTTCTGGTATTTGAAAGGGACGAAGAGAGAACGAAGTGTGAAATATGGGTAAATCAGGAATGTCTAGAACAGGTCAATGAAATTGTATACTTGGGGAGTGCTTTTAGCCGGGATGGAAGATACGATTTAGATGTGGACAGGCGTGTCGCTGCCGGGAACAAAGTCAATGGTGCCCTGACTGCGTGAGTCAAAAGGCAAGGCGTAGTGAAGAGTGCACGCCTTGCAATACATAACGCAGTGTTGGTACCGACTTTGTTATATGGCAGCGAAACCTGGGTATGCCAAAAGAAGCATAAAAACAAGTTGAATGCAGTGGAGATGCGATCTCTTCGTAAAATGTGCGGCGTTACCATGGCTGACCGAAAGCGAAACGAAGAAATTCGCAATATGGTTCGCAGTATGGTATGTATGGCAGGTTTGAAAGATGACCTTATCACAAAAATTGATAAGGGCGTGCTTCGATGGTTTGGGCACGTTGAGCGAATGAGTGAAGACCGAATGGTGAAGAAAATATATAGCTCGAAAGTTAATATTAAAAGGTGTCGAGGTAGACCGAGACTAACTTTCGAAGACCAGGTGAGCAAATCGCTCGAAGTGGGGAGGTTCAAGAGTACTCGGAAACCTAGACGTGCATGTATGAAGAAGATAATGAATCTGAAAGAAGGGAAAGAGGTATGTAAGGATCGTGACACTTGGCGATCTGTTCTCTCTGGCTACCCCGTCAGGGATTGTGCGTGAAGATAAGTTAAGTTAAGTACAAAAGCACAGAAAATCTTCTGGTTAGCAGCCAGAAGCTTTTCCGTGATCATGCGTAGAGAAAACATTTGATCCGTGCATCCTCTTCCAGGTCTAAATCCTTATTGTGCCTTCCATAGAAATCTTTCCGATTTCTCTTGCATCCTACGTGTCAAAACCTTCGAGTAAACTTTACTTGCTAAACTGGTCAAGCTGATCGCCCGATAGCACCCGCAGTCAAAATGTGAACCTTTACCTTTATATAAAGGCACAATGACTGCGGATCGCCCATCATCCAGGACATCCCCCGTCCGCCAGCACAAATTGCACAGCAGATAAAAGCTGTCCCAGACGCGAGGCCCACCATACTTGACCATTTCAGTAGTAACTCTGTCTAGTCCCGCAGCCTTACCACATTTCAAACTTCGAATCGCACGTTCAATCTCTTTCATACTGATGACCTCAGTGTCATTGTTACAGCAAAGACTGGTCTCTTGGAATATATTTGTTTATTGTTGTGCAGTCGATCAAATGCGATCAAAATGCGATCAAAAATGCGATCAAAATGGACGAGCTTGACAAGGCTCTTTATATTTATAGTCTCATACAGCGCCATTACATTACAGCGGTATTACAATGGAACTAATTGCTTAGGTTCTATAGATAACACATTCTGTGATCGATACAATGGTTAAGTTACTTCCTAGTTACAGTACGGCGATCTAGATGTCGCTATTTTGTTGTACATGGTATGAAATAGATGGCGCTGTCTCATCTGAACATGCTCCGGCCTTGTGGCGCTCGAACATGCTCCGGCCTTGAAATGGTAATTTCAAATTGAAGAAAGTAAATAGGTAAACTAATATTACCATTTCAAAACCAAATTGTAAATTTAAATTACTCTTTAGTAATTTACCTACCCAAATATTTACCCTGTCACAAAGAAACTGCCGAGCTTTCTAAACAGTTTGTCCATGACCTGGGCATATCTAAATGAATGAAAATTGAATAAATCAAAATAAGTGAAACACCCCTAAGCTAAGTTTGAACAATAGGAAAGGCTTTCATTTTATTACCTACCTAAACTTGATCCCTACTTTGAAACCAATATTTATTTGCAAGAAATGTAAAGTAAACTTATGTACTTAAATAACATATTGAAACTTAATTAGGATATGCTTAATGATGACTACCTATATACTAGTATTAGGTACCTATAAACTAGACACTAATAACAGTCCGTTGGTAAAGGGCAAATCGAGTTGAAACTACGCTTGATGATGGCTCCCTTCGACGTCTTCATCGTTGCGACACGAACAGTGTTGTCAGGGCCCGGGTGTACTGCGATGATCCTCGCCAGCGCCCAAAGACAGGGAGGGAGGCGATCGTCTTTGACTAGGACGATCGTGCCGACAGCCAGACTGGGCCCTTTGGAGCTTCGCCATTTGCTTCGCTGCTGAAGGAGCCCCACGTAGTCACGTGACCATCTTCTCCAGAATCCCTGGTACATCTGTTGGAGTTGTTGAAAGTGTTTCAATCTCGTCATCGGTATGTCTTTGTATTCGAAGTCTGGCAGAGAAGTAATCGGTCTTCCAATGAGGAAGTGAGCAGAGGTAAGGACTTGGATTATGTCTGTGTCGGAAGTAGGGAGGGGGCAAAGGGGTCGACTGTTTAGTATTCCCTCAATTTCTATTAAAAGAGTAGCGAACTCCTCATACGTTAACAAACTTTGATTTAATGTCCCTTTTAAGTGAAACTTAACACCTTTGACGGCTGCCTCCCAAATACCACCCATATGGGGTGAGAATCCCGAGTCCAGCAAAATTCGTAAAGTGTGACGTTTATTTTTACTGTCAAAAACATAGACACGAGCGGTGAAGAGAAAAATAGTTTTGTTGTGTACGACCTGTGAAGTCACCGTATTCGTAAGTGTCGCTGGTCCGGCAGCCATAGACCGCGCACTGTTTGATTTGTTTGCACTCGGTTGTGCAAATGCCTTATTAGTCTGTGGCTGTGTAGTAGTGGTTATATACTCATTGGTTACGCCAGCTGATCGCTGCGTTTTGTTCTCGGTATGATTAGTTTGTTGATTTGTATGCGCCAAATGCGAGTTTAGTAGCGTTGTTGGATGTGATTGAATTGTTTGCTGGTGTTGTGTACCTTCGGTAGGTATGTGGAGAAGTGTATTATGCTTACCTTGACATTGCCTACACGTTGATGAGCGACAGTTTATCACTGCATGGTTAGGGCTCAGGCAGTTGAGGCAGAGCTTTGAACTTTTGACGGCGCGGATGCGCATCACTGGACTCAGACTTAAAAATCCTGGGCACTGATTAATATAATGCTTACCTTTGCACTGTGGACATTGATGCAAATTTTGCTTATCTGGTCTCGGAGTAACGGAGGAGGACGTGGCCACCAAAGACCCTTTGTCGCGACTGTCAGAACTTACTTCGTCGGAGTGTGACACTTCTAGCAGGTCAGCTTGAGAGCGGAGAAATTCTTTAAATTCCTGCAACGAAGGCAACTCCTTCGAGGTAATCCGCTCTTCCCACTTTCTTTGTATGGAAAGTGGTAATTTGGAACTAATAAAATGTATAATTACTAGGTCCCACTCACTAACAGGTACCGAAAGTGACTTTAGGGATCGTAAATGTTTGGATATATTATCTATGACAGACCTCAAAGAGCTAGCTTGTAATGAAATTGTTTCCATATTGAATAGCCCTTTCAGATGCTTATTTATTAATAAACGTGGGTTGTTGTACCTCTCACAGAGTAGATTCCAAGCCAAGGAGTAATTCTCGCTTGTGAATTCGAGTGAGCTGACTACCTCCAGAGCGCCACCTTGTAAGCAGCTTCGTAGATATTTGTATTTTTGAATGCTATTCATTTGACTTTGGTTAATTAGTGAATCAAAAGTTTCTCTAAATTCCAACCAATCGTTCATTCCTCCGCTAAATGATGGTAATGAAATTTCAGGATATCTAATTATGTCCTGTGTCTCTGGTTTATTTTGAACATTTACAACTTGTACTTGGTTGGGGGTATGTCCGGATTGCTTGGAATTTATCATTAATTTAGCATGAGCTACATTTTCAAAATAGGCATCATCATATTTTTGACGGTCTGCTAATTGCTCGTCTATATCGGTACACAATACATCGATCCTTTCTTGTATAGTATCTAAAATATTGTATATAGACCCTACAGCTTCGGTTCTTAGTTGTAAGTCTAATATTTGAGAGGCAGATAATTTTTCTACGTTAATTTCTCTAAATTTCTTTACAAAATGGCAGTACATAGTAAGTTTTCCTCTATAGGATTTTCGCTTCTTTTTTAATTCCCTTAGTTCTTGACACTCTAAAGGAGTTGGCTTGTCGTTAGCCTCATCACTAAACATTTTTACTAGTAAATTAGTGGGTATACTAAACCAGAAAAAATACGGAAAGGAAGGAATAAGAAAGGATGCTCACTTTTCTCTGTTTCCTCTTGTCCGCTGGCTTCGTATTCGCCTTGGTTGGTTGGTTGGCCGGCACACCACGTGCCGCCACGTGCCACGTGCCACTCGAACGACACGCGCAATTGAAGAAATTGATACACAGCGACGCCGAATTGCAGTCCTGTGAGGGAGATCGCAGCTCTTCGCTTGTAAAAGAAGAAAGGAAAGGTCTCACCAGGCGATTGAAGTCTTGTGGTACCCGATTTTCTTTCTTCTTTTTCAACGATGCACGGCACTCGGTTCCCGTGCTCGTTTTTTGTGTCCAGGGCAGCCTCGAAGCTTTATAGCCTCGCAGCCTCGCAGCCTCGCGCCTCGCACCTCGCACGTTGCTTCACCACCGCGCCACGTGCCACGCGCCACGTTGTCGGAGTTGCTTGGTCGGGCGGGCGTCGCTCTTCTCCTTGTAGATATCTGCTTGGCCTCTGCGTTTTCTTTTTTTTTTTCTTTTTTGCCCTTCTTGCAGTAGGGGTCACCAAAAATATGTCCTTCTTGCAATAGGGGTCACCAAAAATATGTTACAGCAAAGACTGGTCTCTTGGAATATATTTGTTTATTGTTGTGCAGTCGATCAAATGCGATCAAAATGCGATCAAAAATGCGATCAAAATGGACGAGCTTGACAAGGCTCTTTATATTTATAATCTCATACAGCGCCATTACATTACAGCGGTATTACAATGGAACTAATTGCTTAGGTTCTATAGATAACACATTCTGTGATCGATACAATGGTTAAGTTACTTCCTAGTTACAGTACGGCGATCTAGATGTCGCTATTTTGTTGTACATGGTATGAAATAGATGGCGCTGTCTCATCTGAACATGCTCCGACCTTGTGGCGCTCGAACAGTCATCGAGGTCCGGGTCTGGCGTACCAGTCACGGCGTCACCCCCGGACCCCTCACTAAGATCATCACACGCATACATTTCTCTATAAAATTCGCTCCATCGCTGCATGACGTCCGATTTTTCTGAGAGGACGTCATTGGTTCTCGAAAGCACTCTGTTCATTCTTAAGGCCGTCGCACCACTTCGGGTCCTTCCAACCTCTTTTCAGAAGAGTTTGGAGTTCTCCTTAAAGTTGTGCGACAACCTTTCGCCCGCTTCCATTCTACACCTTTCACGCACTTCCTCAATCAATGCTTTCATGTGAAGTTTCTGCAGCTTATATCTTTCTTTCATCTTCTCTTTCTCTCATATTCTTATCATTACTAGAGGCCAAGTAGTCTAACCATGCTTTCTTCTTCTTCTTTACAGCTTCTTTCACTTCATCATTCCACCATGCATCTCTTCTTTCACTACTACCTCTTTTTATCGTTCCACACACTTCTTCCGCTGCATTTACCATTCCATCACTAAGGTTCTGCCATGTTCTTTCCACACATTCTTTTCTGCCATCGATGGTGTCAAGCTTTTCGGCTACCCTCGCATGATATTTGTCCCTAGTATCCGCTTCCTGAAGCTTTCAGCTTCGGATGCGACAGACCGACTGTGGTTCTGTCACTACCGTCCGGTAGCACCAACCCGCGAACAGACCCCTCTATCTAGTAACCACTAGATAGTGATCTGTTCCCAGGTCAGCATTTTGTGGATCTTGAGAAAGCATTTGTTATGGTTGTAAGGAAGAAAATGTGGGAACTGTTGCCGGGGAATGGTGTGGATGGTCGATTGCTAAGGGTTGTGCAGTCACTTTACTGTGACTGTAAAGCCTGTGTGCGGGTAGGGCATGACCTGTCACCCATGTTTAGCGTCCAAACGGGCGTAAAACAGGGTTGTGTCATGTCTTCCTAGCTGTTCATACTGTATCCACCAACAAACTGAACAAACTGAACCACAGTCGTTCTGTCACTGCCGTCCGGTAGCGCCGACCCGCGAACAGACCCCTAAATCTAGTAACCACTAGATAGTTATCCGTTCTTAGGTCAGCACCTCTGAACACTCGCGTATCCATCACCTGTTTTCGCAGTCGGTCATCCACCAGGAACAAATCGATCATACTTCTCTCATTCTTTCTTTCTCTAGTATACATATGGATTTTCTTGTGATTAAACATAGTGTTTGTCACAAGAAGACCCTCTTCCTTGCATACAGCCAGTATAAGCTTGCCAGCGTCATTAACCCTTTTATCGCCAAACTTTCCAAGCACCGACTCGTACCCTGGTCGAGCGTTACCAACCCATCCATTCAAATCACCACATACAACAATTCTTTCGTTTCCCCTAGCCAAATCTAGAACTTCTCTTACATTCTCCCAAAACCTCCTCCTCCAGCTCAGCTCTGGACGACGAAGCTACCGGCGCATAAACAGCCAAAAGGAATAACTTCGTCAGTCCCAATTTAAAGCGAACCCAGAGAAGTCTTGAGTTCACAACCTTATTTTCAGTCATAACATCGACCAACCGAGACGACAGCAGCACCCACACTCCCTGGCAGGCGTTCTTGCTCTCCGGACCATAGAGCTAACGCCCAGCCAGGGAGCTCTTCAGTACCACTGCCCTTCCGTTTGGTCTTCGACATACAAACGACATCTAATTATCTTTCTTTCATTATTTCGACCAACTCATTCGTCTTATCTCTAATGCCTCCTCTAACATTCAACGTGCCAAATCTGCACTCTGTCCTCCACCTAAATATGATTTCTAGAAACCTAACTTCAACTCCATTACCATTACCATTACAGCCCTTCACAAGTCCACTGCTGAACATAGGCCTTCCCTAAGGAATGCCACAAAGCACGGTCCTGAGCCACCTGCATCCATCGACTTCCTGCATATCTTACCAGGTCGTCACTCCATCTAGTGGGGGGACGCCCAACACTTCGCCTGTCGGTACGAGGCTGCCACTTGAGAACCTTTTTTCCCCATCGGTTGTCGGTTCTTCGAGCTATATGGCCGGCCCATTGCCACTTCAGCTTACTAATCCGTTGAGCTATGTCGGTCACTCTGGTTCTACTGCGGATATCCTCATTTCTGCGGTTATCACGCAGAGAAACTTTGGGCATAGCCCTCTCCATAGCTCGCTGAGCGACCTTGAGCTTCCTCATCCAGCCAGCAGTGAAGGACCACGTCTCAGTTCCGTATGTCATCACTGGCAACACGCACTGGTTGTACAGTCTCTTTTTAAAGTTTTGAGGTATAGCTGACGAGAAGATGTGCCGTAATTTTCCGAACGCTGCCCAACCGAGTTGAATCCGTTGATTGACCTCTCGGTCGAAATTGGACTTACCTAGTCGGACTATTTGTCCCAGGTAAACATACTCATCAACAACTTCGAGCTTAGTGCTCCCAACAATTACCGGCATAGGTGTGACATGGACATTAAACATGATCTTTGTTTTGTCCATGTTCATCTTAAGACCTATCCGTTAAGAAGCACTAATGAGGTCATTGAGCATAGTGCTTAGGTACTCCAGCGATTCTGCCATAAGGACTATTATTGATGTTGATACCGTATCCTTTCCAGTCCTTCTGTCTTACACCTCTCTGCAATTGGATAGGTTTCGTACTCTGGTTCTGTACTCGGATAGCCACCGTAGCCCTACTGTGCAAGCACTTCAGCACTTCGATATTCCGACAGTCAACTTGGCACCGCTGATGGGACTGCAGCACCGCCCAAATTTCGACGGAATCAAAGGCTTTCTCATAATCCACATACGCCAGACATAGTGGCAAATTGTACTCCTCGGACTTCTGTACAATTTGCCGAAGGGTATGTATGTGGTCTATGGTGCTAAAGCCTTTTCGGAAACCGGCTTGTTCGGGAGGCTGGAAGTCGTCAAGTCTGCGCGCAAGACGATTCGTAATGACTCTCGAAAACAGAACGTAGACGCGGCTCAGAAGGGAAATCGGTCTGTAGTTCTTCAAGAGAGCGTTGTCGCCTTTCTTGAAGAACAAGACCATCGCACTTCTGCTCCACGCCTCCGGTGTAATGCCACCATGGAGGACGGAATTAAAGAGCTTCTGAAGAACTTCAAGTACCGGTTTTCCACCCGCTTTCAGAAGCTCCGCTGTAATTCCATCCTCGCCTGGGGCCTTGCCGTTTTTAAGGTGCTGGAGATGCATTCTAATCTCGCTCAGACTGACGTCCGGGATATCATCGGAATAATGTCGGATAAGACTCGCTCTTGGATTGTTACTCACACTTGCGTGTGGCTCCAACGATGACGTGTACAGCTGCCCATAGAACCTCTCAATCTCACTCAAAATCTCAGGTGCCCCGGAAACAATGCTGCCAAATTCGGTCTTCAGCTTTGACAGTTGGCTCTTTCTGGCAGACAGATCTCTGGCAAAGACTTTGGAGCCTTGGTTCCGCTCGATCCCTTCTTCAATTCGAGCTGTATTGAATTTGCGTAAGTCCCGCCGCATGCATTTGGAGATCTGTCTGTTCAGTTGCCTGTATGCTGTCAAATCTGTTGAAGAATGTAGCTTCATCTCCCGTCTAACAACCATGAGATTAAGAGTGTGATCGGAGAGTTTTTGTGTTCTTTTGCGGAGGGTCTTGCAAAACTTAGCTCCGACCGCATGGACAGTTTCCACGAGCTTGTCATTTATATTATATAACTTCAACTCGAGTCAGCTAAAATCCTCTAATAAAACCGTAGAAAGAGTCATTGCCTTAGGGGCCCTCAGTTAATCCGGGACAACGCCCCGGTTTATTGTTATTGGAGCAATAAACATTCTAACTGATAAACCCTTAAGTTTAAGATTAAGGTTTTAAGAATAGACGGTAAAATTGAAAAGATTTTTTATTAAATAATGTTGACAAACCTACAGGCACGCCATCTTTTTCTTTTTTTATTTCTTTTAAAAAACGGTAAACTCACACTCGGATTTTCTCCTAATAGCGTGAGGGAAATTTCCGTACATAAATTTCACAAGGATAAACATACGAACCCGGAACATTTATTTGTAGGCCTTATATTAGGGCAGTAGCTCATTGTGAAGCCACTGCACCACGGAGATGTCAAGTACATCTACATTTAAAATGCAAATGAGTTGTCAAAGAATATAAATAACAGAATGGCAGTAAATAACAACGGTTGTAAATGAGAACCTAATGTAGAATATGTTCACAAATGAACATGCAAGTAACATTGAAAACATATTCATTTTTAAGTATTTATTTTATTAAATTACTTCTCATAATTATTTTATTCTATACAAGCCACGTACCTCGGCTTTGCACATCAAGACAAGCATAAAACAATTCATCGGCACCCTGTGGGCATACGCGACCGGCCTCAAGTCTGCATGATTTATCATGTGACAAACGCACGCTAACGAGAGGGATGCAGCAAAAACCGAAAGTTGGCTCTTAGTCTTTGTTCTTTTAAGCGTTGCAAGAACTCTCTGAGCTTTTATTATCTATAATCTAATTCATTTATCACGTGATCACATGCAGTTGTACGTATTACTAACTGTGCTCTGAAGGCGTTGTAATATTGACATTAAATTTTTGACACATAAATTTACGTTGGCAACTTACCAAAGTTTCACCTCAATCAAATAAATGATATGGAAATATGACATAGAAAATGAATAATCAAAATTCATAATTTTTTTATCATAATTTTTTATACAAATATTTTCGCGGCGCGCACTTTTTACCTATATAGGAACGCATATAGGACAAAGAACAATGGCAGACTTTTATACATAAAATTAATTGAGAATGAATGGTAGCGTCTTATATATCAAAAATATCTTAAAATATTAAGCATCACTCCCTTAAAAACTCTGTCAAAGAATTTTGTCCTGAGAAGGCGTCAAAAAAAAAGATATTTAGATTTGAACCTTTTTAGATTATGTCTTATGTCACTTGGAAAAAGTAATGCATTCTCAACATAATGTGCCCTACCTACATAATTCAGAGTTTTTAAATTATTGTGTCTCTATTATATATTTGCAAACTATAAATGTATATTTCTGGCATGGCTCCAGGGCCATTGTGTCATAACAGTGGCTTTCTCAGAAGGGCTAGAACCCAGAGCCGTAAAATCAGTAAAAAAACATTGACATTTCGTTTTAGCTATTGTTTCCATAAAATTAAAGGGAATTGTTACATAGTACTAGGATTGAGATTTTTTTGTAGGATAAGGGTGAAAAACGAGCACACAGTCCACCTGATGGTAAGTGGTTGCTACGGCCCATAGACATCTACATCTATCCTCTGTTACAGATCAAAATGCAGATGCGTTTTCACCCGTGAGGACTAGGATGGAATGCCTCATTTCCAGTAAAAAGGGCCTCCGGCCACCTGCACTCGCCAAGCGAAACGCAGAGGTAAACTTCTACTTCACGCTGGTATTCTGTGAGGTCGTGGTACCACCCCGGTTCGAGCCAGCCCAGCCCATCCATGCGACAGCAAAAGCTGCCGCCTGGCTCTACCACTGTTAAATAGTTTTAAGAGATAATGTATTATTGTAAGAAGTTCTTTGTAAGATACTTCTTTTCAACCATATCACTTTTATTATTATCATTGCTGATAGTATAGTTATTACTAATAATATAATAACTTAATATAAAAATATTTTGTGTTTGTTTGTTGTGTTGGTAGTCTTACAAAGTGTATACGAAAATAGTATGAATATTACTATAATGACAACACTTGAAAGGAGTAAAATGATTTAAGTAATTTGATATTCCCAAAAATGTTTGCTTTATTCTGTGGCTTTAATTAAAATACATTTCTATTTGAAAAATCATAAAAAAAAAAAACTCATTTTATACATAACTTATTTCTAGACGCAATAAATTTTGTCAACTATTTTTCTTTTTTTATTTTTATTATGATGAAATTGAAGTCATTGGCATCTATTGAACTTTTTTATTATTTTTTTATAGGAGAGGGGGCAAACGAGCATGCGGCTCACCTGATGGTAAGTGACTACCGCCTCCCATGAACAACTGCAACACCAGGGGAATTGCAGATGCGTTGCCGGCCTTTTAAAAAGGAGTAGGGTCTTTTCTTGAAGGTCCCTAAGTCGTATCGGTCCTGAAAAATCGCTGGTGGTAATCGATTCCACAGGGAAGTTGTTCGGGGAAGAAAACATCTTCTAAATCGCACAGTGATGGACCGCCAATCATCCAGATGGTATGGATGGAATTTTTCATTCTACTCATTAAATGACGCAAAAAAACAAGTGAGCTATACCTATATGCCTAGTTTAAAAGGATGCCTACGACTTCATTTTCACCCTATGTACCTAAATACATATAGGGGGATTTTGCCATAATTGCTACGCTTAGCAGGTGGCAGGTTGGCAGCCGCATTTGTTTAAAATTTTGAGTTGTTATCAGTAAGATGCTGCTGCCTATCCCCTGGTTTGTTTCCCTTTGTCGCTGTGTATTTGTCGTAGTGGATATTCGTACACCGTCCCGACACAGTCAAACCCCCTATGAGGCTATCTAGGGTGGAGGCCTATGTTCAGCGGTGGACTTTATGGACGGATGGACCAAATATCCTCCAAACCTAATTTCGAGCATGGCGACCAGTCTCAACGGAGATTAGCCATCTGGACACGATCATAGTGTGTGTGGAAGCACAGGCTTTTATTTTTAATAAAAAATATGTCAAAAATTATTATGCTGAAATATTGTTTGTAAACCAATTTGTTCTAAGGTATGTTTGATTGAATAACTTACTAACTGCGTAGGTATAAGCTTTCCCAATATTTTTCTTTCGCAAAACCAATTATGAACTTGGAGAGTTATTCGATTTATTTTCATAGAAACCGAATGCTGTAAACGACGACAAATAATTTCGCTATGAAAAGCGATTTGATTAAATTTTTTTAGGTTAAACGATTTTTTTTTTCAGTCGATATGTTGTTATGACTCTAGTAACACTGAAGCTATGCATAATTATTACTTTATAGTTTATAGTAAAAAAGGATAAATGATGCAGATTAATGATGACTTAAATGTCCTATAAAAAAAAAAAAAAAGAAAAGATTGAGCAAGCTAATGAGCACGCAGATCACCTGAGCGAGTCACGGGGGTATCACGATGATATTTTCCATATTTGCCACACTTGGCAGGTGGGTTGACAACCACGGTTTTTTATATAAAATAAGGCAAACAAACAAGCACACACTCCACTTAATCGTAAGTGGATGCTGTGGCCGATAGACATCTACATTTATCCTGAAATAAGAACCAAAATGCAGATGCGTTGTCACACCGGACGACTAAGATGGAATGCCTCGGTTCCTGTAAAAAGGGTATCCGGTTTCCAACACTCACCACATGAAACATTAGCATTAAGCTGATATATCACGCTGATATTCTGTGAGAGTTTGGTCCTTCCCCGGTCGAGCCGACCCCTTCGTGCAACCATAATACAGCTGCAGCTTTATCCGGTTTTACGACACCCAAGGAATGATAGAGGTAGCAGATTCTCTTAGGTAAAGATGAGGTGTATATACTGGTACAAGTCTCAAAACCCAGTATGAACTTGATAGTATACAACCCGGGTAATATAATGTGCGGCAGAGACCCGGTCCGTACTCGATAGGTATTATCGGTATCGCACGAGCTATGCACCGAACGAAGTCGTATTATATAATATAACGCCTTGGGCTTACCTATACCTGATACACAATATATATAGTATTAAATATATATATAATAAATATAGTTTTTATACGTCTATATTTTTACTACGCATTAAACATCGCATGATATATCGACATACCTAGTGCCGTCCTCAGGAGGTCTCCCGTGAAAAAAAAGTAATCAAAATGTTTCAAAGGTTAGAGTTAGCTAAGAGTTTCTAAAAGAAGACCCCTAAGGCCAGCCCTGAACTTGCCTATAAGTATTTTGATACCCGGTTATTGTAACAGGTATATGTCGATATCCGTACCTTTGAGTCCGGGTATTAAATGTTACACGACCGTACCGATTGCAAACAGATTTAAATTTGCTAAAATCTCGTAAAATCCGGTTTCATCCGGCACGCATTGGCTGGAATTATTTCCTCTCTCCTAAAGTATACCCTTGTTAAATATATAGTTTGATAAAGTGAGATTGAAGGCAGTACTGTACAACAGTAACTAGCACTGTTACAGTGCTAGTTAATCTCAAGGAATGTTTCCGTAAATGATCATGGTTGATTAAATGGCGGTCCAGCATCAAGGACTCTTATAAATAGTTTTACTTCGCCTTTTCATTAACAAGGTGATAGTATTTGTTAGTTAAGGAACAGACTTCTGACCCGTGAACTCAACGTTCAAATCACAGAACATATTAGTTATATAGTCTAAAGTTGTAAGAGCCCAAGACTGCTGCTACCAATAATAATTCTAAAACAAAACTGTGCAAGTAACATAATTCAGAGCTAAACACTATTTATTTTTATAAAATATAATTAAATGAAATAAATAAATATTATTTATTTAAAAAATATATAATTCAGTTAAATAAAATTATATTACATATATTATTATAAGAAAGTTTTGTGGTTTTTAAAGAATAAGGGTGACAAGCGAGCACACAGTCCACTTGATGTTAAGGGGATGCTGAGGCCCATAGACATTTACGTATTTCTTCGGTTAATAATCAAAATGCAGATGCGTATCGTAGTCACTCTTGTGGAGTGAGATGGAATACCTCATTTTCAGTTAAAAGAGTTCCCGTTTCTCTACAATCGCCATACGAAACAGTATTCTTCTGTTTCACGCTGGTGTTCTATGAAATGGTGGTCCTACCCCGTTCGATCCGACCAATTCGTTCCGCTGCAGCGTGGCTCTACCACAAACAAATTGTGTTTAAAAGAGGTTTTACTAAAGCAATCTCGTCAACCTCAAACACAGGCGCATAGTAGCTATACCCTCTCGGTGTTCTACAGGATGCATTCCGGAGAGTGATTTATTATATAATAATGCCTCTCTCCACTTTCTACGGATTCAAACAAAACGGTAAAAGCTTCGTCCTTCGTGTAACGTACATCAAAGGAATTATTTTTGGCCTCCATCTTTCTGTCGATAACGCACGGCTCCATGACGCAGTGGCTTAGCATTTAGTTGCAACGCTAAAAGCCGCGGATTGGAGTCGCGCACGGACAAATATTTGTATGGTCTACAAATAATTGCTCCGTGTCTGGATGTTCGTCCTTGTGCAATTTATGTTTGTAAACTACCTGCACGATACAGAAGCAAATCTTATTGTAGGAGTAACGTTTATTTAAAAAAAAATAAGAAAAAAACAAGAGATTATAACCTGGGTGGCTTCAGGCAAATGAAATAGGTTCTTGTGACAACAAGTCAATGAGATAATTAAGTTTCTAGAGCTTTTTCGTTAACCACCTGTAATATGTAGTCTAAAGGTACAATTCCGCAGCCAACCACAGACAGCAGCAGCAGGCGACATGTCGTCGCGTCATGTCGCTGCAGTCTTGATTCCGAACCCGACTACAGACGGCAGCAGCCCATGTTCCAATGTATTCCGAATGTTCTGTGGGTACTCTATTTATATAAACAAAATAGGTACTATATGTATATATACCTATTTGCCGCTTTTATTTAACTCCTTTCCTATATTTTTTAAAATATCATAGTTTGGTCACACTGCGTTGGGGGCACTACTGATCTGCGGTCGGGCGACATGTCGTCTGCCGCTCCGGCAAACGACGTGTCGCTAGCTACGGAAGGTATTTCATAGAACTACATAGAAACCAGTCGTGTCGCGACGACACGTCGCCTGCTGCTGCTGTTTGCGGTCGGCTAAGGAATGGTACCTTAACAGTGGATTACAATAAGTTAAAAAAATATACACGACTTCTTCAATTATCTTCTTAAAGTTCCCAAAAAGGTCAGACTATAAAAGTAGCCTTATTTAGTTAACCATTGTCGTACTTATTTAAAGGAAACTGTGGCCGCATTTAATCTTATCGCGTTTAAGCAAAACAGACACAAGTAAAGGGTGTTGCGTGAGATAACATCTCTGTACGGTCACGCCGCAGTTAAGTAGGAACAAGGGAATTAATTAAGTGCGATACAATCTCGCTGCCGTCAAAGGTGTAACTTAATCTGGGTTAGTGTTGGGTCACCTAATAACGCTTACACTAATCTTTTAACTAACTTACAGGGAATTGTGTGATAATTGCTGTGTAATACGAACAACTATTCAATATTATTCATCACCATTTGCCGTGTGGTGGGGCATCACAACGTTTCGGTATCGTAAGAGGCGACTATGGAATGCCAGAAAAATCTAATGGCTTAATAGGTAGCTGAATTTCACCTCGTTTACGCCAGGCGTTCAATACTCATACCAGCGACGGGCGGCAGTGTCGAAGCGCTCAAACACTTCCCACAGCTGGATACATGCCTCTTCTAATTTCTAAGAGGGTTTTAGGGCAATGTAGTGTCAGAATAAGTAAAATAGGCGATGGTGAAAAAAATTTAATCAAAAGATATCTCAAACATTATATTCTTTTTATCTTTTAAATTCAAAATTATTTTAACTAATTGTCATTTATAAATATGTAACGCCTACTATTTTACTACGCACGCACACATTCGTAAGGGTCGCTCGGTTGGCAAAAAAGTTTATAAACACACAGAAGAGCCCGCGTACGTATAGTTGTTGCCCATAAATCACATTCAATTTGGGATAATTTCAAATAATAGTTGAAGCCTTATTCACGCGTATTTTTACAAACTGTAATAATATTATATCATTATATAATAACTCTGTATAATATTTATATATAATATTAATATTTAAGAATGTTTTTATTCAATTTACAATAGCAATAAATAAATTCGTCGGTGATGACGGGAATCGAATCCGGGTTTACCTCGATGATAAGTGGATGTATTAGCCTATAGACACCATTTTTTATAGAATAGGGGAAAAACTACCATGTAGCTCACCTGATGATAATGATGGTATTGACCGTCATCAATCCAATCATCTAGCCTCGATTAAGAATCAGAAAGCAGATACATTGTAACCCCTGAGAACAAAGATGGCATGCCACGTTCCACGTAATAGGATTTCCGATACTCTACACTCACCATACGAAACACAGCAATATTAAGCAGATATAATTTTATTATATGCTATAATATTAAATGAAACTTTACAGATTTTATTACGTTTAACTTTAACTAGGTTACTCATGCACGCATAGTCACAGGGGGGACTGAGGAATCGTTATATTTTCAATATTCGTATAAAACAGATAGATATGCAGAATTATTACTCCACTCCTAAAAAGTGTATTATGCAGTCTAAAACATTTAAATCAGCAGGTTAGTCGTAGACAGCAATTAAAATCAATGTCAAAGATAAAATTATCAAGTAGACATCCAGTTTCCTCAACACCGTACTTTGGAAACATAAATTCACAGTCCACCACAGCGCCGTCGCGTGCCAAGTGATAATTTAATTAAAAATTTAAATTGTAACCGGGACGGTTGTGAGCAGCCGTCAAGCTGCCAGGCGCTACTGGGATGGACCTTGACATATATTACCATAAACTGTTATTCTTGCATTTTAACTCTTGACCATAGACGTTACAATTCTAAACGAAATAGTAGAAGAATATATCGCTTTTGTCGATTTTGAGAAACGATTACATAGAGCCGATGAAAAATAAACTTTTAGTAAAAAATAAATGCTTACTTTAAGGAACTAAAAAGAATAAAATATTTTTCACAGCTTCTGAAGTCCATGCTGAGACACTAAGTATTACAGTACACTGAGCATTATGACCTCAGAAACCTAATTCAGAAGGTAAGTATGTGTATTACTACTTTGTCGAAATTATATTTTTTGTTAATAGAAGTTTTTTTTATAGAATAAGGGTGACAAACGAGCACTCAGTCCGGTGATGGTAAGTGGTTGATGTGACCCATAGAGATCTACATCTATCTTCGTTTGCGAATTAAAATGCAAATGCGTTATCGGCCGTGAGGACTAAGATAGAATACCTCTTTTCCTGTAAAATGGTCTCCGGTTCTCTACACTCACCATTCGAACACACAGCAGCATTAAGCTGCTATTTTACGCTGGTATTCTGTGAAAGAGTGGTCATTCCCCGGTCAAGCCGACCAGTTCGTGCTACAACTATACTATTAATATAGCTGCAGCATGGCTCTACCACGTATAAAAGTCTGCTTTTACTTTTATTATAATAATAATAATAATAAGCCTTTAATCGGACAAAAATAGTATTTCTTTGTTATTCGTATATTTTGCTTTTGTTCCATTTTTGTGTGTCCGTTTGCCAGGTGGCAAAGGCCTCCTCCAATCTTCTCCATTGTGGCCTTTCTATGGCCACTCTACCCCATATATTTCCTGCGACTTGTCTAATATCGTCATCCTACCTTCTTTGTGGTCTACCGCTCCTTCTTTTTCCATCCCTTGGGTACCATTGTGTTATTATTTTGCTCCATTTGTCTTTTCCTCTGACCAAGTGGCCTGTCCATTTCCATTTTTGTCTTCTTTTTTTTTTGGATGAGGGTGACAAACGAGCAGACAGTCCACCTGATGGTAAGTGGTTGCTGCGGCCCATAGACATCTACATCTATCCTCGTTGGCGAATCAAAATGCAGATGCGTTGTCACCCGTGAGGACTAAGATGGAATGCCTCATTTCCAGTAAAAAGGGCCTCCGGCCACCTGCACTCACCAAGCGAAACGCAGACGTAAACCTCTACTTCACGCTGGTATTCTGTGAGGTCGTGGTACCACCCCGGTTCAAGCCGGCCCATCCGTGCGACAGCAAAAGCTGCCGCGTGGCTCTACCACTATAATTTTTTTGTACACTTGTATTTTTAGAGTTATATCCTGGACCTTAGTTTTGTTTCTGATGCTGCTATTTCTTATTCTGTCCATTCTTTTGATCCCTGCCATACTCCTTTCTATGGCATGTTGGCATATGGAGAGTTTGTTGATATGTTTCTTGTTAAAGCCCATGTTTCACTTCCGTATGCCAGTACAGGCAGGATGCATGTGTTAAATAGTTTGCTTTTTGTTGAAATGTGTAGGTTCTTGTCTTTCATTAAATCTTTTAGGCCCCAGTATTTTTTCCAGCTGTTCGCAATTCTTCTTTCGACTTCTTTATTTATATTATCTTCTGGAGATATCAGTTGACCCAGATATATGTATTCGTCAGCATAGGAGATTTGAGTTTGTTCCACTGTTACAGGATCTTTGTTGCCATTGGTCATAATTTTTGTTTTCTCCGGGTTTAATTTCAATCCTGCCTTTGCACTTTCTGATGCTAGGTCATTAATCATTTTGCTTAGATCATCTGGTGTTTTTGCAAATAATACTATATCATCTGCGAATCGTAAGTGTGTTAGCGTGCGGCCATTAATGGTTATGCCTAAGTCTCTCCATTCTAGGTTCCTGAAGATCATTTCTAGTACAGCCAGAAAAAGTGTTGGTGAGAGTGGGTCCCCCTGTCTAACGACTTTTTTGTATTTGAAACATATTTCCCTTCTTTTCTAGTTGGATACATGCCGAACTGTGTCTATAAATGTTTTTTATAATCCTTATATATTTGTGTTCTACGCCCTATTCCTTTAAGGCTTCCCAGATTTTTGAGTGTATTAGAGAATCGAACGCTTTACTATAATCAATAAAGGCTATGTAATATGTAAGTTGGTATTCAGTGTATTTTTCTATAATTTGCCTTATGGTATGGATGTGGTCTAGTACCGAGAAGTCCTTGCGGAATCCTGCCTGTTCTATTGGCTGTTGTTCGTCTAATTTCCTTTCTAATCTTTTCAAAATAATCTTTGCAAAGGTCTTATAAATATTAGACATTAGACTAATGGACCGGTAGTTTCCAATATCGTAGTAGTTCCCTTTCTTGAACAGGAGGATTATGTTGGATTCAGTCCATTGGTTTGGGATGATTTCTATATTAATCACGTTGTTGAAAATATCTGTGAGTATAGGCATAATTAATGCTTTCGTTTATTTTAGTATTTCATTGCTTATGCCGTCTGGTCCTGGAGCTTTATCGTTTTTCAGGGTATCAATAGCTTTTTCCGTTTCTTCCTGCATGATGTAAGGTACAGTTTCGTTCTCTGATAAGTCTATTTCTCTTTTGTTTGTGTTGTTTTTGTATAGTTCGGTGTAGTAGTCTGTAGCGATCTTAAGTATTTCCTGTCTACTAATCTTCTTGGTCCCCTTGTTGTTTTTCATCTTTACAATCCACTCTTTTTTATTAATTAATGCTTTATACGCCTTCTTTATTCCTCCTGTCAGTTTAATATGTCTCTCTATCGTTTCCATCCGTCGTTGTCTCCTGTCTTTCCTTATGTTTTCTTTTATTTCTTTGCTAAGTTTTGCTATTTTCTTTCTATTGTTTTCTGTACTTTTCGTACTTATTAGAGGTGCTCTTTGGTCGAGGAGGTCGGAAGTTTTTTTCGTCATCCAATTCTTTAAATTTTCTTTTTTGGTGCTATGTTCTTTACTAGTGTTTATGATTGTACGTTCTAACCAATTGTATTTCTCCTGTATGTCGGCATACTTTGTTTCTCTTTTGTATTCCTTGAGTTTTGACTTTAATGAATTGGCTATATCTTCTATTAGATATTTGTTAGGTTTTACATTCTCTGGATTTAGTTTCGGTCTGGGGTTCTTGGGTTGGGATGAATTCAGTTCAACTCTGACCATGCGGTGGTTGGTGTTAAAATTTAGATTATTGATGACATTCATGTTTGAGAAGCAATTAGGTTTATTGGTCATTATGAAATCAATTTGATTTTTAGACTTACCATCAGGTGACAACAGTTTAACAGTGGTAGAGCTACGCGGCAGCTTTTGCTGTCGCACGGATGGGCCGGCTCGAACCGGGGTGGTACCACGACCTCACAGAAAACCAGCGTGAAGTAGAGGTTTACCTCTGCGTTTCGCTTGGTGAGTGCAGGTGGCCGGAGGCCCTTTTTTACTGGAAATGAGGCATTCCATCTTAGTCCTTACGGGTGACAACGCATCTGCATTTTGATTTGTAATAGAGGATAGATGTAGATGTCTATGGGCCGCAGTAACCACTTACCATCAGGTGGACTGTGTGCTCGTTTGTCACCCTTATCATAAAAAAAAATGTCCACATTCTGTTTTTATTTTTCTTGAATATGGTGTTTAGTATGGTCAGGTTATTTTCTATTGCAAAATCCATGAGCCTTTTTCCGTTCCTGCTTCTAGGTTTTGTACTGTTTGTATAGGGTCCTATAATTGCATCTTCGTCCCATTGACGTTTTCCGATTTGACCATTAAAGTCACCCATAACACTGATATTTTTGCGAGCATGAGTCTGTAAAGCTTTGTTCAAATTCAACTGAGAATCAAGACAATGAGTATGATAGCTCGCGCATAAGTTGAAATGCGTCCATTCGTTGGATTTTTTTGCTATTGTTGTTGGTTGTTTCTTTTGGGCTTAGTGTTTCTGAGGTTCATTTTCTTTTTTTCATTTTCACGAAAGTTACTGGCTCTTGCTTTACGCTTTTCCATGATGTCCTTAGAATAGTCAATGGTAATGTATGTGTTTTCTTTCATTTTCTTTTTTTTTCTAAGGATTTGGATTTTCCTCTGCAGAGTTGTTATTGTAAGCAGAATAGGTCTTATTTTTCTATTTTCTACTTTTTACCCAGAGGCTGTGCTCTATTTATTTCACTATTTTCAAGTGGTACATCCAAATCCGTTATTGTGTTTATTGCCAAAGCGTTGAAATCTTCGTATTTTTCGGTACTAGGTTCTGGGATCCCATGTAGAATGATGTAGTTTTTCCTAGCATTTATGTCCAAAGTCTGGAGTTTCTTGTTTTGTTTTTCAACTTCACGTGTAAGTCTTTCGTTTTTCGTTTCGTTTCCGCTATTATTGGTTGTATCTTCTCGTCCACTACTTTCAGTACCGTTTTTGTGACGTTTTCCGCTATTTGTATTGTTTGTTTATTTAATTCTTCTTTCATCTTGTCAAGGAGCAATGACATTTCACCTGACAGTTGAGTACTCATAATGTCGTAACGTGCCGTTCACCAACGTAAACAACGCACGGTTAAAATGGAACGCGCCTAAACTTGCAATTGAATCACCCGAACACGCAATGTACTTCAAATCTAGCCAGCACTGTACGTCGAAGTGTCAATCCATTCAATGTTGGTACACTTGAGTAGTTTTTGACAAATGGTTGTAACCTCTAAATTCGTTTCGGTTATTTAACCCTATCGTATTTCACTTATTGTTCACTTTTCCGTGAGAATTTTTAGCGACATTTTTTTGTAGATGTTCTTGGAATACAATTGTTATGGTTTTAGCACAGACGCACTTGTTTATAACTCATTTAATAGTTAAAATCCGGGAGCGATTGACAACACGTTCTTGCGGGTTTAGTACCGGAAATGGAACGGCTTTTACTTTTAACTAAAAGTAAATTTTTAACCCTCAGTTGACTAAAGAAAATGTCCAAAGCTCAAGGCAGCAACTGAAATGTTGTCTTAATAATAACACTAATAACTTCATCACATATTTTTCCAACCTTAAGGTGTTTTTTTTTTCAATTTTATAACGTATTATAGTGTAAAATTTTTTGTATTTATTGGTTTAATGTTATGAATGAACATAAAATTTCCAAAAACAAAACTATTAAAATCGGTTCACAGTTGCATATATATAAAAATAATATTGATAAGTTGCATTGCCGTAGTTTTTTTTTAAATGATAAGGGTGACAAACGAGCACACAGTCCACCTGATGGTAAGTGGTTGCTGCGACCCATAGACATCTACATTTATCCTCTATTACAAATCAAAATGTAGATGCGCCGCCACCCGTGAGGACCAAGATGGAATGCCTCATTTCCAGTAAAAAGGGCCTCCGGCCACCTGCACTCACCAAGCGAAACGCAGAGGTAAACCTCTACTTCACGCTGGTTTTCTGTGAGGTCGTGGTACCACCCCGGTTCGAGCCGGCCCATCCGTGCGACAGCAAAAGCTGCCGCGTGGCTCTACCGCTGTTAAAAGTTAGTTTGAGGGATATTTCCTTTTCTGTTCTTTAAACGGTGAATCTCATCATCATAAGTTACCACGTACGACGTACGTGGTAGAGCCATGCTGCAGCTATATTATGGTTGTAGAATGAATGGGTCGGCTCGACCGGGGAAGGACCACGCTCTCACAGAATACCAGCGTAAAATAGCAGCTTAACGCTGCTGTGTTTCGTATGGTGAGTGTAGAGAACCGGAGACCCTTTTTACTGGAAACGAGGCATTTCATCTTAGTCCTCACGGGTGACAACGGATCTGCATTTTGATTTGTAATAGAGGATAGATGTAGATGTCTATGGGCCACAGCAACCACTTACCATCAGGTGGTCTGTGTGCTCGTTTGTCACCTTTATCCTATAAAAAAATAACTGCCGATAAGTATCTACAATCTAAGTTAAAATTTAAAATTAAAAGTTATTCTATATAACGCAGTAAACATCGCAAGCTTGGTCGGCTTCTCAAGGTTTTGGTAGAACGTGCTTATATTTCAAATGATATATTCAAATAAGTTATTCGAATTCAGCTCTGGTAAATTAATACTTAAAATAAAATTATTAAAATAAGTAAAGTAACTATACACCACTCAATTCTAAGCACAGGACTCCTCTCTTATCTGAGAGGATAACCATATATTAAATCATTCATTCATTCATCATAGACATCCATATTGATTGCTTTTTTATAGGGGGATATTTGCCATAGATGCACACTTAGCATGCTGGTTGGTGCTTGGTTGGCAACCATAATTTCTTATGAACTTAAAGGTAGTAGTTCATAAAAAAGAAAAGGAGAAAAGAAAAGAAGAATATAAAATCCAAATTTACGGTCATTTTTTTACGCGGTAGAGCCATGCTGGAGCTATATTATGTTTGTAGCATGAATAGGTCGGCTCGACCAGAGAAGGACTACACTCTCACAGATACCAGATAGCAGCTTAATGCTGCTGTGTTTATTATGGTGAGTGTAGAGAATCGGAGACACTTTTTGCTTTTTTTATAGGATAGGGTGACAAACGAGCACACAGTCCACCTGATGGTAAGTGGCTGCTGTGGCCCATAGACATCTACATCTATCATCGTTTGCGAATCAAAATGCAGATGCGTTGTCACCCGTGAAGAATAAGATGGAATGACTCTTTTCCAGTAAAAAGGGTCTCCGGTTCTATACACTCATCATACGAAACACAGCAATGTTAAGCTGCTATTTTACGCTGGTATACTGCGAGAGTGTAGTCCTTCCCCGGTCGAGCCGACCCGTTTGTGCTACAACTATAGCAGGAGCATAAAAAAGTAAAAAAGCTGTAAGCGAGGCATAACATGTTAGTCCTCAGGAGTGATAACGCATTCGCATTTTGATACTTAATTGTGGATATATGTATCTATGGGCCACAGCATCCACTTGCCATCAGGTGGTCTATGTGCTCGAGTGTCACACCCTTATTCTATATAAAAAACCTCAGAATTGTAGACGGCTCACTAATACTTTATAAAATAGTGTACATATCCATCCATCACAGCCTATAGGTAATAATTCACTAATAAACATAGACCTCTTCCATAGATTGCCTCACAGAAATTTTATTCTTAATATTTGATCGTTCAAATGTTAAGGTTAAGAATCAAACTTTTTCACCGGCATCGACTACCAGTCGTGGATACAGTTTCTTTAGGAACTTCTTCGCACGTGGACCCCATGGTCCGATAGTCTCTACAGCAAATTGTACAAATATGTACTCATCCCTTTGAGACTCATATTTCCGTCACTTACTTAATTCAGCTCTGATACCGCTGTGGCTCTAAACGAGATACCCCTGAGATAAGAGGCTGCCAAAGTGTCTACGCAAGTAGCGTCCCACACTAGGGCTTATTTCTCTCCAAAGAGACCAAAGTCATACCGTCGTGTCTCTTGCCATCGTCTCTAAAAATTTCACAACGCTCTAAAACCGAGGGAACATTTATAGAAACAAGAGCTTTTCGGATCAAATCGTTAAAAGAACCGTGATGGAAAAACCTACCAGCACTTTTCTTACATGAAATTCCGAACAGCCCAAACTCGTCGACGCTGATACCACAGGGGCACTGATATGGTTGACTAATCGCCGCACCTGGTCCCGATTCCTACAGCGATACGCAAGCTATCCCCAACAAGTAATGTAAAATTACTTAATGGTAAAGTGTGTCACCAGTGACTAGAAAACAATCAATCAAAACAGCCAAGAGGCGAGCTTGATCTTGGTAACTATGGAGAT
This sequence comes from Parnassius glacialis, assembly GCA_033319125.1. Classification (NCBI taxonomy): domain Eukaryota; kingdom Metazoa; phylum Arthropoda; class Insecta; order Lepidoptera; family Papilionidae; genus Parnassius; species Parnassius glacialis. The sequence goes on along the minus strand of JAVANC010000019.1, from coordinate 47,973,020 downwards.
TATGAAACAATTTTTTCTGCACACTGCGTAACTTTCAGTGGAACATTTTAGCTGAGACAGAGAGTTTCCCGTGTCTGCCTTGCCTCCTCAGCAAAGCACAGGTCTACATTAAAGTTACGGTATATATACGACCCACTGCTGGAGACCGGCCTCCTCCCATTTCTGAGAGGGTTTTGTGGCAAGGAAATGTCTGCTGCACTGCTCCAATGTGTGTTGGCAGACTTCACATGTCTTCGAAATATATTTTTTCTTTTTATTTCTCAGACATGCTGTTTCCTCACTATGTTTTCCTTCACCGCCCATCGCGTGGTAAATCAGCAGTTGAAATTACAATTAACAATTTCATTGATGCCGGCGGGGATAGAACCAAGGTTAGAGAGCAACCAGAGTTCGAGCGAATTTTGCAGCGAGCACTTAGCCCCCGAGCTATTATGGCTCGTTTTCATTACAGGTCTACATTATTATTTAAAATAATAAAAATATTTATTATTTACTGTAATTGCATCAGAAATTTAGTTTTAACAGTCCTAAGGAGCTTTATTTTATCTACCTTGTTCTATACTTATCAAATTAATAAAAATTAAGTCCCGACAGCAAACAGACCTCGCACAAACACTGTTAGCCGCCATTACGTGCGCCGTACAAAGTCATTACTTGTCTCCACGCGTGTCCACCGCTCTGTCAATTATCCCGAACAAACAAGGACTCAATCTAAGCCCAGTCGCATCGTTAATGTAAGGTGCTATTATTGAGGGCTGTAAATGTTTACGACATCATCAGGGTGCCTTGGTTGCGCCATCTTAACAAGGAAAATGATTGCTATCACTTAAGATTAGAAACTAGTTTGCTTTAAATGTTCAAAGGTTAACAGACTTGCTACGTAATTATATATATTGTTAATCCTAACAATTAGTTTTTCAGGACAGGAAGATACCTTAGCCCCAGTGCGCTTCTACATTTTTTTAATATAATAAGGGTGACAAACGAGCACACAGTCCACCTAATAGAAATCTACACCTATCCTCAATTATGAATCAAAATACAAATGCGTCGTCACCCCAAAGAACCAAGATGGAATGCCTTGTTTTCAGTAAAAAGGGTATCCGGTTCTCTACATTCACCATACAAAACACATCAGCTTTAAGCTGCTATTTTACGCTGGTATTCTGTGGGAGCCTGATCGTAACGGCACGTCGTATATTGGCACGGCTGGTATATAAAACATCACCAGTGCTGTCGTCCGCATAGCAAGGAATGCTACCAGTTTGCAACGTACCTTTGATATGCAGAAGAAACAATGTTGGTGATAGTACGCAGCCTTTTGGAACACCAGCTTTAATAGGCTTGTAATCGGAGCATGCACCGTCTCACCGAGTCAGAAAACTGGTGATCTAATAGCACAATTTCTCGAGAAGCCCATCGGAAGGAAGCTTTGAAAGAAGCGCTTTGTGCCAAACCCGATCGAAAGTCTTTGCTATGTCTAACTAACCGCCAAAGCCTTCCCCTTGGACTCGATCGCCTTTGCCCATCGGTGTGTTAGGTATACAAGAAAGAAGATCACCAGCTGAGTGACCTCGAGTGAAACCGTCCTGGCGGTCACTAATTAGCTGGTGCTACTCAAGGTACTGCATGAGCTGGCAGTTAATAATAGACTCCATTATTTTCGAGAACAAAAAGGTGTTGGCGATAGGCCTGTAGTTGGACGGATCAGCGGAAAGCTGTCTTCCATAAATTTGGGACATTGCCTAGGGAGTAGGATTACCGGATAAGACGCGTTGGAACTGGTGCCAACTCTGGAGCACACGTTCTCAGCACAATTGGGGGTTCCGTCGGGCCCACTCGACTATAGTGAATGTGCAGGTAGAGGATTGCTTTGCGTACTGAGCACTGTATGAATCACACATCAAGCATAGAGCACTCATACCGCGGCATGGTCAGCGGTGTGTTCCCCCGTCATCGAAAGTCGAGTTGGACGCAAAAAGGAAGCCTAAAAGGTCGGCTTTCTCTTTTGCGGCGTGAGCCAGGGAGTCGTCCTTCCTGTGAAGAGATGGTAGTGATGGCTTACAGAAATTCCCTTAGACAACCTTGGCACAGAAGTTCCCGAAGGAAGGCGAACAAATTTCTCACCAATTCTGCTAATTTTCTCATTCATTGCCTAGGCAATAACTCTTTTGAAGGACCTGGAAGCGAAGTTATACTTATTTTTAACCATGCTGGTGCTTAAACTCAATTAACCGTCGAGAAACCGCATTTTGTCCCAATCTCCCGACCTATAATGCCAAACACGGCTTCAGCGTGTAGAACGCACCCTTGACGGGAGCGTGAGTGCCACCACACTCCGGATCATACAATGGTCCGAAGAGCTGAGAGGGGCGTTGACGGAAACCTGATATCCGTCCTGATGAAAGGTCAGCAAAAGGTGTATGATCCTCCACATCTGGAATCCGCGTAGGCGAAGTAACCAACTAAAAGTACTAATCCGTTGAGTTATGTCGGTTCCTCTGGTTCTGCTGCGGATATGCTCCATATAAATGTAGTATCTTTTTAATATATTTTAAGAAATAATGTACCTAATAACCTAGTTTAAAAGTAATACTAACAAAATATGAGTCTAGCCTACAAGAGTATAGGCCTATATTCCAGCAACGGACATTTACATACTGATGTAAAAAAAGAGGAATAAGGATTAGGTGATTTTTTTTCTTTGGTTATGGACTCGTATAATTGTATATTTGCCAGTATCAAGAAATTATCCAATATAATGGACTATAAAATTAAAGAACGACATTAGGCATACTTAAAAGACAGATGTGTATACCATAAATTCCTCTCATTAGAAGATGGAAGAAAAATGCTTGATCAAATGAAAAATAATGCTTATGATGACACACTATCTCTCTATACTGTATCAGAAGATCGATAGTCCGCAGGTACTAGAAAGTGTACGCATCTTAGTTCCCATTAATAAATGGCAGGAGTCAGGACTGCCCTTCTAGCCTCGCCCCGCGGCGCCGGGCTCGTTTGCTGGCGAGTCCTGCCGCGCGCACCAGGCGCGACGAGGACGCGCCCACTGTCCGCGCACAACGAATGATTGGTGACATACTTGCTCAGTACGACGATCTTGATTTATTTGCTGATGGATTGAGGAAACTTATTAGTAAATTAAGAAACTTTCTAACCGACATTGTATAATTTTAACCCTGACACTGACTTTATTTACTGTTTTAATGATCATCATCATCATCATTACAGCCCTTCACAAGTCCACTGCTGAACATAGGCCTCCCCCAAGGAATGCCACAAAGCACGGTCCCGAGCCATCTGCATCCATCGACTTCCTGCATGTCTTACCAGGTCGTCACTCCATCTTGTGGGGGGACGCCCTACACTTCGCCTACCGGTACGAGGCTGCCACTCGAGAACCTTTCTTCCCCATCGGTTGTCGGTTCTTCGAGCTATATGGCCGGCACACTGCCACTTCAGCTTACTAATCCGTTGGGCTATGTCGGTTACTCTGGTTCTACTGCGGAAATCCTTATTCCTAAGTTTATCACGCAGAGAAACTCCGAGCATAGCCCTCTCCATAGCTCGCTGAGCGACCTTGAGCTTCCTCATACGGCCAGCAGTGAAGGACCACGTCTCAGTTCCGTAAGTCATCACTGGCAACACGCACTGGTTGTACAATTTTGTTTTAAGGTTTTGAGGTATTTCTGACGAGAAGATGTGTCGTAGCTTCCCGAACGCTGCCCAGCCGAGTTGAATCCGTCGATTGACCTCTCGGTCGAAGTTGGACTTACCTAGTCGGACTATTTGTCCCAGGTAAACATACTCGTCAACAACTTCGAGCTTAGTGCTCCCAACAACTACCGGCATAGGTGTGACATGGACATTAAACATAATCTTTGTTTTGTCCATGTTCATCTTAAGACCTATCCGTTGGGAGACACTATTGAGGTCATTGAGCATAGTGCTTATCTCCTCCAGCGATTCTGCCATGAGGACTATATCGTCGACAAATCGAAGGTGAGTGATGTACTCGCCATTGATGTTAATTCCGTATCCTTTCCAGTCCAGAAGCTTGAAAACGTCTTCCAATGCAGCGGTGAAGAGTTTCGGGGATATAACGTCACCCTGTCTTACACCTCTCTGCAATTGGATAGGTTTCGTACTCTGGTTCTGTACTCGGATAGCCATCGTAGCTCTACTGTACAAACACTTCAGCACTTCGATATACCGACAGTCAACTTGGCACCGCTGAAGGGACTGCAGCACCGCCCAAATTTCGACGGAATCAAAGGCTTTCTCATAGTCCACATACGCCAGACATAGTGGCAAATTGTACTCTTCGGACTTCTGTACAATTTGCCGTAGGGTATGTATGTGGTCTATGGTGCTAAAGCCCTTTCGGAAACCGGCTTGTTCGGGAGGCTGGAAGTCGTCAAGTCTGCGCGCGAGACGATTCGTAATGACTCTCGAAAACAGCACGTAGACGCGGCTCAGAAGGGAAATCGGTCTGTAGTTCTTCAAGAGAGCGTTGTCACCTTTCTTGAAGAACAAGACCACCGCACTTCTGCTCCACGCCTCCGGTGTAATGCCACCATGGAGGACGGAATTAAAGAGCTTCTGAAGGACTTCAAGTACCAGTCTTCCACCCGCTTTCAGAAGCTCCGCTGTAATTCCATCATCGCCTGGGGCCTTGCCGTTTTTAAGGTGCTGGAGAGCCATTCTAATCTCGCTCAGACTGACGTCCGGGATATCTTCGGAATAGTGTCGAATAATACTCGCTCTTGGATCGTTACTCACACTTGCGTGTGGCTCCAACGATGACGTGTACAGCTGCCCATAGAACCTCTCAATCTCACTCAAAATCGCAGGTGCCCCGGAAACGATGCTGCCACATTCGGTCTTCAGCTTTGACAGTTGGCTCTTTCTGGCAGACAGATCTCTGGCAAAGACTTTGGAGCCTTGGTTCCGCTCGATCGCTTCTTCAACACGAGCTGTATTGAAGTTGCGTAAGTCTCGCCGCATGCATTTGGAGATCTGTCTGTTCAGTTGCCTGTATGCTGTCAAATCTGTTGAAGAATGTAGCCTCATCTCCCTTCTAACAGCCATGAGATTAAGAGTGTGATCGGAGAGTTTTTGTGTTCTTCTGCGGTGGGTCTTGCAGAACTTAGCTCCGACCGCATGGACAGTTTCCACGAGCTTGTCATTCATATCGTCCACTTCATTGCAGTCTTCTAGGCACTGAAATCGGTTTTGTAACTCGAGCTGAAAGGTTTCGGGACTTTGGATTAGAGCACGAGGGGGACGGAGCGTTGACGTCATCAGACGAGACCTCTCCAACTTAACATTTAGGTTCAGTGTGCCTCTAACCATTCGGTGATCGCTGCCGGTTTTCACTCTCGCGATCACTGAGACATCACTGAACAGTTGTCTTCTGGTCGTCATAATGAAGTCAATCTCATTTTTTGTCGAACCGTCGGGGCTCGACCAGGTCCACTTTTTGTGGGGCCGCTTCTTGAAGAAAGAGTTCATCATAAAGAGTCCCTCTTTCTCCATGAAGTCGGCCAGCTGCTGGCCCCTTGGGTTCCGTTGCCCTATTCCAAATTTCCCTACTTTCAGCTCACCGTTCTCTCTTGTGCCTAGTTTTGCATTGAAGTCTCCCATTAACACCGTATATTGGGTTTTGGAGGAATGCATGGCTCTAGAGATATCCTCATACATTTCCTCCACCTCCTCCTCGGGGTGTGCCGAGGTTGGTGCGTAAACCTGTATGACCTTCAGCGAATACCGTTTGGTGATTCTGAGTATAAGGTACGCAACCCTTGTCGACACACTCCCGATCTTTACAACGTTATTAACGAGAGACTTGTGGACGATAAATCCGACACCTCCTTGGGACAGATGGTCGCCCTCCCGGTGATAGAGCAAGTTGCCGGATTCGAGGATTACCGTGTCCTCCCCCTCTCTTCGGACTTCGGATAATCCTATAATATGCCAGCGCAACTTGTCTATCTCTTCTTCCAGCTCCACGATCTTCTCGTCAGTCCTCAGGGTGCGTGCGTTGTACGTTGCCAGGTCGAGTCGTCTAAGGTGGCAACCGAACCTCCACCGGAGATTCTTAGCACCCCCTGCCCCGCCGTTACCATGGTCGCCACCGTAGCCAGGAATAGCGGGGCCGCCGGGGACTGGGGGCCGTTTATTATTGTCATTGCTCATGGGGGGGTATATTGCCATAGTTGCCACGCTTAGCGAGCGGGTTGGCAACCGCAGTTTTTTATTGTATTTATGCCGTTACCAGGAAGATGCTGCTGCCCATCTCCTGCCTGTTTCCCCTTGTCGCCTTTTACGACACCCACGGGAGGATATGGGGTAGTGGATATTCTTGACCGCCACTACACGGTTTTAATGATGTGTGATATTAATTTCACAAATTTTGTTTTATTTCTTTTTTTATTTTAATTTGTTTAATTAGAGGCTATTATTTTAATGATTAAATTTGTATATCTTTTTAATTTAATGTGATCTATTTTGTAATCTAATGTATTTGATTTAATTAAGATTATGACTAAAAATTGGTTTAATGTTAATTTAATGTATCTAATGTTACCAGCGTGTTGGATGCGACCATCTGTTAGTTTGGTAGCATGTTTCTAATAATAATAATAATAATAAAATGACACTGTCTGACCTCATTCACGCCCGACTAGATAATTCACATTTACTTGGACTTTTTTTTATAGGAGAGGGGGCAAACGAGCATGCGGCTCACCTGATGGTAAGTGACTACCGCCGCCCATGAACAACTGCAACACCAGGGGAATCGCAGATGCGTTGCCGGCCTTTTAAAAAGGAATAGGATATTTTCTTGAAGGTCCCTAAGTCGTATCGGTCCGGAAAAATCGCTGGTGGTAATCGATTCCACAAAGAAGTTGTGCGAGGGAGAAAACTTCTTCTGAATCGCACAGTGGTGGACCGCCAATCATCTAGATTATATGGATGGTATCGCAAGTTCTGTCGTGATGTGCGATGGTGAAATTGAGCGGCTAGAATTAGTCCGAACAATTCCTCAGAGCACTCCCCGTGGTAGATGCGATAAAATACGCAAAAAGATGCAACCTCTCTACGCAGTGCCAGTGAGTCAAGCCGATCGGAAAGAACTCGGTCGTCGACGATTCGAACCGCTCTGCGCTGGATGCGGTCAAGTGGAAGGAGCTGGAGAACCCAGAGATGGGAACAGTATTCCATGTGAGGCCGAACCTGCGCCTTGTAAAGTTGCAAGCGGTGTGCCCGCATGAAATACTGTCCCGCTCTGCTGAGCACGCCAAGCTTTTTAGAGGCCAATTTGGCCTTCTCTTCCAAGTGACCACGAAACTACACGTCACTCGATATGTCGACACCGAGGATTCCGATACTGGCTGAGGCAACAAGGGGAGTTCCTTGAAACTGAGGAGATACGACAAAGGGAATCTTTTTAGCGGTAAACGCGCAAACTTGTGTCTTCTGGGGATTGAACTGGACTAGATTTAGTCGCCCCCAGTCTGAGACTTTGTTCAACAAAGTCTCGACTTCAGACACAAGTTTGTTCCGGTACTCGGCGACGTTTTCCCGAGAAATATTGGCACGGCCGGTGTATAAAGCATCACCAGTGCTATCGTCTGCATAGCAATGAATGTTACTGGTTTGCAACATATCATTGATATGCAGAAGAAACAGCGTTGGTGATAGCACGCAGCCTTGTGGAACACCAGCGTTAATGGGCTTGTAATCGGAGCATGCACCGTCTACTACGACCTTGATGCTCCGATCTGCAAGAAAGCTGGTGATCCAATTGCACAATTTCTCGGGAAGCACATAGGAAGGCAGCTTCGAAAGAAGCGCTTTATGCCAAACCCGATCGAAAGCCTTCGCTATGTCCAAACTAACGGCCAACGCCTCCCCCTTGGACTCCACTGCCTCCGCCCATCTATGGGTCAGGTAGACCAGAAGATCACCAGCTGAGCGACCTCGACGGAAACCGTACTGGCGGTCACTAATCAGCTGGTGATCCTCAAGGTACCGCATGAGCTGGCTGTTAATGATCATTTCCATTACTTTGGAGAATAAGGAGGTGATGGCGATAGGCCTGTAGTTGGACGGATCTGAGCGGTCGCCTTTTTTAGGGATCGGGTGCACCAAAGCTGTCTTCCATGAGTCCGAGACTACGCCTAGGGAGTAGGAGTACCGAAAAAGACGCGTTAAAACTGGTGCCAACTCCGGAGCACACGTATAATTCACATTAACCTCTCCACGCCCATATATCGTACAAGACATACAAACATGTTCTCCATCTCTCACTTTCATACAAAATATATCAAAACTCACCAAGAAATCGGACGTATGCACTTTTGCAAACATTGATATTTTCCGAAAAAGAAAGAAATTTTTAAAACCGAGGTATGCAAAAAGTTTTAATAGTTATTTATTTTTATTAGTGATCGATGGTTATTTACGATTAAGTTATTGAACACACACACACACACACACACACACACACACACACACACACACACACGCACATGCACACGCACACGCACACGCACACGCACACGACTTGACTTGACTTTACAAACAGACACTTAAATTTTATTTATTTGTAGTAATAGTATACTCGTAGATAACAGGGAAACCTGTAATAAGGCTTATGTTAAGATAATCCAATTTACTGTATTTTTTTTTCTGTTAGAATTAGAAGCTATTGGTGTCCTAAATAAAGAAATAAATATATATTTATATATTAACTTCCTCACAATATGCTGATGTATCACAATGCCAAGTTTTTGGAACATTTTGACAAAAGCTCAACCCATCGGAATCAACCCTGCCGATGACAACTATAACTGAAGTTATTAAGGCGCCTAAGCAAACAAAATAATTTCAAAATAACTGGAGGTTTATATCAACATCGAAGCACATGTTTCGTCGTTTCTACAAGCGCAGATACTTAATACACAAAATCGCATCCCTTTTACGTATCAACATCCATTTCAAACCATTAATAAAACTATAAAACATAAGCAACAATCAGCAACAAACAACGGTCAATTTCCCGCCAAAACTTCGGATTTGGTGTTATTTTTTTTTTAAATAAAAACAATTTCGAAGTTATACTCTACTTACGTTATTCAATTGCCATACGTCTTTATGCCTTTAAAATGCTAATTAACGCTCTGTTTACGATGTCGCGTGTCACAATTCTTTCTAACTGTGACGTTGACTTACGACACGGACATGTTTACGACCGAGATCTGTGACTTGTTATCGTCGAAATTTCAATATTTTGTATTCAAAACAACTGTGTACTGCCTATGCGAAAGTGACATAAACTAGAGACTTCCTGGCTAACATAAAACGATGATAAAAGTGAGTATTCAGTTTAATTTTAATTTAATTTTTCATAATTTAGGTACTTAAATATATTTGTTTATATTAATATCTAATTTCAAGTTACGAAGTATTTAGTATCATAATTAATATACATAACGCAGTTGCAGTTGTTTTATAGCAGTAAGGGTGTCATGGTGGTAAGTGAATTCTATAGTCCATATACACCTAAATCTATAAATGCAGATACGATGTAAGGTCGAATGCCCCATCTTATACAAATAAATAAAATTGAGGTGTCTGTTTGTAATGTCAAAATAACAGATTTTTACTAAATGCATATAAAAGTAAATAAGGTACTTATAACAAAAACACAATTTTTTACATTTTTGTCTGTCTGTCAGTTTGTTCCGGCTAATCTCCGAAACGCCTAGACCGATTTTGACGGGATTTTCGCTGGTAGATAGCTGATGATATAAGGAGTAACTTAGGCTACCTTTATTAAGTAAAAGCATTAGGGTACCGCGCGAAAAAAAATAAAACCCATGAAATCCAATACTACCGCGGGCGAAGTCGCGGGGAACAGCTAGTTAACAATAAAAAGGATACCCGCTTCTCTACACACACCGTACAAAAGACAGCAGCATTAAGCTATTTTACGTTGGTATTCTGTGATCGCGTGGTCCTTACCCGGTCAAGCCGACCCAATCGTTTACATCCTTATACAATTGAAGCTTGGCTCTACCACGTAAAAATAAAATAGTGATTTTACTGGGAAATGAATACCACCAAAGTTACATAATCACAGTTCAGTCATCAAAATGCCATCAGCAAGATTGACCGCGATACGTGACAGCTTTCTGTGTAAGGAAACTTTAATAGGGAGCAGTAAAGTTTGCATGGAGTTTGTATGAAGTTGGGTAAACTTCGGGATTGTTCGGCATGACAAATGAATAAGGCAATAAATCCATTAGGTACGTTATGAAGAAAGTTGAAGGTTTTGTATTGCCAACATAAATTCTGAGGCTCTGGAAGTTTATTAGGTAAATATGTATAGATTTTGTGTCTTCTATAATATGTTCAAGTAGATATTATTAAAGCTTGGTGGCACATGACGTGCTTGACTACCTCGTTGATCTAATGTTCTAATAATCCCAGGTTCGATTCCCGGGTCGGGCCATAAAAATAAGCTATGAAAGTTTCTGGCAAAAAATTCTCAGCAGAAACCCGGAGTCAGGAAATTGACGATGGCACCTCCGTGCCTCGAAAAGATCTGATCTCTCGTCGGTCGTGTCGAATTACCGTCCCATCGGACTATGAGAGTGAGGGAATAGATAGTGCACCTATGCTTGCGTACACACTCGAGCACTATAATCCTGTCCTGCGCGTATGACTAGTCTCCGTTAAGACGGCACGCCGTGACGGAATTTTGGTCTAATCATCGATCACTAATAAAAAACTAGATACACAATCAGTGACAAAAAATGTCCTTACCGAATGAGCACCCACTCTAACATTTGGGTGCGCTTTTAATTTGAACGTAGCTTTATGTACACAACTTTTTTACGTGGTAGAGCCATGCTGCAGCTATATTAATAGTATAGATGTAGCACGAATGGGTCGGCTCGACCGGGGAAGGACCACGCTCTCACAGAATACCAGCGTAAAATAGCAGCTTAATTCTGCTGTGTTTCGTATGGTGAGTGTAGAGATCCGGAGACCCTTTTTACTGGAAAGGAGGCATTCCATCTTAGTCCTCACGGGTGACAACGCATCTGCATTTTGATTCGTAATCGAGGATAGATGTAGATGTCTATGGGCTACAGCAACCACTTACCATCAGGTGGACTGTGTGCTCGTTTGTCACCCTATCCAAAAAAAACTTTAGGTAATGCATTTAAGGTTGAATTTACATTAATGTATATTTATTTGAACTGGAATTACGTCAAAACAATTGGCGACAGTTTCCAGAGAACTTTTGCATGGATTTATGTATCTAGTTTTTTATTAGTAATCGATGTCTGGAGTACTGCAGGTATTCATGGACTGTAGTAACCATTTTCCACCAGGTAGGATGTAAGTTCATTTGTCACTTCAGTTTTATAAAAAAAACCGGCCAAGTGCGAGTCGGACTCGCGCACCGAGGGTTCCGAACAAATCCGTAGGTACATAAGTTTAAAATTATTAAAAATACTTTTATCATATGATGTAACTAAAGATTTACGATTTTCACAATTTTACCTTTATTTGTGCTATAATACGTTGCTTCGTACCAAATTTTATGATTCTGAGTTCACGGAAAGTACCCTGTAGGTTTTGATTCCCTTGCGAATATCGAAAATTTGCGGCATAAACGGCTGTATCTTTTGATTGCGTTGGCTTAGAAGTTTTATTTTTTCACAGCTTCAAGGGACAGTAGACATGTGTATTTGATATGAATTTCAGCTTGATACCTCCACGCGTTCCTGATAAAAAAGGGTCTTGACAGACAGACAGACAGACGGACGAACAACAAAGTGATCTTATAAAGGTTCAGTTTTTGCCTTTTGAGGTACGGAACCCTAAAAAACTAAAAGCGGTTCTTCAATTATTTAAAATTAAAAATAATCAATAGAATCAGGCGTTACTTTACAGAAATCCATTATATTAAATTTGGGAAAAAAATGTACGCGAGGTAATTTTTTGCCAACTGTAATAAAGTTAAAAATTTTGTACAACCGATTTTAATAAAAATTATTAAGAATAACTCAAAAACAATTCGCCAGACCTTGATCAATTTTATATGGGACCAAATGTGAAGCACCAGCTGTCAAATAAAAAAAGAATCATCGAAATCGGTTCACCCAATAAAAAGTTATGAGGTAACACACATAAAAAAATAAAAATATAGTCGAATTGAGTACCGTTTCCTTTTTAAAGTCGGTAGAAAGATTTAACGTGGAGAAAACACGTGCAAATTTAAACAAGAAATTACACATAAATTTAAAGTTCAGATCACTTATGCTCTACAACTACATGCAACTACTACAATATTAACGAAAAACGGGGGACGTAGACACGAAAAAATGACGGGCGCTTCGTGACCATAAAATGCACCTGGCGTCATATCGCAACTTGGCACTAACTTTTATATCTGAGGGAGGTTTTTCGCGCGCTAGTGCGAAGCAACTCGCTGTATGGACGGCGATTTAAACACGGCTTATAATAATAACAATAATTTACCTGGCCCGCCTTATTACAGACTATTAATGTCCACTGCTGAACACAGGCCTCCCCCATAGAATATCCCAAAGGGTTGGCATGCTTGGCAAGCGGATTGGCTACCACAGTTTATTATTTTTAGTCGTTGTTAAGAAAACGCTGCTGCCCATCTCCTGATTTATTTTCCTCTGTTGACTCTTACGACACCCACGGGATGATAAGGGGTAGTGGATATTCTTACACTGCCACTACATGGTAAATAATACTTTGTTAAACTCAAATAAAAATGATACATAGATTTTGATTGAGCCCTAGTTCCTGAACTGAGAATCCCGTATATCAGGAGCTAGGGGACTAGCTTCTGATATATGTACTTTACATTTATGGACTAACAATATTATAACACTAAATATAAACTTTAATTCTTTTTAAAATATTGAGTTTTGAAAAAAAATATTCATAAATTTAACAAACAGAATATCCCTAAAAAATTAAAAACATCTTACTAACTTATTGCCTACATCTTAATTATCCACGACCGGTAATTCCGACAAATAACTCCCCTAAAAGAAAACTATAGAAAATTTCATTTGCGTTAATTCGACCGCATTAAGATGTATTTCTTGTACCCTAGAGTACCCTCGACAAAATAATAAATGGTGCAATATTAGGCAACTTATCGCAGCGCACGCCAACGGCGACAGTACGAAGAAGTTTCCCCAGCAATTGCAGAGACAATTTGTCTGGCGCGCAATAAAGCACGTAGCGCCGCGGCCCCACACGTGTCTAATAACTGGCGTCTGAACTATTATCTCTAGTACAACTTGCTGGATTATATGTATTATATTCTTGGAAAACACTTACGACCTTATTACAAAGAGTGGTTTATACGTAGTAACTAGAATCTGTTTCATGTATGATGTCCCGCGGATATATTAACTATAATTAAAACTTTTAACAAAGTAAAAACGACGTAAAAAGCGACTTCAAATTGCTAAAACCACCCTTCATGTATAACCTATTTAATAAAATAGAATAATTAAAATTGGTTCTCAATCAGCGAATATATCATAGGAAATTAAACTTGGTAAAAATTACTTCGCGTACATCCGCTCGACTTACCAACTTTAATATAATGGATTTCCGCAAAGTAACGCCTGATTCTATTTATTATCATAAGAAATTCCCTAAACAATAGTCCAATATGAAACTTTTCCCCTTTTTTCCACCCTTGGGGGCGCAATTTTTCTTCTAAATTTAAGAGGACCACTCTTGAGGTAAAGTTTATTTAAAAAAAGAATCATTAAAATCGGTTTACAATCTGCGAAGATATCACATGACATACATACAAGAAAAACATACACACCACTCTTCCTTTTAGAAGTCGTTTAAAAATGTAAAATATGGAGTTTGACAGCGCTTATAAATAAAGTACAAAAGAAACTTGCACAAAAACAAATGATTTGAGTGGTAAAATCAAATAATAAGAATTACATAGGTAGTTAAGTATATTTAATACACATCAATTAAGGAATGACTTATTGCTCAGTAGTGTTGGCGGACTTAACATGTCCGTCATAATGTATATAAATTAACAATTAAATACTTTATACACGGTAGAGCCATATGGTTGCAGCATGAATGGGTCGGTTCGACCGGTGAATTACTACGCTCTTACAGAATACCAGCGTAAAACAGCAGCTTAATGGTGCTGTGTTTCGTAAGGTGCATATAGGGAACCGGAGACCTTTTTTACAGGTGTTCCATCTTAGTCTTCAGGTATGACTATGTATTTGCCTTTTAACTCCTAACCGAGGATAAATGTAGATATCTGTGGGCTACGGCATCCTCTTACTATCAGGTGGTGGTGTCCGTTTGTCACTGGTGCCGGTGGGGTTCGAACTTAGTGATTCGGGTACTACGAACTTTTTAAACTGAACAATATTACCATAACATCATAAATAAAGATAACCCGCGTACAGAATCATTGCTAGCGGCATACGTGTAATAAATTTATCAATGTTACCTCCACACTGGGAGTTTGTCCTTTAACGTGGAGGCAGTTTACGTAAATAAATTTCGCAAGGACAATCATCCAGACCCAGAACAATTATTTGTAAACCATACAAGTATTTGTTTCGTGCGGGATCCAAACCTGCGGCCCTTAGCACCGCAACTCATTCCATTACCGTTACTTAGAACTAACTGACGAGGAAACTTGACGGCTCCGTGGCGCAGTGGCTTAGCAAAGAGTTGCTGCGCTGGGGGGCGCGGGTTCGAATCCCGCACGGAACTAGTATTTGTATGGCCTACAAACAATTGTTCCGGGTCTGGATGTTTGTCCTTGTGCAATTTGTGTTTATAAACTGCCTCCACGATACAGGAGAAAATCCTAGTGTGGGGTAACGTTTTATTTTTATAAAAAAAAACTGTTCCGATACCTACTGTTCGAATGAGTAAGTTCTCAAATAGTAGGAAATCAATCGTATTTAATAGAGCAATACAAATATTTCATCGAATAAAGTAGCCTTTATCAAAACAGCGTTTACTTAAGGAAGTTAATAAAGAAAAAAAACACAACACAGCGAAAGGGGAAGTCCGCACAATCCTTTAAGTGCAGTAAGTTGAGCTAGACTTACCAACAAAGGGTGGGGAACGGGATAAGGTTGGAGCGGTGCCACCGCTTAGAATTGATACAGCGAAATTGTTCCGATGCTGGCTTTTTGTTACAAAAGAGATTAGATCGTACGCGACTGCAGGAATTGAGACGGTACTTTATTGAAGCTGTTAATTGTTGAAGTGATACAAAAAATAGTACGGAGAAAGAACACTACAAAAAGAGCATTTTTGAAATAAATAAAGTTTAAGTAAAACATTATGATTTACTAAGGAATTCTGTTATAACCTTATACAAATTTTGTTATCAATTTACTTTTATTTACTTCTTTCTTTTTATAAACACTCACGTCTATCACCCAGAGGGGTAGGCAGAGACTACGGACTTCCATTTGGCATGATCCTGACACACCTCTCTCGCCTTCTTTATATCCATAAATCAACGCATCTTCAATACATCTTCAATATATTGACAATTTGTTCGATAAACTCTTTTATAGCGTTTTATTGGCACTTTAGTTGTATTAACATTTTAATATTGTTTTGAATAAGCATTTAACGATGATAATAACAATTTTATGCTTGGAACGTCACGATGGAGTTGACTCGACCCGAGAAAATATTATAAAACACCAGTGGTAGAGCCATGCTGCAGCTATATTACTGGTATAGTTGTAGCACGAATGGGTCGGCTTGACCGGGGAAGGACCACGCTCTCACAGAACATCAGCGTAAAATAGCAGCTTAATGCTGATGTATTTCGTATGGTGAGTGTAGAGAACAGGAGACCCTTTTTACTGGAAAAGAGGCATTCCATCTTAGTCCTCACGGGTGACAACAACATTTTGATTCGCAAACGAGGATAAATGTAGATGTCTATGGGCCACAGCAAACACTTACTATCAGGTTGGACTGTGTGCTCGTTTGTCACCCTATCCTATAAAAAAATATTTGTGGAAAATAAGGAACTTATTTATTTATGTAAAACGCTTCCACAACCGACAAATAGGAATTTCTCTTGTATATATGGGCGTTAGGATTTAAATTAAAACTCTGGCTACATGTACAAAAATACATATAAAGCA
The DNA here is from genome assembly GCA_033319125.1 of Parnassius glacialis. Classification (NCBI taxonomy): domain Eukaryota; kingdom Metazoa; phylum Arthropoda; class Insecta; order Lepidoptera; family Papilionidae; genus Parnassius; species Parnassius glacialis. The sequence continues at coordinate 47,956,755 of JAVANC010000019.1, read as the reverse complement.
ATCTATCTTAAATATAATAATAATAAAAACTCTTGAGAAACGTGTAAACTAAGCAGTAAATTGAGAAGACAAACTAATACTTTTCGTTTATATTGCTATAATATCTAATAATTTTCAAATTGATATTTTATTATCCAGTATAACACGCCGTTCGTCACACGTTTTAGTACGGCATAAACATCGTAGCCTTTTGAAATTATGTAAGGGAAACCCTCTACGTGTCTAATAAGTGACAGGATCCAACAGTACCTACCTACGGTACGCCCAAACCGTGTCGGCTTGAACCCGGGACCCCGCGCGGGTGGGCCACGCAGCGGGTGGCCCAAATTAAATTACGAAAAATTCCGTAGAATCAATGTCAGCCGATTTAAGAACGAGGAGACAAGTGAGGGAATTAAATTCAGTGTTATATTGCATACGAATTTACGACTCGATAAATGATATCAATACTCTTTAACTAAATGTGTTTGCGGACTTTCACTCATTTTTATTTATTTATTACAGCCTATCTAAGTCCACTGCTGGACATATGTCTTGCTATAGAATACCTCTGAAGGAGGGGTATTTGCCATAGTTGCCACGCTTGACAGTCGGATTGGGAATCGCCGTTTTTATTCTAGTTTTTATTAGGAAGACGCTGCTATCCATCTCCTGGTTTGTTTCCCTCTGTCGCCTCTTACGACACCCAAGTACGATATGGAGTAGTGGATACTCTGACACTGTCACTATACCTAAAGCTGTTTATGATAAGTAAATATTTAGGCATGATTAAAAAGCATATTATAGTTAGTCGGCAGAAAGATATCCTTCCTGGCTTCTTCAGCTAAAACAGTCCACAAGACTCATTATAGGAAGAATTTACCTTATAGGCTCTACAGAAGGACTTGTTATCACAAAACCGGACCTCTCGCTATTTCTCGCTGCAGTTCTGAGATACACAATAATATTGGATTCTTACGCTGCCATCATCCGAGAATAGCATATGATGAACTTTTTAAATCTAGATGTTCTTATTTTGAAATTTTCCCGATTTCATAAATTAAAAAGAAACGAGCTTACTCCTTTTTTAAAGGACAACAATGCACCTGAAATTAACCTGGTGCTTTTCATGGGCGGCGATCGACACTTACCATCAGGTAAGCTAGATACCGCTCTCTTCTTTAAAATAAATTTCTTATATTAGCACAATAGCGAGAAATATTAGAAAAGGGAAGGAAGAGGATGCAATTATCTATAATTACAAAATAAAACTGTTGTATCAGACAAACAGAGTTTGTAAAATAAATATTATGACTAACTATGATACCCTAACCAAGCTTGCTAAACCACAGACAGTTTTAATAACACTAAAAGCAATCACGCACATTCTTTATAAGAGATTCGGAACATAAATTATATGCAAAATTGCCAGCTGAAAAATAGACGCAACAGGAGCGCGCTCTATCCAATCTCTCGGCGCACAATCTTCCCATTATTTAGCAGAAAATAGGGTGCAAGCTTCCACCGCGCCGGCGTATATAATAATATCGGTTGTGACGGGAAAAATGGCTGATAAAAAGTTCCAGCGATCGAGAGATAGTATCAACGAGCTATGTCTTGACGATGACGATATAGTTTAGGAGCTTAATTTATGTTATGTGGTTTAAAACATGAGTGAGCCACGCTGCAGTTTTATTATGATTGTAGCATGAATGATGAATCAACCTTGGAAGGACTACACTCTTACAGACCACCAGGGTAAAATAGTAGCTTAATGGTGCTGTGTTTTGTATGGTGAATGTAGAGAACCGGAAACCTTTTTCACTGGAAACGAGGCATTCCATCTCAGTCATCAACTGTGACGACGCATCTGCCTTTTCGTTTTTAATTGAAGATTGATGTAGTGGTCTAAGGACCATAGCATCCACTTACCATCAGGTGGGCCGTATGAATTTGAATTTAATAATACTTTTACTTCTAAAACATTCTCCTTGAACAGTCGGAAGTCATTCAATGAATGGGCGACAGTAAGAGTCCATAAGAGCAGGCATAAGTTATATGATCTTTACCATGAAATATCATATAATCATAGCGTCGAATTAAGGGAATATGTAAAAAAATAATCAAAAATATTTAAAAGAGTGTGCTCCATAGCCAAGTTTTTGCATTTGAGCAACAAAATTAAGACGGCTTCCAATAAAATTAAAATGACATGGAGTATAATTAATAGCGAAACTGGTAAGATCAACTCTCGCAATTCAAATTACCAGTTAAGTGTTAACAACAAATTAACTGTATCAGATCAGGACTTAGCAATGGTTTTTGAGAAATATTTTTCTGATATTCCGATCTTGACCACTAAGTCACTGAATTCTTCTCCTGCCGTCGCCGAATCATTACTTAAACAAAATGTAAATGCGTGTACAAAGAATTTTACATTTCATAAAGTATCATCAAAAGATATTGTAAAATATTTTAAAACTATTGATGTTAAGAAAACTGCGGATCTGTGGGGGATTTCGGTTAAAGTTATTGCGTCTATAATAGATACAATCGCGCCTCATTTAACTATTATTTTTAATACTAGTATCGAATCAGGTGTTTCCTGATTTAATGAAGCATAGTAAAGTAATGCCTTTATTTAAATCTGGTAGTACATTAGACCCCGCCAATTTTAGACCTATTTCTGCACTACCAACACTTAGTAAGATTTTTGAAAAAATTGTTCTTGATCAAATGTTAATTTTTTTAATATAAATAATTTACTTCATAAAAATCAATTTGGTTTCACAAGGGGTCGCTCGACAACTGATGCCGGTGTTGAGCTGATTAAATATATCTTTAATGCATGGGAGAATTCACAGGATGCTTTGGGTATATTTTGTGACCTATCCAAGGCCTTGGATTGTGTTCACCATGAAACATTAATCAGGAAAATTCACTACGGTGTAAGAAGTGATGCTCTTAAATTAATTATTTCATATTTAAGTAAGAGAAGGCAAAAAGTTGTCATTAACAATATGAGCTCTTCCGGGTCGATGGTATAAATGGGCGTACCTCAAGGCTCGATTCTCGGCCCCTTTCTGTTTCTTGTATACATTAATGACTTACCTTGCATAGTAGGGGATAACCATGATATAGTATTATTTGCAGATGACACTTCTTTAATTTTCAAATTAAGTCGACAATTACTAAAATATGACGAAGTAAATAATGCTATATCTAAATTAATAAATTGGTTCAAAGTTAATAATTTGCATTTAAATGGTACTAAAACAAAATGTATGAAATTCATGACTCCAAATGTCAAACAATTAAATACTAATGTAATTTTAAATGGGGAGAAAGTGAGTCTTGTAGATACCACCATTTTTCTTGGAATTACACTAGACGCGAAGCTTCAATGGAGCCCCCATATATCAAAACTAGCAAGCAGACTTAGTTCTGCAGCATATGCTGTTAAAAAGATTAGAAGTCTAACTAGTGTTGAAACAGCTAGACTAGTTTACTTTAGCTATTTCCATAGCATAATGTCGTATGGTATTTTGCTATGGGGACACGCAGCTAACACTGAAATTATATTTGTTTTACAGAAGAGGGCCATAAGAGCAATTTATGATTTAAAGCCTAAAGAGTCGCTGCGACAAAAATTTAAGGAAATTAATATATTAACTTTGGCCTCTCAATACATTTATGAAAATGTAATGTACGTATACAAAAATAAAAGTAATTTTACAAAAATAAGTGATATTCATTCTGTAAATACTAGGAACAGACACAAGCTAGTAGTACCAGTTACTCGACTCCATCGAGTCAGTAATTCATTCTTGGGGCGATGTATACGCTTTTACAACAAAATTCCAGAAAATATACAAAATTTGACCTGCTCAAAGTTCAAAAACTTTATTAAACTAAGTTTGTATAAAAAGGGTTATTATAATATTAAGTAATTTATGGATGATAATAACCCCTGGAAATGAGGTGATCGCTACCAAGCTATTTCTAATTTGCTATGTTGTTAATTTGTGTAACATCATGATTGTAAGCTGTTATTTATAAAAAAAAATGTCCCGCTGGGTTTCTTGCTGGTTCTTCCCAGGACAGAGGTTTTTTCCGAACCAGTGGTAATCATACAAAAGAGTGACTTTCAATAAGTATTATTTATAATCTATATTGAATAAAAAAGTTTCTGTTTCTGTTTCTGTTTCTGCTCGGTTTTCATCCCTTTTCCATTAAAAAAATCACTTCGGATTGGCTGAACCGCTTATAATGAAACTTCACAAACAGATAGATGGTAATGCAAGGAGTGATCTTTTTTAATAAGGAAAAATTGTTAAAATAAATATTTTTTGATTATCTTATTTCTAAACTAGCCTGGCCTGGCTACGCCTAAACAGGACATATTAAGGTGGCGCTATTTAGAGTGTAGCGGTTCAGGACCGTGCTTTGTGGCATTCCTTGGGGGAGGCCTATGTTCAGCAGTGGACTTGTGAAGGGCTGTAATGATGATGATGATTTAGAGTCAAAGACCATTTATTTCATTATTTTGTTTCAATTTCAAATTTTTTTAATAAAATATAGTTTAGATCTTTCCTAGGATTGTTCTCTGTCTGTTCATAAAGTTTCATAGCAATCGATTCAGCTCTTCCGAAGATTAGCCCGTACAGACCGACGGACAGACGGACAGACGGACAGACAAACAGACAGATATTTTTTATAAATGGTTCTTTATGTCTTAATAGCATGCAAGTTGAGCTTAAGAGAACTTACAAACACTACAATTTTATTTATATGTATTGATAACGCCACATTAATGGATCCTTTTCAAGCAAAGCCAGTTCGGGTATCTAGTATGCAATATATTATTATACTTAAAAACCTTTACCTATTTTCAAATGATTAAGATGCAATTTTATAATGTATTTTTATAAATAGTTAAAATATATGTAAGACATAAAATATATGTTAAATAAAATTCATTTCATTTCATATAGTTTATAGCGTTTATAGAAAACGAATAAAAATGTACATAAGTATATTATTACGGTCGGTTTAAATTGAATGCAGTCTCACTTCTTAATTCACAGTCGTATAATACTCGTATTCTACCATTTGTTCATTGTCATAAAGCGGAATAACTTTAACTCTGAAGTCGTTTTAATGGCGCACTTGAACAACAAAAGTCATCATGAAAGTCCGAGCAATAACTTTTACGTCTCTCATAAGTGTTTGGCTCTCGGCCTAAGAATACATGTTCCGTGTGAGTAATTTTAGTAGAAAACAAGGGGCGCGGGGCATGGGGGGACGCAATATCGCAAGTTTGTGAATCCGGTGCTTGCCTCATTTATTTCGTTAGGCTAAAGTAATATCTTCCTTTTGTTGCCTCTTTGCTCTCTTGCATTGTACTCTGCACCAACAGCAATAAAATGAGATCAGTTTTACTATTCTTCTAAAGGCACTCGCAGTCTGCGAGCAACTTTGCTGCGGACCTTTGTTTATGACATGTATATAATCATATTTGCGGAAATATGAAGTTTAGTTTGCCAGTTACTCGACTCTAGTCCATACTCCACAGTCAGTATAATTCATTCTTGGAGCGATATACACTCGTAATACGCATTTACAACAAAATCGCAGAAAATATACAAAATGATTTCCTATGTATACGCGAACACTACGCAATGAATAAAACTATGTTTACAGATTTTATCGCATTTAATTTACTTATTTCAATTCCCGACATTCCCCCCCCCCCCCTTCGTGACCATGGGTTGCTATAAAGCACCCAAAACGTCGGGTAAAATCCGTAAACAGTTTTATTCCAAATATACAAAATCTAACTTCCGCTAAGTTTTAAAACTTTATCAAACAAAGATTGTATAAAAAGGTTTAACATAATATTCAAGAATTTATGGATGATAATAATCCCTGGCAAGTGGCAATGAGGTGATCGCTATCAAGTTATTTCTAATTTATTTTGTGTTGTTAATATATACATATAATACATATATAATTATGTATTATATTATATTGGTGACCTATAGACATCTACATCTATCCTCAATAAATAATCAAAATTCAGATACGTTGTATCTCGTGAGGACAAAGATGGAATGCTTATTTTCTAGTTAAAGGGGTCTCCAGATCTCTACACTCACCATACGACACACAGCAGTGTTAAGCTGCTATTTTACGTTGGTATTCTGTGAGAGCGTGGTCTTTCCCCGGTCGAGCCGACCCATTCGTGCTACAACTATACCACTAATATAGCTGCAGCATGGCTCTACCACGTATAAAGATTCTATTACACTAAAACAGTTGTAATATTATTATAGCAGGAGTTATGAAGGTTGAGGATATCCGCAATAGACCCAGAAGTAACCGACATTACCCAGTACATCAGTAAGCGAAATTGGCAATGGATCGACCGAAGTTCGAAGAGCAGTAAACCGATTACAATTCCATCTTAGTCCTCAGAAGTGACACCACACCTGCAGCCTTCTTTATTTGAAGTCGGATGCAGGTGTCCATGGACTGCGGTTACCAATTAACATCAGGTGGATTGTGAGGTCGTTTATCACTTTAATTATATCCGTGGATCCATTACAGATCATAAAAGTCCACTGCTGAACATCGGCCTCCTCCATAGACTCATAGAGGGAATTTGCCATAGTTATATGTATGCCAAATTACCTCTATGTATTTCTCTACCCGCCTGAGAGTCGTGGTAGCTCTAACGGTTAACGCTCGCTGTAAGCTTCACAGTACTCGAGCAACCCGGGTTCGATCCCCGCCGGCACCAATGAAATTGTTAATTGCAATTTTAAGTGCTGATTTACCACGTGCTCGGCGGTGAAGGAAAACATCGTGAGGAAACCTGCATGTCTGAGAAATATAAAAAATATATCTCGAAGACATGTGAAGTTCGCCAACACGTATTGGGACAGCGCGGAGCCGTTTCCTGGCCCTAAAACCCTTTCTGAAATGAGAGGAGGCTTGTGCCCAGCAGTGGGAGGTATATAGGCTGCAACTTTACTTTTCTTTACTTTTGGTAGGCGGGTTGGCAACCACAGTTTACATTGTTTTAAGTTATTATCAGGGAGATGCCACTGCATATAAGATATGGGGAAGTGGACATTTTCTTATCTTACCACCACTACATGGTGATTGAACTATACATAAAAAATGTATATCTAAATTATTTTCTTAGATTTGAAACCTAACACAAAAGTTATTATAAAAACAGTATCTTTGAAAAACTATAGCTGATAAACTTGATTAACCGTGCCATATGTTACATACAGGAATTTTGTCTAGAATTTTTCCGAAGAAAAAATCCCTATATTTCCCCCCCTGTGTAATTTAACGTCAAGTTGGCAGCGGTGCAAGTGTGAGCGGACATTTATGACCCAGGCCGTGCTTTATTGGACAATATATCCTGGCTCGGTCGGTCCCCGCGGCCGATTTAACCCCATCTGTAAAAACACGGAATATCGGTGCCGCCCCGAAAAATTGTTCATACGGTCGTTTGGACCCTTTTATTTCGAATATGATTAGTGATGTTTTGCTTTTTGAAATAATTACACAATATCTATTGAGATTAATATAATAATATCTTATTACGATTTAGTTTTAGTGTTTATACGTGGTAAAGCCACGCTGCAGCTATATTACGGTTGTGGCACATATAGGTCGGCTGAATGTCTACGCTCTCACAGAATACCAGCATGAAATAGCAGCTTAATACTGCTGTGTTATGAATGGTGAGTGAAGAGAACCGAAGACACCTTTTACTGGAAACGAGGCATTCCATCTTAGTCTTTAGTGGTCCTTATTTTGATTCTTAATCGAATGCTGTGGACTGTGTGCTCTTTTGTCCCCCCTAATTCTAAAAAAATGCCATGTAGTAGCAGTGTAGAAATATCCACTACCCCCATATCGTCCCGTGGGTGTCTTAAGAGGCGACAGGAGGAAATAAACCAGGATATGGACAACAGCGTATTTCTAACAACAACAAGAAAATAAAAAAACAGCGATTGCAAACCCATCTGCTTAGTCAAATATTCCAAATATTCCCACGAAGAGGAGTTATAAGGGGGAACCTATGTTCCGTAGACTTGAAGTAATGAATAAAGATTAGAAGTCTCACAGATATTGAAACAGCTAGATTAGTGTATTTTAGTTAATTTCATAGCGTAATGTCTTATAGAATTTTGCTATGGGGTAATGCGACTGATAATGAAGCTATATTTGATTTGCAAAAGAGAGCCGTATGGGCGATTTATAACCTAAATTGTAAAGAGGCCCTCAGAGAAAAATTCAGAGAAATAAACATATTAACTTTATATTTATGAGAATGTAATGTATGTGCATAAAAACATAAATAGCTTTAATAATAATAAGGATGTGCATACTTTAAACACTAGGAACAAACATAAGCTTGTAATGCCAGTTACTAGACTCCACAGAATCAGTAATTCATTTATGGGGTAATGTATACGCTTTTACAACAAAATCCCAGAACATATGCAAAGTTTGCCAATAAATAAGTTTAAAAGTTTTATTAAAGAAAAACTGTACAAAAAGGGTTATTACAATATCAAGGAATACATGAATGAAAATAACCCCTGGGAATATTATGGTGATCGCCACCATGCTGGTTCTATGAAAATCATTTGAAAATTGTATAAACGAAGTTATTGTTAAGTGAAATATGTTTGAAAAAAAAAAGTCCCGCTGGGTTTCTTGCTGTTTCTTCCCAGGACTGGGGTGTTTTCCGAACCAGTGGTAAATAAAAAATGACTTTCAATAAGTATTATGTAATAATCAATATTGAATAAAAAATTATTCTATTCTATTCTATTCTAATAAAGTATAAAGGTCTTGTATACCTACATGTAAATATAAGGAATCGTTCGAAAATCAATATCTATCTATACAGTATATATATATATATATATATATATATATATATATATATATATATATATATATAAGCGAAATACCCCTGACATACATTAACAGTGGTAGAGTCACGCGGCAGCTTTTGCTGTCGCACGGATGAGCCATCTCGAACTGGGGTGGTACCACGACCTCATAGAAAACCAGCGTGAAGTAGAGGTTTACCTCTGCGTTTCGCTTGGAGAGTGCAGGTGGCCGGAGGCCCTTTTTACTGGAAATGAGGCATTCCATCTTGGTCCTCACGGGTGACAACGCATCTCCATTTTGATTTGTAATAGAGGATAGATGTAGATGTCTATGGGCCGCAGCAACCACTTACCATCAGGTGGACTGTGTGCTCGTTTGTCATTCTTATCATATAAAAAACAATACTAACATCACGAGATCTCTTAAACTATACTAAACTGCCTCCACGATACAGGAGAAAATCCTAATGTGGGTGTGGGGTAATGTATTGTTTAAAAAAATACACCCGATTGACTTGAAATTTCGTATCGTTACTCATATCGCAATGTAAACGCTCACTAGGAACGGATTTTACGATAGTCAAATAAAAAAAATTCTGGCTAAATGGTAAGTGTTGTTATGGTAACCGATTTAAGGTAACCGTTGCTATGGTATCCAACTTTATTATTTAATGCTGCTACTAACATAGTTAATTGTAATTTTTAATAATGGATGTTGAAGTATCGTGAACTCATCAGCTAGTTACTTATGGGTGGGTATCAGCTAGTTACTTATAAGTTCACTAATAAAGATACCTTCTATAAAACATTTTGGTAAAGATAAATTTTGGTCATGAGGTCCATTACATAAATTGATGTTTATCTCAGGATCGTTTCGATTTATGAACGCTCCTGGACCTAACCCTTAAAAATACTGCGTTAAGCAACAACGCTAGATTTATAGCCGATATTGCCTAAGAGGTTTTGGAAACCACTATATTCTTAAGAAAATGCAAGCTATGGGAGACAATAAGCTAGAAAAGATTTTGAAGTAAATTTCTAATGTATATGACTTCGTTTTTGTCTAGTAGTTGGTTTAGGTTTGCCTATTACTTCTACCAGGCAGCACTGCTGTTCCGATTTGACGGATAACAGGGCTAAAGTAAAAATAGCGTGTAATGCATCTTGTTTTATTCTTCAGGGGTGACAACTTATTAAGTGGCGAAGCTTGCGAAGTCACTTATTCATTTCACGATGTCTGTCCGTCTGTCCGTCTGTCCGTCTGTCCGTCTGTCCGTCCGTCTGTCCGTCTGTCCCACGATTATCTCGAGAACGGTTTCGAATTTTCAAATTCTGTTTTCAGCAATCGATTACTGATCACCCAGGCATCTGAACCTCCAATTTTGAAACTGATTGCTCAACGGCAACCGTTAGAAACCGCTACAAAGCTGATTGCTTCGCCACTTTGCTATGCTGTTAGCTTGCTAGGTTTATTTATAGTGTAACTTGCTTGAGGTTGTTTGCAGGTTTCCATGGTTTACAGCAGACAAAGTTGCTAGTTCTTTAGCTACGTGACCACTCTAATATCTATTTATTTTTATAAGCTAAGTGACATTCGAACTTACAGGCCTGCAACCGACTTTAAATATCACTCAACCGTCCACGGTGACTACAGTCCCCAAAAACCATTATTGCCTCACCTGTCTAGGCACCAAACGACATCTTTCGGTTTAAACGCGTACAGCGCAAAAGATAGCTGTTATTAATACAGTAATAAGTTATAATACAGTGAAATTTGTCGTCTGTGAAAGTGAATTTTATCTGTATAATAGTAACAAAATATTTAGGAAAAAAAGTTAAAATTTAATTTCGCCATTTTTGTTTGTGGAATGTTAACGTGTGATAAATTCGATGAAAAATGTGATAACTTTTCTATTTTTACACGTTATTTCTAATGTTATTGTACATCAAACTAATTGTGAAGATATTTTCTTTAGTAAATATGTATCATTACGACAATTCCAAAACGTTTACTTATAATGATTTAGCTCTAAATTTTAATCACTATATGCGATCATCGTTTATTGATTATAATATGTTTTTTAAAATGTATTCTAATCAGTTTTTTGTGTTAAATGAATGCAAAATATAAAATAATGATTCACTATTAACACGTTGATAGCAAATTTATAAACGAAGTATCTGTTGAGATGTGTCTAGAAATTATTAAAACCTATTTTTTTCATTTATTTACTTATTTATTCAAATTTATATTGGGTAAACATTATATACTTATGTATATTGAGTATATAACATGTTATTGATATTGGTGTCATTTCAAAGGGAATATCATGTACTATTATAATATTAAATAATTGTCTTCAGTAAGTATTACACTTTTCTTGTAAAACTCGAATTAAAATATATAACGTTCTTTTTTGATATTCCCATATTTAAGCTTTATTTTCAGGCTTTATTTTTAATTTGAGTAATTTTCTTTTAACAAAATAAAATTTTGTATTCTATGAGTCTTTTGAGAATATTTTTTATTTGAATTTAGCTATAGTAGTTTTTCAGTAGTAATCGTTTTTGTTAAGACTGTCTCGTGCGGTCGTAAAAAATGGTGACATTTAATTCGCGGGCAGGTCAGGCTAGAATCACAGCTAGAACTAAAATGGAATGCCTCTCATCCTGTAATCATATTAGCTCTCTTTACCAAAGTAAAGTATTACTTATTACTCTTGGTAGATTTCGGAAGTCTTGGTAGATTTAGAATATTATCAGCGCCTCCGTATTTCGCAATTTCATCGTACTTACTACCACCTACTTTCACCATTTTTCTCATTTTTGAAACAATTATATTACATTATTTTAAAGGTTTTCCACCTACTTTGATGAACGTCTATATCACGTGATCTTTATACTATGCCCTTATCACTATGTAGTGATGGAGAGAAATCAAGAATCTACACCGATGGTAACCGATTAGTGTTAACATTTGTTATTCAGGAAAGGTTTTCTGCGAAAAAGACAACAGTTAAGCAATTGAAATGTTCATATATAACTCATGGGACAGTGAAATGGTTAAATTGTAACACCCTTCATAATTAATAAATGAGAAGCTCCAACCAACCTCTGAGGAAAATAAATTCATTTCCTGAAAACTAACTGTACGAGAGCGGAATAAAACAAAGAGGACGCAATCTAAAAACAAATAAAGCGCTAGACGAGCAAACCATGTTTCGCAAATAAAGACCCCTTACGACCGATAACCAAGTATGTGCAGCGAAATCGAAGGAATAAAAATTCAGACCGAGTCCCGGCAACACAAAACCCTATCGAGCGGCGACACGTGGTAGCTGCCTGACGGGAATTTTAAACATCTGTGGCTGCAACCAACGAGCTCGTTAGTGCACAGCTTAGAAAGCAGCAACGGATGTGAAAAATAATTTTCTTCCGTTGATCAAATACTTTAAATTAGGACTATATTTGGCAATCAGAGCCTATATCTAGTGTACGAAGTACATTGCATTGTGTGCGTAAATCATACTCAGCACTTTACTTTAATATCAAGTCCGTTCCAAGTCAGTCCAGTCAGACAAGATTTGCGCGCACATTTATATAATAAACTAGAGACCCTTCCCTGCTTCGCCTGGTTTCTATTATGTGGCGTTATTTAGGTTAGATGTGATTTTGATACTCAAAAAAAAACAATATTTGAGAATAAAATATAACCTGAATCATTCCAGGTATTGCACTCTATCTGTTGTTCAAGATTCATTACAACGTTCTTTTATACGTGGTAGAGCCATGCTGCAGCTATATTATGGTTGTAGCACGAATGGGTCGGCTCGACCGGGGAAGGACCACACTCTCACAAAATACCAGCGTCAAATAGCAGCTTAAAACTGCTGTGTTTCGTATAGTGAGTGTAGGGAACCGGAGACCCCTTTTTCTGGAAAAGAGGCATTCCATCTTAGTCGTCACGGGTGACAACGTATCTGCATTTTGATTCGCAAACGAGGATAGATGTAGATGTTTATGGGCCACAGCAACCACTTACCATCAGGTGGACTGTGTGCTCGTTTGTCATCCTTATACTATAAAAAATACTAGCGACCCACCCTGCTTCTTCTGGTTTCTATTATGGGGCGTTATTTAGATTTGAGATAATCATCAAAGACCAATTTATTTTTACAATTTTACGAGTACTCAAAAAAGCAATATTTAAGAATAAAATATAACCTGAATCATTCCTGGTATTGCACTATATCTGTTGTTCAATATTCATTACAAGCAAATTAAGCCCGGGCAGACTGACAGATAGACGAAAAATTTGAAAATGGTTATTCACGTCTTATTGGTATGCATATATCACGTTGTCGTATAATTATTCGCTCATAACAACTAATTAATCAGCTCAATAATTGTACATTGTAGTTATTATGATTACAGACAGACACTTAAATTTTATTTATATGTATAGATGAAGTAATTAAAATAAACATTTTTAAGAGAATGAACAATGTTTTATTGATAGCAATTTCAAGAACAATAAAAAGCAAGAGAACAATTACTTGGGAATGATGACGTAACACAATCGTATACTACACTTAGTAGATTTATTCTCAAAAACCTATAAATGTATGTTCCACATACTTATGTTGTATATGTAGGAAGTGTAATTCAGTATAGTAAAGAGACTAATTTTGTAGTTCGGAATAATAATTAATTCGTTTACACGAATTAATTATCCAACGAGTCAAGGATAAACTAGTAACGGAATACGACACGCGCACTGTTCCACGTCAGAGCCAAGACTGTCTTAACGGCGGCCGCTCTATTCATTTTATACAAACAAAACGGGCACTACCGCAGAAGCAATGGCGCAGGTATGTGGTGCACGTGTTGTTTACAAAAATTCTGTCTAGCTACACTGATGCCGCCGCACGTGCAACGGTGCACGTGCCGTCATATATATAAATTTATTTTTAACAAAACTTAATACCAGTTTGTCCGAACGGTAACTTCTCGTAATTTTACAGGCAATCGGTTAACAGTAGTTGCAGATAACTTTGTGATGATCGACGTAGCATAAACTCGGACGTACGATAGTCTTAAACGTTTATATTGAGTGTAATAATAAATTAATATAAAGCCACCATTCTGAGCACTATACAAATGATATCTGGTGTAAATTATAAGCATAAATGGATTGGCTTGACAGAGGAAGGACCACGCTCTCACAGAATACTATCGTAAGATAGCAGCTTAATACTGCCGTGTACCGGATACGTTATATACTAGTAACTAGGAATTCCATCTTATTCCTCAGGGGTGACAACGCATTATGAATTTGAATTGATGTCTATAGGACACAGTATCCACTTACTAATAGTTGGACTGTGTGTTCGTTTGTCACCCTTATTCTATAAAATATGCGATATAGCTATACCACGATCTTTCGGAGGTCATGAGTTTTTTTATAAAACTGAAATGACAAACGAACTCACAGTCTATCTGATGGCATGTAACTTCAGCAAATCATGAAATCCCGCAGCTAACTAGACACAATGAAGACTACATATATGTTGTCACCTCCAAGTATTAAGACGAAATGCTTCACAGTCTGTAATTTTATGGTATTTATAGCATTAGCTTGGATCGTCTCTTAAAACACCCACGGTATGAACTGGGTGATGGGTAAAAAAGAGGAAATTTTGTTTGCAACTCATTATACCTAAATAAAAAGGCACTTGACCATGTAGAGGCGGTGTAAGAATATCCACTACCCCATATCATCCCGTGGATGATATGGGGTAAGAGGTGAGAGAGGGAAACAAACCAGGAGATGAGAGGCAATATCTTCCTAATTACAATAATTTCTAATAACTATAAAAAACTATGGCAATATCTCCTCTTTGAGGCAACCTATGGAGGAGGCCTGTGTTCAGCAATGGACATAGTATAACGGTAAATTGACACTCGTTTTTTTTTTTATTTAGACTAAGTTGTACTGCTGCATATAGACTGTGACACGACACGTATTAGATGTTTAGCTGTAACTGCCAGCGTTTGCGATATTTGTAGCGGGCGCAAGTTTTTAATTGCCTCGTTGGCTTCCACAGCTAATGCCTCACTTGTAGTTTCCCAGATTGAGTTGCAACGCTGCTGATCGTTCTTCTTCTTACTAATTTGTAGATACGGGAAAACAACATCTTAGAAAAGCTGTATATTTTGCTAAATAAATGTATGAGTAATTAGAAATAGTCTTTATACTTACCTATGTTCCCGTTTATCTTTCCAGCTAAGCTATGTTATATCTACTAGGAGTGGATCATGACACTAAGGGAATAGCGGATTCAAACACACGACTTTCATAAATTTCAATAATTCATTCATTCAGTGACTTATTCGTCCATTCATTCAATCATTGCTTCATAAGGAAGAAATTCGCCATCTTTGCCATGCTTATATCCCCGAAAACGACGTGATCCAGAAAAACTTGTCCTAAATTTCATTACTAGTCTCATTAAATATAACAAAAATTGTCTTAATATGTGTTTAAAAATATATAATAAACTACCTAAGGTATTTTAATTATTGAGCGTAAGATTATATAAGGAACATTTGTTTTTACGTGGTAGAGCCAAGATGCAGCTATCTTATGGTTGTAGCACGAATGGGGTCAGCTCGACCGGGGAAGGACCACGCTCTCACAGAATACCAGCGTAAAATAGCAGCTTAAGACTGTTGTGTTTCGTATGGGAAGTGTAGAGACCCCTTTTACAGCAAATGAGGCTGTTACTGGAAAGGTGTAAACGCATCTGCATTTTGATTTGTAGTTGAGGATAGATGTAGATGTCTATGGGCCACAGAAACTACTTAACATCAGGTGGACTGTGTGCCTTTTGTCATCCTTATCCTATATAAAAATGAAAAAAAACCGAGGCATTTCATCTTAGTCTTGGGAGTGACAACGCGTCTGCATTTTGATTCTTAATTAGGGATAAATGTTGATGTTTATGGGCCACAGCTTCCCTTACTGGACTGTGTGCTAGTGTGTCAACCTTATGCTATAAAAAATGTATAATTGGTTAAAACATCAATGCTTTTATAACTTAAAAGATTTATTAGAGTATAGTTATTAATTAAAATTGTGTTATGAACTGTTTAAATCTATAATTTGCTACTATGCACTATTGTTAGCAAAACACGACTGCACTGTATAAATTGTAAATTCTTATACCGTAATTCTTGCAAATAAAGATTTATGATTTATCATCTTTCTAGCATTTTCCAAAGCCGTCTCTTACGTCACTCAAAACACCAAATGGGGTTTGAAATATTGAAATAACTTTTTTTTTATAGGATAAGGGTGACAAACGAGCACACAGTCCACCTGATGGTAAGTGGTTGCTGCAGCCCATAGACATCTACATCTATCCTCTATTACAAATCAAAATGTAGATGCGTCGTCACCCGTGAGGACTAAGATGGAATGCCTCATTCCCAGTAAAAAAGGCCTCCGGCCACCTGCACTCACCAAGCGAAACGCAGAGGTAAACCTCTACTTCACGCTGGTTTTCTGTGAGGTCGTGGTACCACCCCGGTTCAAGCCGGCCCATCCGTGCGACAGCAAAAGCTACCGCGTGGCTCTACCACTGTTTAAAACTTTGTTTGTTTGTTTAAAACACTGGCTTCTATTAGGATTAGGGGGATTTTTTTTTATAGGATAAGGGTGACAAACGAGCACACAGTCCACCTGATGGTAAGTGGTTGCTGCGGCCCATAGACATCTACATCTATTCTCGTCTGCGAATCAAAATGCAGATGCGTTGTCACCCGTGAGGACTAAGATGGAATGCCTCATTTCCAGTAAAAAGGGCCTCCGGCCACCTGCACTCACCAAGCGAAACGCAGAAGTAAACCTCTACTTCACGCTGGTATTCTGTGAGGTCGTGGTACCACCCCGGTTCGAGCCGGCCCATCCGTGCGACAGCAAAAGCTGCCGCGTGGCTCTACCACTGTTGATATTTAGATGATATTGACACAAACAACTATAATTAAAATATTCAGTCTGTCTGTCTGTCCGAGCTAATCTTCAGAATGGCCTAACCCATTATGATAAAACTTTACGAGCAGATAGAGTGTAATGCCAGGCGTGATTTAGGATATATACCTATTTAAAAAGTTGGATTTTTTTTTTGTTAATGAAAAATATTAAATGGACGCCACATTAGTAACAATATAATATAAATATCTTACTAAGATGCGAGTAAGCTATAAATTTTTGATATCTGACAGTGGCAGTATACTTCATGCGGTTCTAAAGAACGATTCACGTTCGGTTTAAGAATTCAACCCAAACGTAACGTCGCAATAAAATCAGTGAAACGAATTAAAGCGTAGAAAATTTTAAAACGAAAATTTCCTTTTAAATTTTCTGCTGACTCTTTAAAGTTTTATGGCATTAGTGTGTCCCTTCGTCACATGATCGTTTGTATTTCACGATTCGTTTAACGATAACACTGTGAGGGAGGGTATGAAGCTCGTACGGTGAAGATATTACAGATCTGGATGATCTTTAAAATGTAGTTGAATTCTAGATTTCCGAACGCAAGGAATTTAAAAGTCAATTTAAAATGCATTTGTTTTTTCTTAAATCGTCTCACGTCACTATAATGGGATCTAACTCCGAATTAATTGACCGTGTGATTTAGCGGTCAGCGTACCTATTTTTATTATATTTTAAGCGCTTTTTTTTCAACATAATTTAATTATTTATTTTTTATAAGAAAAGAATATACTTTATTGTTATTATTAAAAGTTTTTATACAATATTCTAATCTCGTTGGGCTGAATAAATTACAAAAAAATTTTTTTTATATATTTTTTTTCAAATATTAGTGATGAAAGAGGCCACTGTCCGCATATTGTGTGTGGTTGAAAGTGAATGTAACGAGAACAGAAGGCTCAGAGTTGGTCCAGGCTCAAATATGGGATATCGCTACTATTATATAAGGGGCCACTACGAGACCGTGTAAGAATATCCTCTACTCCACTCCATACCGTCCCATGGGTGTAAATGGTGACAGAGGGAGAAGAAACAAGGAGATGGTCAGCAGCGTCTCCCTAATATAACTAGAAAATTAAAAAATACTGCGGATGCCAAACCACCCGCTAAACATGGTAACTATAGCACATATCCTCTTAGACTGTCTGAATAGGCTGTATCCCATTGTATGTAATGGATGGTGTAATGAGCGGACGAGGTGACGGATAAAACAAGCAAATACTGGATAACTACTGATGACTCTCATGTGTAAACTTTTCATTATATAATTGTTATTCGCTACATAATATATATAGAAGGCTCAGATTTTATTACTACTATTAGATATATATATATATATATATATATATATATATATATATATATATATATTATATATATATATATATTATATAACTAATAGGTATATAACAACATACCTTGTTACATTAAGATCACCTTTAAGTGTTTTGTTCTACATACTCGTACTAACGCCTTAGATGTACAATAGATAGAAGTCCAATTACATATCACGAATCCCCTTCGTATGGGTTACACGTGTTGGATCTCATATATCATTAAGATGAACCTACACATTACTTACATATTTCTATATACTTTATGTATTATATATGTATATATAGGTATACTATCACTACGAAAAGATGAAGGGGACCCATGTTTATTAGTGGACTGTTTTATGTTGGTGATTTTTTTTGTTTTTATAGAGTAATGGTGACAAACGAACACACAGTCCACCTGATGGTAAATCGATGCTGTGTCTATACACATCTATATCTATTCTCGATAAAGAATCAAAATGCAGATGCGTTGTCACAAAGCTGGATTGCTTGGGTACTGTGAAATTTACGCTTAACTCCTGAACTACGACAGCTCTTATTAAAGTCTGCTTTAGTTAATTAGTTTTTTAGTATGGAAAATGTGTATAATAAAGACGGTGAACTTATTTCTCAAATTACCTTTATTTTCACAACAATGAACTAACATGCAAATTTTAATATTCACTTGGCAACGGTCATGAATACAATTCCTCTCTTTGTTACAGTTAGGGTTGTCAAGCGAACTCTGTTCAAAGTAAAGTCGTCAAGTAGGCGGCGAAAACATAACCATTTAAAGTTTGTTTCAATAGATATAGTGTGATGACTTAGTAAGACAAAAAAAAATCGCCGATAAATGCAGGTAGCTTGGGACCGTGTTTTGTGACAATCCATAGGAACCTTAACATAGACCTCATGTTCAGTAATGGATTTGTGAAGGCATATAATGATAAAAATGTTTCTTATTAAGTGGCGAAGCTTGCGAAGTCACTTATTGATTTCACGATGTCTGTCCGTCTGTCCGTCCGTCTGTCCGTCTGTCCCAGGATTATCTCACGAACGGTTTCGAATTTTCAAATTCTGTTTTCAGCAATCGATTACTGATCACCCAGGCATCTGAACCTCCTATTTTGAAAGTGATTGTTCAACGGCAACCGTTAGAAACCGCTACAAAGCTGATTGCTTCGCCACTTTGCTATGCTGTTAGCTTGCTAGCTTTATTTTTTTTTCTAAATGGAATTTTGTGCTACTTTGAGGCTTTACTAACAGCCATATTAAAATGTAGTAGAGTCGTCTACTATTTATTTTTTATAAATAGGTATTCTGACTCTGAATATTGTGGAATACTGTATAGTAAAGTAGAGGGTGGCAACCTTGGCTACGTATCTGGTTAGTGTACTTGCTAAATTTACGAAAAATGTTTCGTTAAATATGATTTAAATTAGAGTTTTTAGGGTGCCAAACTTTTATTTTCATACATACAAAAATGTTTAGCGCTACGTACACAAAGAGTAAAATGGAGCTTAATCAATTTCACTGTGCTGGCTATCCGTCCGTCTGTAAGTATGTCAGTTTGTCTCACCGTCAAGTGTAGTAACAAGTATTTGTATGGCCTACAAATTTGTTCCGGTCTGGATGTTTTTCCTTGTGCAATTTATTTATGTAAACTGCCTCCATGATACTGGAGACAACACTACACTAAACACTAGGCAGAAAAGAAGTCCTCATCATCATCATCTTGATCATCATTACAGCCTTTCACAAGTCCACTGCTGAACATAGGCCTCCCCAAGGAATGCCACAAAGCACGATCCTGAGTAACCTGCATCCATCGACTTCCTGCATGTCTTACCAGGTAATCAATCCATCTAGTGGGGGGCCGCACTAGAGTTCCTATCATCTAAAAATAATATATTTACTACTAATAGTTATTGACCACTCAATTAACATTACCCTAAATTTTGATTTATTAAAATTTAAAAGTTTGTTAAAGTATTGTTGACGTTAAACTATTAAAACAAAGTAAAAGAGCTAGTTGCTTCCCCTATTTGCAACTTTGTCGGTAACAATTTAACAAATTGAGACGCCGAAGTGTAAGTTAAACGAGGTGCATATATGCAGGACGCGTTCCTGATCAGAGCCGAGATGATTCGACAATTCAAATTGTCCATTCAAGGAACTGATGTAGAAACAGTAACGAAGCTAGCTCGGAGCTCGCATCTTTATAGCTACATATTTTTTATTAGAATAAGGGTGACAAACGAACCTACAAATGTTAAGTGATTACCCCCTTCGAGGAAGGCGATGTATTTATTTTAATTATGTTATATATATATCTATATATATATATATATATATATATATATATATATATATATATATATATATATATCCACAGTCAGGTCATAAGTATTGTCACACAGTAAAAACTTTTCTTTTAGAATGCTGGCCACAAAAAAGTTTATTGAATTCGAATTTCGAATTGTTCATGAAAATAAAACTGTATACTTTTTAGAATTTTACTCATTTTTAAATATGGAGTGGACGCTTAAAGAAGACCGTCTTGCAGTTATTGCGTTGCATCGTTGTGGTTACGCGCCAATTCAAATATTTGACATACTGAAAAATTTGAATATAACCAAAAGATTCATTTATCGTACCATCAAACGATACAATGAAGACTCTAGTGTAGATGACAGGTCAAGAAGTGGTCGCCCTCGGTCTGTTAGGACTCCAGCAGTGATAAAAGCTGTGAAGGCGCGAATTCAAAGAAATCCCAAACGTAAGCAGAAACTGTTGGCCCTTCACATGGGGTTAAGCAGAACCACGGTGAAAAGGGAGTTAAATGAAAACTTAGGGGTTCGGGCATATCGAAGAAAAACAGGACATCGTTTAAATGCTCGTCTAATGGACCTGAGACTGAAGAGATGCCGCGCTTTGTTGAAGCGGTACGCGGGAAAAAAATATCGGGAAATTCTTTTTTCGGATGAAAAAATTTTTACCGTAGAAGAGAGCTACAACAAACAAAATGATAAGGTGTACGCACACAGTAGTGAAGAAGCGAGCAACCGTATTCCGCGTGTCCAACGAGGTCATTTTCCATCCTCGCTCATGGTATGGTTGGGAGTTTCTTATTGGGGCTTAACAGAGGTACATTTTTGTGAGAAAGGTGTAAAAACGAATGCAGCTGTGTATCAAAATACAGTCCTGACGAACCTTGTGGAACCTGTTTCTCATACCATGTTCAATAACAGGCACTGGGTATTCCAACAAGATTCGGCGCCAGCTCATAGAGCGAAGAGCACACAAGACTGGCTGGCGGCGCGTGAAATCGACTTCATCCGGCACGAAGACTGGCCCTCCTCCAGTCCAGATTTGAATCCGTTAGATTACAAGATATGGCAACACTTGGAGGAAAAGACGTGCTCAAAGTCTCATTCCAATTTGGAGTCACTCAAGACATCCTTGATTAAGGCAGCCGCCGATATATTGACATGGACCTCGTTCGTGCTGCGATAGACGACTGGCCGCGCAGATTAAAGGCCTGTATTCCAAATCACGGAGGTCATTTTGAATAAACTTTAGTGTCATAAGAATCTATATTTTGTTAAGTTCATTTTGGTATATAAATGGTTACATAATGAATAAACTTGTTTCAATTATTTTATATTAAACATGTGACAGAATTTATGATCTGACTAGGTATATATATACACACATATTAATACTCCTTACGTGATTGTGGTAGCGCTCTATTTTGTGGCTGCAGTCATTAACCTACTACTAGATCTGACTGCAGTTAGATTGGCTACAGTACGAATTTGTCGGCTACTGTGACTGCAGTATGAATTTGTCGGAAGGACTGCGCTGTCAGAGAATACTTGCATAAAATAGTACGATAATGCTAGTGTGTTTTGTATGGTGAGTGTACAGAGTGTAGAGACCCTTTTTACTGGTAATGGTGCATTCCATATTAGTCCTCAGGGGTGGCATCTACATTTTGATTCTAAATTAAGGCGTCTATTCGCTACAGTAAGCAGAGTCCAAACAGTTTTCTTTCTTATGGAATAAGGGTGACAAAATAATCTGATGGTATGTTGATGCGTGACTCATAGTAATTTACATCTTTTCTCGATTAAGAATCAAAAGGCAGATGCATTATCGCCCCTGAGGACTAAGATGGAATGCCTCGTTACCAGTAAAAAGGGTTTCCGCGTTCAATACGCTCACCATACGAAACACAGCAACATTGAGCTTTCACGTTGGTATTCTGTGAGAGTGTGGTTCCTACTCCGGTCGAGCCAACCCATTCGTGCTACAGCCGTAATATAACTGCAGTATGGCTGTACCACGTTGTAAATTATGATAATATTTTTCATTACCGGACCGGAGATAATTTTTCAATGTTCCTGTTTCCCTGGAAACGAGGCATTCCATTTTAGTCCTTAGGAGTGACAACGCAAAACGTGACGTGAAAACTGCATTTTGATTCTTAATCAAGGATTAATGTAGACTTCTATCGACCACAGCATCTTCTCACCACAACATGGACTGTGTGCCCGTTTGACGCCGTTATACTATAAAAAAATGAGTAGATGAAGAAGAAGATTGTACGTGGTAGAGCGATGCTACAGCTATATCAGTAGTATAGTTGTAGCACGAATGGGTCGGTTCAACCGGGGAAGGACCACGCTCTCACAGAATACCAGCGCAAAATGGCATTTGGACACTGCTGTGTTTCGTATGGTGAGTGTAGAGAACCGGAGACCCATTTTACTGGAAAAGAGACATTCCAACTTAGTGCTCACGGGTGACGACGCATCTGCATTTTGATTCTTCATTGAGGATAAATGTAGATGTCTATGGGCCACAGCAAACACTTACTATCAGGTTGGACTGTGTGCACGTTTGTCACCCTATCCTATAAAAAAAAGAAAATTTCAATTATTGTCAATTAACCATGTAACTTAGTAAAAGCATGGTAGCTCCCGACCAAAAATTCACTGTAAATTTCCCAGCACATTAACAACCCGGGTTCTTTCCCTGCCGGCACCAATGACGTTGTTAAAGTGCCGATTTACCACGTGTGTGTCAGCATGTCCGAATTAACTCCACGCTTTCCGTATACAATATTCATCTGTAGCCCGAAAAACTTGTACCTAGCAGTAGAACGTATATGACTAACTTTTATTTGTAACCTGAATATTTTTGACAGTATTTACAAGGTGGCAGGAATATTTTCCTGTCTACAAGTGTATCTAAGTTACCTATTAACATCTTCTTACATAATTCCTACTGCCAAGCAGGATTGTACCAACTGTCGTATTCCAGTTTGGAGGATAAGGGAATCTTATAGGTCTTTTTGCTACCGTAAAGGTTGAAAAGAAAATAATTAAAAAGTTTTAGCCAGCAAAACGCACCAACGTGCTCCTTACAGTGTTAATATCTTCATTTTTACGGTACTTGTGCAACTTTACAACCAAAACTCACAGTAATGAAACTGACCTAACATCAAGAAATCAGAGACAAATTATTTTTAATTCAATTGCGAACGACACAAAGCACATTTTCGTTAATCAGGCCGAATTTAATTTAAGACGGTGCACACTCGCACACATCTCGGGGGACCTATAGTATGTGCCATATCGATTGAGAAAAACGGACAATGACCTCAGATATGAGCCGAGTGTCAAAAGGCGTAACTTACAAAATCTCAATTTAGATGTGATAACAATATTTAAATATTGATATTATTCCCACTTCTAGGTCAGCACATATGTTTTGTTTTTTTGTTTCTTAAATAATATTGTCTGTGGTTCCTATAAACATAGTAAAATCTTACGGTACATCGCGAAAAATGTGTTATATTTTATATTTCAATTTATGGTAAGTAACGCAGCAATTCATTTAATAACAGTTTCATATTAAAAAAATATTTGAAGCAATATAATCACCATATTGAGCTTTTGCAAATTCATCCCTTTAAAATAAACAAAACGCGCGTTACGTCAGTTCGTTCTAAAAGAAACGTGACAATGGCAGCCAGAGATGCGTCACCTTTTTTGGGCCGGTCCGCCATTTTGTTTTCATTCGTGTTCGGATAGCGCTTGCGTGTGTACGTCTCGGGTAATTCATAGCATTCATTGCATTGTTTTAGTTGAGTTTTTACTGTTAAATTTGTTATATCGTTAAGTTTTTGTTTTTTGAATCTGTTATATTAGTTTTACTGTGACGGTCGTTACTAAATCGACATGAGTTCAGGAGAATTTGGTGAAGGACCCGGTCCTTCAACATCAAGTGGAAAGAGACGTCGCCGACCCATAATAAACGTAGCAGGTACGTACAAATAGGTACAAATGCGACGACGTAGCCTTTCTATTTCTTAAAGCGCTCTTTTTATGTGACCATGTGGTATTTATTTTCTAAAACAATATGTATTTATGTGATGTAGTACTATGGTAGTATATTTTTGTCATTTATTTACAGGCCCATCTTCTGGAGCACCTTTAACGTCACCAGTAAAAAAGAGAAAACCTACCACTTTGTCGGTCGGGGAACAAGAGATTATCATTAATGTATACAAATATGTCAAAAACACCTGGCCCGAAGACGTGTATCCTTCAAACGTTAATATGGTAGAAAAGGTTTCGGAGATCTCAGGAGTCAGCAAGAGCACTATATATCGCGTATTAAGCGTGTATAGAGATTCCCATAAAATACCAGAAAAGGGAATAATTAATAAAAGAAAAAAGTCTGTAATTGACAAGTTGGACGATTTTGATAAATCGGCTATAAGAGCGAAAGTGCATCAGTTCTTTCTTGCAGGAGAATTACCGACTTTAGACAAAATTTTGCTCAGTATAAATCAAGATGACCAGTTGCCAAACTTGAGCAAAACTTCCCTGCGACGTGTGTTGCGCCATTTAAAATTCAAATATATAAAGAGAAACAGAAAAAGTGGTCTAATAGATCGCCCAGAGATAGTTCTGTGGCGTACCAGATATTTGAGAGAAATACAAATATTAAGAAACGAGGGACGTAACATTTTTTACCTTGACGAAACATGGATTAACGCAGGTCATACTATGGGAAAGGTATGGGAAGACACCACAATTGAATCTTCTCGTCAATCACGGTTAGAAGGCTACTCTACTGGCGCGAAAGCCCCTTCGGGTAAAGGAAAGCGATTAATAGTTGTACACGTTGGCAATGAAAATGGCTTTTTGGAGGGATGTGATTGGGTATTTGAATCATCATCTACTGGTGACTACCATGAGAGTATGGACGCTCTCCATTTCGAGGACTGGTTTAGAAAAGTAATAGAAAAACTGCAAAGCGGCGATGTCATAGTTATGGATAACGCTAGTTACCACTCCAGACGTTTAGAAAAAACCCCAACAATGTCTTGGCGGAAACAAAATATGCAGGAATGGCTAGAATCTAAACAGATCGCATACGTGCCCTCGGACACAAAGACCCACTTAATGGAAAAAATAAAGGCAGTTAAAGATAACTATCGAAGTTACGTCACCGACGAGATGGCAAAAGAAAAAAGCATCACAGTGGTAAGGTTACCTCCTTATCACTGTGAGCTTAACCCCATTGAACTTGTGTGGGCAGATGTGAAAGGGTACGTTGCACGAAAAAATACAACTTTCAAGTTAAAAGATGTTAAAAATTTACTTAAAGATGGTTTAACTCAAATCACGCCAGATAAATGGAAAAACTGTGTTCAGCATGTCCTTAAGGTTGAACAAAAAATGCGTGGCATGGATGATAGAATTGACCAAACTGCAGATCGCTTTATAATTAATGTTACAGATAGTTCATCAAGTGAAGATACGAGTGATGATTGCACCGAATAAAAATAAAGTTCTTATATAATATTAAAAATAAAGTTTTATCTTTTGCATAAGTACGTACTTATTCGGTGTCGTTATCACTCGAATCTTTATATGTGTTATAAATTAATGTTTTTTGTTGTTAAATGAATAAAGTACTTTATAACAATAGATGATTTTTCTTCTACAGCGATCTTTCACATAACTTTTTAATAATAGTTAATAAATATATATTATATCAATCATTATAAAAAAATCATTATAAATAAAGAAAGTACTACATATAAAATGTGCCTATATATTGAAGGTTTGTAACCCCTGGTTAAACGACCGAAAGGTCATTGTCCGTTTTTCTCAATCGATTTGGCACATACTATAGCGTTAAATTGGATTGCATTTGTACAAGTTGCCGTTTACACAGACTAAGAAAACCGCAGAGACTCTTAAACTCTTTTAAGTTAATCTGCGATATATTCACTTAAAAATAAAAATTTAAAAATATACAAAAATATCTAAAAGTATTTATTTAAGAATCTTTTAAGTCTAAATAATCATGAATTTTAATTTTCTTTCTGATAACTAGACGTACACTAATTTTAAAGTAGGTATATTATATTTTAAATACAAAACACATGAGCTTTTTCGCTGGTTTTCTGTAAAAGCATGATCTTTTCTCGTTCGACCCGGACCATTCATACTATAATCATAATATAGCTGTACCGTGACTCTACCACGGATAATTTAATTTCATTTAAGTTTTAATATTTAGTTTCATATCATAGTCATGTATAGTTGTTCTATTTCACGATGAAAGTTTGACTTTGGTTGTGTTAGCCGTGCACATACACATTGTGTTAGTGTGCGTAGGCCTCGGGAGCGCTCAGTCACGATCGCGAGTCGAACGAATCACAGTTACACACAACCGCGCCTGTCGGTACACGTCACTACTACAATCAAGGCGAAACCTTCATCGTGAAATAGAATAACCATAACAGATATTACAGGAGAAACTGTAAACTGGGTCTATAAATATTAATTTGCACGATTGTACTCATACTGCAATGGAGATTATGACTAGAGCTCAAATACTCTTAGTACTGCGCTGCTCCTATCTTCTACTTATCCTGTGAAAATATAACATGAATAGCAACCTCGCATGGTGCCCAATTTCTATTGTTATGACGTAATGTGACGATGTACCTAATGATGATAAAAACCCTGTAGCCTTCGTCCATGGGCTTATTTTCATATTTATGGGATTGTTTATAAATTATAATATTATTAGAAATTTGAATGTAAAATGAGTGTGTAAACGGATGCCCAGCCTGCTATCCCGCTTACTGTTAGGATGGCTCGTCTAGGATCCTTAAAAAAACACTTTTTACAGCTGCAAAACAAATTCAATTTAATCACACATAGGAATTTTATAAGTTAGACGAAATTCGTGTACCGAACAAAAGTTACAGTTAGACTTTTTTTATAGAATAAGGTGACAAACGAGCACACAGTCCATCTGATGGTAAGTGGTTGCTGTGACCCATAGAGATCTACATTTATCCTCAATAAAGAATCAAAATGCAGATTCGTCGTCTAACCCGTGAGGACTAAGGTGGAATGCCTCTTTATCAGTAAAATGGGTCTCCGGTTCTCTACACTCACCATACGAAACACAGCAGTGTCAAGCTGCCATTTTACGCTGGTATTCTCTGAGAGCGTGGTCCTTCCCCGGTCGAGCCGACCCATTCGTGCTACAACTATACTACTAATATAGCTGCAACATGGCTCTACCACGTATAGACTGCCTAAATTATATGAAAAATCACTTTTATATACTTTACACGATGCTTACAATAGTAATTACTTACATATACATCGGTTCATAACGTTACGCAACCGATTATTATCACCAACGAAACAGCGCACTGCACCATATATTCAGTATAGAGCAATACGGTTCGGCCAACCGTAACTTGTTCTCGACATAATCACACACCGATTATAACGTGAAGGACCCAATTACATGATGGTAATAACAAATTATGAAAACCAACAGTAACACTACCCATCTCAATGTAACACAGAGCATCTCAGCTACACGATCTTCTTTGCCTACACTAGTAGAATACCCCAACGGGTACAGTAACGACACCGGCAGGAGACGTAGAATTACCGACTCATCTCTCTTAGTCGCCTGCGCGATACTTTATACTGTTAGAACGAGTGGCAGATTACGTTTGTACAATCATTTCTTCGTATTTTCTTTAATTTTTTTACCCTCATTCCTAACTATTCGATACTTAAGAATCGTTAACCTTAGAAAATAAAAAATAACCAGACAAGTGTAAGTCGGACTCGTGCATGAAGGGTTCCGTACCATCGTAATACACGTTTCTAGTAGGGCAGCCGATATAATTTTTATTTTATTTTTATTTTTATTATTTGTTGTTATAGCGGTAATAGAAATACATGTTCTGTGAAAATTCGAACTGTCGTGTCGTTACGTATCATGAGATACAGCCCGCTGACAGACAGACGGAAGGACGGACGGACGTACAGTGGAGGCTTAGTAATAGAGTCCCGTTGATTACCCTTTGGGTACGGAACCCTAAAAAGAGGATTCCAGTGGAGTTTCTTTTGCCGATTCTTATTTATTAGATTTAAAAAAAACAATTTGTCGTTAAAATACTAAATTAAAATTTCTTGCCTCAAAAAATAAATAGGTTTCATGTCATTTCATTATTGACGCAAATTTAGTGAACTTTTTTTTAAATAATTGAAGTAATGAACGGATTTACAGTTCACCTGATAGGAAGTTTTTGACAGTGGTAGAGCCACGCGACAGCTTTTGCTGTCGCACGGATGGGCCGGCTCGAACCGGGGTGGTACCACGACCTCACAGAATACCAGCGTGAAGTAGAGGTTTACCTCTGCGTTTCGCTTGGTGAGTGCAGGTGGCCGGAGGCCCTTTTTTGCTGGGAATGAGGCGTTCCATCTTAGTCCTCACGGGTGACAACGCATCTGCATTTTGATCCGCAAACGAGGATAGATGTAGATGTCTATGGGCCGCAGCAACCACTTACCATCAGGTGGACTGTGTGCTCGTTTGTCACCTTAACCCATTAAAAAAAAAGTGGCCACTGCAGTCCAAGGACACCTGCAGCCAACTTCAAACAAAGAATACTACAGATACGTTATCACCTCCGATTATTTAAATAAAAATAGGCAAGGGGGTTATTACTTAAACACCTACGTCTGATGTATCAAGGAGATAGCGAATGGCAGTCATGACAGTGTGCTTGAATTATTATTTATTATCCTATATACAATCCAAATGTCGTAATCATCGGGGCTCACACTTGAATATAAATACCTATATACTAGCGCCATCTATTATCTATCTACGGAAGCGGTTGCGATGTATATCGATATGAAAATTTGGCGCGCTAAATACATCGTTCTTTATTTAATACATTTCCATATATGTCGCTACATGGTACCGCTAAGTAGGATTGACGAAGTCATTGGGCTCTAGTTATGATAAAAATTCGATATGACAAAAACTCATGGGAAGTTGGATTATCTCACATTGCCACAGCATCCTCTCACCACCGAAAATTTACAGTCTATATAGTATATACGTCCCATAGGCCCCCTCTCATTTCTAACAGTTTTAAGGCAAAGAAATATACGCCGCGCTGCCCCAATGCGTGTTAGCGAACTTCACATGTCTTTAACATAACATTGTTTTTAACAGTGGTAGAGCCAGGCGGCAGCTTTTGCTGTCGCACGGATGGGCCGGCTCGAACCGGGGTGGTACCACGACCTCACAGAATACCAGCGTGAAGTAGAGGTTTACCTCTGCGTTCCGCTTGGTGAGTGCAGGTGGCCGGAGGCCCTTTTTACTGGAAATGAGGCATTCCATCTTAGTCCTCACGGGTGACAACGCATCTGCATTTTGATTCGCAAACGAGGATAGATGTAGATGTCTATGGGCCGCAGCAACCACTTACCATCAGGTGGACTGTGTGCTCGTTTGTCACACTTATCTTATTAAAAAAAAAAGTCTTCGAAATATTTTTTTTCTTATTTATCAGACATGCAGGTTTCCTCACGATGCTTTTCTTCACAAAAGTAAATCAGCACTTAAAATTGCAATTAACGATTTCATTGATGCCGACAGGGATCGAACCCGGGTTGCTCGCGTACAGTGAAACTTACGGCGAGCGCTTAGCCCCTCTGAGCTGACACGGCTCCACCAAAATGGTCAATAAACAACCATTCAGACACTGAGTTATTATATGAGAGATTAGTATTTTCCTAAAAACATAATGGTACTCGCGAAGTGCATTCTGAACGCAAGTTATTCATAAGCAAACTAATGCATATTATACGGAATGAAAAATTGAACTAACGTGTTGTACGTGCATGGAATAATTTTAAGCGGAGCATTTTCTTTTAGCTCTTATCCTGAAGACATAAAGCTTAGATTCGAATAAGTTTAGATTACCCCATTTTTCTGTATAATAAGTCTAGAAGAACGTGTGTACGGGCATTGCGAGGAATGCATTTGACATTTGTCACGTTGCTATTTATTCTCAGTGTGAAAATAAATTACATTTAAAAAACCCTACAGATAAAGTAAATTCCAGTAAAAATAAATTATTTCATTTTTACTGGAAAAGAGGCATTCCATCTTAGTCCTCACGGGTGACAACACATCTGCATTTTGATTCGCAAGCGATGATAGATGCAGATGTCTATGGGTCGCAGCAACCACGTACCATCAGGTGGACTGTGTGCTCGTTTGTCACCCTATCCTATAAAAAAAATTCTGATCAGGATTCTAAGACAAAGTTATTAAATTACTAGCTTTTTACCCGCGGCTTCGTTCGCGTAAGCTTGAATTTAGGAACATCATTAAATGCGGTGTCGTGCCATGTTTAGCAAAATCCGATCACTTTTAGAGTCACCTCGGTGTCTCTGTCTCTATGTCTGTCAAAAAATTCTACAAGACTATTCCAGGTAAATTTGATAATTTCTATAGATATAATATCCTACAAGAACACGTGAATATATTATATGTCTAGAAACATCTACTATTTTTTATATTAGGGTTATTATAATATCAAGGAATACATGAATGAAAATAACCCCTGGGAATAGGGTGATCGCCACCATGCTGGTTCTATGAAAAATCATTTCAAAATTGTATAAACAAAATTATTGTTAAGTGCAATTATGTCTAAAAAAAAGTCCCGCTGGGTTTCTTGCTGGTTCTTCCTAGGACAGAGGTATTTTCCGAACCAGTGGTAAATAAAAAATGACTTTCAATAAGTATTATGTAATAATCAATATTGAATAAAAAACTAATTTAGTTTTAACAAAATGATGATGAATGTCATCGTCTATTATCAATTTACGGTATAATATTTAATTGCGATATTTTATTCGTATCATTGGTCCTATTTAATATTGATTGGCGCTATAAAATAGATGTTGTTTTTTTACGTTCGAGTAAACTTCAAAATTTTATAAATGCAGTTCTGCATAACGGATTTTATCACATTTAATTTTAACTTTTTTTACGTGGGTTTTTTTTACACATTTCTGTATGAAATTTCCATAAAAACCCGCGTAAAAAAACATATCGATGATGTGAAACACCGACGTTCTAAGAACAAAGTCTAAAGTATGTCAACATGTTGAGTATCGTCCCATCATTATATTGGATCTGATAGACAATAAATCCTAGCAATAGAACAGCGATTCCTACCAACGATGATTCGCGAGGCCATTGAAATTATAAAACATCCTAATTTTAGTAAAGAGAATGGCTCAGTGGTACCATCTACTAAGGACCCCATAATTAATGAAATAATATTTAAACACCAGCATACTACTGCATTTATTCCATTATTCTATTCTTATTCTATTCTATTCTAACTATGACAGCAAAATGGTGTAGTAAAGTACCCAAAACATCGGCATTTAAAAAAGTTAAAATTAAACGCGATAAAATCCTTAAAATTAATTTTGTTCCTTATAAGTTTTATTCAATAATAATTCAATTCAATATTAATAAAAATATACTTCATTGCTGGCCGAATGAGGAAGCTCAAGGTCGCTCAGCGAGCTATGGAGAGGGCTATGCTCGGATTTTCTCTGCGTGATAAACTTAGAAATGAGGATATCGGAAGTAGAACCAGAGTGACCGACATAGCCCAACGGATTAGTAAGCTGAAGTGGCAATGGGCCGGCCATATAGCTCGAAGAACCGACAGCCGATGGGGAAAAAAGGTTCTCGAGTGGCGGCCTCGTACCGGCGGACTAAGTGTAAGGCGTCCCCCCACTAGATGGAGTGACGACCTGGTAAGATATGCAGGAAGTCGAAGGACGCAGGTGGCTCAGGACCGTGCTTTGTGGCATTCCTTGGGGGAGGCCTATGTTCAGCAGTGGACTTGTGAAGGGCTGTAATGATGAATGATGTTGTTGAAATTTTATTCACCGTGAACGTGGGAAGCACTACACTCATGAACAGGAGTAGAAAAATGTTCGTCTTGTTGCCAGGAGATGGGCAGTATCATCTTCCTGACAACAGATCAAAATAATAATAGCTGTGGTTGCCAACCCATCTACCAAGCGTAGCAACTATACTACTAACTATACTTGACAATTTATGGGGGAGGCCTATGTTCATTTGAGTGGACTTTTATAGGCTGACATGAGTTCTACTCATCTTTGCAACCCTACATATTTACGGTAGAGTGAAAACAAACAAGTAACATATGAATAAATAAAAATTGCATATGCTGGCCCATGAAAAGTAAAAAGTAGCAGCTTACATACATGATACTACTGGGCACAGGCCGCAGAGTTTTTGACCAAAAAAGTGTTCGCTTCGCTGATTCCAACGCGGGATTTTTTTTTTATATGATAAGGGTGACAAACGAGCACACAGTCCACCTGATAGTAAGTGGTTGCTGCGGACCATAGACATCTACATCTATCCTCCTATTACAAATCAAAATGTAGATGCGCCGCCACCCGTGACGACCAAGATGGAATGCCTCATTTCCAGTAAAAAGGGCCTCCGGCCACCTGCACTCACCAAGCGAAACGCAGAGGTAAACCTCTACTTCACGCTGGTTTTCTGTGAGGTCGTGGTACCACCCCGGTTCGAGCCGGCCCATCCGTGCGACAGCGAAAGATGCCGCGTGGCTCTACCACTGTTACTATGACCTCAATCGGGAAACTTCTCAGATATGCAGGTATTCCTTCACCGCCGAGAACGTTTTAAATCAACACTTCAAATTACAATTCAAATATATGCTACAATATATAATAATACTGAAGTACCATGAAATTTAAGATTTAATCAATTTGATTACCGCCTTTGACAAGTAAAATTAAATGAACCTTTGTTTAAGCAAAATCTGCTTTCTTTAATTTAAATATCTTTCCACAAGAGTATGTTTATTTACATATACTCATATGAGCTATGAAACCAGGACGGTCACAAATATCTTAATATGTCTGAAAATGTGAAAGCTATCTTAAATTACAAACTGATTTATAAGTGTCATTAAAAGTAAAAAAGTAACATAGGAGCTAATATACGTCTCACTACTGTGTCCTCATTACCTATAGTGTTTTGTTGGCAGAAAAATAGAGTATGCTGCAATGCTTCAATGCATATTAACAGTTTTCACATCTCCACGACTATTTTAATTACTCAGACATCTAGGTTTCCCCACGAAGTTATTTTAGTTTAAGTTATTTCCACTTTAACGGACACGTTTTGCTCCCGTGCGATGACGAAATCTCACGGCGAGCTAAACGGTCGTCGTATTTGTTTAAATATAATTCATAAAAACTAAAACTAAGCTTTCCTTTTAGCCACATCTACCTAGTAATTACGCATTCAACGATGCCATAAACGAATTTTCCATTACATTTAGTAGTATTCTATTATTTCATTTTATCAGTGATTTACCATTTTAGTTTATTTAGTAGTAAGTAGATGTCGTCGCTATTAGATGAAATAATGAAAGCCAAAACTATATTATCTAGTAATATCAGCAATAGAAGTGAACATTTATTTATTAGATATAATTATGAATAAGGCATAAAGTCATGCCAATTCTGTTAAAAGTTCTGTTTCTGTTAAAAAATACGCTATCATCGCCGCTTGTGGTGAAAAAGGATTTGATGATATCGTGATATGACCATATCATGAAATAGCAACGTTGTGTTTAGTTATTAATATCTTCAAACGATTTCTATTCATTGATTCGGTCAAGCTATATCATGAGATGATCATCAAACAGTGTTAAATAGCATGAAATGACCACACCATTTCCCGAAATGATAGATTACCTTACGATATACGATCAATTCTACGATCTGACTACGACATATATGAAAACTCTTTAATAAAACTGTACTGGCTTGCCTTCCTAACTTTTCTATCACATCCTTCCTTCCAATTATATGCAAAACAAAACTCATGGCGCCATCTGTTGGCCTACAACAAAGCGTCTGCAAAAGAAGTCGACGCGATCGATACCCACATGTTATCAAGATTCAAGACGAACTGCATCGGTAATGGCTATTCTCGTCTAAACCTTCCAAAATAAAGTCAATGTAATTAAGCGTTAGTGAGTGTGCCGGGTCGACCCAGCTGTGTGCATAGACTATATAATCACGTAGGAGTGTGGTCAAGGAAGACTGAAACCTTCCACATCCGAAGAAATTGTAGAAGCCAAGTTGAAGTTGACCGCCGTTGCCGCTAACCGTGAGTTGACCTATTTCATTTACCCTTCCTGGTGGGCCAGACTAATTTTCTCTCACTGTAGGTAAATTAAGTAGCAATTCCAAATCAAATTCTTTTTATTTTTATTTCAAGTAGAAGTGTCGCGATTAATACAAAAACGGAATTCAATCCGCGTAATTTCTATTCTAACTGTAAACATAAGTGGTCCTTCGAGCCGGATTTCCTATGGTATTTTGGGTTCAATTCATTCGAAAACTCCAAAATTACAGTTCATAGCAATTCAGCTTTAAAAAAAAACTTTTACAAGTAAAATTTAGTAAGGTACTTCTTTAATTGCCTTAATTTTAACGATATAGGTAACACGAAGTAATTTATTAAATTTATTTGATATATAATTTTATAATTAGGGAGAATTATTCTCTGTCGATTGCATAAATTACAATTACACGTTATGTGCCGTTTGTTGTACTTAAACACGGAGGTATTAGGTGAATAATTATACTCCACATATTCAATACTGATACGTTGGTTCAATAGGTGTAGTATAATATATACCTATTAATAGCGTCATTATAGCTTAGTTAAAAAATTAGGTTTGTTTTTAAATTTACGGTTTTATTTGGTTATATTTTCAAACATAATGACAGATAAAGCAAAGTCGAACGCTAGTGAAATTGAGAGACAACTCAAGTTGCTTACTATTCAAAGGGAATATGCATTTCGAGAAATTCAAATACTATGTGATTTATCGAAGAATATCCAAACGGATACAACTTCTGCATCTCAATTCGAGTCTAGGTTTAAGCGTATTGAGTTAGTGCGTAAAGAATTCTTGAATTATACGAATCAAATAAACGATTTAAAGTAAAAATCTAAGCCGGACGATATTATTGATATGAAGCCCGTGATTGCGTGTACTACACCTTCGATGCCGCCAGGGCTGCTCTAAGCGAGGGTCGCACTCGAGCCTACCCGCAATGCGACCCGGATCCGAGTTTGACTTCCGGATTTTCATACCATAGTACGAAACCATACGCGCAAGCACGCTTACCGAACTCGAGCTACCGAAATTTGATGGAAACATTGAACATTGGCAAACTTTCTTCGATACATTTTCCACACTTGTACATGAAAACAATAATATAAAGTCAATCGAAAAGTTTCATTATTTGTTGACGTGTCTCTCGGGTTCAGCGTTGTCAATTGCAAAAGGAGTGCCTGTTACCTCTGATAACTACCAAATTGTTTTTGACGCACTTATCGAGCGGTTCCAAAACAAACGAATTTTGGCCGCAACGTACTTGTATAAAATTTGTTGCTTCATTCCTTTGAAGTCCAGTAATTATGGCGATTTACGTAATTTAGCCAACGTGTTGAATGGAACCGTTAATACTTTTAAAGCTATGAAAATTAAGAAATTAGATGAGTTTATTTTATTTTATTTAGCTGCGCGTGTTTTAGATGCTGATACACGCAAACGTTTTAAACTGCAAAACGGGGAACAAATTCCTACCTTTTCTGATTTGTTGAATTTTTTACAAAGTTATGTCAAAGTTCTAGAGGTTAGTCAATCGGGTAACTGTTCCGGGTCTGTTTTTCAAGCGGAACAGTTATATAAAAATAATTTACGTGCCACTGGGACACGAAATAGTCACAATAATAAACATCTAAATCCACATCGCTGCCACCGAACACTGCTATAGCTTCAAATGCTGCAAATAAAACAGCTGATTGTCTATGTTGCGGGGCGGCACATGCGCTTTTCAAATGTCCTAAGTTTCAAGAACTTATATATATATATATTTCTGAAAGATACGGCTTGGTGTGTAATAAAAATATTTGCATGAATTGTTTACGTTTAAATCATAATATAAAAAAATGTTTTTCAAAAATTATTTGCACAACTTGTGGTGAGCGTCGTCATTCGTTGCTCCACGATAACACTACCATTGCTGCTGTTCCGTGTTGCTCCACTGACAGGACTATCGATAAAACAGTAGTCACAGCTGACGTCTTGACCGCGACTGCGAGCTCCGTGACTACCAGCACTCACGTTGGTCATAGTCGTGCTCTCGTTTTGCTCGGCACATGTGTAGTGCGCGTGCGTGTTTGCGGTGCTCCCGCTCAGTATACGACCGCCCGCGCACTTATTGACAGTGGAGCTCAGGATAGTTTTATGTCATTGTCACTCGCTCAACGTTTAGGGTTGCCCATTCGCCGCTGCAATTTAGCTGTAGCAGGTTTAGGAAAAAATTTAGTGCATCAAATAAGGGGTGAAACTTCATGCGTGGTAATGCCTACGGATTCTGATAGTCCAAACTTCACTATTAATGCCATAATAATGAATACTATAACAAGTAAAATGCCTGTTGTAGAAGTACCTTCTGAGCTTCGTGAAAATTTTAAACATATAGTTTTAGCAGACAAACAGTTCGACAAACCCACTAATATAGACATGCTGCTGGGCGCAGAGCTATTCCATAAAAAATATTATGGCCAACGCCTAGAGATAGGTCCTGGTTTACCAGTCGCTCTACATAGTGTCTTTGGGTGGGTGCTCCCTGGCAAAATTGATCACAGCTGTCACCCTCCACCTATGGTTTCTTCCCTCGTTACTTCCACCCGGCTTTTGAATGACGTGGTCAAGCGTTTTTGGGAGGTCGAAGCACCACCGAAAATATTTATATCGAACCCTGAATATGTTAAATGCGAAGAACTCTACTCTACTCTTGTGTCACGTAAACCTGACGGTCGTTACGTCGTTCCTTTACCACTAACGGTTAACCGTCTAGAGCTTTGCGGTTCTGTCCTTCTAGGGCGAGTTCTTAAGCATATGCAAAACTTGCTGCGAGATAAAATCCCTCTCAGTAAAGTGATTGCCTTTACTGAAAGTAACACGGTTCTATCATGGTTACACACGGAACCTCATAAACTGAAGACTTTTGTTTTCCATCGCGTTGCGAAAATCATCGACGATATATCAGTTAATAGCTGGCAATACGTATCGACATATGATAATCCTGCCGATCATTGCAGTCGAGGTCTTAGCGGTTCACAGCTAGCGACATGTTGTACGTGGTGTCAGGTCCAAATTGGCTCGCTACCGATTCCTCCACTTGGCCATTAAAGTGCAAGTGGGAATCACAAGATGCCGTACCAGAGTTGACTTCTACTGCTAAGGTATCTCAAATGGATACTAGCTCTGCTGAGTTTGACTCTATTAGTGGGCTGTTAGACCGCTACTCCACGCTTTCCCGCGTCCAGCGTGTGCTAGCTTGGTGTCTGCGTGCTGTAGCAGCGCTCAAACGAAACTATAAAACTAAGAGTTTCCTGAGCGTATCAGAGTTGGAGCAGTCTATCGTCTATATGGTTCGACATGAACAAAAACTTCATCTTACAGATGAAGTCAAAGCCACCAAATCCATTAAAAAACTGACTCCATTTATTGACGATGCGGGATTGCTGCGAGTGGGGGGCCGGCTAATGTACTCTAATCTACCGGCAACCGTAAAACATCCCGTATTGTTGCCAAAGGCTTACGCTTATCCTTGTTGATCATAGATCACTTTCATGTCAATTACTTACACTGTGGTCCTCGTACTCTTCAATCGATTATTCAGCGTAGATATTGGATACTTGGCATCCGTAACTTAATTCGGTCGCGTTTATCTAAATGCATAGCATGTTTTAAGGTAAAACCGGTTGTTTGTCCGCCTTTAATGGGAAATCTTCCTTCACCAAGAGTACAACCGACGCGGTGTTTCCAAAATGTCGGAATCGACTTTACCGGTCCATTCATAGTGAAGGAAAGTCGTAGACGAAACGCTCGTACTTACAAGGCCTACGTGTGTGTATTCGTTTGCCTCGCGGTAAAGGCTATCCATCTTGAGGCAGTAACCGAGCTATCGACTTCTGCTTTTCTTGCGGCGTTAGATCGCTTCGTATCACGTCGTGTTTGTACCTTCACAGTGACCGACTGCGGCACTAACTTTATTGGTGGCCGCCGTTACCTTAAGGAACTACAACAAATGGTTTGTAAGAATAAGGATTCGCTTGAGTCTAGTCTTGCAAAACGAAACATTGTCTGGCGACTGAACCCTCCTACCGGGAGTAAGTTTGGTGGCATATTTGAGAGCGGTGAAAAATCAATGAAATTTCACTTAAAACGCGTTATAGGGTTTCAAGTATTGACATTCGAGGAGCTCAAAACAATTCTTACTAAAGTTGAAGCCGTACTTAACTCGCGACCGTTGTGCTTTCTATCCCCGGATTCTAATGAGGTCGATATTCTTACACCTGGTAATTTTTTGGTCCATGGTTCTCTTATATCGTTACCAGAACCTGGACTCTCTAAGGAATATGTTCCACCTCGGGCCCGCTGGCAGATGTTGCAAAAACTTACACAGTCTTTTTGGCATATATATATATATATATATATATATATATATATATCAGGTTATCTCCATACCTTACAGCAACGCGCGAAATGATTTCGAGAACAGCCAAATATTCATATCGGAGATATTGTACTTATTGTCGATAGCAATTTACCACCACTAGAGTGGCGTTCAGGTACAGTTCAA
Source organism: Parnassius glacialis (assembly GCA_033319125.1). Classification (NCBI taxonomy): domain Eukaryota; kingdom Metazoa; phylum Arthropoda; class Insecta; order Lepidoptera; family Papilionidae; genus Parnassius; species Parnassius glacialis. The sequence continues at coordinate 47,917,280 of JAVANC010000019.1, read as the reverse complement.
GACGTGCATTCCGGCAAAGACGGTGTAGTGCGCGTGGTCACCCTACGAACTACTAATGGACTCCTTAAGAGACCAGTAAATAAACTGTGTCCTCTACCTTTAAATCATTAATATATAGCTATACTTAAAAACAAAAAAAAAAGTCAATTTTTTCTCATAATTAATATTATAGTTTTTTTGTTATTTAGCTTGTTATTTTTTTTGTTTGTTATGTTGCTTAACAATGGTAGAGCCACGCGGCTTTTGCTGTCGCACGGATGGGCCGGCTCGAACCGGGGTGGTACCACGACCTCACAGAAAACCAGCGTGAAGTAGAGGTTTACCTCTGCGTTTCGCTTGGTGAGTGCAGGTGGCCGGAGGCCCTTTTTACTGGGAATGAGGCATTCCATCTTAGTCCTCACGGGTGACAACGCATCTACATTTTGATTTGTAATAGAGGATAGATGTAGATGTCTATGGGCCGCAGCAACCACTTACCATCAGGTGGACTGTGTGCTCGTTTGTCACCCTTATCCTATAAAAAAAAAAGGTATACTTAGTTATTAAATTTTGTTGCCTTACATACCTTTCTAATAGGTATGCAACTCAAATTCAAGTATTAATACTATCGTTTGGTAGATATTATTCTAAGTCAGTTTCTATTTCGTGAAGTATGTAGTTTTATAGGGTGAACCAGTAACCAAACTGTACCAGTTTTAATCAGTTTACATAACGATAAGTAATTGAAATAAAACTCTTATCAATTTTCATATTTTTGATAGACGTCACTATTATCTATTGAAATTATTAAACTTTTAAAAGAAAAATAAAAAATACGTAAAATGTAATTATTTACACATATAAATGTAACTTACTTATATTATTTAATTTATTGGTAACTGAAGGCAAAATATACTACTTTTTCCATTAGATGATAGATGGCGCTGTTTGGATAACTAAATAGGTGTAGTTTCAAATTATTTTACCAAAGTTTGAACTATATTTTGAACTTTATTTATAAATATGGTATTTATTTGAAAATACCCGTCATATCGCCTATAACTAAGATATAATAGAAAACTAATATCTAATGGAAGGAAACTAGTTAACCTACTTTTTTGAAGTTCCGTAATCGAATAAAGAGTAGCCTATAAGTTGCCCAGAGTTACTAACTACCTACGTACAAAATTTCATGCAAATCGGTTCAATAGTTTTTGTGTGAATCCGGAATACACAGACAGAAAAATATTATTAAAATATTTTTTTAGAAAATTTGGCTTCAGAACCCTTTGCTTAATCTTCTGGACATGTTTTTTCAAGAATATATTAGAATTACAGACTCGACTTTTCTCCAGATTTATTATATCTAGATTTTATTATCATCGGTCCTTGACACGAGTGTAAATATTTTAGTCAATCTGTAGTCTGTAAGTTGGTGTCCAATCAAATAAGGTCAAAAAATGTGTATCTCTAACATTTTCATTTCTAAATTTAAAGTCTAACCTTTAGGTTAGATTTTTTAAGCAATTTAATAAAATCGCTTATTTTTCCACGCCCTACAATTTTTTTAAATTTACGTTCATCCCTTGAACTTAAAACCTCCCCAACTCGGATAAATTTGACCGGAGAAAAAAATCATTTAATTTTTTTTTATGTAAAATTTTAAGCTCTGTACTTTTTTAAAAGAACTTTTTTGTCTAATTTTTATCATTTTCGAGTAATTGCGAAAAAACACTTTTGACAATTTTCTTAACCCTTGCCGGGGCTTGCGGACACGAAAACCTTTACACATCGGTTTTGTATCATTAATACTATATTATATCAAAAATGCAAAGTTGAGTGTCAACATTTTGATTTCAGACCTTATTTGACTGGACTATAAAGTGCAAATAATCGTCAACAAATATGCAAATTAATATATAGGGAACCTGCATAGTCTACGGTTGTGTGTACGATCGCTTTAGCCTTTGAAAACTCAACAAGAAGGAGGCCCTCATTATTTGAAATGTTGACATGAGATTTCATGCAGTTAACATTCAAAGTCTGCCTTGTAAAAGAGAGCAAAAACGCTGGCGTAGTATATCTAAATGTATATAGCCTTCTAAAATTATATTCATACTTTTGGCTTCTCCATAGTCGGGAAAAATGTTAATTTACATCATCTGCGTCAAATCAGAAGTCAGGAATATATTGCAATCGGTGTCGATAACTTAAGTTGAAGCAGGCAATGCATCGTGCAGCACTTTTTGCCTCCCACACATGCACATTACACGCGCACTGGTATATTTCAATCCCGCCCTAATCACTCCATCGCTAATCTAATATCCATGGACGTATAAATAAGGCGGACTGAATCTCGCTATACAACTCAGCGAGGCACCCATAATAAGTCAGCTCGTGTGTACGTACAAGGGATCACACACACTACACACTAATTATAAGTATAGCGCCCGCCATTACGCAACAAACGTCGTCCGCGAGAAGGAGTTGGCGTAAGTAAAATAAAAATCAATATGCCGGCTTGCGTCGTTAAATTTTGTAAAAATCATAGTGGTTTTATCAAAAAACCTCATGGTATCACCTTTCATAGGTGACTCAGTAATTATAATCACTTATTTGAGAATTTTATTTCTTAAATTAAAATGCTATTTTTGGAACACAAAACATGAGTCACGTGATCAGTGTTGTTAATTATTTATAGGGAAAATTACCCGGAATTTGGGAAATTGCTATTTTTACCCACGTCGGTACGGATACGGTATATATGTTTGCCCAACAACCTCTTAAGGTTGTTTTCTGTGCACTTTATTGTTACAATTTTCCAGAAAAATTACTCGATCGATTATAATGCGGCTTTATGCATTTTGTAGTAAGTTAATAATAGGATATCTGGCGGGTAGCATTGCTCATTATGCAACAAAAAAAAATTAAATGCCAAAAATGCACCGCGCGTTTGTATACTGTAGAAAGGCATTTCTTTCATAAATTAATAAATTAGAAAACTTTAGGAGGTTTACGTTTTCCATCTAACGATTTATTTAATATTTGTTGTACTTGCGAAATAGTTGGACGAAATATTATTAAGGAAAACATTAGAATATACAATGGAAGGCAACAAAAGTATATATTTAAAAAAAATACTAGAAAAGTTTATTACCAATATACAGGTTACAGGTAATTACAGGTTTTTGTAAGCTTGGAATTTGAGCACACATTCGCAGGGATAGAGCACAAGGTAAGTCTTATTAAATATATAGCAAAAAAATATTTGAAAATTCGATTTCCGTCCATATTTCTAAATTAGGGGGGATTTCAAGAACCTTCGAAAGTAAAAGACAACTGTCTCTTACTGTTTAAAAAATTGTTCACCAAAAAGATTTTTAACATTGTTGTTTGTCATGAAAATGAGTAAATTATGGTAATTATTTATAACTTATTGTCATAAATGATAACTATAATTTATAACTTTACACTTGCAGAAAATTTAAATAAATAAATATATTAACTTTGGCCTCTAAGTATATTTACGAAAATTTAATGTATGTATTTGTATTTAGTGATGTACATTCTGTAAATACTAGGAACAAGCATAAGTTACTTATACCAGTTAATCGATCCAAAAGAGTCAGAAATTCGTTCATGTATACGCTTTCAAAACAAAGTCCCAGAAAATTTGCAGGCCTTATCTATCAAAGATTAAAATTTTTACCAAGCAAAAATTGTTTAGTAAGGTTAATTAGGGTATACTACTAAATAAAATAAAACTGGTCGAGCCCCGACGGTTCGACAAAAAATGAGATTGACTTCATTATGACGACCAGACGACAACTGGTTCAGTGATGTCTCAGTGATCGCGAGGTTGAAAACCGGCAGCGATCACCGAATGGTTAGAGGCACACTGAACCTAAACGTTAAGTTGGAGCGGTCTCGTCTAATGAAGTCAACTCTCCGTCCCCCTCGTGCTCTGTTCCAATGTCCCGAAACCTTTCAGCTCGAGTTACAAAACCATTCTCAGTGCCTAGAAGACTGCAATGAAGTGGACGATTTGAATGACAAGCTCGTGGAAACTGTCCATGCGGTCGGAGCTAAGTTCTGCAAGACCCGCCGCAGAAGAACACAAAAACTCTCCGATCACACTCTTAATCTCATGGCTGTTAGACGGGAGATAAAGCTACATTCTTCAACAGATTTGGCAGCATACAGGCAACTGAACAGACAGATCTCCATATGCATGCGGCGGGACTTACGCAACTTCAATACAGCTCGTATTGAAGAAGCGATCAAGCGGAACCAAGGCTCCAAAGTCTTTGCCAGAGATCTGTCTGCCAGAAAGAGCCAACTGTCAAAGCTGAAGACTGAGTGTGGCAGCATCGTTTCCGGGGCACCTGAGATTTTGAGTGAGATTGAGAGGTTCTATGGGCAGCTGTACACGTCATCGTTGGAGCCACACGCAAGTGTGAGTAACGATCCAAGAGCGAGTCTTATCCGACATTATTCCGATGATATCCCGGACGTCAGTCTGAGCGAGATTAGAATGGCTCTCCAGCACCTTAAAAACGGCAAGGCCCCAGGCGAGGATGGAATTACAGCAGAGCTTCTGAAAGCGGGTGGAAAACCGGTACTTGAAGTCCTTCAGAAGCTCTTTAATTCCGTCCTCCATGGTGGCATTACACCGGAGGCGTGGAGCAGAAGTGCGGTGGTCTTGTTCTTCAAGAAAGGCGACAACGCTCTCTTGAAGAACTACAGACCGATTTCCCTTCTGAGCCGCGTCTACGTGCTGTTTTCGAGAGTCATTACGAATCGTCTCGCGCGCAGACTTGACGACTTCCAGCCTCCCGAACAAGCCGGTTTCCGAAAGGGCTTTAGCACCGTAGACCACATACATACCCTTCGGCAAATTGTACAGAAGTCCGAAGAGTACAATTTGCCACTATGTCTGGCGTATGTGGACTATGAGAAAGCCTTTGATTCCGTCGAAATTTGGGCAGTGCTGCAGTCCCTTCAGCGGTGCCAAGTTGACTGTCGGTATATCGAAGTGTTGAAGTGCTTGTTCAGTAGGGCTACGATGGCTATCCGAGTACAGAACCAGAGTACGAAACCTATCCAATTGCAGAGAGGTGTAATACAGGGTGACGTCATATCCCCGAAACTCTTCACCGCTGCATTGGAAGACGTTTTCAAGCTTCTGGACTGGAAAGGATACGGAATTAACATCAATTATTATTAATTGAATTAATAAACGGTGAGTGATGTACTCGCCGTACATCACTCACCTTCGATTTGCCGACGATATAGTCCTTATGGCAGAATCGCTGGAGGACCTAAGCACTATGCTCAATGACCTCAATAGTGTTTCCCAACGGATAGGTCTTAAGATGAACATGGACAAAACAAAGATCATGTTTAATGTCCATGTCACACCTATGCCGATAGTTGTTGGGAACACTAAGCTCGAAGTTGTTGACGAGTATGTTTACCTGGGACAAATAGTCCGACTAGGTAAGTCCAACTTCGACCGAGAGGTCAATCGACGGATTCAACTCGGTTGGGCAGCGTTCGGGAAATTACGGCACATCTTCTCGTCAGGTATACCTCAAAACTTGAAAACGAGACTGTACACCCAGTGCGTGTTGCCAGTGATGACATACGGAACTGAAACGTGGTTCTTCACTGCTGGCCGGATAAGGAAGCTCAAGGTCGCTCAGCGAGCTATGGAGAGAGCTATGCTCGGAGTTTCTCTGCGTGATAAACTCAGAAATGAGGATATCCGCAGTAGAACCAGAGTGACCGACATAGCCCAACGGATTAGTAAGCTGAAGTGGCAATGGGCCGGCCATATAGCTCGAAGAACCGACAACCGATGGGGAAGAAAGGTTCTCGAGTGGCAGCCTCGTACCGGCAGGCGAAGTGTAGGGCGTCCCCCCATTAGATGGAGTGACGACCTGGTAAGATATGCAGGAAGTCGATGGATGCAGGTGGCTCAGGACCGTGCTTTGTGGCATTCTTTGGGGGAGGCCTATGTTCAGCAGTGGACTTGTGAAGGGCTGTAATGATGAATGATGACTAAATAGCACATGATTGATAATAACCCCTGAGAATGACGTGACCACTACTATGCTGTTTCTAAATGTTTTCATACTAATTCTAAAATAATATATATTATTATTATAAATTAATTTTATATTAATTTTTTTGGTAACCTATAATATGTTTATTTGTTATATATTTCGTTCCAATAATATAATACAATTTTTGTATAATATAATGTTTGTAATAAAATTAATTTAAATCGAAATTGATTGAAATCGAATTATTCTATTTCAATCATTTCGATTTAAGTTAAAATCTTAAATTCTTAGATATTTTTAAATCGTCTTATGTGTTATTTATATTAGTTACGTAATAATAAATTAGTATTTCGTCAAAGTTGATTTTATATTTCGACAGATTGTTTTATAAAAAAAAATGGGGAAATTTTGTTTCACATGACAACCCTATATAACAAGCAAACATACTTGCACCGCCGCCATTACAGTGCATCAGTCCTCTCTTAACAAAATTCTGTCCGCTATATTTATACGTCCATGTCTATTATATACTATATCTATGGCTATCACCAATAATTCTTATGACGCGATGGTAAGACTTTGCTCGAGACTCGAGGTTCACTTTTATGTTATATTCTCTGAAAGTATTCAGAGAATATAACATAAAAGTGAACCTGAAGTTCCGACATCTCTTTTGTCTCTATGCAAATACGCAGCTTGTGGCAATGCAATCCAATTTGATACTAAATCCCTCGAGATATAAGTGCACACCGCAATTTTAAATTAAATTACTGGATAAATTAATATAAACTTTACTGTCATACAATCAGAATTCACATTCGCATTGAACTCGTGCAGAGAAATTTCAATGTTAAATGTCTCGTGCAAAGTTAGAATTAAGGATACCTACTTAAATATCTGCGGATGTAAGGGGAAAATGTTAACGTTTCCTCCAAACGCAAACCTCACCATCTCACAGTGCTAATCAAACCAAGCTCTAAAGTACTGGTTGCAGAAGAACTGTAAAAATGTATATTTCTGTTGATTTCTTTTTCATTTATTATGACGCAAGTGTACATGAATATGTTCACAAATTTTCCGATGGGGAAAAAAGATACTCGAGTGGCAACCGCGTACCAGTAGGCGAAGTGTAGGGCCCCCCACTAGATGGAGTGACGAAGTCGATGGATGCAGGTGGCTCAGAACCGTGATATGTGGCATTCCTTGGGGGAGGCCTATGTTCTGCAGTGGACTTATGAAGGGCTTTAATCATGATGGTCATATGCCGTATTGCGATGTTTTTGGGACCACTTATTCACTACTGAACTACCGACCAGCCGAATCTGGTGATATAGGCCAATACTTAATAATGTACTCGTAAGACAATTCATCATCCCATTGGCGTCCGCTAGATAAGGGTATATCTGTCTCGTTTACGCCAGGCTTAAATACCAGGACCGCCGACGGGCAGCTCCGTCAAAGGTCCTCACGTCTAATACATCAATCATCAATCCATTTTCCAAGCGTAACGATTTAGGTAACTCATTCCTAAAACGTGAGAGGTCCTTAACGCAGCTGTGGACTTATACGGGAAGATGAAAAGAAAATGCGCCCTACAGTTAGGGCATTAAAAAGAAAATGGGTAAGAGATTGCTTACCCAGGACTCGTGTGCAGAAAAAGATTTTTCACTACGTTCCAATTTTCACATATTATCAGTTCCTACGAAGTAGAGCCACGCTGCAACTTTGCTAGCTACACATAGTTACAGCACATATGGGTCGGTTTGACCGGGGTAAGACCATGTTCTCACAGAACACCAGCGTGAAATAACAGTATAATGCTACTGTGTTTCGTATGGTGAGTATAGAGCCCCGGACCTTTTTACTGGTAATGAGGCATTCCATCTTAGTCCTTAGTTAATCGATGATAGATGTAGATATCTATGGGCCACAGCATCCACTTACCATCAGGAGGACTATGTGTTCGTTTGTCACGCTTACGATATTAAAAATAAGCAAGAGTCCATTCCAAAAAAGGTATATACGAGGCCTGTAGTAAAACATAACCAATAGATATTTAAAAAAATAACTTATTGTATTTAACATTATCTACAATCTCGAGCAAAATTTTTGATCTTCTTGCCTTCCTCGCTGGGGATTGCAAGGCACGGATGAACAAGTTATTTTCACTACATGCTATGTAAGTGCAAAACAAAGTACCTCGCAGCATTCTAGGTGAAAAATAGAAATGAAAAATTGTACGTGTGGAAAATAATATTCTACTGGTGTGATAACTTTCAAACGCTTACAAAGTTCTTTTTTTTATTAAACTGAAGCGACATATGTTAATATATTATAATAAATGCAATCGATGCTTCTTTGCCTTTGCCAACACAGTGGCAGTTTATTAATGCCATTCTTGAAGAAATCAGATGGACGTGAGGCAACAAATTCTTCAGAGGCATTTTGTACTACCTTTCACGTATTGATTTTTTTCTTGCCAAAAAGTTATTCCAAAAGAGAAGAGAATAGAATAGAATAGAATCGAATAATTTTTTATTCAATATTGATTATTACATAATTCTTATTGAAAGTCATTTTTTATTTACCACTGGTTCGGAAAATACCTCTGTCCTGGGAAGAACCAGCAAGAAACCCAGCGGGACTTTTTTTCAAACATATTTCACTTAACAATAATTTCATTTATACAATTTTTAAATAATTTTTAATAGAACCAGCATGGTGGCGATCACCTTATTCCCAGGGGTTATTTTCATTCATGTATTCCTTGATATTATAATAACCCTTTTTGTACAGTTTTTCTTTAATAAAACTTTTAAACTTGTTTATTGATAAACTTTGAATATGTTCTGGGATTATGTTGTAAAAGCGTATACATTGCCCCATAAATGAATTACTGATTCTGTGGAGTCTAGTAACAGACATTACAAGCTTATGTTTGTTCCTAGTGTTTAAAGTATGCACATCCTTATTCTTATTAAAGCTATTTATGTTTTTATGTAAATATATTGCGATGCCAAAGTTAATATGTTTATTTCATTAAATTTTTGTCTGAGGGACTCTTTACAATTTAGGTTATAAATCGCCCGAACGGCTCTCTTTTGCAAAACAAATATAGCTTCAATATCAGTCGCATTACCCCATAGCAAAATTCCATAAGACATTACGCTATGAAAGTAACTAAAATACACTAATCTAGCTGTCTCAACATCTGTGAGACTTCTAATCTCTCTTACAGCATATGCTGCAGAACTAAGTCCGCTTGCTAATTTAGATAGAATAGAATAGAATAGAATAATTTTTTATTCAATATTGATTATTACATAATTCTTATTGAAAGTCATTTTTTATTTACCACTGGTTCGGAAAATACCTCTGTCCTGGGAAGAACCAGCAAGAAACCCAGCGGGACTTTTTTTTCAAACATATTTCACTTAACAATAATTTCATTTATACAATTTTTAAATGATTTTTAATAGAACCAGCATGGTGGCGATCACCTTATTCCCAGGGGTTATTTTCATTCATGTATTCCTTGATATTATAATAACCCTTTTTGTACAGTTTTTCTTTAATAAAACTTTTAAACTTGTTTATTGATAAACTTTGAATATGTTCTGGGATTATGTTGTAAAAGCGTATACATTGCCCCATAAATGAATTACTGATTCTGTGGAGTCTAGTAACTGGTATTACAAGCTTATGTTTGTTCCTAGTGTTTAAAGAATGCACATCCTTATTCTTATTAAAGCTATTTATGTTTTTATGTACATACATTAGATTTTCATATATATATTGCGATGCCAAAGTTAATATGTTTATTTCATTAAATTTTTGTCTGAGGGACTCTTTACAATTTAGGTTATAAATCGCCCGAACGGCTCTCTTTTGCAAAACAAATATAGCTTCAATATCAGTCGCATTACCCCATAGCAAAATTCCATAAGACATTACGCTATGAAAGTAACTAAAATACACTAATCTAGCTGTCTCAACATCTGTGAGACTTCTAATCTTTCTTACAGCATATGCTGCAGAACTAAGTCCGCTTGCTAATTTAGATATATGGGGGCCCCATTGAAGTTTCGCGTCAATAGTAATACCGAGAAAAACAGTGGTATCCACAAGACTCCTCCCCATTTAATAGCACATTGGTATTCGAATGTTTTACATTAGGTATTGTAAATTTAATACACTTTGTCTTATTGCCGTTCAAGAGCATATTGTTGGCATTAAACCAATGTATTAATTTCGATAGAGCATTAATTACATCGTCATAATTAATTAATTGCCGTTTGAGTTTGAAAATTAAAGAGGTATCGTCAGCAAATAATACTAAATCGTGATTGTCCCCTACAAGATAAGATAAGTCATTAATATAGATTAAAAACAGGAATGGGCCAAGAATCGAGCCCTGAGGAACGCCCATTGATACTACCGATCCGGAGGAACCTTTACCATTTATCACGACTTTTTGAGTTCTGTTACATAAATATGAAGTAATAAGTCTAAGCGCCAATTTTATATATATATATATATATATATATATATATATATATATATATATATATGATAACGATCGATACAAGTATTAAAAACTATAGCAAGATGAGGTGCAATTAAATATATTATGGACGTAATAACTGTCACGGAAATCCCCCACAAATCTGCGGTTTTCTTTACATCAATTGTTTTGAAGTATTTCACAATCATCATTTCATCATTACAGCCTTTCATAAGTCCACTGCTGAACATAGGCCTCCCCTAAGGAATGCCACAAAGCACGGTCTTGAGCCACCTGCATCCATCGACTTCCTGCATGCCTTACCAGGTCGTCACTCCATTTAGTGGGGGGACACCCTACACTTCGCCTACCGGTACGAGGCTGCCACTCGAGAACCTTTCTTCCCCATCGGTTGTCGGTTCTTCGAGCTATATGGCCGGCCCACTGCCACTTCAGCTTACTAATCCGTTGGGCTATGTCGGTTACTCTAGTTCTACTGCGGATATCCGCATTTCTAAGTTTATCACACAGAGAAACCCCGAGCATAGCCCTCTCCATAGCTCGCTGAGCGACCTTGAGCTTCCTCATACGGCCAGCTGTGAAGGACCACGTCTCAGTTCCGTAAGTTATCACTGGCAACACGCACTGGTTGTACAATTTCGTTTTATGGTTTTGAGGTATGTCTGACGAGAAGATGTGACGTAGCTTCCCGAAGCTGCCCAGCCGAGTTGAATCCGTCGATTGACCTCTCGTTCGAAGTTGGACTTAACTAGTCGGACTATTTGTCCCAGGTAAACATACTCGTCAACAACTTCGAGCTCAGTGCTCCCAACAACTACCGGCATAGGTGTGACATGGACATTAAACATAATCTTTGTTTTGTCCATGTTCATCTTAAGACCTATCCGTTAGGAGACACTATTGAGGTCATTGAGCATAGTGCTTAGGTCCTCCAGCGATTCTGCCATAAGGACTATATCGTCGGCAAATCGAAGGTGAGTGCTGTACTCGCCATTGATGTTAATACCGTATCCTTTCCAGTCCAGAAGCTTGAAAACGTCTTCCAATGCAGCGGTGAAGAGTTTCGGGGATATGACGTCACCCTGTCTTACACCTCTCTGCAATTAGATAGGTTTCGTACTCTGGTTCTGTACTCGGATAGCCATCGTAGCTCTACTGTACAAACACTTCAGCACTTCAATATACCGACAGTCAACTTGGCACCGCTGAAGGGACTGCAGCACCGCCCAAATATCGACGGAATCAAAGGCTTTCTCATAGTCCACATACGCCAGACATAGTGGCAAATTGTACTCTTCGGACTTCTGTACCATTTGCCGAAGGGTATGTATGCGGTCTATGGTGCTAAAGCCCTTTCGGAAACCGGCTTGTTCGGGAGGCTGGAAGTCGTCAAGTCTGCGCGCGAGACGATTCGTAATGACTCTTGAAAACAGCACGTAGACATGGCTCAGAAGGGAAATCGATCTGTAGTTCTTCAAGAGAGCGTTGTCACCTTTCTTGAAGAACAAGACCACCGCACTTCTGCTCCACGCCTCCGGTGTAATGCCACCATGGAGGACGGAATTAAAGAGCTTCTGAAGGACTTCAAGTACCGGTTTTCCACCCGCTTTCAGAAGCTCCGCTGTAATTCCATCCTCGCCTGGGGCCTTACCGTTTTTAAGGTACTGGAGAGCCATTCTAATCTCGCTCAGACTGACGTCCGGGATATCTTCGGAATAGTGTCGGATGAGACTCGCTCTTGGATCGTTACTCACACTTGCGTGTGGCTCCAACGATGACGTGTACAGCTGCCCATAGAACCTCTCAATCTCACTCAAAATCTCAGGTGTCCCGGAAACGATGCTACCACACTCTGTCTTCAGCTGTGACAGTTGGCTCTTTCTAGTAGAAAGATCTCTGGCAAAGACTTTGGAGCCTTGGTTCCGCTCGATCGCTTCTTCAATACGAGCTGTATTGAAGTTGCGTAAGTCCCGCCGCATGCATTTGGAGATCTGTCTGTTCAGATGCCTCTATGCTGTCAAGTCTGTTGAAGAATGTAGCTTCATCTCTCGTCTAACAGCCATGAAGAAGAGTGTGGTCGGAGAGTCTTTGTGTTCTTCTGCGGCGGGTCTTGCAGAACTTAGCTCCGACCGCATGGACAGTTTCCACGAGCTTGTCATTCATATCGTTCACTTCATTGCAGTCTTCTAGGCACTGAAAACGGTTTTGTAACTCGAGCTGAAAGGTTTCGGGACTTTGGAACAGAGCACGAGGAGGAGGGAGCGTTGACTTCATTAGACGAGACCTCTCCAACTTAGCGTTTAGGTTCAGTGTGCCTCTAACAATTCGGTGATCGCTACCAGTTTTCACCCTCGCGATCACGGAGACATCACTGAACAGTTGTCGTCTGGTCGTCATAATGAAGTCAATCTCATTTTTTGTCGAACCGTCGGGACTCGACCAGGTCCACTTCCTGTGGGGCCGCTTCTGGAAGAAAGAGTTCATCATAAAGAGTCCCTCTTTCTCCATGAAGTCGGCCAGCTACTGGCCCCTTGGGTTCCGTTGCCCTATTCCAAATTACCCTACTTTCAGCTCACCGTTCTCTCTTGTGCCTAGTTTTGCATTGAAGTCTCCCATTAACACCGTATATTGGGTTTTGGAGGAATGCATGGCTCTAGAGATTTTCTCATACATTTCCTCTACCTCCTCATCGGGGTGTGCCGAGGTTGGTGCGTAAGCCTGTATGACCTTCAGCGAATACCGTTTGGTGATTCTGAGTATAAGGTACGCAACCCTCGTCGACACACTCCCGATCTTTACAACGTTGTTAACGAGAGACTTGTGGACGATAAATCCGACACCTGCTTGGGACAGATGGTCGCCCTCCCGGTGATAGAGCAAGTTGCCGGATTCGAGGATTACCGTGTCCTCCCCCTCTCTTCGGACTTCGGATAATCCTATAATATGCCAGCGCAACTTGTCTATCTCTTCTTCCAGCTCCACGATCTTCTCGTCAGTCCTCAGGGTGCGTGCGTTGTACGTTGCCAGGTCGAGTCGTCTAAGGTGGCAACCGAACCTCCACCGGAGATTCTTAGCACCCCCTATTTATTTGATATTTTACAATATCTTGCGGTAATACTTTTTTAAATTTCAAAAGTAGAAGTCTGTAGACGCAAGTTCTGGTGAGTACCATAGATGACGGAGAGCTTCCAATCCCAGCTCGTGTAACTTGGAGACCGTCTGTTGTGCAGAACGAGGTATCGCGTTGTCGTGCAGGAGCCGCGGGGATTGACCAAAGCTTGCAAGCTTCTCCATCATTGTATTCATTTCTTCACAGTACACATCTGCAGTAATGCTCATCCCGTTTGGTAAGTAGTTGTGATGAATCACACCGGTGCTAGACCACCAAACAGTAAACATCACTTTTCTAGGGGAAAGTTTTTATTTAGAGCATTATATATATGCTGAACTAGGATCCATTCAAATTACTAAACCCTTGCGATTGTCAAACAGACTCTAGTTTACGTCGCAGGTAACAAAAGGTTCAAAATTCCTTCGTTTGTCAATTCAGGCGTAGATTGAGTATCATCAGCTTCCACAATCACCTTTAATTCGTCATTTTCGACCAAGTTTTCGGACGACAACAGGGTTAATTTTTCAGGTCGAAATTTCCAGAACGGAAATACCAAACCAATAACCAGTGGTGCGTTCGTTTGTAGTATTTTCTCCGTAAACGTCGTTGATGTTGCGTGCCGCTTGCGGCTAGTGCCGCGTTGCTGCCACGACGGTACTCATATTCCATAATTATTCAATTATTATTTAACGTATCCATGAAGCCGAAAAAGATTCATATGACTTATTTTGTAAAAATAATTCCATGTTTTTAAAATAAAATTAATTAAAAATTAGAATAACTTATAACAAAACTTATTTTAATTTGAAATGACCAGTACTAACGGCAATTTCATACGTAAAGACCTATTATATAACCTTCAGGTCGGACCACAGCAGTACAAGCACGGCTATTGGGCGAGAGGGTGATACCTACCCAGACAGTCTTTTAGGCAGCAAAGGAGTCCACCAAAGCTAAATTATTTTTATCGTCGTTTAGAATTCAAGTAATTTAAAAAATTAACGCCACGTCACTCAGACTCTACAATTCACTAAGAAAAAATGTGGTGGAGTACTATTAGTTATACGGTAGAATATACCTAGAATATATGAATAATAAAAATCATACGTCAGTTTAACTATTACTATAACTACTATTACCTATTTACTTTAAAAAAACAATGTGTCGACACACGATAGAAGTGAAACTATTGTATTACTACTTTAAAAACATCTTAGTGTATTACAGGGAAACATTTAAATTAATCATTAATGACTTTTGAATAGCATAGATTGTATATATCATTCATTTATTTACATAAAATTATATGCATAATATGTGTCACAGTGCATCATCTTCTACGATCAATCATCGTTTTAGGCAATATTAGGACTCACCACAGCGAATGAAGTAATTATTATAGATCGCAGTGTAACACAAATTACTCATTAAAGTTTGTTAATTAGGTAATTATCTATTATTTATGTAATTTTATTTTAATTAAACCAAAGCTTTATATAATGTCGACAAAAATGTATTTAAATGAAAATTTACAAATTGTTATTTAAAATAAACGCTGCTCTTCCTTATCAGGCTTCAAATCACTTGCCTTGTTCATTTTTGTAATAGCGTCATTTAGTTCATTCTTTGAGTAAAGTAATTTTATCGAACCAAAATTGATTAGCTATTATGGTGGTACGTAGAAAATGTAGTAGATGGCGCTATTACTCATATGCGATTACTCTTGCTAAAATAAATACGTGTACCTTAATAAATGTTACAATCCTTATCATAGGTAATAAAAGTAATAAATTAGTATTTGAACGAAAGACCGTTATAATCTTGTAATTGTAATTGTATTACTATATACTTTATGCTATGTAATGACCCGTTTTCGCGATTTGAATGATGACACGAATGACACGCTACGTAGTTTTTACCCCCACTACTTTTCTTCACACAAAAAGGTTGCGGATCAGAATTTCAAATCCCTTCCTTAAAAAGTTTCACTTGAAAAAATATCATCGTAAAATAATTAAAACTTATGCGGTAATAAGTAGAGCTCCTTTGTGTTATGTCTTCATCAATACCTATTTCTGCTGCAAGCAGCTATGCACTCTCTGCCATGTTATTGCTTAAATGGTAATAGAGTTAAATTAAATCAAAGAAGGACGGCCCCCGACCACTATATGGAGTCACGACAATAGATGCAGGAAGTTTTAACAGTGGTAAAGCTAAGCGGTAGCTTTTGCTGTCGCACGGATGGGCCAGTTCGAACCGGGGTGGTACCACGACCTCACAGAATACCAGCGTGAAGTAGAGGTTTACCTCTGCGTTGAGCTTGGTGACTGCAGGTGGCCGGAGGCCCAATCCCCCCCCCCCCCCCCAAACAACATGGTAGTGGAATTAAATAAAAGACTACCCCAGGAGGGTACCAGCACCCCTGGAGAATCCCTCGCTGAGCATCCACGACCATACTACTTCACTCCTGAGCGTAGGTGCTCAGGCTGCCCCGCGTATTCTGGGGGGGGGGGGGGGCAAATTCCGCTCGCGACTAATACTGCTCGGGGCAAGCGGAGCAATACAACCAAGGCGACCCCTGTCATGCTATCCGTGAATTTTTGCAACATCAGGGAACTTCATTCCAACCTTAACGCTGTCCATTACCATCTAAAGACGGCGAAGCCGGCCTTGCTCTTTTTAACCGAGACTCAGGTGTCCTCTCCGGCTGATACTTCATATCTCTCCTACCCGGGGTACAAATTGGAACAATCCTTTGTGCCCCGGGCTGGAGTTTGCGTATACGTCAGAGAGGACAACTGTTTTCGACGCCTCGGCAGTCTTGAAGGTACGGCCCTGTCCATCCTGTGGCTGCGCGTAGACACCGACGACCATCCTCGCGTCTACGGGTGCCTCTATAGGTCCCATAGCGGTAATGCTGACACAGACCGACTCATCGACCACGTCCAAATGACTGCAGACTCCGTGCAACAACAGGTCCCATCCGCAGAGATCTTGATACTCGGTGATTTCAACGCCCACCACGCTGAATGGGTTGGGTCTCGTTTAACCGATCATGCGGGTAGATCTGTCTATGACTTTGCTTTGGCATATGGTCTAACACAACTGGTTACTTCGCTTACGCGAATCCCAGATGTGGAAGACCATGTACCTTCCCTGTTGGACCTTCTGCTGACCTCTCATCCGGACGGATATCAGGTCTCCGTCGATGCCCCTCTGGGCTCTTCGGACCATTGTCTGATCCGGAGTACGGAGCCACTCATGCTCCAATCGCAGTTGCGATCTGCAGCTTCCCGCCGTGTTTGGCACTATAGGTCAGCTGATTGGGACGGGATGCGGCCTTTTTTTGCATCCTACCCTTGGGGGCGGGTTTGCTTCTCGCCGGAAGATCCCAGCGTTGTTGCCGATTATCTTGCTGATGTGGTACTTCAGTGTATGGAACTTTTTATTCCATCCTCTGTGGTGCCCATCGGAGGCAGATCCCAGCCATGGTTTGGTCGCTCCTGTAAAATAGCATCACGCTATAAGCAGGAGTGCTACCGGGCTGGGCTGACGCATCAACGTCTCGGGATGAAATCACCAGCGTACTTAAAAAGAAGTATAATTCCACCTCCAGGTCCTTCAAAAGCGTCATTGCCAAGGCAAGGTCTGAGCACATCGGCAGAATAGAATAGAATAGAATAATATTTTATTCAATATAGATCACATGTGTAATTCTTATTGAAAGTCATTTTTTACTTTACCACTGGTTCGAAGTAGGTTGCCGTGTAGTTGCGGTCAAGAATATCCACTACCACATATCCTCCCGTGGGTGTCGTAAAAGGCGACAAAGGGAAACAGACAGGAGATGGGCAGCAGCATCTTCCTGATAATAGCCAAAATTTCAATAAAAAAACTGCGGTTGCCAACCCGCTCGCCAAGCGTGGCAACTATGGCAAATACCCCCCTATGATGAGAGTAACAAAGAAACGGCCCCCAGTCCCCGGCGGCCCCGCTATTCCTGGTTATGGTGGCGACCATGGTAACGGCGGGGCAGGGGGTGCTAAGAATCTCCGGTGGAGGTTCGATTGCCACCTTAGACGACTCGACCTGGCAACGTATAACGCACGCACCCTGAGAACTGACGAGAAGATCGTGGAACTGGAAGAAGAGATAGACAAGTTGCGCTGGCATATTATAGGATTATCCGAAGTCCGAAGAGAGGGGGAGGACACGGTAATCCTCGAATACGGCAACTTGCTCTATCACCGGGAGGGCGATCATCTGTCCCAAGGAGGTGTCGGATTTATCGTCCACAAGTCTCTCGTTAGCAACGTTGTAAAGATCGGGAGTGTGTCGACGAGGGTTGCGTACCTTATACTCAGAATCACCAAACGGTATTCGCTGAAGGTCATACAGGTTTACGCACCAACCTCGGCACACCCCGATGAGGAGGTGGAGGAAATGTATGAGGATATCTCTAGAGCCATGCATTCCTCCAAAACCCAATATACGGTGTTAATGGGAGACTTCAATGCAAAACTAGGCACAAGAGAGAACGGTGAGCTGAAAGTAGGGAAATTTGGAATAGGGCAACGGAACCCAAGGGGCCAGCAGCTGGCCGACTTCATGGAGAAAGAGGGACTCTTTATAATGAACTCTTTCTTCCAGAAGCGGCCCCACAGGAAGTGGACCTGGTCGAGCCCCGACGGTTCGACAAAAAATGAGATTGCCTTCATTATGACGAGCAGACGACAACTGTTCAGTGATGTCTCCGTGATCGCGAGGGTGAAAACTGGTAGCGATCACCGAATGGTTAGAGGCACACTGAACCTAAACGTAAAGTTGGAGAGGACTCGTCTAATGAAGTCAACGCTCCGTCCCCCTCGTGCTCTGTTCCAAAGTCCCGAAACCTTTCAGCTCGAGTTACAAAACCGTTTTCAGTGCCTAGAAGACTGTAATGAAGTGGACGATATGAATGACAAGCTCGTGGAAACTGTCCATGCGGTCGGAGCTAAGTTCTGCAAGACCCGCCGCAGAAGAACACAAAAACTCTCCGATCACACTCTTAATCTCATGGCTGTTAGACGGGAGATGAAGCTACATTCTTCAACAGATTTGACAGCATACAGGCAACTGAACAGACAGATCTCCAAATGCATGCGGCGGGACTTACGCAACTTCAATACAGCTCGTATTGAAGAAGCGATCGAGCGGAACCAAGGCTCCAAAGTCTTTGCCAGAGATCTGTCTGCCAGGAAGAGCCAACTGTCAAAGCTGAAGACGGAGTGTGACAGCATCATTTCCGGGACACCTGAGATTTTGAGTGAGATTGAGAGGTTCTATGGGCAGCTGTACACGTCATCGTTGGAGCCACACGCAAGTGTGAGTAACGATCCAAGAGCGAGTCTCATCCGACACTATTCCGAAGATATCCCGGACGTCAGTCTGAGCGAGATTAGAATGGCTCTCCAGCACCTTAAAAACGGTAAGGCCCCAGGCGAGGATGGCATTACAGCGGAGCTTCTGAAAGCGGGTGGAAGACCGGTACTTGAAGTCCTTCAGAAGCTCTTTAATTCCGTCCTCCATGATGGCATTACACCGGAGGCGTGGAGCAGAAGTGCGGTGGTCTTGTTCTTCAAGAAAGGTGACAACGCTCTCTTGAAGAACTACAGACCGATTTCCCTTCTGAGCCGCGTCTACGTGCTGTTTTCGAGAGTCATTACGAATCGTCTCGCGCGCAGACTTGATGACTTCCAGCCTCCCGAACAAGCCGGTTTCCGAAAGGGCTTTAGCACCGTAGACCACATACATACCCTTCGGCAAATTTTACAGAAGTCCGAAGAGTACAATTTGCCACTATGTCTGGCGTATGTGGACTATGAGAAAGCCTTTGATTCCGTCGAAATTTGGGCGGTGCTGCAGTCCTTTCAGCGGTGCCAAGTTGACTGTCGGTATATCGAAGTGCTGAAGTGTTTGTACAGTAGAGCTACGATGGCTATCCGAGTACAGAACCAGAGTACGAAACCTATCCAACTGCAGAGAGGTGTAAGACAGGGTGACGTCATATCCCCTGAAACTCTTCACCGCTGCATTGGAAGACGTTTTCAAGCTTCTGGACTGGAAAGGATACGGTATCAACATCAATGGCGAGTACATCACTCACCTTCGATTTGCCGACGATATAGTCCTTATGGCAGAATCGCTGGAGGACCTAAGTACTATGCTCAATGACCTCAATAGTGTTTCCCAACGGATAGTTCTTAAGATGAACATGGACAAAACAAAGATTATGTTTAATGTCCATGTCACACCTATGCCGGTAGTTGTTGGGAACACTAAGCTCGAAGTTGTTGACGAGTATGTTTACCTGGGACAAATAGTCCGATTAGGTAAGTCCAACTTCGACCGCGAGGTCAATCGACGGATTCAACTCGGTTGGGCAGCGTTCGGGAAATTACGGCACATCTTCTCGTCAGACATACCTCAAAACTTGAAAACGAGACTGTACACCCAGTGCGTGTTGCCAGTGATGACATACGGAACTGAGACGTGGTCCTTCACTGCTGGCCGGATGAGGAAACTCAAGGTCGCTCAGCGAGCTATGGAGAGGGCTATGCTCGGAGTTTCTCTGCGTGATAAACTCAGAAATGAGGATATCCGCAGTAGAACCAGAGTGACCGACATAGCCCAACGGATTAGTAAGCTGAAGTGGCAATGGGCCGGCCATACAGCTCGAAGAACCGACAACCGATGGGAAAGAAAGGTTCTCGAGTGGCAGCCTCGTACCGGCAGGCGAAGTGTAGGGCGTCCCCCCACTAGATGGAGTGACGACCTGGTAAGATATGCAGGAAGTCGATGGATGCAGGTGGCTCAGGACCGTGCTTTGTGGCATTCTTTGGGGGAGGCCTATGTTCAGCAGTGGACTTGTGAAGGGCTGTAATGATGATGATGATGATGATGACTGGTTCGAAAAAAAAAACCTCCGTCCTGGGAAGAACCAGCAAGAAACCCAGCGAGACATTTTTTTTAAAGCAAATTTTACAATAATGGTTATACAACTATATAAGTACAAAATTTATTTTAGAAACAGCTTGAAAGCGATCACCTGATTCCCAGGGGTTATTATCAACCATGTATTCATTTATACTATAATAACCCTTTTTATACAGTTTCAACTTAACAAAACATTTAAACTTGCTAATAGAGAGAGCCTGTACACTTTCCGGGACCTTGTTGTAATAGCGTATACATTGCCCCAAGAATGAATTACTGACTCTGTGGAGTCGAGAAACTGGTATCACTAGCTTGTGTTTGTTCCTAGTGTTTACAGAATGCACATCACTTTTTTTACTAAAACTACCTTTGTTTTTGTGAACATACATTACATTTTCGTAAATATATTGAGAGGCCAAAGTTAATATATTTATTTCTTTAAATTTATCTCTAAGAGACTCTCTCAGTTTTAGGTTGTAAATAGCTCTAATGGCCCTCTTCTGTAAAACAAAAATAGTTTCTGAATCAGCCGCATTTCCCCATAGCAAAATCCCATAAGACATTATGCTATGGAAATAACTGAAATAAACTAATCTAGCTGTCTCGACACTAGTGAGACCTCTTATCTTTTTTACAGCATAGGCTGCAGAACTTAGTCTGCTTGCTAGTTTGGATATATGGGGGCCCCACTGAAGCTTTGCGTCGAGAGTGATGCCAAGAAAAACAGTGGATTCAACAGGGCTCAGTTCTTCCCCATTCAAAAACACATTGGTTCTCAGATTTTTAACATTCGTTGTTGTAAATTTAATACATTTAGTTTTATTTCCGTTTTAATGTAAATTATTAACGTTAAACCAATGCACTAATTTTGATATAGCATTATTCACTTCGTCACATTTAAATGATTGACGTTTAAGTTTAAAAATCAAAGAAGTATCATCAGCAAATAATACTATATCATGATTATCCTCTACAATAGAAGGTAAGTCATTAATATACACTAGAAATAGGAATGGGCCGAGAATCGAGCCCTGAGGAACACCCATTATAACAGGTGAGCCGGAAGAACTTTTACCATTGATAATAACTTTCTGCATTCTATTACTTAAATATGAAATTATATGTTTAAGCGCTGTGTTCTTGACACCATAGTACTGTAGCTTCCTGATTAATGTCTCATGGTGAACGCAGTTGAAGGCCTTGGAAAGGTCACAAAATATACCCAAAGCATCCTCTGAATTCTCCCATGCACAAAAAATATGTTTAATAAGCTCAACTCCAGCGTCAGTTGTTGAGCGACCCCTTGTAAAACCGAATTGATTTCTATGTAGCAATTTATTAATATTAAAGAAACTTAACATCTGATCTAAAATTATTTTTTCAAAAATTTTACTAAATGTTGGTAGTACAGAAATTGGTCTAAAATTGGCGGGGTCTAATGTACTACCAGATTTAAATAAAGGTATGACTTTACTGAGTTTCATTAAATCAGGAAACACACCAGATTCGACGCTTGTATTAAATATAGTGGCTAGATAAGGTGCTATTATATCTATTATAGATAAAATAACTTTAACGGAAATCCCCCATAAATCTGCCGTTTTCTTAACATCAATAGTTTTAAAATATTTAACAATATCTTTTGGCAGTAATCTATGGAATTTAAAAGTATTTGAACAAGCCTTTACATTTTGTTTGAGCAATGATTCAGCGACAGTAGGAGAAAAGTTTAATGATTTAGTTGTCAAAAAAGGAACATCAGTAAAATGTTTCTCAAAAGCCATAGCAACTTCTTGATCAGATCGGGTTAAATTATTGTTAATATTCAATTGAAAATCCGAGCTGCGCGGTTTGACCTTGCCCGTTGCAAAATTGGCGAGAAGCTAGTTCGCCTTCCTTCGGGAACCCGTGCATTCTGGTCTCTCGCCAAGGCTGTCCAAGGGAACTTCTGTCAGCCATCTCTTCCATCTCTGCACAGAGAGGACGACTCACTGACCCATGCCGCAAAGGAGGAAGCCGATCTGTTGAGCTCTCTTTTTGCGTCCAACTCGACTCTAGATGACGGAAGGAACACACCGCCGACCATCCCGCGATGTGAGTGCTCCATGTCGGATGTGCGATTTACACAGCGCTCGGTTCGCAAAGCACTCTTCTCCCTAGACGTCAGCAAGTCGAGTGGGCCCGATGGAGTCCCTACCATATTGGTGAAGACGTGTGCTCCGGAGTTGGCACCGGTTTTAACGCGTCTTTTCCGGTACTCCTACTCCCAAGGCGTAGTCCCGAATTTATGGAAGACAGTTTTGGTCCACCCGATCCCTAAAAAAGGCGACCGCTCAGACCCGTCCAACTACAGGCCTATCGCCATCACCTCCTTGTTCTCCAAAATAATGGAAGCCATTATAAACTGCCAGCTCATGAGGTACCTTGAGGATCACCAGCTGGTTAGTGACCACCAGTACGGTTTTCGTCAGGGTCGATCAGCTGGAGATCTTCTAGTCTACTTAACTCATAGATGGGCGGAGGCAGTAAAGTCCCAAGGGGAGGCATTGGTCGTTAGTTTGGACATAGCGAAGGCCTTCGATCGGGTCTGGCACAGAGCGCTTCTTTCGAAGCTTCCTTCCTATGGGCTTCCCGAGAAATTTTGCAAATGGATCACCAGTTTCCTTGCTGATCGGAGCATCAAAGTCGTAGTAGACGGTGCATGCTCTGATTTCAAGCCTATCAATGCTGGTGTTCCACAAGGCTGCGTGCTATCACCAACGCTGTTTCTCCTGCATATCAATGATATCTTGCTAACTGGTAGCATTCATTGCTATGCAGACGACAGCACTGGTGATGCCTTACATACCGGCCGTGCCAATATTTCTCGGGAAAACGTCTCCGAGCACCGGGACAAACTTGTGTCTGAAGTCGAGTCTTTGCTTAACAAAGTCTTGAATTGGGGCCGACTAAATCTAGTCCAGTTCAATCCCCAGAAGACACAAGTTTGCGTGTTTACCGCTAAAAAGAACCCCTTTCCTTGCTGCCTCAGCCAGTATTGGAATCCTTGGCGTCGACATATCGAATAGTGTGCAGTTTCGTGGTCACTTGGAAGGGAAGGCCAAATTGGCCCCTAAAAAGCTTGGCGTGCTCAGCAGAGCGAGACAGTATTTCATGCCGGCACATCACTTGCAACTTTACAAAGCGCAAGTTCGGCCCCACATGGAATACTGTTCTCATCTCTGGTCCGGGGCACCCTAGTGCCGGCTCCTTCCACTTGACCGCATCCAGCGCAGAGCGGTTCGAATCGTCGACGACTGAGTTCTTTCTGATCGGCTCGATACACTGGCACTGCGTTGCATCTCTTTGCGTATTTTATCGCATCTATCACGGGGAGTGCTCTGAGGAATTGTTTGGACTAATTCCAGCCGCTCGATTTCACCATCGCACATCGCGACAAAACTCACGTTACCATCCATACCATCTGGATGATTTAGAAGAAGTTTTCTCCCTCGCACAACTTCTTTGTGGAATCAATTGCCACCAGCGAATTTTCCGGACCGATACGACTTAGGAAACTTCAAGAAAAGAGCTTACACCTTTCTAAAAGGCCGGCAACGCATCTGCAATTCCCCCGGTGTTGCGGTTATTCATGGGCGGCGGTAGTCACTTACCATCAGGTGAGCTGCATGCTCGTTTGCCCCCTATTCTATAAAAAAAAAAGTTGATGGATGCAGGTGGCTCAAAACCGTGCTTTGTGGTATTCCTTGAGACAGGCTTTTGTTCAGCAAAGGACTTGTAGACTAGGGCTGTAATGATGATGATAATGATGATGAATTGGACATTCTATTTTGCACCTAGGCTATATTGGTCCAAAGTTAATTGCAGTAGTTGTCAAGTGAACATTTTTATAAGGGCAGTGGAGTAGCTATGTAATTAGGGGCCCCGGGGCAAAAGGGATATTGGGGCCCTATTTAAACTAAACTAAATACTTTAAAGGTGCAAAACTATTCATCTTCAATTCCTTATCGCCCACTGCAAGACATAAATCAAAGCTACTTACTATTAAGTATTATGTGTAAAGCAGCAGATAATATTTAATCGTTCCTAATAATGTTATAAATATGAAAGTTTGTTTGTTTTTTACGCTTTCACGAAAGTTACTGGATGGATTTGGATATTTTGCACACTGATAGAGCTCGACTTGGATAATGTATAGGATACCTTAATCCCGATAAAAAGATTTTTTTTATAGGATAAGGGTGACAAACGAGCACACAGTCCACCTGATGGTAAGTGGTTGCTGCGGCCCATAGACATC
Organism: Parnassius glacialis; assembly: GCA_033319125.1. Lineage (NCBI taxonomy): Eukaryota > Metazoa > Arthropoda > Insecta > Lepidoptera > Papilionidae > Parnassius > Parnassius glacialis. Next base: position 47,892,321 of record JAVANC010000019.1, on the reverse strand, counting down.
TACATCTATCCTCTATTACAAATCAAAATGTAGATGCGTTGTCACCCGTGAGAACTAAGATGGAATGCCTCATTTCCAGTAAAAAGGGCCTCCGGCCACCTGCACTCACCAAGCGAAACGCTGAGGTAAACCTCTACTTCACGCTGGTTTTCTGTGAGGTCGTGGTACCACCCCGGTTCGAGCCGGCCCATCCGTGCGACAGCAAAAGCTGCCGCGTGGCTCTACCACTGTTAAAAATCCAGTGGTTTTAGATGCTATTAAAAAATAAAGGGCCCTTTGAGTTTGAGGGCCCCGGGGCATTGCCCCGCTTAGTCCTACGGTAACTACCCCACTGAGTAATGGTTACAATGACCAACGAGCACACTGTCTACCCAACGTGAATTTGTGACCCAAATCACATTCATATTATGATGGGACATCTACATCTATCATCGATTAAAAATAAACATGCGGATATCCGTTGTCACTTCTGAAGGTTAGGATGAAATGCCTCGTTAGCAGTAAAAAGAGACCCTGTTTCTTGTTCATTCACAAACACGGCAGCATTATGCTGTTACCTATTACAGGTTTAATATTGTAGAAAATAATCTTATTTTTATAGCTTTGTACGAGGCCAGGCTTTACTGTGACTATTGGCTATCTAATAGAAAAGAAAGAAACCAAAAAGTATATGTTTCTATGGCGTCCAACAGATGGCGCTGTTTTTAAAAGTATAATAAAATAACGATCGTAATCGAATACAACGTTATGTCAAAATTACAAACTATATGTGGTGTAAAACATTCGAAGTTTTAATATTTTGTCCACGCGAACATTTACATTTTTCATTTATTAGGATAGTTTCTTGAAGCTCAAGCAACCTTAATAAGCGATGCAACACAATAATTACACAGTTAGCGCTGAAAGTTATTGCAGTTTTGGGGGAACTTTACGCTCGAGTCAAGCGACTTCATTTCCGGCACTTGGGAGTTCGTTTAGCCCATAAGCAATTATTGTAATGTTCCCATTACTTCCATATTCATTATTATAAAGCGATGAATAAGAAAAACAAGTTGATTTACGAGTGTTTCTTTTTTATAAGAAAGGCAAACGAGCATGTGACTAACCAGAAGAATACATTACCTGTCGCTTGCACCGTGAAGTGGTGATGTGAGAGAATATCTTACCCCATGCCATCGCATCATCCATAAGTGTAGTAAGAGGCAACAGATGGAAACTGAAACACAAGATTGGCAGCAGCATCTTTTTTTTATAGGATAGGGTGACAAACAAGCACACAGTCCACCTGATGGTAAGTGGTTGCTGTGGCCCATAGACATGTACATTTATCCTCGTATGCGAATCAAAATGCAGATGCGTTGTCACCCGTGAGGGCTAAGATGGAATGCCTCTTTTCCAGTAAAAAGGGTGTCCGGTTCTCTACACTCACCATACGGAACACAGCATAATGATGCTGTGTTCCGTATAGCGTAAAAATAGCAGCTTAATGAAGCTGCTATTTTTACGCTGGTATTCTGTGAGAGCGTGGTCCTTCCCCGGTCGAGCCGACCCATTCGTGCTACAACTGTACTATTAATATAGCTGCAGCATGCCTCTACCACGTAAAAAAGGCATCTTTCTAACAACAGCTCAAAATAATAAAAAATTACCAAACCGCCTCACAAGCGTGATTACTAAGGCAAATTTTCCCCATACGTATGTATGTATGGGGGAAAACTATGTTCAGCAACGGACTCTCGATAGGCTGAAGTGTCTGTTTGTAATGTTAAAATAATAGCTTTTTACTAAATGCATATAAAAGTATATACGGTACTACATAATAACAAAAAACATTTTTTTTAAATGTTGTCTGTCTGTCTGTTTGTTCCGGCTAATCTGCGAAACGGCTGGACCGATTTTGACGGGGCATTCACTGGCAGATAGCTGATGTTAAAAGGAGTAACTTAGGATACTTTTATTCTAGAAGAGGAATTAGGGTTCCGCGCAAAAAAATAAAACCCATGAAATCGTAGTAAGTTCCACGTGGGCGAAGTCGCGAAGGACAGCTAGGCAATGAATAAATTTATTGTTCGGCTATTGTAAGTACGTAATATCAAGAGCCGTGGTAGCTCAGATGGTTAGGGCTCGCTGTAAGTTTCACAGTACGCGAGCAACCCGGGTTCGATCCCCGCCGGCACCAATGAAATTGTTAATTGCAATTTTAAGTGCTGATACACCACCTGCTCGGCAGGGAAGAAAAACATCGTAACGAAAACTGCATGTCTGAGAAATAAGAAAAAAAATATTTCAAAGACGTGAAGTTAAGAAGCGGCGGACATTTCCTTGCCCTAAAACCCTCTCAGAAATGAGAGGAGGTCTATGCCCAGCAGTGGGACGTATGTAGTCTGTAACTTTAACTTAACTTTAATACCAAAAAGGAAATAGGTCATCATTAACATGATATTACGGTACAGCTACCTACGCAGAACTTCAGTGCTTTAAATCAAATATTTCTATTATGCGTCATTAAGATCGAAAATTTAAACTAAATGTTTCTATAACAACGATAATAATCAAACACTGGTACAGAATGAGAAAAAAGAAACCAAAAATAAAACACTAAAGTTTAATTAGATGACTGTTATTTCTTATGAATTGTTTCAAATATTTTTTGTGAAACATTTTTTAAAACTGACCCACATCATGAACGATAGTCCCCAACATCGAGAATAAAACCCATAGATTACTGTATATATACCAGAAAACCAGAGATAAATACCACTGGCTGACTATTTTCCTTGGTCATCAATGAGTGCTAATTGTTCTTATGTTTACTAGGTGTCGCTAGTTGGTACTAAGATAAACTTATTAGTTACACAAGTGGTCACAGTCACACAGTGTCATCATTGAAAAATTTCATTTCAAATTTAATAATTTAAAAGATTTTCCGTTTTTTGTGTATGGATATAACAAAAAATCAAGATATACAAAGCAACATCAGGATATAACAAAGAATCAGGGGACATCATGCTGTTTCAAAGTGATCTGGATGGGCTTGCAGATTGGTGTGACCGAAACAAAATGTCTTTAAATATTAAAAAAATGCAAGCATATCAGATTCACCAGAAACAGAGGGATCGTCAATTCAAGATATAGTATATGCAATGAATTGCTTGAAGAAGTTCATGTAATTGAAGACCTAGGCATTCAGCTGGATCCAAAACTTAAATTTGATTTAAGTAGGTACATATAAATGACTGTGTAATAAAAGCATCAAAGATACTTGGGTTTATGCTAAGGGAGAGTGGGAATTTTAAAAAACCAGCCACAAAAATAATATTGTACAACTCATTAGTAAGGAGTCACCTGGAGTATTGCAGTGTAATTTGGTCACCCAGTTACAGAATACATATAGACCGCATTGAAAAAGTACAAAAAAGCTTTCTGTGGCACTTGACTCGTAGCTGTAATATGGCCAGGACGCTCAAGTCATATAAGGAAAGTCTGTCTCATTTTCTGCCGACTTCCAAAAAGGATACGGTACTCAATTCGAGTGTATGTTTTTTTTATGTGTGTTACCTCATAACTTTGTACTGGGCGAACCGATTTCGATGACTCTTTTTTTATATGAAAGCTGATAGTTCTCGTGTAGTCCCATATGAATTTGTTTAAGGTCAGACCAATGGTTATTGAGTTATTCTTAAATAACTTATATTGAAGTCGGCTGTACAAAATTTTTAATTTTAAATTATAAGATCCCATCATTGAAAACGAGAAGCAAAATTATTGATCTATTGTTTTTAAAGAAATTAGTGACTGGATTTTTGGACTGTCCCGATCTTCTTAGTAAGATAAATTTCAATGTACCGCATCGGTTGCCTAGATCCTGTAATAGCAAATTATTTGTTGCACCTCGAGGTCGAACTAATTTAAGATCACATTGTTCCTTAACAAGAATGTTTGCATTATATAAAGAATACCAAAGCGGAATAGATCTATTCGCAACCTCGATGACTGGCATCAAAAAAGTAGTTATGGGCGATTAAGGCTATGTTCTAATGGAAGTTTCTTCAGTATTAATTTAAATTTAAATTTTATTAAAGTTAAATTGTACCTATGTACTGTTGTAAAATCAACGTAGTGCCTTTTTTATGCATGTGGTGCCCTCCTGTAAGTAATGGGACATTTAGTTATAATAATTGTGATGTCATTCCATATGTATGTAACAGTGTACTCATTGTTGTGAGAGCCTAATAAAATAAATAAATAAAAAACAATGCTCACAGATTTTTACACTAACTTTTTTTTAAATCTTATTGGTACTTTTAGGAATATCCGCAATTTGCTTTATCCATTTCTAATCTATTCTTTTTTATTAATAAGACACACAAACAGATTGAAGATAACACATAAACAGTAACAGTAATAAATACAATCATAAATAATCTATAATCCAATAGAATGTGCCAGAAACTGTACAAACTAATAAGAAGTGCTAGAGAATGTGCACACAAAACAAAATAGGGACAAGTTTTAAAAACTAATAATAATACATACAATAATATCCTGAAATTTACATATTTAACGTAGCATTTACAGATCTTTTAAATATAAATATCAAATTTAACTGTATAAGTATTTTTTTATACATCTCTATCAAATCTAGCCTATCTAATTTAAAATATTTCACCTTATTTTAAGTAGTGCTGCCCTAGTTGCAGGAAAAGTCATTGTTCCCTAAACATCTCTAACCCAGGCAGTAATATAGAATTTTCGAGGGAAGACTGCTCGAAAGGTAGCTTAATTTATATAACATATCGAATTAATATAAAATATTAGTTATATTTTATATTAATTAAATTAAAAATAAATAAACAACAGATGTTCATAAGATAAAAGTTGAAAAATTAAAAAAAATAAAGCTAAAGAGTAAACCACTTTAAAATTAATTTAAAATTAACTTCTCAATTAAATGATACTGTGTAACAAAAACTTCAACCTCAGTGTAAATCTAGCGACATCTGTTGAGCGAAAGATTATTAGCCCTCATCGACATTGTTTTATAACGCCTGGCAAAATGGGGAACAACGTTTATCGTATACATAATAAGCAGGCGCTTGTTGTTTAACAGTGTTCAAAAAAGGAGGAGGTTTTTTAATCGACGCATATATGTTTTCTATGTAACGTTCCGCGACATTTCTATTTCCGAAAAACGGCACAATCGATTTTACTAATTTAATAGACTTAGGATTTTATTAAAAAGACAAAGGTGGTCCCATAAAAATTTGAAGAAAAATTCCACCCCTAATTGTGGAAAAATAAGTTTTTATTGAACTAATAAGATTGATGACGTTCGAGTTGTAACCTAACTCGTGCTAGTAATATTGCTAATACCACTGAAAAGGAAAACAAATAAACTTTTGATGAATACTTTCTACATTTTAATAAATGTTTAATTTTGTTATTCCTTTTTTTAAAGTTACGTGAAGTTTAATATATTAATTGTCCTATTATCTTCCATTCTTGGCTCCTGGACCATTTTGATCATATAAAAATTCTTAATATTGTTCCATAAATCTGTAATAAATTGTAAAAAGTAATATTTTCGGTGATATTGATAGTGTTGATACCTACTAAATAAATTACCTTACACTGGCTAATAATTTTTTTCTTTTACAAAAATTTCTTTTTGTATTTTGCAACAATGAATAAAAATATTATGTTCTTTCTTTCAAATGGTATTGTAATTTAAACAGAACAACCCATAAAACTTCTTCAAAATTTGATTTGCTTAACAGTTTGTAACTACTTTGTAGTACAACATTACTCTTAATCTTAACCAATAGATGTCACCAATAGATGGCACTGCTAGTATATTAGATTATTTTGTAGCAAACAAAATTAAAGAATTATTAATATGATAATACTAAGCTTATATATATATATATATATATATATATATATATATATATATACATAATATATATACTAAATTATGTATACTTCTTGCCAATACAATATTTTATTGAAAATATATTTTTGTTATTATGATTGACAATTGAAATGATTATATTATTTTACATTAAATTCAATAATTATCTCTTTATTCACTGACCTATTATTATATTTCTTCGTTTACGATAAGACCAGCCTTCTTTTATTATTTTCAATTATTGTCAATAGATGGCGACGATAGCATTTTATATTACAATATGGTTATGTTAGCCAATAATGTACTAGTTTCCAGCCGAAATTATTGCACGTCACCAGACTGGTGATGGGAAGCAGTATTTAATCATTTTTGCAAAATTCCGGTAACTAAACACTATCGGAATTATAATAAGAAAGTTATATTATGCAAAGAATTAAAGTTATCGTAGGGGTGTCCAGTCAACGTCTCTGAAAGTCTGAAATGGTGGCATAATTTCAGCTTTCCACTAAAGGCATAATATGAGAGTTAATACGGTACTTCTAATTCTAATTCTAATTTCTAACATAAACACAATTTTTCCAATTTTATTCTGTCTGTTCTGTTTGTTCCGGGTACGGGTAATCCCTGAAACGGCAGGACCGATTGCGACGGGACTTTCACTGGCAGATAGCTGTTGTTATAAGGAGTGGGTAGCTTAGGCTACTTATATATTTATTTAGAAAAAACAAATAGAGTTCTGCGCAACATAATTAAAACTCTAAATTACCTACACGCGGGTGAAATCGCGGGGAACAGCTACTACCTAATAAATAATATTGAAATAGTACTTGGCATTGGTATAAATGTGCCAAATCGGAGTAATAACGACTCGAGATAACTGGAGATGAAATTCACGCAACTCGTGTTATCAGGCAGTACGAAACTGGGTAAATGATTTGTTACAAATTACTTACAGAATACCAGCGTAATATGGCAATTTGACACTGCTGTGTTTCGTATGGTGAGTTTAGAGAATCGGAGACCCTTTTTACTGGAAAAGAGGCATTTCATCTTAGTCCTCACGGGTGACGACGCATATTTTTTTATAGGATAGGGTGACAAACGAGCACACAGTCCACCTGATGGTAAGTGATTACCCCTTCAGGGTACATGTATACTGTGGTGGTTGCTGTGACCCATCGATATCTACATTTATCCTCTCTCTATTTTTATACGTATATAATATACGTATTTTTTTTATTCTTTTAAAAAACGTTACCCCCACACTAGGATTTTCTCCTGTATCGTGGAGGCAGTTTACAAACACAAATTGCACAAGGACAAACATCCAGACCCAGAACAATTATTTGTAGACCATACAAATACTTGTTCCGTGCGGGATTCGAACCCGCGCCCCCCAGCGCAGCAACTCATAGCTAAACCACTGCACCACGGAGCCGTCAAATATATATATATATTAGTATGTAGTATAGTTGTAGCACGAATGGGTCGGTTCGACCGGGGAAGTTGAACTGTTCATGAACTACAGCTCAAACTAGATTTAGGGAAATCCAACTCGAGTTAAGCGCAACTCGATTTAACTCGAATTTAATCGAGTTACTAAGTCGAGTTAGTAATCGAGACCCATCACTAGTACTTGGCATTGATGCTCGGCGCGTTGCAACTTGCTACCACAAAAGAAAGAATTAACGATATTTCCACAAATATTGATTGAAGAAGTAATTGCGGAAATATCGTCTATTTAAGTTGAATGACATAGCTTTCAAATAAATTTGTCGGCACCTACATATTATAACCTTCGCGCAAGTGCAAAAAATACCTAAGTTGACAAAGTGTTACCGTAATCTGATGATCGTTATGGCAGCGCATAAAATACGAACAAACAAACAATAAAATTCTTATATACTAGTATTAGAAGATGTTAAAATGTTAAGACATCGTAGAGCACCAAATTCGAATTTGTGCATTAAGTTTCTGTTATACAATAATGCAGCAAACAATCATTCAACATTATAAGTCTCACCTACAATCAATAATGTCTTTTTCATTCTATTATATATTTATATTTAAATAAATTATTACAAGGCTCACAAAAAACCGAAAATTTCACCATTTTACAGCCGAAAAAAATTAATTATAACTAAACAAAACAAAATTCAACTGCCATTTACATTCAATGGCTTCCCACGTGATAGATGAAGAGTTTTAAAAATAAATTGAGTTGAACAATTGATATTTTCAAAAGTTATCGTGCTTACGGCGCCATGCGGACTTTATAAATCCACGCCATAAAAACTAAAACCTAGCCACTAAAACCCCTTTTTTATGTAAAAATAGCAATTAATCGAAAAAAATATTAATAAGTTCAACAACCATTTATCTTTCTGACAATGTGCTTTTTATATCATTTATATGTATAATATGATTGCTAGATACGATTTCATGCGACAAAACGTTGGAATCTTAATTTTTAGGCCCTAGCAGAACATACCTGCGCGATTTGCGCTGGCATGCAATATATATTGTAAAGCATTTGTTTTATGGCCGGTTCTATTAAGAGGACTACAAGAGCCAAGTGACCTTGAATGATGCACGCACACATTTACACAATCCATGTGAGCGCCATCTAGCGACAGTGAGGTTTAACACTAACGAATTAGCGAAGTTACGCCGGAGTGTTATAATCATGAAGCAAATACAAAGTCTTTGTATTTGCACCATGGTTATAATTTTGCTTCATGGTTATAATAGACGAAACGCAGGTGAGATAAAGATCTAACAAAGAAATAGATGGGTCAACGAAATTATTTTTAATTTTAATTTAATGTTACTTCTAAATTTAAGGATGTTGAAATAAAACTGATTCGATGAAACTTAAATTATTTTTATTTATATAATAATAGTAATAAACTTTATTTATATAAAAGTGATTGTAGTACATGGGTAGGACATTACATCGTTTGTACTAACTATAAAATATTATATTCAAAGTTAGGTAACGGAATAACCTGTGTTAAGGAGTAACAGTCTCAATCCTCGTAATAGTAGGTATATAATAAGTACATACTTACAGTTGTAAGTGCTACAATGATAACAAAATATAGTTCTCAAATTATTAAATATAAAATTGAGAAATATATGCACATGACTGCGTGTCTGTGTGTGAGTCTGTGTGCATGTATGTGCGTTTGTGGCTAAACATGTTACATTACAACGTGCAGCTGATGTTATGAATATTACCTGTGTACTATAGGCGTCTTCCAGTACACGCTTCGATGGATAATATTTACTTATACCAATACCTTCACAATGATGATTTTCCTGTGGTACTGTTTCCAATCTATGCAAAAAATTTAATATTTCAAATTATGTAGATATATCCATTCTAAATATTATAGTTCTATGGTGTTAATTTATGGATAAGCCGCGGTCTTTTAACAAAAACATTAGGTGTATTTAGTTTTTTTTTATTGTTATTATAGCTTAGGATAGTTTAAGGTACCTACTTACACATTGGAAATACTAACTTTCGTGTTAACATTTTCAATTTTCTTTCTCCTGTAAAAAATAATTACATTTCAAAAGCTTTTTTGGTTATTATTTTTATAAAAGTAATTAATAAATTTATCTACACATGTAATACTTAAAATAAAAAATAAAAAGAAAATTTGACTATATATTCCTGGAATCGAACCCGGGCACTCTCGAGTGCAAACTGCAAATATAGGTTTATTGTTATAAAAATAAATAGGTTTTTTTTAGTTATTATTTATAAAAGTATTAAATAAATGTATCTAAATATGTAATACTTTAAATAAAAAAGAAAAAAGAAAATTTAACTTCATTTTGCTGGAATCGAACCCAGGTACTCTCGAGTGCAAACTGCAAATCCATAATTCTACAAAATGCACTACTGTAATACACTACGTTTCCTAAATTCAAAGGTTTATTGTTATGAAAATAAATATATTTTTTAGTTATTATTTATAAAATATTTAATAAATTTATCTAAATACATAATATTTGAATAAAAAATAAAATTTGACTTCATATTCCTAGAATCGAACCCGGCCACTCTCGAGTGCAAACTGCAAATATAGGTTTATTGTTATAAAAATAAATAGGTTTTTTTTAGTTATAATTTATAAAAGTATTTAATAAATTTGTCTAAATATGTAATACTTTAAATAAAAAATAAAAAAGAAATTTAACTTCATATTCCTGGAATCGAACCCAGGTACTCAGGTATACACTACGTTTCCAAATCATAAGTTAAATATTTAAATAATATTTTTATTAAATTTAATTTAAATAAATATTTAGTAATAATAAAATGTTCTTTTCGTTCATATGTTGGGCGGGTAACGGGTTTCATTTATATTTCCCATATTTACCAATTATAATTATTAACTTAATTTTAAATCTATTAATTTGAAAGGGACGAAGAGAGAACGAAGTGTGAAATATGGGTAAATCAGGAATGTCTAGAACAGGTAAATGAAATTGTATACTTGGGAAGTGCTTTTAGCCGGGATGGAAGATGTGATTTAGATGTGGACAGGCGTGTCGCTGCCGGGAACAAAGTCAATGGTGCCCTGACTGTGTTAGTCAAAAGGCAAGGCGTAGTGAAGAGTGCACGCCTTGCAATACATAACGCAGTGTTGGTACCGACTTTGTTATATGGCAGCGAAACCTGGGTGTGCCAGAAGAAGCATAAAAGCAAGTTGAATGTAGTGGAGATGCGATCTCTTCGCTTCGAAAATGTGCGGCGTTACCATGGCCGACAGAAAGCGAAACGAAGAGATTCGCAATATGGCAGGTTTGAAAGATGACCTTATCACAAAACTTGATAAGGGCGTGCTTCGATGGTTTGGGCACGTTGAACGAATGACTGAAGACCGAATGGTGAAGAAAATATATAGCGCGAAAGTTAATATTAAAAGGTGTCGAGGTAGACCGAGACTAACTTTCGAAGACCATGTGAGCAAACTGCTCGAAGAGGGGAGGGTCAAGAGTACTCGGATACCTAGACGTGCATGTATGAAGAAGATAATGAATCTGAAAGAAGCGAAAGAGGTATGTAAGGATCGTGACACTTGGCGATCTGTTCCCTCTGGCTACCCCGTCAGGGATGTGCGTGAAGATAAATAAAAAAAAAATTATTAATCTAGACTTAAAATATTTTATATTTACACGAAAGAGGAATATTTATGGAAACAAGAATATTTATGAAAAGAAAAATATTTATGAACATGAAACAATGAATTTAAAAATAAAATTATACACAAACATTAAACAATCTTTACGTAAATAATACGGCAAAAAGAGCGACACATCTGTATAGCATCGGGCCTCGGCCAGCAGTGTCGGTACACAGGCGTTTACGCACACATCCATACATATTATTTCAGAAATAAGAAAATGCGATTTAAAGAAAATCTATTAATTTTATTAAAAAATTAAAACACTATTACGTTAATATTTTGCTTGTAGAATAATATGACAAAAAATTTAAAAGATTGCATGTATATTAGTATGGTTTTTACTCGTTAAAAAAATTTTTTAGAGGTATCTTTGTGATTTTTTTCTATCGTATCAAATAAGTAGTATCATGTTTTCATCACACTATGTAACTAGCATATATACTAAAAAATATCATATATTTTTCTGGTTTAGTTTACTGCATTGGATGATATACTTTAAGGCAATATAAAACTTGCGTTTAGCTCCTGTAGTCCCCTTAATGCGACCGTTAGTTCAATAGAATAGAATAGAATAGAATAGAATAATTTTTTATTCAATATAGATCACATGTGTAATACTTATTGAAAGTCATTTTTTACTTTACCACTGGTTCGAAAAATAAAACCTCTGTCCTGGGAAGAACCAGCAAGAAACCCAGCGGGACTTTTTTTTTAAAGCAAATTTTACAATAATGGTTGTACTAACTATATAAGTACAAAATTTATTTTAGAAACAGCTTGGAAGCGATCACCTCATTCCCAGGGGTTATTATCAACCATGTATTCATTTATACTATAATAACCCTTTTTATACAGTTTCAACTTAACAAAACATTTAAACTTGCTAATGGAGAGAGCCTGTACACTTTCCGGGACCTTGTTGTAATAGCGTATACATTGCCCCAAGAATGAATTACTGACTCTGTGGAGTCGAGAAACTGGTATCACTAGCTTGTGTTTGTTCCTAGTGTTTACAGAATGCACATCACTTTTTTTACTAAAACTACCTTTGTTTTTGTGAACATACATTAAATTTTCGTAAATATACTGAGAGGCCAAAGTTAATATATTTATTTCTTTAAATTTATCTCTAAGAGACTCTCTCAGTTTTAGGTTGTAAATAGCTCTAATGGCCCTCTTCTGTAAAACAAAAATAGTTTCTGAATCAGCCGCATGTCCCCATAACAAAATCCCGTAAGACATTATGCTATGGAAATAACTGAAATAAACTAATCTAGCTGTCTCGACACTAGTGAGACCTCTAATCTTTTTTACAGCATAGGCTGCAGAACTTAGTCTGCTTGCTAGTTTGGATATATGGGGGCCCCACTGAAGCTTTGCGTCGAGAGTGATGCCAAGAAAAACAGTGGATTCAACAGGGCTCAGTTCTTCCCCATTTAAAAACACATTGGTACTCAGATTTCTATCATTCGTTGTTGTAAATTTAATACATTTAGTTTTATTTCCGTTTAAATGTAAATTATTAACGTTAAACCAATGCACTAATTTTGATATAGCATTATTCACTTCGTCACATTTAAATGATTTACGTTTAAGTTTAAAAATCAAAGAAGTATCATCAGCAAATAATACTATATCATGATTATCCTCTACAATAGAAGGTAAGTCATTAATATACACTAGAAACAAGAATGGGCCGAGAATTGAGCCCTGAGGGACACCCATTAGTACAGGTGAGCCGGAAGAACTTTTACCATTAATAATAACTTTCTGCATTCTATTACTTAAATATGAAATTATAAGTTTAAGCGCTGTGTTATTGACACCATAGTACTGTAGCTTCCTGATTAATGTCTCATGGTGAACGCAGTCGAAGGCCTTGGAAAGGTCACAAAATATACCCAAAGCATCCTCTGAATTCTCCCATGCACAAAAAATATGTTTAATAAGCTCAACTCCAGCGTCAGTTGTTGAGCGACCCCTTGTAAAACCGAATTGATTTCTATGTAGCAATTTATTAATATTAAAGAAACTTAACATTTGATCTAAAATTATTTTTTCAAAAATTTTACTAAATGTTGGTAGTACAGAAATTGGTCTAAAATTGGCGGGGTCTAATGTACTACCAGATTTATATAAAGGTATGACTTTACTAAGTTTCATTAAATCAGGAAACACACCATATTCGACGCTTGTATTAAATATAGTGGCTAGATAAGGTGCTATTATATCTATTATAGATAAAATAACTTTAACGGAAATCCCCCATAAATCTGCCGTTTTCTTAACATCAATAGTTTTAAAATATTTAATGATATCTTTTGGCAGTACTCTATGGAATTTAAAAGTATTTGAACAAGCCTTTACATTTTGTTTAAGCAATGATTCGGCGACAGTAGGAGAGGAGTTTAATGATTTAGTTGTCAAAAAAGGAACATCAGTAAAATGTTTCTCAAAAGCCATAGCAACTTCTTGATCAGATCGGGTTAAATTATTGTTAATATTCAATTGAAAATCCGAGTTGCGCGGTTTGACCTTGCCCGTTTCACTATTTATTATTCTCCAGGTCATTTTAATTTTGTTTGATGCAGTTTTAATTTTGTTACTTAAATGTAAAGCCTTAGCTGTGGCGCACACTTTTTTAAATATTTTAGAATATGTTTTTACATAATCTCTAAATATAACACTACTATTATATGATCTTTCATTATAAAGCTCGTATAACTTTCGCCTACTCTTATAAATTCCTACTGTCGCCCATTCATTAAATGATTTGCGACTGTTAAAAGAGAAAGTTTTAGAAGTAAATATCCTACTAAATTCACAAGTTATAATTTTAAATAACGTACCATACAAATAATTAGCACTGTTTTTAAATGAAAGTGATGGAAGTCTTTTTATTATATTACTTCTAAACCTCTCCAAGCGATGTTCATTTATTGGAACAAACACAACTTTCTTATTTTTCTGTTTCTTGTGTATGTAAGGTAATGATACCAACTGTCCACAGTGATCTGAACTTAAATTTTGAATAATTGATTTATGCAAGGGCTTAACATCTGTAAAAATATTATCTATACAGGTCGCACTAGGCCCAGTAATACGTGTTGGTTCTAAGAATAAATTAACAAGATTATACGATTTAAACAATGAGCTAAACTTAATACTAATGGAAGAAGTTTCAAGGAGATTGATGTTAAAGTCTCCACATCACACAATCACACAATCACAGAATAACTAATAGTAGGTACCACCTGTGGTTACTACGTAGAAATGATTCAACACTGTAACTGTCGAGAATAGCATCATACATAGGCCATAACCGAGCAGTGCCAAAAATCATAGTCCTGAGCCATGTCAGGTCGTCACCCCATCTTGTGGGGTTCGCCCTACACTTTCCTTACAGGTACGAGGTTGCAACTCGAGAACTTTTCTTCTTCATCGGTTGTCGGCTGTTGAGCTATACGGTCAACCCATTGAGTCCCATTGTCACTTTAGTTTAGTAATCCGTCGAATCAGTCGGTTACTACAGTTCTAATGCGGATATCCTCATTTCAAATTCTATCACGCACGCGAGAAACTCCGTCCACAACTATGACGGCTCCACTGGCGCAGTGACTTAGCAATTAGTTACGGCACAGAGGGCCGCGGGTTTGATTCAAACACGGAAGAAGTATGTGTTCAAACAAATAATTGTTTGAGGTCTGGATATTTGTCCTTGTACAATTTATCCTAGTAAAATCCAGGAAGTAACAAAACAAATAATTTAAATTAGAACCACGGGCAACGTTTCTAAAAAAGAAATACGATAAAAATAGATCGGTGAGTGACTTTGAGCTTGCGAAATGTCCGTCCTTTCTATCCATTACAGCATATAAAAGGCCAATGCGGAACATATAATATAAAGATGATTTTCGCCATAAGTGTCATGATAATTACCAATTTATTATACTACATGTCGCCCTTCTCCTGTTTCAATTCCCCTCTGTCGCCTCTTACGACACCCACGGGACGATATTGGGTAGTGGATATTCTCACACCGCTACTACACGGTAAACTTGCTTGTTGTTTTTAATCTCTATATTCTAAATTATCTACATTATATATATTTATAAGGTCGGGAAATAAGTTTCTTCGTATTTTAGAAATTAGAAACATTTTACATTTAATTATAATATATATGTGCCGTATACATCCCGATGCTGTAGAAATATAGGGGTTTTTTTTATCAAAAAATGCGACAAGTAGTTTTGACTTTCCTCTTTTGATGTTAACCTAACACTGCCCAAAAAATCCTGAAGAGACCGAAATAAGTGAAAATCTGAGGATGCAAGATCAAGACTGTATTGTGGATGCATTAACACTTCCCAAACAAGCTCTCTCAATTTTTTCTGAGTGGCCAAAGATGTGTGTGGTCTGGCGTCATCATGATGAAGTCCACTCCGTTTCTGTTGATCAATTCCGGCCGTTTCTTCTCAATTTATTGCTTGAGTCTCATTAGTTGTTGGCAGTAGAGATCCGAATCAATGATTTTGGCCGGTGGTAAAAGCTCATAATAAACAATGCCCATCTAATCCCACCATACACACAGCATCACCTTATTGCGTGTTAATTCGGGTTGCGCTACAGTGTTACTATTATTTCGTGCTAGTCTGTGGAGCTTGACTACTATTTGACCATTTTTTTTTCGGTCAGTCACGTTCTTTTTTTTATAGGATAGGGTGACAAACGAGCACACAATCCACCTGATGGTAAGGGCTGGCTGTGATCCATAGACATCTACATTTATCCTCAATAAAGAATCAAAATGCAGATGCGTCGTCACCCGAGAGGACTAAGATGGAATGCCTCTATTCCAGTAAAATGGGTCTCCGGTTCACTACACTCACCATACAAAACACAGCAGTGTCAAGCTGCCATTTCAGGCTGGTATTCTGTGAGAGCGTGGTCCTTCCACGGTCGAGCCGACCCATTCGTGCTACAACTATATTACTAATAATAGCTGCAACATGGCTCTACCACGTACAAAACGTTCTTGCCGTAGGTGATTCACTTTTCATCACCAGTGATCAATCTTTTCAAAAACTGTTCGGTTTCATTATGTTTCAATAGAGAGTACACGATTCATTAGGTTTTTTTATAGAATAAGGGTGACAAACGAGCACACAGTCCACCTGATGGTAAGTGGTTGCTGTGGCCCATAGACATCTACATCTATATTCGTTTGCGAATTAAAATGCAGATGCGTTGTCACCCGTGAGGACTATGATAGAATGCCTCCTTTCCAGTAAAAAGGGTCTCTGGTTCTCTACACTCACCATACGAAACACAGCATAGAATAGAATAGAATAGAATAGATTAAAATAGAATAGAATAGAATAATTTTTTATTCAATATAGATCACATGTGTAATTCTTATTGAAAGTCATTTTTTACTTTACCACTGGTTTGAAAAAGAAACCTCTGTCCTGGGAAGAAACCCAGCGGGACTTTTTTTTAAAAAGCATATTTGACATTAATGATTGGTAGATACAAAATTTTTTTTAGAAACAGCTTGGAAGCGACCACCTCATTCCCAGGGGTTATTATCAACCATGTATTAATTTATACTATAATAACCCTTTTTATACAGTTTCAACATAACAAAATATTTAAACTTGGTAATAGAGAGAGCCTGTACAACACTTTCCGGGACCCTGTTGTAATAGCGTATACATTGCCCCAAGAATGAATTACTGACTCTGTGGAGTCGAGAAACTGGTATCACTAGCTTGTGTTTGTTCCTAGTGTTTACAGAATGTACATCACATTTTTTACTAAAACTACCTTTGGTTTTGTGAACATACATTAAGTTTTCGTAAATATACTTAGAGGCCAAAGTTAATATATTTATTTCTTTAAATTTAACTTTAACAGACTCTCTCGGTTTTAGGTTGTAAATAGCTCTAATGGCCCTCTTCTGTAAAACAAAAATAGTTTCTGAATCAGCCGCATTTCCCCATAGCAAAATCCCATAAGACATATGCTATGGAAATAACTGAAATAAACTAATCTAGCTGTCTCTACTCTAGTGAGACCTCTAATCTTTTTACAGCATAGGCTGCAGAACTTAGTCTGCTTGCTAGTTTGGACATATGGGGGCCCCACTGAAGCTTTGCGTCGAGAGTGATACCAAGAAAAACAGTGGATTCAACAGGGCTCAGTTCTTTCCCATTTAAAAACACATTGGTACTCAGATTTTTAACATTCGTTGTTGTAAATTGAATACATTTAGTTTTATTTGCGTTTAAATGTAGATTATTAACGTTAAACCAATGCACTAATTTTGATATAGCATTATTCACTTCGTCACATTTAAATGATTGACGTTTAAGTTTAAAAATCAAGGAAGTATCATCAGCAAATAATACTATATCATGATTATCCCCTACAAGAGATGGTAAGTCATTAATATACACTAGAAATAGGAATGGGCCGAGAATGGAGCCCTGAGGGACACCCATTAGTACAGGTGACCCGGAAGAACTTTTACCATTGATAATAACTTTCTGCATTCTATTACTTAAATATGAAATAATAAGTTTAAGCGCTGTGTTCTTGACACCATAGTACTGTAGTTTCCTGATTAATGTCTCATGGTAAACGCAGTCGAAGGCCTTGGAAAGGTCACAAGATATACCCAAAGCATCCTCTGAATTCTCCCATGCACAAAAAGTATGTTTGATAAGCTCAACTCCGGCGTCAGTTGTCGAACGACCCCTTGTAAAACCGAATTGATTTTTATGTAGCAATTTATTAATATTAAAGAAACTTAACATCTGATTCAAAATTTTTTTTTTTTAATTTTGCTAAACGTTGGTAGTACAGAAATTGGTCTAAAATTGGCGGGGTCTAATGTACTACCAGATTTAAATATAGGTATGACTTTACTATGTTTCATTAAATCAGGAAACACACCAGATTCGACGCTTGTATTAAATATAGTGGCTAGGTAAGGTGCTATTGTATCTATTATAGATAAAATAACTTTAACGGAAATCCCCCATAAGTCTGCTGTTTTCTTAACATCAATAGTTTTAAAATATTTAACGATATCTTTTGGCAGTACTCTATGGAATTGAAAAGTATTTGAACAAGCCTTTACATTTTGTTTAAGCAATAATTCGGCGACAGTAGGAGACGAATTTAATGATTTTGTTGTCAAAAAAGGAACATCAGTAAAATGTTTCTCAAAAGCCATAACAACTTCTTGATTAGATCGCGTTAAATTATTGTTAATATTCAATTGAAAACCCAAGTTGCGCGATTGGACCTTGCCCGTTTCACTATTTATTATTTTCCAGGTCATTTTAATTTTGTTAGATGCAGTTTTAATTTTGTTACTTAAATGTAAAGCCTTAGCTATGGAGCACACTTTTTTAAATATTTTGGAATATGTTTTTACATAATCTCTAAATATAACACTACTATTATATGATCTTTCCTTATAAAGCTCATATAACTTTCGCCTACTTTTATAGATTCCTACTGTCGTCCATTCATTAAATGATTTGCGACTGTTAAAAGAGAAAGCTTTAGAAGAAAATATCCTACTAAATTCACAAGTTATAGTTTTAAATAACGTACCATACAAATAATTAGCACTATTTTTAAATTAAAGTGATGGAAGTCTTTTGATTATATTACTTCTAAATCTCTCCAAGCGATGTTCATTTATTGGAACAAACACAACTTTCTTATTTTTCTGTTTCTAGTGTATGTAAGGCAATGATACCAACTGTCCACAGTTATCTGAACTTAAATTTTGTATAACTGATTTATGCAAGGGCTTAACATCTGTAAAAATGTTATCTATACAGGTCGTACTAGGCCCAGCAATACGTGTTGGTTCTAAGAATAAATTAACAAGATTATACGATTTAAACAATGAGCTAAACTTAATAATAATGGCAGAAGTTTTAAGGAGATTGATGTTTAAAGTCTCCACATATTACAACAGACTTGTTCTGTTTACTAAGTTTGAGCAAAACTTCTTCCACAATCCTTTCAAAATGGTCATAAGTAGCACATGGGCGTCTGTAAACACTTACAACAATGAGATGCTCGAGCTCAGCACAGCAGCATTAAGCTGCTATTTCACGCTGGTTTTCTGTGAGAGCGTGGTCCTTCCCCAGACAAGCAGACCCATTCGTGCTACAACTATACTATTAATATAGCTGCATCATGGCTCTACCACGTAGAAGTGCCGTGGCAGCTCAGTGGTTAAGCGGTCTCTGCAAATTATTTTCTTAATAAATATTTTTTTAATTATTTTATTAATTAGTTAGGTTTCTTTCATTAATTTCGTGTGGTACACAAATATCGAGTTTTTTTGTAAAGCAAGACTTTTTCAAATGTGTCAAACTTTTTTGTAATCAATCCTCAATTCCTCTGATGTGTCGTAATTACTAATATTCTGATCTTGCTCCACTTTTTCAAAAATCACATCGACTTTATACGTATGAGGGCGAACAGAGCGAGCTGCATCTTTGACATGCAAATTCCTAGACTGAAAATGCTTGAACCAACTTTGTGCTACTCTTACTGACACTCCACACACAGGTCCACAAACGTCACAATTTTTTTTCACAGCTTGAGTCGCATTTTTCCCTTTTTTGTAATAAAAATTCAGTATTCAGTATCAAATTTCTTCGTTAGATTCACTCATTTTGGCGGACAGAAAAACTTTGTTGAATGATTCTTATAACCTGCATGTGGTTTCCCCACGATGTTTTCCTTCATCGCCGAGCTCGTGGTAAATCAGTACTTGAAGTTGCAATTAACAATTCATTGATTCCGGCGGGGATCGAACCTGGGTTGCTCGCTTACTGTGAAATTTACAGAGACCGCTTAACCACTGAGCTACGACAGCTCTCCTGATCTGCTAGTAAGTCAATACCTACATAGAAATATGAAAAATGTTATCTGTAAATAATAATCTGTAATACACACGTAGAATTGTTTTCCACCATAGATTCCACAATCCCTGACGGAACTTGATTGTCTTTTGTAAAGTATGGTTTGATTATAACCAAAGAATATAAGAAATTATTACTTCTTTTAACTATTATTTATTCTGTGTTATTACTACGTAATATAACTACGTCTTTTGGCGATGAAGGACTAGTAGACCAATTATTGGCTTGTCAACTAACTTTTAGAAATAATATAAACTATGGTAAGGTTGATTTTTAAGTTTTTTCTATATTTAAAACACTAAAATGAACCTTTCCTATACAGAATATTACTGTGAGTTGTTAGGATTTCGAAAGACTTAAAAATCTAAAAATAGTCTCTACCTAACTCCATTGTGTATTTGTGTATAGAGTCTATCGTCTGATTTTTAAAGTTTCAAAATTTTTAAACCTTTCACTATATATTTTTTTATATTGGTTGTTATTCATCTAACGATAAATCGTCGATGTATTCTGAAAGTTATTTTTGTATAATTTTAGGGACATTACTGTATAATTATTATAATCTATCAGCGGTCTCGCTTTTGTTTTGCGATGATTCAATTTTGGGTTCGTAAAGGAAATTATTATCATTTTCAATTTACTAATTATTTATTTATTTTGTTTACAGGTGAACGGTGAAAAATAAGTCTTTCATAATTTTACAGTTCGTTATTAGATGGCGCTGATAGTATTTGACATCACGATATGGTTAAACTAGTCTGTATTAAGCTATGGACTTTTTGATGGAATCGAATGCTATTAGACTGATGACGGTAAAATCCATCTATTTTTGTAGGATTTCTGTTCACTAGAAAGTTGAAATCCTTGTAAAATAACCAAATTGATAATAATTTATTAGCAATAATTACCTCAATTACACTTCACAGGGCATAATAAATGACAAATTTTACGTACGAACAGATAAGTTGGTGGCATCTATAGTGCCACCAACTTATCTGTTCAGTTGACAACGTCGCTAGTAGAGTGCTTACTATTGCCATTTAAGAAATTCAACGAGGAAATAGGTAACTACATATTCATTACACATAATATAAAATAAAACAAATTTCGTGTTAATTTATTAAAATTAGTGAGAATAAGTGTTATTATATATATTATTTATATTTTATAAAAATTATTGTGATCGTGATCTCGGAGTTCAAGCGGCCGAATTCCAGGAATTTCTGTTTTGAAAAATGTACCCGCGTTAGCTACTGGTTCCAATAATTCATCTTCTGAGTCACTGGAATCGCTTTCACTATCGCTCTGACACTATTATAAAGGGTTCATTTAAATACGCGTATTTTAGTCTGTATTAATTTTAAATTTTTTTGCATGATTACAAATGTTTTGCATCTTTAATTAATTGGGGCATTAGAACATTATCAACACAAACTACAAAGCTAGGTACTTTAGATGAATTGCAGTAAATTGAGATAATTTTTTTACTATGTTTCACAAGTACATTATTTGGTGATTTTAATTTTCCATATTTGGCAATACTAAGCTGTCGCGGCAGCAACGCGTTTATACAGCTTTTCAAATGGTATAGTTGGGACTTGTACACGTTTATCTTCTTTCATAAAAGATAAAACTTTTAGGATAATCTATCACGCATCACTCTTAAGACCTTTAGGCATTTTATTTACACTTTTTAAAAACACTCACCTGATAGCTCTGAATAAATAATGGCTGACAGCAAAATGTCATTTACAAAATGGCGGCTTTAGTTCCAATTTTGTCCACCTGAACAGAAAGTTGGTGGCACTATTTAGTTTTAACTTTTTAAACGTACCGTTGGTCACAGGGGGTTGACTGAGGTGTTTGACGCCCCGACCGACGCTCTAGGAAGTCTGTAGTCTGTGAATATGTTCAAGGTCTACCCGCCATTACATTTGATTGGATAGACCACATAAAGATTACAAATAGTATGAAATAAGGTAGTATTGAGTAAAAAATAAAAAAGTAAAGTAACAGATGATATAACAAAAAGAATATATACAGTGGACCCCCGGTAATCTGACAAACATTTTGCAGGGCAGTGTCGGACTATCGAATTTGTCGGATTATAGAGTACTGCCTAAGACCCCCTATAGCCCGGAATTTTTTATAAAAGAGTACCTTGTATTCCGACAAATTCCAGACACAATGATAAGATTCTGTATGTTATATATGTACTCTGAGGTACAAATTATAATTCATTATATATATCAAATTTAGGAAATTAAACAACACAATTGGAAGCTTACATTTTTATAAAATTAACGTCATTAATGCTGTAGAACTTACAAAAAATATGCAATAAATTTACATTAGGAAATAATTGTGTACAAACAAATGTACATACTAAAATAATCAAAAATTATGAATCAAGTTATAACTTGTTCAATCATGCATTTGCGAAGATTGTCAAAAAATATCTAATAATAAATAATAGACCATGTCGGGTTACAGGGGGTGCCGAATTACCGGCGATCCACTGTATACTTAACGTCCCATTTCTGGGCACAGGTCTCCTCTCATTTCTGAAAGGGTTTTTTAAGCAAGGAAGTATCCTTCCCAATGCGTATTGGTCAACTTCATGTCGTCGAAATATTTTTATTTTTAATTTCTCAGACATGCAGTTTTTTTTAATTCAAGCTTAGGGTTGCCAATAGTAATGTGTGTGTAATGTGTGCCAATAAAAATGCAAATGTGTTGTTACTGGTCAGTACTAAGATGAAATGCCTCATAACTAGTAAATAAAACATTTAATTAAAAAAAGAAAGCTTACTTCAACGAACTAAAACTAATAAAATAATTTTCACGAAATAACTTCAGAAGTCTGTGGCCGGTGCTAAGACATTAATCCCCCTAAATGCATAGGAGAATTAAGGCTGACCTTAAAAACTTATTATAGGTATAGTAATTTTTTTTTTAGTTTTTGAAATGCGAATGCGTATTTTACTTTTTATTTGAAAACTTAATTTTTAGACCTCTTTGGGCAGTAGGAATTACTGTTATAATTATAAATACAATTGGTATTAAAAGCTTAATTTTTTTAAATTGTATAGGGTGACAAACGAGCATACAGTCCACCTGATGGTAAGTGGTTGCTGTGGCCCATAGACATCTACATTTATCCTCGTTTGCGAATCAAAATGCAGATGCGTTGTCACCCGTGAGGACTAAGATGGAATGCCTCTTTTCCAGTAAAAAGGGTCTCCGGTTCTCTACACTCACCATACGAAACACAGCAGTGTTAAACTGCTATTTTACGCTGGTATTCTATGAGAGCGTGGTCCTTCCCCGGTCGAGCCGACCCATTCGTGCTACAACTATACTACTAATATAGCTGGAGCATGGCTCTACCACGTATAAATACGTGTAAATTTCGTCTAAATAATTACATCCACAGAATTAGTAAGGCATTCTTGGAGCGCATGTATAGGTTTTTACAATAAAATCACAGAAAATTTGCAAAATTTGTAAATAAACAAGTTTAAATGTTTTATTATATAAACATTGTACAAACCTTGTAAAAAATAATATCAAAGAAACACAAATGGTTATTTTCGTGGAATGAGGTGATCGCCATTGATTAGCAACCCGACCACAGATTCGCAGTTTTCGATTTTTTCGCGTATAATGCCAATGACATTAAAAATATGTTCAGTGTAAGTAAATCTTCCAGTACTAGTGACTGCCTACTAATTCAAGATCAGCATATACTGGTTAATGTTTAACACTTGGTCGAAATAATCTGTTATATGTATGTAAACTGTCCCTGCGATACAGGAGAAGATCTTAGTGTGGAGGTAACGTTTTTTAAAAAGAGAGGAAGAGAGACAACTAATGAAATTAAAAATTTTGTACAATCGACTTTAACATTCAACGTTAATACGCATTATTGAGGATAACTGCAAAACTACTGGTCAGATCTTGATCAAATTTATATGGTGTGTATAAATTATAAGCACCAGCTTTCAAACAAAAATAGAATCATCAAAATCAATTCATCATTCATAAATTTTTTCATCACAGCCCTTCACAAGTCCACTGCTGGACATAGACCAAGGAATGCCACAAAGCACGGTCCTGAGACACCTGCATCCATCAACTTCCTGCATATCTTACCAGGTCGTCACTCCACCTAGTGGGAGGACGCCCTACACTTCGCCTGCCGGTACGAGGCTCCCCATCGGTTGTCGGTTCTTCGAGATATATGGCCGGCCCATTGCCACTTCAGCTTACTAATCCGTTGGGTTATGTCGGTCACTCTGGTTCTACTGCGGATATCCTCATTTCTGAGTTAATCACGCAGAGAAACTCCGAGCATAGCCCTCTCTATAGCTCGCTGAGCGACCTTGAGCTTCCTCATCCGGCCAGCAGTGAAGGACCACGTCTCAGTTCCGTATGTCATCACTGGCAACACGCACTGGTTGAAAAGTCTCGTTTTCAAGTTTTGAGGTATACCTGACGAGAAGATGTGCCGTAATTTCCCGAACGCTACCCAACCGAGTTGAATCCGTCGATTGACCTCTCGGTCGAAGTTGGACTTACCTAGTCGGACTATTTGTCCCAGGTAAACATAATCGTCAACAACTTCGAGCTTAGTGCTCGCAACAACTACCGGCATAGGTGTCACATGGACATTAAACATGATCTTTGTTTTGTCCATGTTCATCTTAAGATCTACCCGTTGGGAAACACTATTGAGGTCATTGAGCATAGTGCTAAGGTCCTCCAGCGATTCTGCCATAAGGAGTATATCGTCGGCAAATCGAAGGTGAGTGATGTACTCGCCATTGATATTGATACCGTATCCTTTCCAGTCCAGAAGCTTGAAAACGTCTTCCAATGCAGCGGTGAAGAGTTTCGGGGATATGACGTCACCCTGTCTAACACATCTCTGCAATTGGATAGGTTTCGTACTCTGGTTCTGTACTCGGATAGCCATCGTAGCCCTACTGTACAAGCACTTCAGCACTTCGATATACCGACAGTCAACTTGGCACCGCTGAAGGGAATGCAGCACCGCCTAAATTTCGACTGAATCAAAGGCTTTCTCATAGTCCATATACGCCAGACATAGTGGAAAATTCTACTCCTCTGACTTCTGTACAATTTGCCGAAGGGTATATATGTGGTCTATGGTGCTAAAGCCTTTTCGGAAACCAGCTTGTTCGGGAGGCTGGAAGTCGTCAAGTCTGCGCGCGAGACGATTCGTAATGACTCTCGAAAACAGCACGTAGACGCGGCTCAGAAGGGAAATCGGTCTGTAGTTCTTCAAGAGAGCGTTGTCGCCTTTCTTGAAGAACAAGACCACCGCACTTCTGCTCCACGCCTCCGGTGTAATGCCTCCATGGAGGACGGAATTAAAGAGCTTCTGAAGGTCATCAAGTACCGGTTTTCCACCCGCTTTCAGAAGCTCCGCTGTAAGTCCATCCTCGCTTGGGGCCTTGCCGTTTTTAAGGTGCTGGAGAGCCATTCTAATCTCGCTCAGACTGAAGTCCGGGATATCATCGGAATAATGTCGGATAAGACTCGTTCTTGGATCGTTACTCACACTTAAGTGTGGCTCCAACGATGACGTGTACAGCTGCCCATAGAACCTCTCAATCTCACTCAAAATCTCAGGTGCCCCGGAAACGATGCTGCCACATCCGGTCTTCAGCTTTGACAGTTGGCTCTTTCTGGCAGACAGATCTTTGGCAAAGACTTTGGAGCCTTGGTTCCGCTCGATCGCTTCTTCAATACGAGCTGTATTGAAGTTGCGTAAGTCCTGCCGCATGCATTTGGAGATCTGTCTGTTCAGTTGCCTGTATACTGTCAAATCTGTTGAAGAATGTAGCTAACAGCCAACCCGTCTAACAGCCATGATATTAAGAGTGTGATTGGAGAGTTTTTGTATTCTTCTGCGGCGGGTCTTGCAGAACTTAGCTCCGACCGCATGGACAGTTTCCACGAGCTTGTCCTCAACGCGAAAAAATCTAAGTACATCAGATGCAGAACGACATCCCAGTCCATACTTGTGACATTCTCCAACAATGCAACTGCGACGGTATTGTGAGAGTGGAGACGATTAGGTACTTGGGTATAGTTGTTGATCACAATCTTTCCTTCAAACATCATATCTCATACCTCTCAAATCGGGCCAAGAAGGTCATTTATATCATGAAGCTGCTTCGGAACTGTGCTGATAAAAGTACACTACGTACAGTTTATTTTGCACTCTGCCATTCAATAATACTATGTTGTATATCAGCTTGGGGTGGCGCCTCAAAAACTACCATTATTCAGTGGGAGAGGGCACACAGAGCAGTTCAGAAGGTCTGTTAAAAAAG
Source organism: Parnassius glacialis (assembly GCA_033319125.1). Lineage (NCBI taxonomy): Eukaryota > Metazoa > Arthropoda > Insecta > Lepidoptera > Papilionidae > Parnassius > Parnassius glacialis. Next base: position 47,865,884 of record JAVANC010000019.1, on the reverse strand, counting down.
CCCTACCGGTACCCTACGGCCGATCTTTATCGGGATACCGAGATTTTAAGTGTACGCTAGTCATATATTCCATCCGCAGTATTAAAAACACATGGGCAAGTAACTCAGTCGCCTAATTACGACCGCTTAATCACTAAACGTATAATTAAAATCCCAATTCCAGCTGTCAAATCTGTTTTTCCCTCCCGCTGTTTTCACATGCCCATATCTATAACACAATACTTAAAGTTTGCGACATCAAACATTGCACTACATCAAAAGCTAAATAAATAGTAAAAACGTATCTCACCACACTAAACTATAATGACACTGAAAACTTAAGGCGCGGGTTGAGCAAAATGTCGCGCTAGTCGTTATTTGTGCGGTTTTTAGGAGCTATCTACTTTTTATTTAAAAGATATATCAACAAATAAAAAACACATTATATTTCTACATAATCTTGATTTCATAAGAGCTGTATCCAATTTTTTTTTAAAGGAATAAATATTAATATAATGTCCTTACAACGAAACCACATAAATGTGAAATTATTATTGATGACATGCATCTCCTCGTAAAGTAAGTATTATTTCATTTTGCGATTTACACCAATGGATAGGCAATTTATTAATGAACATTTCTATTGTAAAATTTTTTCAAAAGACCAAAATTTGATTTTATTAAGAAATTATTTTAAAATCTGGGCGTATTCACTGCGCACGGGCTTGCTGGATCATTGAGCGTTGAGCTCTCGAACGTGGAGCCTGTGTCGTTCGTCAGAGCATCGGCCTGCGCACACGCTCACGTCTTATATTATATATAATATTATTACTTATTAGGTTATTTTATAGGTAGTATTATTTGTTTGTTTTGGGTATAATTTTTCGTATTAGTTATACATATATTTGTTGTGTTTTTACTGCGCGATGAAGCTTTTTGCGTGTATTTTCTTTGAAGTAAATGCAAATAAAAAAATGAAGCACCATTAGCATGTAAGGTTCGAATCCATAATTAACATTTCGACAAATATTATAATTTACACTATAAAAGGCTAATTCAATATTATCAGTATAGTATACAGTTAAAAATAATCGTAATAATCAACTACAATATCTTATCAGGTATAGTACTGCCTTGTTGGTCTAGTGGTTGTAGTAGGGCGACTGCTGATCATGAGGTCCCGGGTTCGAATCCTGGGTCGGGCCAAAAAGTCAGTTATGAGTTTATCATTTATGTTCTAAGTTATAATTAGTATTACTAAGTTAAAGTTTTTTTTCTAAAATATAGTATATTATTTATTGCTTGTTTTTTCTTCTTTTTCAAAAAAAAATTGAGAACATAAGGTGTTCTATACTTATAATTCGGTAAAAAGTATCTAAGTAGGTACTAATATACCTACTTTTTACTATAAACTAAAAATTTTTAAAACTAAATTTAACTAAAAGACTAAGCTGACCATTTATTTTTTAACTCAAAACAGGACATGGGTTTATTTATACTCTAAAAACTATAACTTTATACAATAAATTAAAAAATAATGTTGCATTTAAAAATAGGTAATTATTAAATGCAACATTTTTTTTTAATTATGAATTACATTTATCAGTGGATTAAATTTGCTTTAATAAAGTTGGTGATGATTTTAAATAAGAATAAAATTCTGCTCAATTTTTTTTTATTGTTATCTTTCAACATCGCCTTTAGAACTGGAACCGTAAGTGTTTCTTTCAGACGTCCACAATTTATTCAAAATAAAAAAATACTCTTTCTATCGGAGCATTTGTACCAGGTAGACATAAAATATATTCGATTAAAAAAATTATGTTGAAGATTGTTGGCTTTGAATACTTCCATCCAACGAGTTACGGGACAATTTTGTGTTCCGGAGCTTTATTTGGGGACAATGGGACAGGTGACCGAGAAAAGGAACAGTCCCGTTCAAAACGGGACGTATGGTCACTTTACCTATAACCCGGCGACGGCTCCGTGGCGCAGTGGCTTAGCAATCAGTTGTTGCGCTGGGGGCCGCGGGTTCGAATCCCGCACGGAACAAATATTTGTAAGGCCTACAAATAATCGTTCCGGGTCTGGATGTTTGTCCTTGTGCAATTTATGTTTGTAAACTGCCTCCACGACTCTCATTCTATATTACTCTCACTCTGCGAAACATCCTATTTATTTGTTTATTCTTTATTGCACCAAATATTTGTACAAAAGGCGATCTATCTATTTACCTATAGTGAGTAGGTATCTTTTAAACTCACAATTTTCAATGCTTTATTTTTAATATATAATTAATTATAAAATTTCATAATTAGATAATATATGAGAATACATAATTCTAATGTAATGCAACTAATATACCGAATAAAAAAATTAAAATACATTTATCGTTGTACGCTGTGTATTTCCATAAAATAGTTTATTGATGTTGAAAAATACTACGTCCGTACAGTAGGTGGCATTGAGTTATACAAAACTATGGTAGGTGGCGTCTTACATATTATTTTTTACGCGATCCTATATTGTAGGGAGTTGGCGCGGCCGGCACACAAACGCTCAAGGTCGTTCGCATGCAGTAGCCCCTTAATACTAAATCATAAATAATATCAAATCATATACAATCTCTATGTTTGACACAATAAAAATTGTATGAATATTTTATAAAGGAATAATAAACAAATAATATTGTACGGGACACAAAGTTAAAAACTATCTTCTTAATAAAAGTCTAAAGTCTTCTAGTTTTAACCACGTAATTAAAACTGATAACGGTACTCCTGGTCCCCAAGATACAGGCTATGTCTAGTTTGGGGTCCGCCAGTTAATTTTTATATGTAATAAGAATTAATAATAATTTAATATAAGTTACTGTTTTTTGTGTTGAGCTCTGTAACTCTATTTTTTAGGAATAAATGATTTTTATTTTTATTTTATTTAAAAGTTGGTAATTTTTGTTGGGTTGCAAACAGTTGGAAACATAAATGTTGTCAACATTTTCGGTGGATACGCGGCTTAAGAAATCTGCAAGACGCCACCTACTGTACCAACGTAGTATTATTTTTTCAACATGAATCTTCGATCAACAATACCAATATTGTTGATCGAAGACATGAATAAACTATTTTATGGAAATATACACGGCAGACAATGATAAATGTATTTTAATTTTTTTTATTCGGTATATTAATTGCATTATATTAGAATTATGTATTCTCATAGATTATCTAATTAATAAAAATTACACCATTCATTTCGACGCCCGGGAAGGTAGGTAGGTATATATACCTAGGATGAGAAAAGGAGGCATTGAAAAAATAGTGAGTTTCAAAGATACCTACACACTATAGGTAAATAGGTAGCTAGGTAGGTATATTATATTTAGTAGCTGTTTCGCAGATGTGTTTTTTGATTATTGTTAATTTTTACGTGTCACATAATGAAAAGTAACATACTAATTTACTTTTACTTTTAGTTCTAAAGGCGATGTTGAAAATAAATGTTATAATAAAATATGCCCAGAATTTTTTATATTACTTTATTCCAGTGGCAAATATAAATATAATTTAAAAAAACATGTTACATTTAATAATTACTGTCTGAGGAACTTTGGTTTAATGAAGATGATGAACTGGTCATTGATTTTTATTTTTCAAAATTTGTTATTTTAAAATAATTAAAATTATAATTAATGTAAATTAACTAATTGTATAAAGTTACACTTTTTCGAAATAAATAACATTGAAAAGTTGTGTTTATTTTTATTGTTAACCATGGTTTATTAATATTTCTATGGTTTATACGTCCATGTTGTTAATCTGCTTAGCTGGAATTAACTCGTTCCGTTTTGAGATAATAAAATAAATAAATGGTCAGTTTAACCATAGCGGATATATAAGTTTTACACTGTTATCATAGAATTATATTCTTTGGCTGTTATGTTATATTGTGCTCAATAAAAGTGCTTGTATTTAAAAAAAATTAACTTCATTATATAGCAGTGTACCTATATAAAAAAAAAATTGGTTATTTTATATATTTTATTTTATGTTTATATATCTTAGGATTATCCATCACACCATTTACCATTTCATTAGTAGGCGACTGTAGAAATGGAAAATGCCAGAAAGTTCTCTCTACGTCTTTCGAAAGATGGCGTTGTAAGCACATCGAATGCACCAGATGTAAAATACCGTAACCGGTGACGGGAGCAGAGTCAAAAGTGAGGATATACTTTGTAGTATATGAACTAAATGATTAAAATTTGATATCAGAAGGTTATAGATAGTTGTAATATTAATTAAAAAACAAATAATGAATTCATATGTTATGTTGTTCTTACATTTATATGTTATCAACAGATGGCGCAGGCAGTATTCTACATCACGCTATGGTTACACTAGTCTACAACGTACATACTGTATACCGCAGTTCACTTTGGCAATACCCAGACTGGAAACGAGGCATTCTATTATAATATTTTTTAAAGACATCAATAGTTTAAAGCTATTGCAGTCTTAATTTATTAACAATTATACCCTGGTTATTGTAATGGTATAGGTATAACGATGACAGACAACGTTATCATAACTAAGTAACTAACTAATAGCTATCTATATCTAATATCTATAAAAAAAACTAATTTTCATGCGGCAACTTAACAAAATACTAAGATAGTAAGATACTTGAAATTTAAATACTAATTTAGTTGCTGAAATGAACTTTCCTTCGTACTTTTGATTCGATCTTTTGACATCTTTCTAAGAATAGGAATTAAGGCGTCCATTTTTCTTTGTTTGTGTTGAGACTGCGGTATAGCTAATGGAATCACGGAGGTTGGATGTTGGATTTGACGTCGAAGACTGGCTGAAAAAGTTATCTTATTTATCTAATTTCGTGCTGACGCAAGGGCTGGGACACCCAAAGTGTTCACAGGTCTCGAAGATCTCGCAAACGTATGCTGTTCCAACGAAACTTGTGTGTACGCTTCTATATAACGGTGCTGTAAATATGACTTCAGAACTTCAGATTACCTGAAGTCGTCTGAAAACTAAATTCGTTTTTATAAAATATTACAACGCGCTTTCTTATTTACATTATTAATTTTTTCAAAATACTAACACAACACATTTGTATTTTATCGCGAAATTGTTTCTTTATTATCTTACATTCTAAACCGAAGCTGTATCTATGTATCTATATTTACAATCACTAAATCAAATAAGTATTTATAAAGTTTTGTTCGTTTTTAGATAAGTACTTCTTTTATGAACACTAATATCACAATGCGTCCTTTATGGTTTGAAATATAAGTACTTGTAATTAAGAAATAAAGCAGTTTTTAAACAATAATATTATATCCAAAATTTATTTATTAAAAAAAATATTATTGCACTTGCTCGTCGGAGAGGTACCTACTATTAATATGAAAACTCAAGTTCAAAAGTTGAAGGAGAGAACTATTAATTCAGTTTAATCCTCTAAAATAACACTTGTACCCAAATATAGTTTGGCACTCCATTTCCAAACTACATTTGGGGAACAAGTGTTATTTTAGTATATATGACATAAAATTACTGTGAAGAAATGAGAAAATTGCTTTATTAGAGACACACACATTACCATTTTAGAATAGTTATACAAGTATCGATATGAAAAATAAAGAAATAAACTTATATTATGTATCTCGAATTTCGTTTCGTTCACCCGTTTTTTCAACATGGGCTCCGTTGCAGTTTCGTTCTTATCGCTACGGCATAACATTTGTTTTTGTACAGCAACGAGTGAGTGATGTTATAGTCGAATCACGATTTCAAGCCAACGCAACGTTGCAACCATAGATAATCTATACAAATAAATAAAACGGAACTGTCTGTTTGTAATGTCAAAATACATATTATTATACTATTATATGTATTCTAATTACTTTTGGCGCTTTTTTTTTAATTTAATCCTTTGCTACCGCAGCGCCACCCTTATTGGACGCGTTTTTACGGACACTTATTCATATACCTACAGAGATGGTCCTCCTTCTACTCTATAATCCATGCAGAAATGCTACACCGCTTCTGGATAGCACCATAGACTATAGTAGATATAAAAGTTCTTTAGACTGTGATATTATTGTGTACACAATAAAAATGCTTATATTAAAAAAAATCAACTTCACTATAATGCAAAGTTACATATTATCTAAAAATCGCGGTGAGGCTGTGTCGTAGACACGGCCGTGTTTTTTACGTTTATACGTATATGTAACGGGTAATTTTGATGATGGTGATACCACCGCCGATGATGTATGTACTTGCAATTTGTTTGCGCTTAACAGTGTTACTATATGATCTCAGTCAAAGCCAGCACTGGCTTAAAATCTTCCATCCACGTCTCGTTAATTGCCCGATAATCAGAACAGTTGATGATGGAATCGGTAGAGGTGTCTTCTGAATGCGCAATCAAGGTTTGTGCATGTGATCAGAAACATAACTACAAATCTTTTTTACTTGTGCGACTGGAGTCGGCAGTCCTAACTCCGCAAATGGCTCGTCTTCACTGAGCAACTCGCCGGTCACTTTGCCATCCTCAACATCAATGTTAGCCGTAATCATGTAGGGGTAACCACTGCAAGCGGAATCTTATGAAGCAGTCTACCCAACTCGACGATACTCATTGTGTGGAGCTTTTACCGGGATGTAGCAGCCCCAGTGTGATTCTTGTAGGTGATTAAAGTGTCGTCGGCGAAGCTGTATGTCTCCGTCACGATAGCACTGCTGTTGTATGAGTCCACGCTATGATTGATGTGGACATTGAATGCCTGATATTCGTCCAATTGACGCGGTAACTGATGCACCATTGTGTCCACTCCACGGGTACAGTAATGACTTGTCCAATGATAGATACGTTGGTTGCACTACGGCGGCAGCTACGCCGCCGTAGTGCAACCAACGTATCAAGAGTAGGCGCGGTGATATCCACTGATTGGATAAAATACAGGCAACCCATGTTGCTTAGGTGGATATACAAATCCGTTTGAACGTGACAACGAGGGGACTTTCTCAGAGTCCAGTGATCTCTTACACGTACCGCACAGTTTGAAAGTCTCAGTCTCTCCTGGGAAGGTATTACTAAGCAGCGGTAAGTGTTTTTTTCTTTGGTGGCTTCAATGAGCGCATAAACCACAGGCACACTTCACACTTATGTCCGAACGGATTGTTGACAAAAGTAGTAGGTAGTAAAAACGTGCATTAGCTGCTGCCAAATGTGATTTCACTATCGGCAATCGCACACAATCAATGCCTATACAGTAAGGCGTTGATATAGAAGCAATGACATCATCCACTTGCACAGGCTCGGCCGCCACAGCTGCAGTACTGGCAGTACCATTGATCCGCTCGAACGGCTTCATTATTTAGCGTTCCCTATACTGCTTCACGCTATCATATGGTGTTTTATGGGTATCTCTGGATTGGTCTTGAGAAGCCCTTTCCAAGCGTATACAATTTACATATTTTCATTTGGCTTTTCGACGAGTAGGTATAGACCGATATTACATTATCTATTTATACTTTTTACAAAGATTGAAACTCAAACGAACGTCGTAGGTTCTCCAAGTCAAAATTTATATCAAACGGTAATTTAATGATGCTATGAAATAACACTGAACAACCTCAAAATGACGACGCACCCCCTCCGCCGCACGCGATGCCTAACGGTATGTATGGATTTACCTAACGTAACGAATGAGGGCTAATAATTTTCTGCTCACCAGATGTCGCTAGTTGACACTGAGGAAAAGTTTTTTGTTACACAATGTCATTTAATTGAGAATTTAGTTTTTAATAAAAGTTTATCAGTTTCTAGAGCATTATATTAATACACAAAACAATGCTTCAGTGATTTGCTCTTTAATTTTTCGCACATTTTTAATTTTTCTCCTTATGACTATCTGTGGTTTGGTTTATTTATTTTTAATCTTTAATATAAAATATAGCTAATAGTACAGAAAGAAACATTGACCTTTACATTTTTCACATTTTTCACCATTTTTGCCCTGTAATACGAAACAAAAATAAAATACCTTATAGGTACCTACCTAGGTTTAAACTTGTCGTGGCACGCGCCATTCATTTAGCTTCCTGAGGAATAAACCGTTTTTTACGTTTTCACATTACGTTCTCATTTCGTTTTTGTTCCGAACAAAATGTTATACAAGGAACCGTCCCCAATGTTTTAGAAACGTTATTAATAACGTTTCTGAGCCCTGCTCAATATAAAATTAGTGTTGTTCCTATATTTGCTTTTCTATCAACAGATGGCGCAAGGTAGTATTATACATCACGTTATGGTTACGCTAGTGAAAGACGTATCTAGTGTATACCGCAGTTGATGTCACTAATACCCAGACTGGAAACGAGGCATTCTATCTATAATATTTTTTTAAGATTTCAATAGATTAAAGCTATTGAAATCTCCTAAATATACAACGATAATATGAGTTACGTAGACACGGGCAATGTGTATCACTTAAACGAAAAGATTGATATGTATCTTTTGATCACTTGGATATGTATCACTCTTTTATATCTTTATATCCTTATGTATCAGTAGATCAAGCTCGCTTTCACGACGCGCATCGCATTACATTGCGTTACTCAGAGTGGCTCGCTTCGCTGAACTCAATCCTATCAGTAAGAGTGATAGATAAGTACCTATAGAGCTGTTTGAATTTTGCTTTTGTCGTTACATTGTGTATCTTTCTGATATATTTGGTTGCTGTTTCTTTTTAAGTATCTATTTGTTATGATTAAAAAATTAGTTTTCCTATTTCTCAGACATACAGGTCTCCTCACGATGTTTACCTTCATCGCCGAGCACGTGGTAAATCAGCACTTAAAATTGCAATTAACAATTTCATTGGTACCGGCGGGAATTGAACTCGGGTTGCTCGCGTACTGTGAAACTTACAGCGAGCGCTATTATTGTTATGATTGATAAATATTAATAGGCACTTATTCGAGAAATTAACTTAAATTTTTAGTTTAAAATAATAATTAAATTAATGATTAACGTAAATAACGTAGGTAGGATAGGTATTATTTGTATTAATTTGTAGAAAATATATATTATATAGTTTCGGCTTCTTGCAAACATGCCTGATTCGTTGGCTGTCTTTTAGCTACGAGGGGTACTGTGGGGTGTTTACTTTTTAAGTGTATTTCCAGCGGCTATATTTAGCATGTTCGCACAATAAAGGCATTTTGGTGTTTTTCGTTCTACTTCCTCAAAATGATTACACACTGCGCTTAGTTTTCGTGAAACCATTTTTTTATTAATAAAACACTCACTGCGCAAAATTATTAAGTGGCGAAGCTTGCGAAGACACTTATTAAGTGGCGAAGCTTGCGAAGTCACTTATAGATTTCACGATGTCTGTCCGTCTGTCCCACGATTATCTGGAGAACAGTTTCGAATTTTCAAATTCTGTTTTCAGCAATCGATTACTGATCACCGGCAACCGTTAGAAACCGTTAAAACAGAATTTGAAAATTCGAAACTGTTCTCGAGATAATAGTGGGACAGACGGACAGACGGACAGACATCGTGAAATCAATAAGTGTCTTCGCAAGCTTCGCCACTTAATAATTTTGCGCAGTGAGTGTTTTATTAATAAAAAAATGGTTTCACAACTTTAATTTTTTAATCATAACAAATAGATACTTAAAAAGAAACAGCAACCAAATATATCAGAAAGATACACAATGTAACGACAAAAGCAAAATTCAAACAGCTCTATAGGTACTTATCTATCACTCTTACTGATAGGATTGAGTTGAGCGAAGCGAGCCACTCTGAGTAACGCAATGTAATGCGATGCGCGTCGTGAAAGCGAGCTTGATCTACTGATACATAAGGATATAAAGATATAAAAGAGTGATACATATCCAAGTGATCAAAAGATACATATCAATCTTTTCTTTTAACCCCTAAGGTACCGTGGACATGAATTCATGTCCGCATTACGTGCTGCTATTTTCGTCTTAATTGATATAAAAATACAGTATATTTTCAATTGAACACTATTTCATTGGATTCTGAACGAACTAAAGAGTATTCTCAAGTATTAAACTCACTCGGTTACATAGACGAAATAAGAAATAATAGGCATTCACTTTTGCGTTGATGGTGCTGTTAGTTGCGTAATTGTTTTCTTTTTGTGTTTGTGATTTTTGTTGGATTTTCTTTTAAAAACTGATAAGAAATGTTAATGATTTTTACAAGATAATGTTTTGGAATGACGTAAGTTACAACAGCAGTAATTTTTTGTGTTTCAATTGATAAAAAAGGAAAAACAAAACACCTTTACGCGAACAATTTATAACGGGTAAGATTTCAAATAAGATCTACCTTCTGAGATATTTAGCCTTTTTATAGATAGTTTATTGCAAGTATGTAAATTCATAAAGACATATTATTCCTAAATATTATATCTATATGATTGTATAAGAAAAATTAAGGAAAACGCTATAATATTTTCACAAAAAGGTTTTGAAAATGAGGTTACAAAGCGCGCGCAAACTGTCTATTGTCGAATTTTTAGCAAATGTTTGCGAGTGAAGAAGTAGAATTATTATAATGGTTACATGCATAATTTCGGTTTATTTTAGGAAGACTATTTTTTTTTATAGGATAAGGGTGACAAACGAGCACACAGTCCACCTGATGGTAAATGGTTGCTGCGGCCCATAGACATCTACATCTATCCTCGTTTGCGAATCAAAATGCAGATGCGTTGTCACCCGTGAGGACTAAGATGGAATGCCTCATTTCCAGTAAAAAGGGCCTCCGGCCACCTGCACTCACAAAGCGAAACGCAGAGGTAAACCTCTACTTCACGCTGGTATTCTGTGAGGTCGTGGTACCCCCACCTCGGTTCGAGCCGGCCCATCCGTGCGACAGCAAAAGCTGCCGCGTGGCTCTACCACTGTTAAAAACTATTTGTATTGATTGTGAAGATATAAAAATAAAATAAAAACTTACGCTTTTTCATTCATAAAACCAAATTTATTGGCAGTAAATACACTTTTTCAAGATCCCTTAGAAACAAAGAGCTGTACAAAAGTAATTAAACATCCAAATGTTATTGTTATTGTTTCTACTTATCGACAATCTTATCAGCTTTAAAGAACTGTAACTCAAGCATCTTATAACATAAACGAACAGTCGTGAAAAACATAAGACGTAACATAAGAAGAGATGACCCGTTTTTATTTATTTTAGTGGGCGCGGTACTGGAAGGGTTAAGTGATACACGTTGTCCTTGTCTACATAACTCATATTATCGTTGTTTATTTAGAAGATTTCAATAGCTTTAATCTATTGAAATCTTAAAAAAATATTATAGATAGAATGCCTCGTTTCCAGTCTGGGTATTAGTGACATCAACTGCGGTATACACTAGATACGTCTTTCACTAGCGTAACCATAACGTGATGTATAATACTACCTTGCGCCATCTGTTGATAGAAAATCAAATATAGGAACAACATGTGAAAACGTAAAAAACGGTTTATTCCGCAGGAAGCTAAATGAATGGCGCGTGCCACGACAAGTTTAAACCTAGGTAGGTATAAAGTATTTTATTTTTGTTTCGTATTGCAGGGCAAAAAATGGGGAAAAATATGAAAAATGTAAAGGTTAATGTTTCTTTCTATACTATTAGCTATATTGTATATTAAAGATTAAAAATAAATAAACCAAACCACAGACAGTCATAAGGCGCAAAATTAAAAAAAATTAAAAATGTGCGAAAAATTAAAGAGCAAATCACTGAAGCATTGTTTTGTGTATTAATATAATGCTCTAGAAACTGATAAAATTTCATTAAAAACTAACTTCTCAATTAAATGACATTGTGTAACAAAAAACTTTTCCTCAGTGTCAACTAGCGACATCTGGTGAGCAGAAAATTATTAGCCCTCATTCGTTACGTTAGGTAAATCCATACATACCGTTAGGCATCGCGTGCAGTGGAGGGGGTGCGTCGTTATTTTGAGGTTGTTGAGTGTTAGTTCATAGCATCATTAAATTCCATAAAATACATTACAGACGGACAGACATCGTGAAATCAATAAGTGTCTTCGCAAGCTTCGCCACTTAATAAATGAAACAGTCACTAACTGTACGTACAGAACAAAAAACACTTTAAACTATTTACACTGAATGTCTTATTTACCTACATTTAAATTAAACAGTCATTAAGTGTACAAAACTACTTCAAATAATTTTCTATTCGATGCAATTAACGCAAACAATATTACTCTCATTCCCAAACCGAGGTTAAGGTTAAACTGATGAAGTAAACTGACTTCTTTGTTTAATTTTGTAAATCACAAATCTTTTTTCTACTTTTTTTATGGATATACCTACACGACTAATAATTTCGGTTATAAAACTTTTTTAAAAACGATGGTTTATAACTGAAATTAGTTTGCATTGTTTACTAAAAAATTTATAGGCAAAGTACACATAGGTACAGTCACAGTATAAATATGAACAGTATGGAAACTAAGCCTAGTTGAGGATATAATTACCTACGCTCCATTGAAGCAATAGGGTTGTAACTTTTAATGTTTTGATATTGCTTTTTTTTATCAATCAATCGAATTTAAATAACTAGCTTACAATTTAAATAGGTAATCTCAGCAAAAAACGATAGTTTAAACACGGAAAACAATTTAATATTAACACACAACAACTTGTAGAACTATAGATCTTTAACTTTGTCATTACGGCGTAACCTATTGAAAAATTCGGCGGGAACGTACGGGACGAAAATGTACCTTTATTCTTCACTAGTTGTTCCTTACGACTTCGCTCGCGTGTTAGGGTTTTTATTTTTTAGCGCGGAACCCTAATTCTTTTTCTAAAACAAAAGTAGCCTAAGTTACTCCTTATGACATCAGCTATCTGCCAGTGAAAGTGCCGTCAAAATCAGTTCAGCCGTATCGGAGATTAGCCGGAACAAACAGACGGACAGACAGACAAAAATTTTAAATATTGTTATTTAGTTATAAGTACCGTATTTACTTTCATATGCATTTAGAAAAAAGCTGTTATTTTTACATTACAAACACACTTCAATTTTATTTATTTGTATAGATTATTACAAATTATTTACAGAGAAATATTTTCGTCTGCTACGACAAGTTCGGAATTCTTTATTATTGAATTTAACTGTGTAAAAAAATATCATTCTAATGAACAGGATTTTTTTTAAATAAACTGTTGGGAAACAAGGACAGGGTACTATGAAACCGATTTTGTTTATTTTTTTGTAAATTAGATCACCTACTTTGCAGTTTATGTGTTTTTTTAAAGCAACAACGAAAAATCGGTTTCAACACCCTCAAAAACCATGAAAATGACACCCATGACGAAAAAATTAATACCTGTTGCAGCCGTCACCTTGAATTTACATTTCAACAGCACTATCGGCTTCAACACACTCAAAAACTATGAAAATGACACCCATGACGAAAAAATTGATAGCTATTGCAGCCGCCATCTTGGATTTATATTTCGACAACACAATCGGCATCATCACCTTCGAAAACCATGAAAATGACACCCATGTCTTTTATTAATGATCGATGCACCCATGACGAAAAAATTGATACCTATTGTAGCCGCTATCTTGGATTTATATTTCAACAGCACTATCGGCTTCAACACCCTCAAAAACCATGAAAATGACACCATGTTTTTTATTAGTGATCGATGCACCCATGACGAAAAAATTGATACCTATTGCAGCCGCCATCTTGGATTTATATTTCGACAACATAATCGGCATCATCACCTTCGAAAACCATGAAAATGACACCCATGTCTTTTATTAGTGATCGATGCACCCATGACGAAAAAATTGATACCTATTGCAGCCGCCATCTTGGATTTATATTTCAACAGCACTATCGGCTTCAACACCCTCAAAAACCATGAAAATGACACCAATGTTTTTTATTAGTGAGCGATGCACCCATGACGAAAAAATTGATACCTATTGCAGCCGCCATCTTGGATTTATATTTCGACAGCACTATCGGCTTCAACACCCTCGAAACCCATGAAAATGGCACCCATGACGGAAAAATTGATACCTATTGCAGCCGCCATCTTGGATTTATATTTCGACAGCACTATCGGCTTCAACACCCTCGAAACCCATGAAAATGGCACCCATGACGAAAAAATTGATACCTATTGCAGCCGCCATCTTGGATTTATATTTCGACAGCACTATCGGCTTCAACACCCTCGAAACCCATGAAAATGGCACCCATGACGAAAAAATTGATACCTATTGCAGCCGCCATCTTGGATTTATATTTCGACAGCACTATCGGCTTCAACACCCTCGAAACCCATGAAAATGACACCCATGACGAAAAAAATGATAACTATTGCAGCCGCCATCTTGGATTTACTTTTTGTTACCACTATTGCACTATCAGCTTTAAATAGCCTCAAAATCGCCGCATTCTGGATGTACAAATAAGTTCACGAATTCATTATGATCAATCACACGGACTTATAATTCGATAACGATTATAACAATGACAATAAAAATCATTTTTACCTTTCAAAATCAGCAAGAAGCTTAAAATAAGATAATAAAATAAGAGAGCTCCGGTTTTGATGAAGCCGAGTTCAAACAGCCGTATACTACGCAATACGCTTGAGGCGACACTCGCTTCTGAGAGCACCGCGACGAGCGCTTAGAAGTCTCGTCGTTGCGCATGTATGTGTGAGTGTGCCGTTTCGAGCGTTTGTAGGAAGTTTCCATACTGTTCCTACTATATATTTACTGTGGTACAGTTCAGACCAGTATAATACTTAAATGTTAACGTACCGCTTAATGACTTTAAGCCCTATGCACCAGTCATAGAGTTATCAATTTACCTTTTTGTGCCAACGTATTACAGTTTATAATGGTCTAACAACTCACTCTCTCCGTCTTGCCAAAGCGCGACAGAACATTCTAAATAGTGACCTGCGAAAGAAACGTCTGTACTAGGCTTGCCAACTCCAAAAAAGGCATTTCCGGGATTACCCAGCTCGACACCCGGGACTTGGGTATATCACGCGGGACACAACACACCACATACAAATTAGTTAAAAAAAAACACATACACATTGGTTATAAAACTCACTGCATTTTTGATCAAAATTAATGTTAATTCGTAGTTCAGCCTTGACGTGGTCAACAAACAGCTTATTTCTGCAGCCTGTCCATGCATTTCCACAGAGAGAAAACACTCTCTCTGCTGATGCATTTGAAAGTGGTATCGAAGCTACGGCTAAGGTGTAGTTGGTACGAGATAGATACTAATATCATATAATCACTGATTTCCGGGACAAAAGGCGTCCCGCAAAGGGTTACGGTGGGACGGTCCAAAATTAACCCAGAAGCGGGACGTCCCGGAAAATTCGGGAGGGTTGGCAAGCCTAGTCTGTACTATGGACTGTCCGAAATCTTCCTGCCGGCCGTGTCGGCCCAAAGCTGTGTGCGCAATGTGCGACACAGATGTTAGAAAACGTTAAAAGATGCCTTGAGTGAATAAGTTGTAAAGATACACTGATACAGTGATACATTCGGATGCGGATGGATATAAAGAGTGATTGATAGAGACGGATTGATTCATATCTTTTGTATCTATCTCTCTTGAGTTACCCATCTCTAGCAGTAAAGATGTCAATGTCATCAGTCATGTGCCCTGTCCGCTGTCCTGATGTTGCTGTCCTGACGCCGACAACGTACACGACAGAATTAGAATTCTTCGTGGCTTGATACCGTTGCTGGCGTTCCACAAAGTGGCGTGTTATCTCCTTTCTTATTTGCAGTTTTTGTAAATACTATTTACTTTACTTTATTTTCCCAAATGTCTTCTCTCTACCACTTGTGTGCCGATGATCTCCAGATATACACTGTAGAGGATCTTCGAAAAGCAATTTGCGATATTAACAAGGACCTAGCTTGCATTCTTGATTGGAGTCGATCTTATATCAGTATTTTCATTTTGAACGCAAATTATGCGAATTTTCTTGACGTTGTTGATGAAAAGTAATTACCTACAGTATTAGAAGTAAAGGAAATACCAGTTAGATTAATTTTGTCATCATGCAGGCATAAGCCCAGCAGTGAACTTATAAGAGGCTCTTTACTTATTAATTCCTTCTACCAATTTAATCAAATTAATAAATATTTACTGTTTGCATTGAATGTACTTTTGTGTATATATTGTGATATAGGGGCATATTTTTCCGATTATTGTTTATTATGTACCTAATGTATAGTGCGTTGTATGGCGTTGTAAGAATATCCACTAAACTATATCGTCCAGTGGGGTATTAAGAGGCGACAGAAGAAAACAGAAACACGAGATCGCCAGCAGCGTCTTCCTGATAACTCATCAAAATAATAAAATACTGCTGTTGCCTACCCGTCTATCTGCCTTATGGAGGAATCTATCTACCTATGTTCAGTAGTGAATTTTATGGGCTGTAATGGATGGACGGATGTTATGAAGGATTGATTTTAAAATAAAAATTATTTAAGCAGAAAAATATGTATTAAGGGTTCATGCTGTAACGGTAGAATTTTGATTAACTTTCAAGGTAGATTGTTTCATATTTTCATACTTCTATAGTAGCTGAAGAAATATCCTCTTCTAGTTAGATTTAAAACTTAGAACATTAAAAAAAAAATCAAATTAAACGCGATAGAATCCGTAAAATCAGTTTCATTTAATGTGTAGCTATAGTCATAGTATGGTTATATTATTTAAACTCCAATCTTACTTCCTGAATCCTGAGTGGGCCTTTAGGTTTAGCTTCACATTCACACAAGTTGGCTGTTTTTACTATGCTCTATTCTATGCCATTCCAGATTATTTACTGGTCGTACCAGACTTACCAGAGGCAGATTGATTCAATGAGGGCATCCATGACATTTTTGCCACCAGGGCGGCGCCACTGTGTAATGAATGAATTATTTGACAGATTTCTTAGTAGGGTAGTAATTTTTTTTTAAGAAAAATGTAATGTTTCGTTTTGTAATATTAGTTATAAATTTAAAAAAAAAGAGTAAAAATATGCAAACATTAAAGAACAAACAACTGGGCATTGTCTTGTGTAATACTTTATTAATCTAAAAACTTATAAACCTTTATCCTACCTATATAAAACATTTTTTAAATTAAATGACATTGTGTAACAATAAAACTTCACCTCTGTCCCAAATAGCGACATCAGATGAGTACTGAGTAAATAACGACAGTTACTATATATATGTAAGTGCAGCTAAAAGAATTTCTAATGAAAATATATCAGGCGTATGTATGGTATTACATATAGTATGAAGTATAAAAAGTATTAAGGAAAAAATAAAAAAGTAAAATAACAGATGATATAACAAAAAAATTCTATATGATGTCCCATTTCTAGTCTCCTCTCAATTCTGAAAGGGTTTTTTTTTCAAGTAAGGAAATATCCTTCCCAAGTCATAATGCATAATGGCCAACTTCACGTCTTCGAAATATTTTTTATTTTTAAATTTTTAGACATGCAAGTTTTCTAATGTGGGCATCCACGACTTTTTCTACCACCAGGGTGGCGCCACTAGAAAGTGAGGTATAATATTTGACAGATTTCATAGTAGAGAAGTTAATTTGATCGAAAAATGTAAAATTTATTGTTTTTTGTACTATTAGCTATATTTTATATTAATAACATTAAAAATAAATAATCTAAACCACAGATATTCATAAAAGTAGAAAAATGAAAAAAAAAGTTAAAAATGTGCAGACAATTAAAGAGCAAACCATTGACGCATTGTTTTGTGTATTAACTAGAGCCCAATGACTTCGTCAATCTTACTTAGCGGTACCATGTAGCGACATCTATGAAAATGTATTAAATAAAGAACGATGTATTTAGCGCGTCAAATTTTCATATCGATATACATCGTAACCGCTTCCGTAGATAGATAATAGATGGCGCTAGAGTAGTCAAGTGAGCTCGGCCACGGTCCTTATTGCTTTGTAAGAGAGATATAATACTCTAGAAACTGATAAACTTTTACTAAAAAACAACTTCTCAATTAAATTACATTGTGTAAAAACTTTTACCAAAACCTTTTTTTCAAAAAACTTTACCTCAGTGTCAACTAGCGACATCTGATGAACGGAAAATTATTAGCCCTCATTCAATAATATGTTTTCTAGCTGAGGGTTGCCAATAGTATATTATAATTTTACTACATACTTACTATGTCTATAACTAGAACTGTTATTAAAATTTGTAATTGGTAAAAATGCTACATTTTGAGCCGAACTTGACAAAAATAATAAATAATTTTTGAAATGTTTTTGCATACAGACAAATTAAGAGAAATAAATAAAGTTGTGTATTATGTTCATTATAGATTTCGCATTATCAATGACCTGTCAGACAAAAACAATATAATGTTAATGTAGATAGTGAATTAACTGATAAATTCGCATAATCCCATACAGTCTACTAAAGTCCATTGTTAAATATTAGGCCTTGCCTTGCCTCTTGTGGGGTTTCATCATAATTGCCACGCTTGGCAAGGAGGTTGGCAACCACAGTTTTTGAAAATTTGTGTTGTGATCAGAAAGATGCTACTGTCCTCCTGTTTCAGTTTCCCTCTGTCACACACACACACGACACCCACAGGATATAGGTAATATATTATGAGATGGTGATTTTTACACCGCCACTATACGGTTTGACCGATAAATTATATTAAATTAATAAGATCTTAAAAAAGCGCTTTTTAGGATTTTCTCATTTAACTGTCAAATATTTTCAGAGAGCACGTATTTTTAGTCTTATTTCTTTATTTTTTTTTACTAGATGCTGGGACTCCTTTTCTATTTTGAGCATGCGACTCACCTGATGGCAAGTGACTACCGCTGCCCATGAACAACTGCAACACCTAGGTAGAAAACTCCAAGTCTACCTAGGTGTCTGCCTGACCACCGTCCTACTATGGAGCTATATTATGGCTGCAACATGAATGGGTCGGCTAAACCGGGAAACTACCACGCTTTCACAGAATACCAGCGTAAAATGGTAGTTACATGTTTTGTATGGTTAGTGTAGAAAAGCAAGAACACAAATATCGAGCTGGTGAACTTTTTCAAATGGGTCAAAACTGTTTTGTGGTCAATACTCAATTCCTCGGCTATATCGTAACTACTAATATAACGATCTTGCTCCACTTTTTCAAAAAAGGCATCTACTTTATCCGTAAGAGGGCAACCAGAGCGAGCTGCATCTTTGACATGAAAATTCCTGGACTGAAAACGCTTGAACCAACTTTGTGCTTTGTGCAAACTTTGAACTTTTTCTCTCTTACTGACACTGTATTAGGTCAAACACAAATTATTTTCACGGCTTGAACCGCATTTTTCCCTTTTTTTATAAAACTTCAGAGTGTATCGAATTTCTTCGTTAGATTCACTCATTTTGGCGGACAGAAAAACAATTGAAAAGTGCGGGAAAGTGTTTTTTCATTGAGTTATATGTCCTATGTACTAAAGAAGCCATTCCGAACATTGATTATGTTCAACTGAACTGTAGTGCAATCCATACAAACTAAATATTGCGTAAATTGAAGATTTGTGAATTCCATAAAATAATTATTATTACATTTTATTTAGAAAAATAATATGTTTGTTTAGATTAAATTAAGATATTTTATATTAAATTCTTATATTTATTTAGATTAATTTCTTATTTTATGTCAAATTAAAGCATAGATTACCTTAGGGGGTAATCTATGAATTAAAGTCTTCGCGCATGCGCAACTACTACTCCCGCGCATGTGCGAAGACATAGAGTAGGACACAATTTTTGTTTGGAATGGCTTCTGTTTTTTACTTTATATTTTTCTTATTTTTAATGTACTATATTATGTATTGATACTATAACCAGGCAGATACAAACAGTACAGCCAAAGAGATTTTTCGTCAACTTTATGCAAACAAAATACGAAGAAACTTTTTCCCCGCCCTATTATTAGGTCCTTACATATGAAATTAGCGTTTTGTCGTACTGACCACTTTGATCTGAAATATCTCCTCTTTGGTTAAGAATTCCAAATTCAAATTTATAAATTCATTTAGCTGGTACATTTGAGTTTTGAAAACAGTCATTCATTTGTTTTTTCCTCGTTATTCTTTTCTTTGGCCTCGCTTATTACCGCACAATGGAAAACACGAAATATAGGTATATTTACGAGTACGAGTTCTACCGTGGCATCAGTGCCGCAGAAACAGCTCGAAGGATTAATGATGTGTACGGCGCTGGTGTCGCAAAAGAAAGCGTAACGTCGCTTTTGGTTTCAACGTTTTCGATCTGGAAATTTCGACCTTCAAAACTAACCCCGTGGACGGCCGGAGACCAAAGTGGAAAATGAAGAATTAAAGGTTTTTGTGGAAGCGGATCCATCACAAAGCACTTCAGAGATAACTGCAGGCTTCGGGGTAAGTGATAAAACTGTATTAATCCACTTGAAGCAAATCGGGAAGGTAAAAAAACTTGAAGGATGGGTACCTACCTCATGAATTGAGTGAATCGATCTTGCAAACACGCGTTGACTGCTGTGTTACTTTGCTTAACTGACACAATAATGAAGGATTTTTTTTTTGAAGTGATAACTTCTTTAGCGGCGTTGTGCACTTTTTTTGTTATGGGTAAAATATGTTAAACTCGCGTCAGGTCACGTGTCCTGATCGAAAATTCGTAAGACTCACAGAGAGTAGACAGCCGGCGCGGCGTAGGAGAGGAAGTAAGTTAGGTTTAACTAATTTTCATTTATTAATTAATATAATTTTATTATTAAGATTAGGTTTCGATTGAGTCTACTGTACTGCTTGACGAAATTATTAATATAGATACATATGTACTTACACATTATAGATGTAATATTTGTAATATGTTTATACTTTATAGCATTGACCTATATTTTTATAACACCACAATAAGCACATGTGCGGTGTAGGTTTACCAAACAAATAATTTCGAATGAAAATAAATGAAATAAGATAGTAATAAATAATCTCCGCCATTCCAAAATATCAAAAATGCACAACGTTAATATTCAAGTTTTCTCTTCTGCTGGCACTCCCGGAGTGCAACCCGTCGTTTTTTTTTATAGGATAAGGGTGAAAAACGAGCACACAGTCCACCTGATGGAAAGTGGTTGCTGCGGCCCATAGACATCTACATCTATCCTTTGTTACAGATCAAAATGCAGATCCGTTTCACCCGTGAGGACTAGGATGGAATGCCTCATTTCCAGTAAAAAGGGCCTCCGGCCACCTGCACTCACCAAGCGAAACTCAGAGGTAAACCTCTACTTCACGCTGGTATTCTGTGAGGTCGTGGTACCACCCCGGTTCGAGCCGGCCCATCCATGCAACAGCAAAAGCTGCCGCCTGGCTCTGCCACTGTAAAAGAAATATTTTTTTTTAAATCAAATCATTACTTGTGATGAAAAGTGGGTACTGTACGATAATCGAAAGCGCTCGCCGCAATAGCTGAACCCTGGAGACCCAGCCAAATCCTCCCTAAACGTAAATTGACTCAGAAAAAGTTAATTTTTTTATAGGATAAGGCTGACAAACGAGCACACAGTTCACCTGATGGTAAGTGGTTGCTGCGGCCCATAGACATCTACATCTATCCTCGTTTGCTAATCAAAATGCAGATGCGTTGTCACCCGTGAGGACTAAGGTGGAATGCCTCATTTCCAGTAAAAAGGGCCTCCGGCCACCTGCACTCACCAAGCGAAACGCAGAGAACCTCTACTTCACGCTGGTATTCTGTGAGGTCGTGGTACCACCCCAGTTCGAGCCGGCCCATCCGTGCGACAGCAAAAACTGCCGAGGGGCTTTACCACTGTTACTTAGGAGTGTTTGGTGGACTAGCGCCGGTGTCGTTCACTGCAGCTTTCTAAAATCTGGCCAAATGATTACGGCAGATATCTATTGTCAGCAACTGCAAACCATGAAGGAAGAACTAACTGCTAAACAACCGAGATTGGTCAATCGCTCTAAGCCACTGCTGCATCACGACAACGCAAGACCACACACTGCACAACAAACAACCACTAAGTTAGATGACCATTACTCCAACAGATTACTATTTTTTCCGGAATTTGGACAACTTAGTACAAGGAAAAAATTCAACTCTGATGCGGCAGTCCAAACCACCTTCAAAGAGTTTATTGATTCTCGCCCCGTTGTTTTTTTTTAGTAAAGGGATCAGTGAACTACCTATGAGATTGCAAAAGTGCATAGATAACAACGGTGCATACTTTGATTAATTAAATATATTTTACAAAAAAAAAATGACTATATTCCTCCCGTACAAAACGCCAAATTCATATGTGAGGACCTAATCTTTATATATAAAAATTACGTGTCACATTGTTTATCCGCGATGAACTCCTAAACTACAGAACTGGTTTCAATGAAATTTCGCACACTGTGTGCAGTTTGGTCCAACTTGAGAGATAGGATACTTTTTATCCCGATAAGTGACTTTCAATATTTTTCATTGCGAATTTAAGGATGTTTTATAGGAAGGGTCGTCGGAAAGGGCAGAACAACGTCTGCCTGGCAGGCTAGTATATATATAAATATATCTTACAGTAAGAATATTGCATTACGCCGCTTCTCATTGGGACCATAGTAGATTTTAAACTGTGATAATATTGTGTGCATAATAAAAGTGCTTCTGGTAAAAAACGACGGGTTGCACTCCGGGAGTGCCGGCAGAAGTGAAAACTTGAATATTAACGTTGTGCCTTTTTGACATTTTGGAATGGCGGAGATTATTTGTTATTATCTTATTTCATTTATTTTCATTCGAAATTATTTGTTTGGTAAACCTACACCGAACATGTGCTTATTGTGATGTTATGAAAATATAGGTTAATGCTATAAAGTATAAACATATTACAAATATTACATCTATAATGTGTAAGTACATATGTATCTATATCAATAATTTCGTCAAGCAGTACAGTAGACTCGATCGAAACCTAATCTTAATAATAAAATTATATTAATTAATAAATGAAAATTAATTAAACCTAACTTACTTCCTCTCCTACGCCGCACCGGCTGTCTACTCTCCGTGCGTCTTACGAATTTTCGATCAGGACACGTGACCTGACGCGAGTTTAACATTTTTTACCCATTACAAAAAAAGTGCACAACGCCGCTAAAGAAGTTTTCACTTCAAAAAAATATATATATTTCATAATATTCCAAAGTTACTGGTTTAAAAATTGCTTAGGTTAATTTATATATTTTGTTTTATGTATCTTAAAATAATCTACCACATAATTTCAGTACGAGGCGACTGTGGAAAAATAAGAAAGATCTTACGTCTGGAGCTTATGATGGCAAAATAATCACCTCGTTTGCGCCAGACGTAACCGGTGACGGGAGTTAAAAGTGAGCATATATACTTAATAATATATGAATTATATGTTTATAATTTGTCCAAGATGGTTAAATATAGTTTTAATATTAATGAAAAAACAAATAATCAATGCAATAAAAGTGGGTATGTTGTTCTTAATAATAATAGATGGCGCAGGTATAGTATGTGCCAAATCGATTGAGAAAAACGGACAATGACCTTTCGGTCGTTTAACCAGGGGTTACAAACCTTCAATATATAGGCACATTTTATATGTAGTACTTTCTTTATTTATAATGATTTTTTTATAATGATTGATATAATATATATTTATTAACTATTATTAAAAAGTTATGTGAAAGATCGCTGTAGAAGAAAAATCATCTATTGTTATAAAGTACTTTATTCATTTAACAACAAAAAACATTAATTTATAACACATATAAAGATTCGAGTGATAACGACACCGAATAAGTACGTACTTATGCAAAAGATAAAACTTTATTTTTAATATTATATAAGAACTTTATTTTTATTCGGTGCAATCATCACTCGTATCTTCACTTGATGAACTATCTGTAACATTAATTATAAAGCGATCTGCAGTTTGGTCAATTCTATCATCCATGCCACGCATTTTTTGTTCAACCTTAAGGACATGCTGAACACAGTTTTTCCATTTATCTGGCGTGATTTGAGTTAAACCATCTTTAAGTAAATTTTTAACATCTTTTAACTTGAAAGTTGTATTTTTTCGTGCAACGTACCCTTTCACATCTGCCCACACAAGTTCAATGGGGTTAAGCTCACAGTGATAAGGAGGTAACCTTACCACTGTGATGCTTTTTTCTTTTGCCATCTCGTCGGTGACGTAACTTCGATAGTTATCTTTAACTGCCTTTATTTTTTCCATTAAGTGGGTCTTTGTGTCCGAGGGCACGTATGCGATCTGTTTAGATTCTAGCCATTCCTGCATATTTTGTTTCCGCCAAGACATTGTTGGGGTTTTTTCTAAACGTCTGGAGTGGTAACTAGCGTTATCCATAACTATGACATCGCCGCTTTGCAGTTTTTCTATTACTTTTCTAAACCAGTCCTCGAAATGGAGAGCGTCCATACTCTCATGGTAGTCACCAGTAGATGATGATTCAAATACCCAATCACATCCCTCCAAAAAGCCATTTTCATTGCCAACGTGTACAACTATTAATCGCTTTCCTTTACCCGAAGGGGCTTTCGCGCCAGTAGAGTAGCCTTCTAACCGTGATTGACGAGAAGATTCAATTGTGGTGTCTTCCCATACCTTTCCCATAGTATGACCTGCGTTAATCCATGTTTCGTCAAGGTAAAAAATGTTACGTCCCTCGTTTCTTAATATTTGTATTTCTCTCAAATATCTGGTACGCCACAGAACTATCTCTGGGCCACTTTTTCTGTTTCTCTTTATATATTTGAATTTTAAATGGCGCAACACACGTCGCAGGGAAGTTTTGCTCAAGTTTGGCAACTGGTCATCTTGATTTATACTGAGCAAAATTTTGTCTAAAGTCGGTAATTCTCCTGCAAGAAAGAACTGATGCACTTTCGCTCTTATAGCCGATTTATCAAAATCATCCAACTTGTCAATTACAGACTTTTTTCTTTTATTAATTATTCCCTTTTCTGGTATTTTATGGGAATCTCTATACACGCTTAATACGCGATATATAGTGCTCTTGCTGACTCCTGAGATCTCCGAAACCTTTTCTACCATATTAACGTTTGAAGGATACACGTCTTCGGGCCAGGTGTTTTTGACATATTTGTATACATTAATGATAATCTCTTGTTCCCCGACCGACAAAGTGGTAGGTTTTCTCTTTTTTACTGGTGACGTTAAAGGTGCTCCAGAAGATGGGCCTGTAAATAAATGACAAAAATATACTACCATAGTACTACATCACATAAATACATATTGTTTTAGAAAATAAATACCACATGGTCACATAAAAAGAGCGCTTTAAGAAATAGAAAGGCTACGTCGTCGCATTTGTACCTATTTGTACGTACCTGCTACGTTTATTATGGGTCGGCGACGTCTCTTTCCACTTGATGTTGAAGGACCGGGTCCTTCACCAAATTCTCCTGAACTCATGTCGATTTAGTAACGACCGTCACAGTAAAACTAATATAACAGATTCAAAAAACAAAAACTTAACGATATAACAAATTTAACAGTAAAAACTCAACTAAAACAATGCAATGAATGCTATGAATTACCCGAGACGTACACACGCAAGCGCTATCCGAACACGAATGAAAACAAAATGGCGGACCGGCCCAAAAAAGGTGACGCATCTCTGGCTGCCATTGTCACGTTTCTTTTAGAACGAACTGACGTAACGCGCGTTTTGTTTATTTTAAAGGGATGAATTTGCAAAAGCTCAATATGGTGATTATATTGCTTCAAATATTTTTTTAATATGAAACTGTTATTAAATGAATTGCTGCG
This sequence comes from Parnassius glacialis, assembly GCA_033319125.1. Taxonomy (NCBI): domain Eukaryota; kingdom Metazoa; phylum Arthropoda; class Insecta; order Lepidoptera; family Papilionidae; genus Parnassius; species Parnassius glacialis. The sequence continues at coordinate 47,839,894 of JAVANC010000019.1, read as the reverse complement.
TTACTTACCATAAATTGAAATATAAAATATAACACATTTTTCGCGATGTACCGTAAGATTTTACTATGTTTATAGGAACCACAGACAATATTATTTAAGAAACAAAAAAACAAAACATATGTGCTGACCTAGAAGTGGGAATAATATCAATATTTAAATATTGTTATCACATCTAAATTGAGATTTTGTAAGTTACGCCTTTTGACACTCGGCTCATATCTGAGGTCATTGTCCGTTTTTCTCAATCGATATGGCACATACTATAGTATTCTACATCACGTCATGGTTGCCCTGGTCAACGAAGTACCCTATTGTATACTGAATTTAATCAATTTATCACAAGGAAAACTGTAAATCCAAATTTTTGGGAGTCCGATAGGCAAAACTATCGGAATCATCTATTATGTTCCAATTAATAATAAATGAATTACGAAAGAATTAATAATTAAAAGAAAAAATAATTAAATTAAGTGTTCTGATGGTAAGTGGATGCTGTGGCCCTTAAACAAAACTACATTTATCCTAGATTAGGAATTAGGAATCAAAATGCAGATATAACACTGAGGACTAAGATGGAACGCCTAATTTCCAGTAAAATGGATCTCCGATTGTCTCCTACAGTCACCATATGAAACACAACAACATTAAGCTATTTTACGTTGATATTCAGTGAAAGCGTGGTTCTTTCTCGGTCGAGCCGACAAATTCGTGCTGCAAATAATATAGCTGCGAAGTGTCTCTTCCATATTAGAAATAATTATCTCAAACAAATACAAACGTTTCTGCCTTATCTATACGTTTTTACTTATTTATACACACGACTTTTCTACATATTTATTGTGTCTGTAATTCAAATATTTTCTGGAAAATAATTTTATGGAAAACAAAACAATTCCAGGGGACTAAATAAGGGTTTTTGTCTGTCTGTTCATCTGACTGCCTGTCTGGTTGTTCCGGCTATTCCCCGAAATGGCTGGACCAATTTTCACGGGCCTTTCACTGGCAAATAACTGATAGTGTAAGGAGTAACTTAGACTAAGTACTTTAATTTTAGAAAAAGAATTAGGGATACGCTCAAAAAATTTAAACCCTAAATTTCACGCGGGCGAAGTCACGGGGAACAGCTAGTCATCTATAAATCCTTAATATTGTAATAACCCTTTAAACAATTAAGCTTGATGGAAGTCAAGTTTTGGATATTTTCTGGGATTTTGTTGTAAAAGTATATATAACGTGTCCCAAAATTCAACGATAAGCCAACACCGGAGGATAGACCTGCCCGGACTAATCGGGGAAAAAAAGAAAAAAAAAATATATCCCAATTATATTTTAAGTTATTTAAAAAAAATGAAATTTTTCAGAAATTGAGACCGTTTATGATATTTTTCACTACCATGACCACAATTTTTTAAATATTTTTTCTTTTTTTTATAGGCAACCTGAATAGTACTGCTATCTACCACAATTCTTAAAAACTCCAGAATAACTCTTGTTTTATCACGAAAATTAATGAAACTTATTTTATTCCCTAAATTTATTTAAGACTTTTACTTTTAACCAAATTTAACTTATAGTGGTGTAAAAAAAAGTATGAACACTAGTATGGCAAGTTTTTTAAAAATTGACGCAACTAACCAACATTCCAAAATGGTATAATACTCTAGGAAAACAAGTTATAAAAAAATATGGGCCTATTATTTCTAAACAGGGGCCAAGTTCCTTAAATTGTAATTGTCAGTAATCACTTTTACTACATGCCCAAAATGGGTTCCTGTTACAATTTCTTGGAATTCGAATGGGGCATTAATACCTTAGATGTTAGAGAGAGATAGATAGATAGAGATATTTACGTTAAAAAGAGACAACAACAGGGCAGATAGAGAAGCTGTTATTATTCTCAGCAAGTCGGTTCAGTACGCTCTGCTCCTTTGTTTACTGCGCACCGTTCCCAATTCAACTTACGTGGCCCTCGTACATACTATCGACTTTTGGCTTGGCTTTTTGGACTGGAATCGACCTGCAAACTTAACTGACCTGGCATTATTTAGACTGGAAGTGATCTGCAAACTGAACTGGCCTGGCATTATCTTGGACTAAGATTGTGTGTTTTGTGATTTAGAGTTCTGGCGCATTTTGGACTGTTTGGCGTTTAACATGCCGAACCGTACACACCACAGGAATACGCTAATATGCATTTAATCTATGGAGAATGCCGATGTAATGCTAACGCTGCTAGCAGACTGTATCGAGAAAGATACCCAAATGCTCAAAAATATCCTGATTATCGAGTGTTTATTAATGTGCATCAAGCGTTTTCGGAGGGTCGTATGCCATCCAATAGGAGAAGCGCTGGAAGACCTAGATTGGATCGTGATGAAGAAGTTCTCAATGAGATAGAAAATGACTCGACTACTTCGGTACGTGCCATAGAAGAAGCTACAGGAATCCCGACAAGTTCTGCACATCGAATATTAAAACGTCACAAGCTTCACCCATATCACTACAGGCGTGTGCAGACGTTATTGCCGCGGGACTATCTGCTACGGGTCACATTTTGCCGTGTAATGCTGCAAAGGCACAGTGAAGATCCCCATTTCCTAGACAAAATTCTATGGTCGGATGAAACAACGTGCAAGAAAGATGGGTATTTAAATCTTCACAACCTACATAGTTGTAGTAATGAAAATCCACACTTGATGAGACAAGACAAATCCCAATATCAATTCAAGGTTAACCTATGGACCGGCATATTAAATGGAAGTAATGGGATCTTTGAGTTACAAGGAAACTTAGATGGCAATAGTTATTTAAACTTTTTACAAAATGACTTGCAAGAACTGTTAAACGACGTGCCCTTAAGTGATCTTCAAAACATGTGGTTCCAAAATGATGGTTGCCCAGCACATTATGCTCATCCTGTGCGAGAATATTTAAATCAAGAGTATCCAGGGCGTTGGATCGGGTGACTTGGTCCTATCTTATGGCCACACCGTTCACCCGATTTGAACCCCCTGGACTTCTTCTATTGGGGTTGTCTTAAAAACAGGGTCTACTCAAAACCCATTGTGACATTGGACGAGCTTCGTCGAAATATCACTCAGGCTGCTGTTTACATTTATAGCAGAAGATATGCAAGACAAATAAAACGATCATTTTTAAGACGATGTCGTGCATGTATTAATGCTGGTGGCAAACAGTTCGAACATTTGCTATAATGTTAATAACTTAATAAATTACACGTGAAACTGTTTGTACCATTTGTTTTGAAATATTAAACATTTTTCAAGAACTAATACTTTTATTACACCCGACCGTCATTTGGCCCCTGTTAAAAAATAATAGGCCCATATTTTTTTATAACTTGTTTTTCTAGAGTATTATACCATTTTGGAATGTTGGTTAGTTGCATCAATTTTTAAAAAAACTTGCCATACTAGTGTTCATACTTTTTTTTTACACCACGATAAGTTAAATTTGGTAAAAAGTAAAAGTCTTCAAAAATTTAGGGAATACAATAAGTTTCATTAATTTTCGTGATAAAACAAGAGTTATTCTGGAGTTTTTAAGAATTTTGGTAGATAGCAGTACTATTCAGGTTACCTATAAACAAAAAAGAAAAAAATATTAAAAAAATTGTGGTCATGGTAGTGAAAAATATCATAAACGGTCTCTATTTCTGAAGAATTTCATTTTTTTTATATAACTTAAAATATAATTGGGATATATATTTTTTTCTTTTTTTCCCCGATTAGTCCGGGGCAGGTTTATCCTCCGGTGTTGGCTTATCGTTGAATTTTGGGACACGTTGTATATACATACGCCCCATGAATGAATTACTGTCCGTGTGGAGTCGGGTAGATACTACTAGCTTGTGTCGGTCTCTGTGCCTAATTACAGAGAGAATATCACTTACTTTTTTAAAACTACTTTTATTTTTGTGTAAAATTATGTTACGAGCTTGGAGTTCGAGACAATTAAAAACTGCCGAGTTAATTACCAAAATTGACATTTTAATTACTGGATACAACTTAAAACCACACTAATAACAAAACAAAATTGTACTACTGATCACTTTAGTTTGCAGTTGTAACTAGGCTTGCCAACCGTCCCGGATTTTCCGGGACGTCCCGCTTCTGGGTTAATTTTGGACCGTCCCGCCGTAACCCCTTGCGGGACGCCTTTTGTACCGGAAATCAGTGATTATATGATATTAGTATCTATCTCGTACCAACTACACCTTAGCCGTAGCTTCGATACCACTTTTAAATGCATCAGCAGAGAGAGTGTTTTCTCTCTGTGGAAATCCATGGACAGACAGCAGAAATTAGCTGTTTTTTGTCCGCGTCAAGGCTGAACTACAAATTAACTTAAATTTTGATCAAAAATGCAGTGAATTTTATAACAAATGTGCGTATTTTTCTAAACAATTTGTATGTGGTGTGTCGTGTCCCGCGTAATATACCCAAGTCCCGGATGTCGAGCTGAGTAATCCCGGAAATGCCTTTTTTGTAGTTGGCAAGCCTAGTTGTAACGCTTCGAAGTTGGCGACACAAGCGAATACTTCGAAGCGATACACGCTTCGAAGTATTCGCTTTTATCGCCAACTCAACACTAAGTGGGTCTTTTTTTTCTGAAAGTGTATCTGTTGGCCCTGCAGCCTTGACAGCTTCATCGAATTAGGGTCGTAAGCGAGGACCTACGAGCTATTGAGTACAACGCAATGATTTACACATCACAACGAATCGTTGCGTCCCGAGGCACCCCGACCCCTGCTTGGCTGAGGCTCCTCAAGCTAGGGGGGAAGGAGGTAACTTGGCTTGAATCACTATCGCAATTTTGTTTACGGGTCTCCTGTGGAGGGGGGGGGGGAGGACGGGATCGACCTATTCTTAGAAGCGATCTCGTCGTCGGGATCAAGAAGAACGATCTTGGAACGTCTCCTGCGAGGGAACAGCATCCCTCACTGGGGAGTTCGCGCCCGCCTCATTCACCAACGGATATTTGTGGTCTTTTATCGAATCGAAATATCTTAAGGATAATTCCTTAAGATACAACTCCATCTATGGAGGGCATGTCGAGGTCGCGGTGGAGATCCGCGTTCCTCACATAGTATGGAGCTCCCGTGATTTGACACAGGAATTTATTCTGAACAACTCGAAGTTGTTCGAGACTCTTTTTAGAGACGTGGGCAAAGGACACACCCGCATATAATATAGGTATAATAGGACGGACGCAGGTTTTGTAGAGATGCAGTTTGTGTCTCTACTTACTACTACTTAAGCTTACTGCTTTTATTGGTTAAGGCGAAAAGACGATACACTACGAATTGTACCTTGTTCTTAACTATTTGAATATGCTGATAGAAGCTCATTGCACAATCTAAAGTTACCTCCAGGTATTTCACCTCTCGGACCCACGGGATAGGGCTATCGTAGAGGGGATCGCACCTTTTTTTGTGTTTTTTGATCTTTATCATTAATTTATTATAGCGTGCCTCCTGTTGTAAAAGATGGCTTTGCTCTTATCGGGGTTCAATTCGATTCTCCATTTCTGCACCAATCGCCTAATGCGTTTGCTGTAGCTTGGAGCCGATTGCAGATTCTGATAGGGTAGATATCAGAGGAATAGATAGTTTTATCATCTGCGTATAGTGCAAGACGAGTACTTGGTAACGAAGGGATATCACTTACATGGAGTGAGTACAGAGTCAAGCACGAAGCACGGAGCACGAAGCCCTCAGGAACTCTTACTCTGATGGGTCTGGAAGAGGATAAAGTACTATCAACGCGAAAACGGAAGGATCTATTTCCCTATATATCCCCATAGCACTGAGGAGACCGTTGGATGGATGAACTTGATGGCCTATTTCTGGGTTTGTTCGGTTTGGGAATTTCTGGGTTTGTTCGGTTTGGGAATTTCTGGGTTTGTCGGCTTCCGTTTCTTTCCACACTTCTGGGAAAGTGCAGGTAGACATTAAGACATTGAAAATAGCCACTAGGAGGCAAATCAACTTTGTGGAGGAAGGGCTTTAAATACCTTATTATTAATGCCGTCAGCGTCTGGCGCTTTTCGAGGCTTGAGATTTTTAATTATGGTTTTCACCTCATCGAAAGAAAGGGAGCGGATCATCCGTTGGTGATGTGGCGGACAGATTAGCCGCTTCCTCATCCACCTTATTCAGGTGGACGGGGTCGATTGGCAGGGTGCTTGGAGAGCATTGGCTCTCGATGCTATCCGCCATGCATTCGGCCTTCGCATCGAACGATAGCTGACAATCAGATCTAACTAATGAGGGTATCAACGCGACATTTTGTGATTTAAACTGACTGGGTCACGGTCTATACCGGCCTTATATAATTTCCAGAACCTTCTACTGTAGAAACATCTAGAATGTTAGAGTACATACCGGTCCCGACTGACTGGGTGTCGATAGCTCTAGAAAGTTCTTCCATGGAAATTTCTAGAAGGATCTTGACTCTCCTAGTTCTGCCACTCTTTTTTTTATAGAAGAGGGGGCAAACGAGCATGCGGTTCACCTGATGGTAAGTGACTACTGCCGCCCATGAACAACCGCAAAACCAGGGGAATTGCAGATGCGTTGCCGGCCTTTTAGAAAGGTGTAAGCTCTTTTCTTGAAAGTTCCTAGGTCGTATCGGTCCGGAAACATCTCTGGTGGTAATCGATTCCACAAGGAAGATGTGCGAGGGAGAAAACTTCTTCTAAATGGCACAGTGGTGGACCGCCAATCATCCAGATGGTATGGATGGTAACGCGAGTTTTGTCGCGATGTGCGATGGTGAAATTGAGCGGCTGGAATTAATCCGAACAATTCCTCAGAGCACTCCCCGTGATAGCTGCGATAAAATACGCAAAGAGATGCAACATCTCTACGCAGTGCCAGTGTATCGAGCCGATCAGAATGAACTCGATCGTCGACGATTCGAACAGCTCTGCGCTGGATGCGGTCAAGTGGAAGCAGCTGGCACTGGGGTGCCCCGGGCCCGAACCTGCGCCTTTTAAAGTTGCAAGCGATGGCCGGCATGAAATACTGTCTCGCTCTGCTGAGCACGCCAAGCTTTTTAGAGACCAATTTGGTCTTCCCTTCCAAGTGACCACGAAACTGCACACAACTCGATATGTCGACGCCAAGGATTTCGATGCTAGCTGAGGCAGCAAGGAGAGTGCCTTGAAACTGAGGAGATACAACAAAGGGGTTCTTTTTAGAGGTAAACGCGCAAACTTGTGTCTTCTGGGGATTGAACTGGACTAGATTTAGTCGCCCCCAATCCGAGACTTTGTTAAGCAAAGACTCAACTTCAGACACAAGTTTGTCCCGGCACTAGGCGACGTTTTCCCGAGAAATATTGGCACGGCCGGTATATAAGGCATCACCAGTGCTGTCGTCCGCATAGCAATGAATGCTACCAGTTTGCAATATATCATAGATATCCAAGAGAAACAGCGTTGGTGATAGCACGCAGCCTTGTGGAACACCAGCGTTGACAGGCTTGAAATCAGAGCATGCACCGTCTACTACAACCTTGATGCTCCGATCAGCAAGGAAACTGGTGATCCATTTGCACAATTTCTCGGGAAGCCCATAGGAAGGAAGCTTCGAAAGAAGCGCTTTGTGCCAGACCCGATCGAAGGCCTTCGCTATGTCCAAAGTAACGGCCAGTGCCTCTCCCTTGGACTCTACTGCCTCCGCCCATCTATGAGTCAGATAGACTAGAAGATCACCTGCTGATCGACCCCGACGAAAACGGTACTGGCGGCCACTAATCAGCTGGTGATCCTCAAGGTACCTCATGAGCTGGCAGTTTATAATGGATTCCATTATTTTGGAGAACAAGGAGGTGATCGCGATAGGCCTTTAGTTGGGCGGGGCTTAGCCTTTTTTTACGGATCGGGTGGACCAAAGCTGTCTTCCATGAATTCGGGACTACGCCTTGGGAGTAGGAGTACCGGAAAAGCCGCGTTAAAACCGATGCCAACTCCGGAGCACACGTCTTCAGCACAATGGGAGGGACTCCATCGGGTCCACTTGACTTGCAGATGTCCAGGGTGAAGAGTTCTTTGCGAACCGAGCGCTGTGTAAACCGCACATCCGGCATGGAGCACTCACATCGCGGGATGGTCGGCGGTGTGTTTCCCCCGTCATCTAGAGTCGAGTTGGACGCAAAGATAGAGCTCAACAGATCGGCTTTCTCCTTTGCGGCATGGGCCAGTTAGTCGTCCTCTCTGTGCATAGATGGAAGAGATGGTTGACAGAAGTTCCCTTGGACAGCCTTTTCGAGAGACCAGAATGCACGGGTTCCCGAAGGAAGGCGAACTAGTTTATCGCCAATTCTGCCGATGTGCTCAGACCTTGCCTTGGCAATGACGCTTTTGAAGGACCTGGAGGCGGAATTATACTTTTTTTTAAGTGCGCTGGTGTTTACATCCCGAGACGTTGATGCGTCAGCCCAGGCCCGGTAGCACTCCTGCTTATAGCGTGATGCTATTTTACAGGAGTGACCAAACTATGGCTGAGATCTGCCTCCGATCACCACCACAGAGGATGGAATAAAAAATTCTATACCCTAAAGTACCATATCAGCAACAGAATCGGCAACAACGCTGGGATCTTCCGGCGAGAAGCAAAAGCAAGGGTAGATGCAAAAAAAGACCGCATCCCGTCCCAATCGGCTGACCTATAGTGCCAAACACGGCGGCAAGCTGCAGATCGCAACTGCGATTGGAGCGTGAGTGGCACCGTACTCCGGATCAGAGAATGGTCCGAATAGCGCAGAGGGGCATCGACGGAGACCTGATATCCGTCCGGATGAGAGGTCAGCAGAAGGTCCAACAGGGAAGGTGTATGATCCTCCACATCTGGGATCCGCGTAGGCGAAGTAACCAGTTGTGTTAGACTATATGCGAATGCAAAGTCATAGACAGATCTATCCGCATGATCGGTTAAACGAGAACCAAGCCATTCAGCGTGGTAGGCGTGAAAGTCACCAAGTATCACGATCTCACCGGATGGGACCTGTTCTAGCACGGAGTCTGCAGCCAAATGGCCCAAATGGACGTGGTCGATGAGTCGGTCTGTGTCGACATTACCGCTATGGGACCTAAAGGGGCACTCGTAGACGCGGGGATGGTCGTCGCTGTCTACGCGCAGCCATAGGATGGACAGGTCCGTACCTTCAAGACTGCCGAGGCGTCGAAAACAGATGTCCTCTCTACCTACCTATGGTAATAAAAATGATGGTAATAAACTCCAGCCCGGGGCACACAGGAGTGTTCTAATTTGTACCCCGGGTAGGAGAGATATGAAGTATCAACCGGAGAGGACACCTAAGTCTCGGTTAAAAAGAGCAAGGCCGTCTTCGCCGTCTCTAGATGGTAATGGACAGCGTTAAGGTTGGAATGAAGTCCCCTGATGTTGCAAAAATTTACGGATAGCGTGATAGAGGTCGCCTTACTCGATATCGCCTTACGCGCTAGTGGTAACTAGTGTTCCAGGCATAGATTAATGATAAGTCATCGCGCGCTCTCACTAGATACCGCGCTCCCTGCAAGTAACAGCTCCATGAATGCGGCATCTTAATATTGTAGTGTGTATAAGACAATTTGCATGATGCTAGTGTGCGTGAAAAATTGTATATGCCAGCAGCTTAACTATTACCCGATTAACGGGAAAATTTATTTTATGATATGGCTTAGTAGTTAAGTTCATAGTTATGAATGTATTCCAGAAATACTTAAAAATGAATAGTTTCTCTAACTAATATTCACAAGTTATTTAAAAAATTTATGGTGTGTTTTTTTGTATGTGGTTTAATATATGGTGTAATCAAAATAGTGCTTTCTATTCTACGCGTCAATATGAACAACTTTTACTATAGATCTATCTTCCAAATCGCAAGAAAAATCAGGTCTTCCATACATTTTGAGCAAATCTGTAAGAAATTTTGTATGGAATAACTGACTTTGAGATATTTTTTATAGGATCAGGGTGACAAACGAGCACTCAGTCCACCTGATGTTAAGTGGTTGCTGTGGCCCATAGACATACACATCTATCCTCGGTTAAGAATCAAAATGCAGATGCGTTGCAACCCCTGAGGACTAAGATGGAATGCCTCGTTTCCAGTAAAAAGGGTCTCCGGTTCTCTACACTCACCATAGGAAACACAGCAGCATTAAGCTCCTATTTTACACTGGTATTCTGTGAGAGCGTAGTCCTTCCCCGGTCGAGCTGACCCATTCATGCTACAACTATACTAGTAATATAGCTGCAGTATGGGTCTATCACGTATTAATTGAAAATTTGGAAAATGATCCCATAATAAAAAATATTCATGTTGACGGGCAGAATCATTCCCTAAGTTATTAAGTACTATTTGTATACAAATTCAAGACGTTATTGTTTTAAAGTTTTATTACATTTAATTATAATATGTATGGGTCCATTCTGTTCGATAATTTGTTACCATCTTGTAGGTAGTGACATAATAAAAAATAAACGTTGCTGTAGAAATCTTGGGATTTTGATTAAAAAAATGCGACAAGTAGTTTTATTTGATATATTCAATACCAGGATTTGAAGGAACATGGATTTAGTCATCCCATTTATAATGGAAAAAAAATTATAAACTTAAATATAAGAAAGCTTTCTTTTAAAGAACACAAGCAACAAAAGAAAATAATGACTAAAACTTTTAAACCAGTTTTAAGTACTCAAGCAAATACTGGATTTTTAAGAATGTTAGTGTGTATTGAAAGTCTCAAAAAGATAACTAATCTTGTGATCTGGCGTTATCATGATGAAAGACCACTCCTTTTCTGATTATCAATGCCAGCCGTTTCTTTCTACTTCTTCCTTGTCTCATTATTTATTGGTAGTAGAGATCCGAATCCATGGTTTTACCCGGCGGTAAAAGCTCATGATAAACTTTCTATCCCACCATACACACAGCATCATTTTATTGCGTGTTAATCCACGTTTCTCTTTAGTCTGTAAACAAAACACATATCAATACAGAAAAAAAATCACGTTTTTTTGCATGGTCTTCATACAAGAAACGTGTTTTTTTTGGGTCTATATTTTACTTGTTTTCTTTTTTATTTTATGTTGTTATAGCAGCAATATAAATACACATTCTATGAAAATTCTACATATTACGGTTCATAAGATACAGCCTACTGACAGACAGACGGGACGATAGTGGAGACTTGGGTCCCGTTGATACTCTTTGGGTAAGGAACCCTAATAAACGGCAATTATGTCATTTGAGCAATACTACAGAAATAAACATTAAATAATATTGAATTAGGTTATATTATAACAAGTTAAATATATTATATTATAAAATACAGTAACAATAAATTAACATATAAAAATCTCAGTCACGGGGAATTTTATTTTTGCATTCGCGGCAACACTGAATAGCGTCATTGATATTTTGTGACTTATTTATGGCTCGTGTTATTTTATGTTAAAAGTTCGAAATTGTATGATACTTAATGATAGTATGTGATTCCAGTGTCTTTCTTATTTTTTGTAGTACTATTTTTACACAGTTTCAATACGTAAACTGGTATTTTACTTCGGATTATGATCAAAATTTAATAAAACCTTCAGTACGTTCACCTCACACGTTGCCTGCAACGCGACTGGCTCGGGTACGCCGATTTCAGCGTAGTATTTGTTGCCGCATTTTACATGAGCGTCTAGTCAGAGCGCGCGATGACTTATCATTAATCTATGGTTCCAGGCATTAATGGTGGCACTCAACAATTACAGCATTTGCGTACTTAAAGTATTGAGAGGCATACTTTAAGACTTTAAGTACGCAAATAGCACAACATATAGCAATAGCGGTTACCTCATCTCCAGAGTACCCTTATTGAACAAAAATAACCCTTATATGAAGAAGATGTTAATAATAGCGACGCAAAATGAATATTATTTTTAAATAAAACTAATTTTACGGATTTTATCGCGTATATTCACTTATTTTATATTCCTGACGTTTCGAGCACTTTACAGCACCCATGGTCACGGGGGGGACTGAGGTGTATGACGTCCCAATGTCATAGTTAACCACGGCTACCTCCAGATTAAAAATTATTAATTTTTGTTCCGATCCACGCAGTATGAACTTACAGTATCATGAAGTCCTGGAGTTGTATGCTTGGGTTGGGATTTAATTTTATTAATTATGGGATCCCAAGCAGATGGTAGCACCCAGCCATCTTCTCTATTGAAATTAGGATGTTTCTTGATTTCAATAGCCTCGCGAATCATCCTTGGAAGGAATCGGTGTTCTTTAGCGAGGATTTGTGGTCTATCAAATCTAATGTAGTGACGGGGGCGATCCTGTACGTGTTCACAGACTGCAGACTTCCCGGAGCGTCTATTCTTCACATCAGCTATGTGTTCTTTAACACGGGTTTTTATAGATCTTTTAGTTTGTCCTATATAAGAGAGACCACATTCACAATCTAGCTTGTAGACTCCTGCATCTTGCAGAGGAATATTACACTTGACTGATGGTAAAAACTGACTAATCTTCTTCGGCGGCTTGAAATATGTTTTAATGGAAGCCCGCTTCAAGATGTAGCCAATCTTGTCAGTGACACCTCTGACATATGGCAGTACAGCAGGCACTCGCTCGACTGTGGCCGGCTTCACTCGTTCACTGTGACGTAGGCGCGGGACCCGAAGCTTATTGTCGTGCAAAACTTAACTAGTGATCTCATAAAGAAACACTCCGAAAGATTAAATCTAGACGTATAATCGATAATACCTACGTGTTCCAAACCACCGAAATTGTATGGGTTATCAAAAATACACAAGCCCAATGCTCCACTACGTCCTATAGTGAGCCAAATCGATTCACCAACTTACAAATTGGCTCAACACTTAGCGAATATACTCTCACCGCTCAGGGGACATACAAGAGCACACACAAAGGATTCCTACCATTTTGTCAGCGAGATTAAAGACCTACATCTGGCAGACAATGAAACTATGGTCAGTTTTGATGTGCAGTCTCTGTTCACATGCTTACCTGTTGAAGACTGCATCTCGATTGTTACTAGAAGGCTAGAGCAAAACAACATGCCCGTAGAATATGCAGTATTACTTAGACACTGCCTTACATCTGGCTACCTATTGTGGAAGGAGGAGTTCTACAAGCAAGTAGATGGAGTGGCGATGGGCTCACCTGTATCTCCCATTGTTGCCGATATATTCATGGAGGACTTTGAGGAGAAAGCCCTGCGTACTTCTCCCGTAAACCCAAGAGTCTACAAGCGGTACGTAGACGACACTTTCACAATTCTCCCTTTAGATAAAGTAACTGCATTTCTAGACCATCTTAACTCCTTAAATTCTAAAATTCAGTTCACAATGGAGTTAGAGGCAAACAATTCTTTAGCTTTTCTAGATGTGTTAGTAATTCGGAATCCTGATAACACCTTGAGCCACACTGTGTATAGAAAAAAGACCCATACAGATAGATATTTAAACGGTGATTCTCACCACCATCCTTCACAGTTAGCTACCGTGGGTAAATCTTTGTTTCAGAGAGCACGCGGGATCTGTGACAGTAAACACCTGGCCGCCGAGCTCCAACACGTCAAGCAAGGTTTGCACGACAATAAGCTTCGGGTCCCGCGCCTACGTCACAGTGAACGAGTGAAGCCGGCCACAGTCGAGCGAGTGCCTGCTGTACTGCCATATGTCAGAGGTGTCACTGAAAAGATTGGCTACATCTTGAAGCGGGCTTCCATTAAAACATATTTCAAGCCGCCGAAGAAGATTAGTCAGTTTTTACCATCAGTCAAGTGTAATATTCCTCTGCAAGATGCAGGAGTGTACAAGCTTGATTGTGAATGTGGTCTCTCTTATATAGGACAAACTAAAAGATCTATAAAAACACTTGTTAAAGAACACATAGCTGATGTGAAGAATAGACGCTCCGGGAAGTCTGCAGTCTGTGAACACGTACAGGATCGCCCCCGTCACTACATTAGATTTGATAGACCACAAATCCTCGCTAAAGAACACCGATTCCTTCCAAGGATGATTCGCGAGGCTATTGAAATCAAGAAACATCCTAATTTCAATAGAGAAGATGGCTGGGTGCTACCATGTGCTTGGGATCCCATAATTAATAAAATTAAATCCCAACCCAAGCATACAACTGCAGGACTTCATGATACTGTAAGTTCATACTGCGTGGATCGGAACAAAAATTAATAATTTTTAATCTGGAGGTAGCCGTGGTTAACTATGACATTGGGACGTCATACACCTCAGTCCCCCCCCGTGACCATGGGTGCTGTAAAGTGCTCGAAACGTCGGGAATATAAAATAAGTGAATATACGCGATAAAATCCGTAAAATTAGTTTTATTTAAATGTGTAGTGTTCGCGTAAATATAAGAAATCATTATGAATATTATTTTAATTAGCAGCTTTGACCTTCGTCGTATATTTCAAACACTAAAAGAGAATGGCGGCTAAACATTGGTAATAAAATGTCCATAATATCTAAATCAACTTATAAAGTTTTACGATTATCGAATTGCCATCCCTAAAGAGACACTGAACGCCGATTTGATGATAATAAACTAAATTTAAATCTAATTTGGCTATAACGTCTTCATTTTTACAACCTCTGCAAGCAAACCTTGCAGCTATACTCAAAACTAGCACAGAAATTAAACGCCGTTATAAGTTGCAAACAAGATCCCATTCAAATGCCTTTATAATAAAGTGGAATTTTCTTAATTCACGAGTTTAATTTAGATCTAAGTTATGCACTTTGGTCTTCAGGGGTTTAGCATTAAATTGAATTGCTGCGTATTTGCATAAAGACAAAAGAGACGTCGCGGATCCTTGTCTCGTTTTACAGAAAGGTCTTAGACGGTGTATTATTCCGCCGAAAGAACGTGTAAAAACTAGAAATATCTTTTTTAATGTAAGTATGAAACAAATAATTTAAAATTCAAAATTTGAGTAGGTATAATCAAATGTTCAAATTCTGTGAAAATAATTTTATCCACTACACTCATTGAGCAAACATCCAATTTTGTACCAGATCTATTAATACCAAAGAGTATATAACCACTACGTATATTAGTACACTGAATGCACATAGCTGAACACAAATCGGTGACAAAGTGTTGCAAATAACCGAATAATTTATCGGCTCATTCAACATGATTAGCGAGATGGCATCGAGTGAAATAAACATCGAATAAATTCATTCGCATTCAACACTTATCAACGACAACCCTTGACTAATATAGCGCAGTGATTTATACTGGAGTTGTGCTCGTAACAAAAATGATTTTTTTTTATAGAATAATAATGTCAATCGAGCATACAGTCCACATGATGGTAAGTGGATGCTGTGGCCCATTGACAATTCTACTTTTACACTTGATTAAAAATCAAAATACAGATACGTTGTCACCCGTGAGGACGAAGATGGAATGCCTCATTTCCAGTAAAAGGGGCTCTGGTTCTTTACACTTACCATACGAAACACAGCATTATCGTGCTGTTTCACGCTGGTATTCTGTGAGAGCGTAGTCCTTCGAACCGAGCTATTCATGCTATAACTCCTTAACAGTCAAATCTATTGTCAGTAACTGTCATCCGTTATTGCGATTGAATTGACGCCACTTTCTTACTGTTATACTTCGCTTTTAGCACTTAGGCTATAATAATATATAAATTTAGATGAGAAAAATGTATTTATTAAATTTTATTGTAATAACCATAACATTATATCCATATCATTTAAAAAAAAACACGAACTAAGTAAATCATTGCACCGCCGCCGTAGTCCAAGACAGTAAAATACAATCGCGATGGATGTCGCAGATAACGAAATCCGCTATCTTGTGGGGATAATATAGTTGCAACATGGCTCTACTAAGACAAGAGTCTGTTAATGATTGTGTTACTTCTGAACGACTCCAGATCATCATATTATCCACTTTTGTAGCAGCAGCCATATATAGCTGCAGCGTGGCTCCATGTAAAAAGATTTAAAAAGACTCTTCCTACAAGTATTATACTCGTAAGTAAACAATTACATTATATCATAAGTAAGTAAGTTTTAACAGTGGTAGAGCCACGCGGCAGCTTTTGCTGTTGCTCGGATGGGCCGGCTCGAACCGGGGTGGTACCACGACCTCACAGAATACCAGCGTGAAGTAGAGGTTTACCTCTGCGTTTCGCTTGGAGAGTGCAGGTGGCCGGAGGCCCTTTTTACTGGAAATGAGGCATTCCATCTTAGTCCTCACGGGTGACAACGCATCTGCATTTTGATTCGCAAACGAGGATAAATGTAGATATCTATGGGCCACAGCAACCACTTACCATCAGGTGGACTGTGTGCTCGCTTGTCACCCGATCCTATAAAAAGGGACATAACAACCCAGTGTCATAACTAAAGCAAAGCAAAGTTCTTGCTAGCTACCATCCAGTATAAAAAGATTGAATAAATGCTGTGAAAGTTAAAAAATATACTTGGTGACTTTTTTATATAGAATAAATTCTAAATAATCAATTTCCTTAAACAATCACATTAATGTGATCGAATTAAAAACCAAAAAGACAAAAAAATAAAATCTAAAAAATCGTCATACATGTAAAATCACCTGTAATATATTCATGTTCAAGCAATAATTTTTTTTATATGATAGTGTGACAAATGAGCATACAGTCCACCTGATGGTAACTGGTTGCTGTGACCCATAGACATCTACAATTATCCTCATTAAGGAATCAGTATGCAGATGCGTCGTCACCCGTGAGGACTAAGATGTAATGCCTCTTTTCCAGTAATATGGGTCTCCGGTTCTCTACACTCACCATACGAAACACAGCCGCATGCAGCTGTTATTTTACGCTGGTATTCTGTGAGAGCGGGGTCCTTCCGCGGTCGAGCCGACCCATTCGTGCTACAACTATAATATAGCTGCAGCATTGCTCTACCACGTAATCATATTAGATCCTTATAAGTTAATAACCATTATCGATTCATTAGTTTTGTAAAACTTGAATTAGAATTTAGAGTCAATCATTTAAATATCAACCCTAGCCCAATTACTTAATTTTATTTCGCAGAATAAAAAATGAAATTAACATTAGGAACGAAACATAATTTATTCAAAATTTAAAAGAGATAAGACCGTTAGGGAAAAAACAAAAATTTCATATTCCGTTATATTCTCGAAAATTGAATTTTAATTTCGCCGCTTCCAAAGGCTAATTACCGTACCGTAATTTAGATGAAAAATTTAAAAATAATTTTCGCAGTAATTTTAAAAAGAAATACGAAACGAGTTAAAAGGAAATTTGGCTTCGTCAAGAAAATTCGATTTGTTTTCAAAAGAGTTAGAAAATATTAAGCTATGAAATAAAATGAGAATATTTTTGTGCAAAATTAATTTAACTAATCCTAATTAAAAAGTAAAATATAATAATTAATAATTGAAGTTATATGCACGTAAGTACATTTTACTTCAATGAGTACAACCTACAATCTTATTTTGGTAGGTACGTAGAGAACCGAGTTTAAAATTAAACATCTTTTGAATGGGCTAAAAACACTAGCGAGCATGTCTTCGATTATTTTTATCTTCTGTCATGAAGGTTTCCATTGCAATGGATTGCTATAAGTTGTAACCATTATTTTATCTTAGCTAAAATGTAATGGCCAAATATATGTATATCACCAGTAACGTGAATAAATAAATGAATGATTATAAATAACATGGATATCTCTGGACATATACAGGTCATCTCAAAGTTAAAAGGATTTACTCTGTCTTGATGATATATTATAATCGATATCAACTATCACATATATCACTATCCCCAGAATTGTATTCAGTGCCTAGAACATAAATAATAATACTAGAATACTCCATTAATAATAATAGGAATTGCAGTTGATACCAGCTTATAAAATATATTTATTTATTTATTAATACTTTTAAGTAAATAAATAAAATATACATTATAAACGCTTAAGTTGAAACGTGGATTGTATTTGATCTGTTCAAAATATAAAAATATTTTGCACAAACAAATCCATCAGTAACTTACGCTTATTTAATTTGACTTGGCGCGTCAGATACGAAGCGGTTGAAAATCACTTTAAATACGCGAAAACTTCAAACAATTAAGCCTTTATTTGGCGTCGCTAACAATGAGAAGTAATTAGCGAACGCCTCAACTTTGAGCGTTTTAAAAAGAAAACTTTTGCAAATGCCTTTCCTTTGTTGGAGCCTATTTTCATCAATCTCGATCCCGTAAGTGTGACCCTCGAAAAATCTATTAACGTCAAAACGTTTGATGATGTCTTATTGAACTCCCTTCCTCTCAATTGGACGTTCGACGAGCAAAGGAAATACGCTATTGCCGTATATAACAAATCAGTGGACCAATTTAAAGGTCCATTTTTAATATCCGCTCTGGGTCAACAGCCTTTCCCTTCGCACGGTCTGCCTTGCACTTCTATGATGACAGCGTTATATTAAAGTTCACGATCTAAAAGAGTGCTTTCAGTACTTGTTATTGGTCTATTAGGTATAATAGTGGTGACAATAGCCGTACAATTTGTTTCGTGTTGCTGCTGTTTAGTATTGTAACAACGTAAGAGGAATTAAAAGCGTCGAAGAAAAGATGGCTCTTATTTTTAAGTTCGGTGGGTCGTCTTTGGAGTAGGTGTATTATGATAGCATCCCAATTGAGTTTGTCACCGGATATTGTAAAATGTTCGCAGTTAACCGACACATTGTGTAGAGAAACATTGTCGCTGCGGCATCTCTGTTGCCCTCGATTTTGTGTTTGGGAACGAACTCGTATTAATTTCATTAATTGCTGCAATTAAGCAGTCCGAAATTGAAATGGGCAAACGTTTAATCGAAATATCTCGAACGGAATCCCCATCTAAAACGTAATTTCGTTAAAACGCAGCCTCTAATCCATTACGTAAAAATTTCCCTAACTCGTGTTTACATCAAGAGCCTTTCAATGTTTGTTTGGAATAGTTTAGTATTGGGTTTCTGTAACTGTTACTCTGAAATAAGAGTGGGTGATACCACTACCTATATCAAATCGTATCTACATATGTATTGTATTTGAATATCTGACATTGAATCTATATAATATTTCAATATCTATATATCAGTCGATATCTACATGATTCTGTAACTCTGTAAGGAAGTCAGTGTTCAGTACTGGACGGTGATACGCGAATTTCGATGGATTTAGTTTGCTTAAATTTATAGATAAATTTTAATATCTACGTATTTTTTTTTTATAGGATAAGGGTGACAAACGAGCACACAGTCCACCCGATGGTAGGTGGTTGCTGCGGCCCATAGACATCTACATCTATCCTCAATTACAAGTCAAAATGTAGATGCGTTGTCACCCGTGAGGACTAAGATGGAATGCCTCATTTCCAGTAAAAAGGGCCTCCGGCCACCTGCATTCACCAAGCGAAACGCAGAGGTAAACCTCTACTTCACGCTGGTTCTCTGTGAGGTCGTGGTACCACCCCGGTTCGAGCCGGCCCATCCGTGTGACAGCAAGAGCTGCCGCGTGGCTCTACCACTGTTATTTTTTATATTTTTATATTTTTTGAAGTGAAAACTTCTTTAGCGGCGTTATGCACTTTTTTTGTAAAAAATGTTAAACTCGCGTCAGGTCACGTGTCCTGATCGAAAATTCGTAAGACGGACGGAGAGTAGACAGCCGGCGCGGCGTAGGAGAGGAAGTAAGTTAGGTTTAATTAATTTTCATTTATTAATTAATATCATTTTTTTATTAAGGTTAAGTTTCGATCGAGTCTGTACTGCTTGACGAAATTATTAATATAGATACATATGTACTTATACATTATAGATGTAATATTTGTAATATGTTTATACTCGTACTTTATATCATTAGCCTATATTTTCATAACATCACAATAAGCAAATGTGCGGTGTAGGTTTACCAAAAAAATAATTTCGAATGAAAATAAATGAAATAAGATAATAATAAATAATCTCCGCCATTCCAAAATATCAAAAATGCACAACGTTAATATTCAAGTTTTCACTTCTGCCGGCACTCCCGGAGTGCAACCCGTCGTTTTTTTTTTAAATCTACCCTTTTCTGAAACGATTATATCCTACAACGGAAAATCGTCGTAGATATATCTGTTTCATAGTATTTTGCAATCTTTCACGCGCTCATGGTTCGTTCGAAGTTCGAATCAGTGTATCATATTATAGATATTTTACATGTATTTTACCTTGTTATTAATTCTTTGATTTCGATGTTAGATATTCTCAAAGAGTACATAAATCACTACGTTTGATGTTGTGTGAAGTGACGGTGTACTGAAGCGGTATCTAATAGGTACTTAGTGCTGTTGCCTGATATATAAATATTGGAATATTGTACCGATATATAGATATTGTATCTAAATACGATTTGTATCGCCCACGACTATTCTGAAAATAATTAAAAATTAAAAATTTTGTACAACCGACTTCAATATAAATTATTAAGAATAACTCAAAAACTATTGGTCAGGCCTTGATCAAATTTATACGGACCAGACGAGAAGCATCAGCTTTCAAACAAAAAAAGAATCATGGAAATCGATTCACCTAGAAAAAAAGGTAGAAGGTAACATAAAAAAAAAAGAAAAAAATATGCAGTCGAATTGAGTACATTTTTAAGTCCGTAATAAATAAGAATGCCTCTATTACTTACGCAGGACAGTTATTAGTACCTTAAAATTATTTCAACGTCTATTAATATAACATTTTTGGCAAATATTCATTTTAAATCCTTGCAAAATGAGGCTAGTTTAATTTTCAATTACTATATATTATACTATGTTATATAATACATTGTAATTTTTTAATACGATTGCAAGGTATACATGAATAAAATAATTACGGATAGCCATTTATCCACGCAAAAGTATATTTTAACAAATATCGTATCAATCAAAATGTGATACAGATTTAATGTCGCAAAGCCGACGCATCGTATCACAGTCGCATTGCGTCGAGAAATGATGTTTCAATTGTTATAGTTATGAATTAGATAGGTATTAGGTTATTTCTTCTATTAGGTTCACATATTAATCCGATAAAATCATGAGAGTCTTAGAAAATAAGAAGATGCAATTAAATTTCCTACCTGGTGGGCATACGCAGTCATTGACGTCTCTCTTCTCCCTCTTCACGTTGCCGTTTTCCTTTACCTTCTCCACTGGATCCATCTCAAGCACCGTTCTTTTTAACCCCCTATGCTTCTCCTCCAGCAGCGAAAGCCGTTGCTCCAAACGATGCTGACGGTATAAACCATACCCACATAACGCCAGAACAATGAGATAACAACACCACTGCACTGCACTATTCACGCTAACTTTATCCCACTCTTTGTTCGCACGCTTCGGAATTTGGTTTGCCATTTCACTGTTGTTATTTCAGACAAATCCATCCATGACTTCGAATGAGCGTAAATTCGAAGGTGTTCAAGGGTAGGTCAATTGTTTTTTGGAGCTAGTTCGTGCAGCTCACTGTGACCGCAGTTTGTTACTGGGGGCCCGACTGTTCCCGCGATCTCCCTCGGGAAAGGAAGTCGGCTGTCCGATGTTAACTGCCCTTCTAGTTGTGTCGATTACACGTCGAGTACCCTTCCGAACTTTGATAGACGTGTTACATCGTTATTAGGCGATTCCGGATGCTTTCGTTAGTCGCACTTACTGGCGATGAATTTTTGAGTTATAAAAATATATTACGACTAGCGACCCCGCCTGGATATGATCTATTGATGTGGCGTTATTTATTTTTAAGATGTGTGAATGAAATACCATTAATTTTTAGTATTTCCTTTTTTTTTTCAAATAGTTTATGTTTTTCCGATAACATATAGCCTAGATACACTGTAATCTATCTGTTCGTAAAGTTTCATGAATTAACCATTCCGAAGATAAGCCTGGACAGACAGACGGACAAAAATTTAAAAAATGGTTGTTTATGTCGTAATATCATGCAAATAATCCCCTGCGCTTAATAGAACGAAAAACGAGCTAAATAGTTTAAACAGTGGTAGAGCCACGCAGCAGCTTTTGCTGTCGCACGGATGGGCCGGCTCGAACCGGGGTGGTACCACGACCTCACAGAAACCCAGCGTGAAGTAGAGGTTCACCTCTGCGTTTCGCTTGGTGAGTGCAGGTGGCCGGAGGCCCTTTTTACTGGAAATGAGGAATTCCATCTTAGTCCTCACGGGTGACAACGCATCTACATTTTGAATTGTAATAGAGTATATATATATAGGCTGCAGCAACCACTTACCATCAGGTGGACTGTGTGCTCGTTTGTCACCTTATCCTATAAAAAAAGAAAAAAAGAACCCAGTTATTTCAATATTAGAGACAGACACTTCAATTTTATATATATATATATATATATATATATATATATATATATATTTAAAGTCATGCTGCAGCTATATTGCTGGTATAGTTTTAGCACGAATGGGTCGGCTCAACCGGGGAAGGATCACGCACTCACAGAATACCAGCGTAAAATAGCAGCTTAACGCTGCCGTGTTTCGTATGGTGAGTGTAGGGAACCGGAAACCCTTTTTACTGGAAACGAGCCATTCCTTCTTAGTCCTCACGGGTGACCGGATGACAACGCATCTGCATTTTGATTCGTAATCGATGATAGATGTAGATGTCTATGGGTCACAGCAACCACTTACCATCAGGTGGACTGTGTGCTCGTTTTTCACCCTTATTTTATATAAAAAGGCAATGCATAAAAAATATTTCTGCATTGTATGTCAACAAATAATGTATGTCTGAACGCTACGGTTCTAAAATTATTTCCTCTTTATGTGCTAAAAACGTTTTAGCTGTAGCCAATGCTCTAAAGATAACTTGCAAAGACAAGTTTAAAAAATGCTAAAAACGTCTGAAAAGAAATTCCTTTCAGTACCATTTGGTACCCAGTGGGAATCCCTGGATTAGGTTTATGGATACATGAAACGACCAGGTGTTCTATACAGTGACTAAATTATATACATCGTCAGTCACATATACGTTAAATTCCAGTTATGTTGCGTTGATTATTTTTACTAACAAATATTGAACTCTGAAATAAACTAGTAGTATGAAGAGTAGGGGAGGGAAGACGCTAGAACGGTTTCATATTTTCTGCATTTGCACTGTATGATCATTAGAAAAATTTGAATTTTAGGTTCTTTTTGTATTTATTTATGTTTGTCTATCTTATAACAAACAGGTTTCCGAAAAGGTTTTAGTACGCATATACCACAAAATTACCCTTCGGCAAATTATACACAATCTGTCACTTTGTCTTCCGTGTGTGGACTAAGCGAAAGCCTTTGATTCTGTCGAAATTTGGGCGGTGCTGAAGTCCCTTCAGCGGTGCTAAGATGACTGTCGGTATATTGAAGTGCTGGTGTTTTTATAGTAGAGCTACGATAGCTATCGGAGTACAGAATCAAATGTACGAAACTTATCCAACCGCTAAGAGGTGTATTTTTTTATTGGATAGGGTGACAAACGAGCACAATGTCCACCTGATGGTAAGTGGTTGCTGTGACCCATAGACATCTACATTTATAGTCAATATAGAATCAAAATGCAGAGGCGTCATCACCGTGAGGACTAAAATGGAATGCCTCTTTTCCAGTATAATGGGTCTCCGGTACAGAAGTATATATAGTTGTACAGAAGACAGAGGAGTATAATCTGCAACTTTGCCTTGCGTATGTGGACTATGAGAAAGCCTTTGATTCCGTGGAAATTTGGGCGGTGCTGCAGTCACTTCAACGGTGCCAAGCTGACTGTCGGTATATCGAAGTGTTGAAGTGTTTGTACAGTAGGGCTACGATGGCTATACGAGTACAGAATCAGAGTACGAATCCTATCCAACTGCAGAGAGGTGTAAGACAGGGTGACGTTATATCCCCGAAACTCTTCACCTATGTTTGGAAGACGTTTTCAAGCTACTGAACTGGAAACGATAAGGTATTAACATCAATGGCGAGTACATCACTCACCTTCGATTTGCCGACGATATAGTCCCTATGGCAGAATCGCTGGAGGACCTAAGCACTATGCTCAATGACCTCAATAGTGTTTCCCAACGGATAGGTCTTAAGATGAACATGGACAAAACAAAAATCATGTTTAACGTCCATGTCACACCTATGCCGGTAGTTGTTGGGAGCACTAAGCTCGAAGTTGTTGACGAGTATGTTTACCTGAGACGAATAGTCAGACTAGGTAAATCCAACTTCGACCGGAAGGTCAATCAACGGATTCAACTCGGCTGGGCAGCGTTCGGGAAACTACGACACATCTTCTCGTTAGACATACCTCAAAACCTGAAAACAAAATTGTACAACTAGCGCGTGTTGCCAGTGATGACTTACGGATCTGAGACGTGGTCCTTCACTGCTGGTCGTATGAGGAAGCTCAAGGTCGCTCAGCGAGCTATGGAGAGGGCTATGCTCGGGGTTTCTCTGCGTGATAAACTTAGAAATGAGGATATCCGCAGTAGAACCAGAGTAACCGACATAGCCCAACGGATTAGAAGCTGAAGTAGCAGTGGGCCGGCCATATAGCTTGAAGAACCGACAACCGATGGGGAAGAAAGGTTCTCGAGTGGCAGCCTCGTACCGGTAGGCGAAGTGTAGTGCAACCCCCCACTAGATGGAATGACGACCTGGTAATACATGCAGGAAGGTGGCTCAGGATCGTGCTTTGTGGCATTCCTTTGGGGAGGCCTATGTTCAACAGTGGACTTATGAAAGGCTGTAATGATGATGATGATGGGACTCCGGTTCTCTACACTCACCATACGAATCACAGCAGTATCAAACTGCCATTTTACGATGGTATTCAGTGAGAGCGTGGTTCTTCCCGGTCGAGCCGACCCATTTGTGCTACAACTATACTACTAATATAGCTGCAGTATGGCTCTACCACGTTTAAAAGGCAAGTTTTTAATAGAATAAGGATGATAAATGCCGAGTCTTAAATTGTCCTGGTAGGACCACACTCTTACATCATACGAGCATATAGTAGTAGCTATGGTGAGTGTAGAGAACCCGAGACCCTTTGTACTGGAAATGAGGCAGTCCATCTTCCTCCTCAGGGGTGACAACACATCTGAAATTTGATTCTTATTGCAGTGTGGGTTGCAGCACTTTGCAGCACATCTCACAGAATACCAGCGTAAAATAGCAGCTTAACACTGCTGTGTTTCGTATGGTGAGTGTAGAAAACCGGCGACTTTTTGTACTGGAAAAGAGGCATTCTATCTTAGTCCTCACGGGTGACAACGCATCTGCATTTTGATTCTTTATTGAGGATAGATGTGGATGTCTATGGGTTACAGCAACCACTTACCATCAGGTGGACTGTGTGCTCGTTTCTCACCCAAGTTTCTTAAAAAAATTATAATTTTCTCTCTTTTTTCCAGCTATTAAGTTCAAAAACAAATTCAGAACAAATTTCGCTTAGTTCAAACAATAGCAATAACTACAAGTAGTAAATTTGCATTTATATTACTTATACGTTCTCCTTCAATCGCCTAAAAGACAATTAAGGGTATTCAGGGTCTCCTCTTGTTTTACACCCAGACTAATGTTCAGGGGTGGGTACAGATAAAAATGTAAATTTCCAAGTTAACCTACGGGTCGCATTAGCGGGGACACAGCCGGGGGACACGGGATCTTTCATCTCCCCTCTATAGGGATGGTAATAGCAAGTTTATATTTTCATCTCAATAAAGACAAAGCAAAGGAAATAATTTTAGTGCAGCATTGTATTAAAGTAAACAATTGTTTAAATTTATGCAACTCCAGTTATTGCCTAAGCGTACTCATAATATACTACATATAATATACTACATATTATGTAAAATTAAAATGGGCATAGAATTGGGATTTATGACGACAAAAAAGAAGATTTTTTTGTTGCAGAGGTGAATGGCAGAGTCGGGAAGGGTCGCCCTAGGCGAAAGTTTATCGACCAAATAGGCGATATATTGAAAATGGGCCAAATTAAGAGTACCTTTAACCGACGAGCGTGTATGCGTAGGTATATGGATGTGGAGGAAGCGAGAGAGGTGTGTCAGGATCGTGCCAAATGGAATTCCATAGTCTCTGCCTACCCCTCTGGGTGACAGGCGTGAGTGTTTATGTTAAAAAAGAAGATGTGCGAAACTGCGCTGCAGTTTCTTTTACGCATTTTTCTATGGGCGAAGAAACCTAATTTAAAAAGATATTTGGTAACCAGTTTTAAAAAACATAGTAATATATATTTTTAAACCTAGTCCTAGGTGTCGTTTGACAAACTGTTTGATTTCTCATGTTCAAAAATAATTTCAAATTAAAAATTTTATACAACCGACTTCAATACAAATTATTAAGAATAACTCAAAAACTATTGGTCAGACATTGATCAATTTATACCTTGATTAAAACTTATATGGGACCCGACGAGAATCACCAGCTTTCAAATAAAATAAGAATCATCTTCATCTAGAAAAAAGTTGTGAGCCTTTGCTTTGATTTGACCCTTCGAGAGATTTTTATCTTTTAGTATCAGTGTTCCTGCTTTGTATCTATCATACTATATTCACGTTGTGTGTTTACATCCTCAGCCGATCTGACCGAGGAGGAGGAGGAGATTATTGTATATATATTAGAGACTTTATGGCATTTTATTTTATACAGCAGTGTCATTCACAAGACGAAGTCGAAAAAATTATTTTACTGACAGAAATACAAAAACGCTGATGACATTGACGTGTGAAATATGTATCTCACAGAGTACTTTTTATATACTGAAATATGTATATCTATTATAAAAAAATATGCAAAGGTAAAGGTAACAAATATGATTCAGCCTTTTAACAAGGCTTACCAACTACAAAAGTCTAACCGGGACTTATTATAATATGACGCTCTTTATGAGATGCGAAAGTTGAGAAATATTTAACGAACATTTTGTTCAAATAGCTGCAGATTTTTTTTTCATAGAATAAGGGTGACATACGAGCACACCCACCCGATGATAAATGGATGCTGTGGTTCATATACATCTTTATTTATCCTCGATAAAGAATCAAAATGCAGATGCGTTGTCACCCCTGAGTACTAATACGGAATGGGTCTCCGGCACTCTACGCTCACCATACTCAACACAACAGCGAGAGCGTGCTCCTACCCCAGCCGAGCCATGGATGGCTATGGATCGCCATACATGCTACAACCAATAAAGCCGCATCGTGATCCTACCTCGTAACTTCGTATAAGGATATTTATATTTTTTTTTTTAATTTGGAACAAAGTCATTAACCTCCGTTGTATGCCAAATGTCATGGTCTTTTAATACACGTAGACTTCCTGATAACAACGTAATAATAATAATAAAAAACAGCGTTCGCCAACTTGCTGGCTGTAGCAACTATGGCGAGTATCTGTCCTATGAGGATTTGGATGGCTATGTTTGGCAGTGGACATTTTGATAGCCTGTAATAAAATTGAAGAAAAAAACCGAAACAATAAATCCAAAAGGAATGCACATATTCTATTTATATTTTGAATACTTAAAAGTATTACTGTATATACTAAATTGCAATAAAGATTAAGGTCGACTTACCAACATATCACATATGATTCGCGCTTCCATCTAAATTTTAATTTCATTTGATAATGGTTTGGCGATAAACTTCTGTCAAATCAAATCAAAATCAAAAATGTATTTGCTTAAATTTCTTCCAGTACCATATGAGATACAACAACATTTAAGTGCATAAGAATAAGACGTTGGGAGACAGGCTTCGAAAGAAAAGAACAAGTAACAGATCGTGTGTTGCTGATCTCCTGGTGAATGTACTCGGACGTCTTAATCTTTAAAACTTGAAGGCAGGTTAGCGAGTTAATTTTTAGGAATCCGTACATAAAACCATGCAGAAACAAAACAGTATTATTTATTTTATTCATACAAGCAAGATTGACAGACGAGCACACTGGCCGCCTGTTCCACCCACACCTAACCTCGATTAAGAATCAAAATGCAAATGCGTTATCACCCCTGAGGACTAAGGTGGACTAGGATGGATGCCTTTTTATCATTAAAAAGGGTTTCTGGTTCTCGTCATTAATCATATGAAACACAGAAACACTATGCAGCTGCTTTACGTTGGTATTCTGTAAGAGCATAGACATTCTTCGGTCGAGCTGATCCCTGCTGTATTATGGCATACAACTGCAGCGTGACTTTACAGCATGAAGTACTTGTATACTATGTATACACACACACACACACGTTTGTGGTACTTAGAAAGTCTTCTTTTCTTTGTCAATTTTTATTTTTATTTTAAACTTGCTTTGTATTCTACCATAGTAATAATTCATAATAATTTAAAATAAAAAAGAGTGTGGGTACTTATGTACGCACATAGGAAGTTATACTTCTTTAGAGTAAACAAAACAAAAAGCTTGAGAGATTGAACCCATTGAAGTGGTCTCTTTTAGGTGTCAGTGTGCGCGCGCATTGTTACAACTTCATGGTGCCGTTTTTAGGTGTCGGTGTGGGCGCGCATTCTAGAAATTCACTCTCATCATTTTTCCCAAACGCGCCAAAAGAATTATAACTTCATAATATCCTTATTAATTTTTTCTATGGCCAAACCACCTAAGCATTCCTTTCTTAATCTTGGTCACACCATCTTCGCGTAAACCACACTTTCTCTGTTAAAACACAATTATTTTTCACCTTATCTTTCAAAAATACTCCTAATATTGACTTAGCTACAAAATGACCACATTTTATTATTTATAACGAAATAAATTTAAAATATTATTTAACCAAAGATGGCATCCCTAACTCGGCGCCGACGAATAAATCTTTTTGAGATCTAGAAAACGTCCTAAGGATTCCTGTCGTAGGGATAAGGTAAAGGTGTCTGGGAAGTGATAAATTGTTTCCAGAGAAAGTATATTACGGTTGTGAGTTCTACTGTGAAATATTACGGTATTTGTGTGGATAGAAACCACTGATTGAAACATCTAGATGTCAATGTCGATGACTGTACTTATTTATTTATGAAAGTATAGTCAAATCAATTGATCGGTTTTTGTTTCACTATATAAATGACTACGTAAAACTCACTCTTTTCAAAGCATTCTGCCATTCTTTTTACTCGAACAGCCTGGCCATCATACAGGCGACAAGGTTACAGCGCCCTTTGCATATTACATACATTAATTACCCAATATTTTTGGGTGCCTAATACAAAAGTACGGTTGAACATGCTGGCCATCGCTGGAAATAAGCAACGCTCGAAAATAAACGGAAAAATTTCTATTTCTATATATTTAATATTATTTTATTTTTTGAAAATCTTTGAAACGGCTCGACGGATTGACTTGAAAATCTAATCAGCTTGAAGTCTCAATGAACACTTTCGAATGCAGTCGCCCATCTCGATCGATTGATTCATTCTTAAGATATCGTACAACAAAATTTGATTTACACACATACATACACACGCACGACCGCACACACACACCGTCGGAAAACCCGCCGGGAATAGTCGTAACGGCTTCCGAGGACCTCAAAATGTGGAGATCTGATGAAAACTCGCATTCTTAAAATCGTACCAAAATCTATAACTTGAAAATTATTAATTTTCAAAACGGGAAGTTAAAAATTATGCAACTTGATCGACCATCCTTCAGGCTTAGGGACCTTCTAGAAAAAAACCTTCTCTGAAAAAGCGGTGTTTTAGTTGTTTATGGGTGGAGATAGTCACTTATGATCGGATGAGCGGCATGCCCGTTTGCACCCTCTTCTATAAATAAAAATATCACAGGACGCGAGCATCTCGAGCTTGTTATCGCCGGTGCCAATGAAATGGTAATTGCAATTTTAAATATTTATGTACCATGTACTGGACATCTGAAGACAGTCAACACGCACTAGTGCAACGCGGCCAAATAATTAACCTAATGTTTTAAAGAATAAGGGTGAAAAACGAGCACACAATCCACCTGATGGTAAGTGGATGCTAACTAAGGCCGATAGACACCTATATCTATCTTCAATTACGCATCACAGTGCAGATTGCACTCCTTAGGACTAATATGTAGTGCCTCATTTCCATTAATAAGGGTCTCCGATTCTTTAGACTCACCATGCGAAACACAGGAGCATGAAGCTGCTGTTTTAAGTTGGTATTTTTTGAGAGCGTGGTACTTCCCCGTTCGTGCTACAACCATAATATAGCTGCAGCGTGGCTCTGTCACTCAAATGAGAGGAGGCCTGTGCCCAACAATGGGAAGTATAAAAGCTATAACATAACGTGATCTGGACAACGGTAATTAATTTATGATTGTATCTTCAGACGAAATCAACAGAAATCAGTTTTAAATGACTCGCAAAACTGTATAAATTCCAATCACTCTCCCCTAAACAATCTTCTATAAATATTCATGCGTAGGTACGAATTTATAACGTGTCAAAAGTGAACCCTAGACACCACTAAATAGAGTTTAATATGGAGCTTTTAAGTATTAGGCTATTCTCCCAGTACCGGCATGCAACTCGACTAATATTACTGTCGCGCTTTACTAGGCATCGCTATCCAACCCGTGGTGTCTCCTAACATGTCTCTAACAAGGGTAAATTAAAATTCCTTCTTCGGAATATAAATTCGGGATTTGGTCTTTTATTTGCACTTTCGGATCGTCTTAGATATTCAAGAGTTTGTATGATGTTGTGAAAGTATTTTTTAGACAACTTTACTTAACTAGGTGGTAGAATTTCTTTTCTGCCATAGAATTCATCTGGATAGGTACCCTCCTCTTACCTACTATTGCAGCCAAGCAACAATGTGCTGTGTAGTGGCGGTTAAGAATATCCACTACCCCATATCTTCCCGTGGGTGTCGTAAAAGGCGACAAAGGGAAACAGGCAGGAGATGGGCAGCAGCATCTTCCTGGTAACGGAAAAAATACAATAAAAAAACTGCGGTTGCCAACCCGCTCGCCAAGCGTGGCAACTATGGCAACCATGATGAAAGTCACGAAGAGACGGCCCCCAGTCCCCGCCGGCCCCGCTATTCCTGGCTACGGTGGCTGTGCAGGTGGTGCTAAGAATCTCCGGTGGAGGTTCGGTTGCCACCTACGACGACTCGAACTGGCAACATACAACGCACACACCCTGAGGACTGACGAGATGATTGTGGAGCTGGAAGAAGAGATAGACAAGTTACGCTGGCATATTATAGAATCATCCGAAGAGAGGGGGAGGACACGGTAATCCTCGAATCCGGCAACTTGCTCTATCACCGGGAGGGCGACCATCTGTCCCAAGGATATCGTCCACAAGTCTCTCGTTAACAACGTTGTAAAGATCGAGAGTGTGTCGACGAGGGTTGCGTACCTTATACTCAGAATCACCAAACGGTATTCGCTGAAGGTCATACAGGTTTACGCACCAACCTCGGCACACCCCTATGAGGAGGTGGAGGAAATGTATGAGGATATCTCTAGAGTCATGCATTCCTCCAAAACCCAATATACGGTGTTAATGGGAGACTTCAATGCAAAACTAGGCACAAGAGAACGGTGAGCTGAAAGTGGAGAAATTTGGAATAGGGCAACGGAACCCAAGGGACCAGCAGCTGGCCAACTTCATGGAGAAAGAGGGACTCTTTATGATGAACTCTTTCTTCCAGACGCGGCCCCACAGGAAGTGGACCTGGTCGAGCCCCGACGGTTCGACAAAAAATGAAATTGACTTCATTATGACGACCAGACGACAACTGGTCAGTGATCTCTCAGTGATCGCGAGGGTGAAAACCGGCAGCAATCACCGAATGGTTAGAGGCACACTGAACCTAAACGTTAAGTTGGAGAGGTCACGTCTAATGAAGTCAACGCCCGTCCCCCTCGTGCTTTAATCCAAAGTCACGAAACCTTTCAGCTCGAGTTACAAAACCGTTTTCAGTGCCTAGAAGACTGCAATGAAGTGGACGATTTTAATGACAAGCTCGTGGAAACTGTCCATGCGGTCGGAGCTAAGTTCTGCAAGACCCGTCGCAGAAGAACACAAAACTCTCCGATCACACTCTTAATCTCATGGCTGTTAGACGGGAGATGAAACTACATTCTTCAACAGATTTGACAGCATACAGGCAACTGAACAGACAGATCTCCAAATGTATGCGGCGGGACTTACGCAACTTCAATACAGCTCGTATTGAAGAAGCGATCGAGCGGAACCAAGGCTACAAAGTCTTTGCCAGAGATCTGTCTGCCAGAAAGAGCCAACTGTTAAAGCTGAAGATCGGATGTGGCAGCATCGTTTCCGGGGCACCTGAGATTTTGAGTGAGATTGAGAGGTTCTATGGGCAGCTGTACACGTCATCGTTGGAGCCGCACGCAAGTGTGAGTAACGATCCAAGAGCGAGTTTTATCCGACATTATTCCGATGATATCCCGGACGTCAGTCTGAGCGAGATTAGAATGGCTCTCCAGCACCTTAAAAACTGCAAGTCCCCAGGCGAGGATGGAATTACGGCGGAGCTTCTGAAAGCGGGTGGAAAACCGGTACTTGAAGTCCTTCAGAAGCTCTTTAATTCCGTCCTCTATGGTGTATTTAGCACCATAGACCACATATTGAGCATAGTGCTTAGGTCCTCCAGCGATTCTGCCATAAGGACTATATCGTCGGCAAATCAAAGGTGAGTGATTTACTCGCCATTGATGTTGATACCGTATCCTTTCCAGTCCAGAAGCTTGAAAACGTCTTCCAATGCAGCGGTGAAGAGTTTCGGGGATATGACGTCACCCTGTCTTACACCTCTCTGCAATTGGATAGGTTTCGTTCTCTGGTTCTGTACTCGGGTAGCCGTCGTAGCCCTACTGTACAAGCACTTCAACACTTCGATATACCGACAGTCAACTTGGCACCGCTGAAGGGACTGCAGCACCGCCCAAATTTCGACGGAATCAAAGGCTTTCTCATAGTCCACATACGCCAGACATAGTGGCAAATTGTACTCCTCGGACTTTTGTACAGTTTGCCGAAGGGTATGTATCCCAACAAACATTTACCACGTTGAGTAGACGTTTTGGTGGCAACTTAGTGTTATTTAGTATAATCGTATAAATGTTTTAAGGACGTTTACTCGACGGCATTAGGGCCCATTTTATTCAACTTAAGATGCTAATAGTTTCGCGTAACAGTCATATAAATACCTACTTAGTCACATAATCGTCATATATACGTCGGCGATTTGACTACATGTCATGTAACGATAGCTATCGCGTCGAATTCGTGTCGATATTCGTATCGAGTAATGGTGAACACTGAACAATATGACTATTATATAATGTAATCGTTGTATTATTGCCATTTAAAGATGATGCCACTTGTATTGAACGAATAATATAACAGATTATATATCACGTTAACTTAATTAGGCAGTGTTTTTGACAGCTGAGTTAATATTACATTTTTTCTTTGTTATTTGAGGTGATAGAACCATTTCATCAGTTGTAAACCATTGCGCAATCGAGTTTACTGATTAATGTGAGGTAATTTTGTATTAAAATTTTTATGCGCTTTTAAAATTTTAATGTTTTCACATATATTTATTAATAATTTATTAAGTGACTGCGTTATATGACAACTATAGAACATCCCGACCTATAAAGTGCGTGTTCAATGTTCATTGTAAATGTGTACGCCATGACAGTTGACTTAGGGATCAATAATAAAATCATTAAACGCCTAACTAATTTAGTTTAAAGAATTTATATTTTAAGAAGAGAAGGATATGCGTGATATATAACTTGGTTAAGTCTAAATAATACTTTTGTTTTAGGTAAATCTCACAATGATCTACAATTATGCGGATGTTGATAAGTTTTTATCAAAGATGGACTTCATCGAAATGATACGTGCACATTTGAAATGGCCGTGGTCATCTACTAATTTTATCTTTTGTTCTCGTTGTTATGGATGTGGTTCCCAGACAGTCCGTCGAAATAGACCGTTACATTTTGTTTTAACAGACAACAATGTAAAAAAATTATTAAGTTGCGGTTTATTTTGGTGCCCCCATTGCAAATATTTTGCTATCTATAATCATTTTCCAGAAGACGAATGCGAATATTGTAATTAGTCAGTTAATCATACCTACTTACCTATTTAAATTTGAATCAATAAATATATTGTAAGAATTTTGGAAACACGCTTCAACTTAATAGGTTAACAATCGAGTATAATAAATCTGTAGCAAAATCATTTCCGCAATTCTAATATTTTCTGGAAAAATCAATGCCAGGGGACTAAATAAAGGGCACTGAATCAAAATTAGTGGTGTTTAGAATTTTTGTCTGTCTGTCTGTCACGAAAAAATTACTAGACAGATTTCCATGAAATGTTGTGTGTAAGTAGTTAGGAAATAGGGGAAACTTAT
Organism: Parnassius glacialis; assembly: GCA_033319125.1. Taxonomy (NCBI): domain Eukaryota; kingdom Metazoa; phylum Arthropoda; class Insecta; order Lepidoptera; family Papilionidae; genus Parnassius; species Parnassius glacialis. Next base: position 47,805,320 of record JAVANC010000019.1, on the reverse strand, counting down.
AGGCTACTTTTTATCCGCTTGCGGAACTTCAAAAAAGAGGATTAAGTATTTTCCTTCCTGAACATGTTAATTTCTATTTTATATTATTGATTATTGATGTTTTTTTTAAATAACACATTTAATTTAATTTTAAAATTTAATATATATTATTATTATATAAATTTAAATCCTAAAATTAGTTTTAATCATCGCGTAATAGTTTGAACTGCGCCGAAAATAGTTTCACTTTATCAAAAGTATTAATGATATTTCTAAATTGAAGTCAACGCGAGCGAAGCCGCGGGTAAAAAGCTAGTACTTATTATATTTTACTACTATTGGTACAAGAGTTAAAAAAATCTCTACAGTTGCAATTATTTTTTCGCCTCACACAATTAGCTATAAAAACAAAGTTTAGCATTTTTCATTATTTTATTTATTCTTTTAGAAAATGTACAATTATAACTTGTTAAAAATTAGTAGCGTAATTTATCTATTGAATCCGAATAGAGTTTAACTGTCGTACCGAGTCACTAGATGGCGCACTGTACTAACACGGAGCTAATATGCCGCGCTCGCTCCCTCTTTAGTCCGGCCGATGCCGCGATGTTTCGATTGCAGGAATATCTCCTCTAATAAGTTTGCTTCTCGCTCACGCATTTTCGCTTAGCCAGTCAGTTGTAGGTTGTAGTACGTTGTCGTAGTTGTAGATACCCTAATTATCAAGTAGCAACAAAATATAATAGGCAGAATTATTAAAGTGCTAATGTTTAATTTTTAATAAGATAATTTAAGACCATATTGTTACTTGGGAAGTTTTTGTTGTCTATAATAAATTATTTTTTTAGAAAAATGTCTTTTAAAATAGTGGAGACTACAGAAAATGGTAAACCTTTATTAACAACTGTGCCAGCACAATGGGAAAAACGTGGAACATTATATACATTTCAAGCAACCATGTCTAGCATTAAAGTTGCATAGTCCTGTAAAATATGAAATATAATTAATTGACTTTTATTTAAATAATTTAAAATTAAAAATTTTGTACAGCCGACTTCAATATAGGTTATTTGAGAATAACTCAATAACCATTAGTCTGACCTTGATCAAATTCATATGGGACCACACGAGAACTATCAGCTTTCATATAAAAAAAGAATCATCGAAATCGGTTCGCCCAGTACAAAGTTATGAGGTAACACACATAAAAAAAAAAAAAAAAAAAACATACACTCGAATTGAGTACCGTCTCCTTTTTGGAAGTCGGCAGATTATTACTACTAAACGAAAACCTTTCACTATATTCCTTATGTTGGTTTGTTCGTTGGTTATCCAACTCAGAATGGTTTTTACGCAATAGCGTTTGCTGCCACTCAACCATCGGAGCCGGTACAATATTGCACCTAAGTTCCTGGCCGATTTTGACCTGATTTCGATTTTTTTTAATAGGATAAGGGTGACAAACGAGCACACAGTCCAACTGATGGTAAGTGGTTGCTGTGGTCCATAGACATCTAAATCTATCCTCGTTTACGAATTAAAATGCAAATGCGGTGTCATCCGGGAGGACTATGAAGCATATGAAGGCTCTGACTTTAACTTCGATCAATGTATCGACCTCATCTCGCGATGCAATTTTCAAATTATTAGACGTTAATTCTTGTAATTCACTTACTAAAGAATGAAAAAATGCGGATACATTTGATGGTTTACTCGTACCTTCATAAATACTCACAACAAAAGAGGGCACATTTGGTGTTTCGTGGATGTTACATAATATAAGCCACACTTGATGCTTAGAACTGTTGAACAATGGTAGACCGTCTATATTTACATTAAGCGAAAGCATTTATATATAAGTTTTGTAATCTAAAAAAAATCGTCTTTAAAGATTCAATAAGACCATTATGCTAGTAATGACCATCATCAATAAGAATTATTTGTACATCTTTTTTAGTTTTAAAAAGCGTCCTTGGGTCTAAAGGGACTATACAGGGCATTATTTTGTTCAGAATTACATTTTATTGCTTTAATGCAACTTGTGGAATATTAAAATCAATAGCGCACTTTTTATAATGGTATCTGAAGTTATCATTTTTGATTGTAGTGTCTTCTTTATCAACATTATCTTCATTTTCGGACGATGTATAACTGTCTTTAACTTCGGAAAATGAACAAGACTCTTGAAATTGGGCAAATGAACTGCAGGGTATACTCGTATCATTTTGGTTAAATTGATTGGTTAAGTTTGAATTTAAATGTGATACGGAACCCTTCTCATTTTCCTCACTCTCAGTTTGATCTCTATTACTTTGTATAAAAGTACGCGCTTGAAGCGAATGATAGTTATTTTTAACTTTTCTTTTTAATACTTTTCCACTTATTAAGATTCATGTTGTACCGAGCAATAAATAAATATGATAAATTACATTTTAAAATGATGGAAGTTGTATAAAGGTTATTATAAACCTTTAATATGAGTATTAATTAAATAACGGTCGTATTGTCATGTTTGTGATACTTTAGGATGTATACAGGTTGCACTCGTAATAATTATTCGACTTATATATAATAGTTACAAATACTACGTGTAAACAATTATTATCCGTTTAGCAGATATTTAAAAGGTAATTATATGACAAAATTGACAGTATTATCACGTTTATACTGCGAAAACGTTTACACGACGAAAAGTTGTATAAGAAAGTTTTATAGACGTCGTCATAGACGCTATTATATGATGGTTGTAAAATAATGTCGAAACGACATTATTATACGACAAAAAATGTATATGACTATTCGGACACATAATGCACCAGTACATGACGAAGAGTAAAAAAAAATACTGTAAAATAACTTTAATAAGACTCAAGGTCATATAAATGTTTGATTATATGACAAAAATGTTTGCTGGGAATGACCTCAATAGTGTCTCCCAACGGATAGGTCTTAAGATGAACATGGACAAAACAAAGATTATGTTTAATGTCCATGTTACACCTATGCCGGTAATTGTTGGGAGCACTAAGCTCGAAGTTGTTGACGAGTATGTTTACCTGGGACAAATAGTCCGACTAGGTAAGTCCAACTTCGACCGAGAGGTCAATCAACGGATTCAACTCGGCTGGGCAGCGTTCGGGAAGCTACGACACATCTTCTCGTCAGACATACCTCAGAACCTTAAAACGAAATTGTACAACCAGTGCGTGTTGCCAGTGATGACTTACGGAACTGAGACGTGGTCCTTCACTGCTGGCCGGATGAGGAAGCTCAAGGTCGCTCAGCGAGCTATGGAGAGGGCTATATTCGGAGTTTCTCTGCGTGATAAACTCAGAAATGAGGATATCAGCAGTAGAAACAGAGTGACCGATATAGCCCAACTATGAGAGTATGAGACTATGAGAGTGAGAGTAATAGAGAGTGCACTTGTGCTTGCGCATAGACTCGGGCACTATAATCCTGTCCTGCACAGATGGCTAGTATACGTGGAGACTGGCCGCCGTGACCGGAATACGATCTGAAGGGTTTGCGTTAGCGTTCTTTGTTTGAATATGGTTGCACAAATACTTGGTTCGTACAGGATTTAAACTCGCGTCTCTTGGCGTTGCAATTCATTGCTAAGCCACTGCGGCACGGAGTCGTCAACATTCAACACATGTAACAGTGAACAAATAACAACGAAGTTATTTAACAACAACAATTCACGCCGCCATCGCAACATCAGTCCCGCGCGACTTCCGCTAACGAGCCGAGGAAATTTGATTCATTTCCGGCACGGAACTGCCAGCGCGGACCCGCTTGAAGTGCTCTGCAATTTTGTATTCACTGTAAATAAAAAAACACACCACTTCATGAAATTAATTAATGATAATCAAGTTTATTCGTTTCATTTTCGTGATTTTGATAAACATTTGTACTTAATAACAAACAAACAATAAATTCAACAAAATCGGTCGAGTCGTTTTTGAGTTTTAGCGAGATTAACGGACATGAATTGATTTTTATTTGTAGAGATTATGAATTAATATACTAACTATATTTTTATATACCGTGGTGAAGCCGGGAGACGAAACCGGTCGTTTTTTTTTTAAATATAATAAGGGTGACAAACGAGAACACATTCCACCTCATGGTAAGTGGATGCTGTGGCCCATAAACATCTACATCTATCCTCGATCAAGGATCAAAATGCAGATGCGTTGCCTGCTAAATGGCGCCAATTTAAAAGCGCCTGTATTTTTATGTATGGTAGAGCCACACTGTAGCTATATTATATTTGTAGCGAGAATGGGTCGGCTTGATCGGGAAAGGATCTCACATAATACAATCTGCTGCTTTGTTTCGTATGGTGAGTGTGAACCGGGATCCTTTTTTACTGAAAAACAAGGCATTATTTCATCTTAGTCTTTAAAGGTTACAACCATAGAATTATATTAACATCATTTGAATAAAAAAAATAACTGGTACTTAAGAACTATAATATAATCATTAATTCATTCATTATAGCCTATTAAAAGTTCACTGCTGAACGTAAGCCTCCCCCTTGGACTACCTCATTTTGCCACAGTTGCCACGCTTGGCAGGCGGGTAAGCAAATGCAGTTTTTTTTAATTTTTCATTGATACTGAAGATGCGGTTGCTAATATCCTATTTCAGTTCACATATTTCTGAGAATGTATGCAGGCCTAATTACTACTACATACCATTTTTTTTGTTACGTACTTAACGTATCTACATTTCGATTCTTAACCGACGTTAGGTGTACATGTCTATGAGCCACAGCATCCACTTACCGTCAAGTAGACTGTGTGCTCGTTTGTCAACCTTATTCTATAAAAAAAACATTGTGCACTTTAAAGTTAAAAAACAGATTCTAATTAATGAAAATTCCGAAAACACTGCATTGAATACTAAAAACTCGTAAATAAAACGAAGCTCGATTAGCTGAAACAAATTACGAAGATCTAGATAAAAAAGCGAAAATGCAGTATTTAATTAACTTTAAAATAGCGAAGCTGATAACGGACGAGCGGGAATAAGCGGAAAACACCTAAAACATAGCTCAAACGTGTAATCCGATTAAAAAACGAGAATCTGGCTTAATCTGTATTAGTCGGTCTAGTAGCCAGGCCTCCCTGCCTTCGCTTGTGATAAAACGTAGCGATTATATACTCTTTGACTTGTGAGTACAGAGTACTTTTACGAGGTACAGAGTTGTTTCTGCACATGTGATCGTTCGGTATAATAAAACAGACTGTGTTACCACCACAATTATTAATGTACCGGAATGATATAATAGCACCTATCATAATTTTTAAACCATTTGCCACTTCCAAACCATTTTTTTTCAAGTTTGCGCCTTTACCGCTAGAAAGAACCCCTTTGTCGTGTCTCCTTAGTTTCAAGGCCCTCCCCTTCTTGCCTCAGCCAGTATCGGAATCCTTAGCGTCGACATATCGAGTAACGTGCAGTTTCGTGGTCACTTGGAAGAAAAGGCCAAATTGGCCTCTAAAAAGCTTGGCGTGCTCAGCAGAGCGGGTCAGTATTTCATGCCGGCACACCGCCTGCAACTTTACTAGGCGCAGGTATAGCCTCACATGGAATACTGTTCCCATCTCTGGGCAGGGGCTCCCCAGTGCCAGCCCCTTCCACTTGACCGCATCCAGCGCAGAGCGGCTCGAATCGTCGACGACCGAGTACTTTCCGATCGGCTCGACTCATTGGCGCTGCGAAGAGATGTTGCATCTCTTTGCATTTTCTTCCGTATTTACCACGGGAAGTGCTCTGAGGAATTGTTCGGATTAATCCCAGCCGCCAAATTTCACGAATGCACATCGCGGCAGAACTCCCGATACCATTCTCACCATCTGGATAATTATTGGCGGTTCACCACTGTGCGATTTAAAAGATGTTTTCTTCCTCGCACATCTTCTTTGTGAAATAATTTACCATCAGCGATTTTTCCGGACCGATACGACTTAGGGACCTTCAAGAAAAGAGCCTACTCTTATTTAAAAGGCCGGCAACGCATCTGCAATTCCCCTGGTGTTGCGGTTGTTCATGGTCTGCAGCAGTCACTTACCATCAGGTGAGCCGCATGCTCGTTTGCCCACTCTCCTATAAAAAAAATCACTTCTGAAAAGTTGGAGCTTATGTCCCATCCCTAAATCTAGAACTCGCATTATTAGTTTACTTAAAAATTGTTTATACTCGTATGTGTTACGCAGTAGCCATATTATGATTGTAACACGAATGGGCTCGATCGGGGAAGAACCATGCTATAACAAAATACCCGCGTGAAGTAGCAATACTTATGATGCTTTTCGTTTCTCACCATACGAAACAGCGTAATACTGTGTCAGTGTAGAGATCCGGAGGTCCTGTTTACTGGAAACGAGGTATTCCATTGCAGTCCTTATAATATTGTATCTGCATTTTGATTCTTGATCGAGGACAGAAATGTAGATGTCTATGGGATACAGCATCCACTTACCATGAGGTGGACTCGTTTATCGCACTTATTCTATTAAAAAAAACGCAAAACTTTTAATGTACCTCACATAACACCAATAAAAGTTGTGTTGGTAAATAATACTAAACATCATTCATAGTCACAATAACTATAGAAACAAACATAAATTAATACATCCGATCATTACGCACTTCGTGAATCGTGAATATTCATTTAGCAAAGCGAAACACACCGGCCTATGCCAATTGTCCATTCGAATGGACCCATAAATAAATCAATAGACTATTATGCGGTTGCCTGCATATTTTTAATATAAATTTACTGGCCGCTAATGGTGGCTGCAGCGCGCAACCACCGCGGTTCCATTAATCTAGTCCTATTGTGATTTATTAGCATTGCACACAGCTAGTAACCTATGTTTAGTTCTGAAACGAACGGTTATTGCTTGGCAATGTAAAATTTTCATTGAATGTTTTGTCAAATCATTCATTAATTACAGAATATCAAAGTCCACTGCTGAACATTGTATCAAAGGTAATATTTGCCACCTAGTCATGCAGGAGTTGTTTGAAACCTGTTATCAGTCAGGAAACAGAAACTGCTGGCCGTCTCCTGTTTCAATTTCCCTCTACCCAACGGGGTAGTAGATATTCTTACACTACCAAAAAATAATTTGAAATTAAAAATTTTGTACAGCCGACTTCAATATAAGTTATTTAATAATAACTCAAAAACTATTGGTCTGACCTTGATCAAATTCATATGGGACCACAAGAGAACTATCAGCTTTCATATAAAAAAAGAATCATCGAAATCGGTTCGCCCAGTACAAAGTTATGAGGTAACACACATAAAAAAAAACATACAGTCGAATTGAGTACCGTCTCCTTTTTGGAAGTCGGCAGATTATTGTTTTGGAGCAGGATGTTTGACTGTGTGAAATTAAATGTGTATATTCATGGAAGAGTCACGCTATAGCTATCTTCTGTCTGTAGCACGAATGAGTCGGTTCGACCGGGAGGATCGATCACGCTCTTACAGAATAGCAGCGTAAAATGGCAGCGTAATAATACTGTGTTTCGTATAGTGGATTGTAGAGAACCGGATACCCTTTTTACTTGAAATGAGACATTCCATCTTTGGGCTCTGGGGTGAAAATGCATCTGAATTTTGATTCTTAACTGAGGATATATTATGTAGATGAGTCACAGCTCCCGGTAGTGAGTAATTGTGTTCTGTAGGTCACAGAATCCACTTATCATAATATACCAGGTGGAATGTGTACTTGTTTGTCATCATTATTCTATAAAAAAAATGCCTCAACGACATAAGAGAAATTTTAAACTATTTAACTCCAGATTTTTTACCTATTTTAAGCTCGCATCGCTGGGTGTTAATTAAACTTTAGTAATAATTGTAATAAGCCTCATTTCTAAGTTTATCACGCAGTGAAACCCCGAGCATAGCCCTCTCCATAGCTCGCTGAGCGACCTTGAGCTTCCAAGAGAACCAGAGTAACCGACATAGGATTAGTAGTAGATAGGATTAGTAAGCTGAAATGGCAGTGGGCTGGCCATATAGCTCGAAGAACCGACAACCGATGGGGAAGAAAGGTTCTCGAATGGCAGCCTCGTACCGGTAGGCGAAATGTAGGGCGATCCCCCAATAGATGGAGTGACCACCTGGTAAGACATGCAGGAAGTCGATGGATGCAGGTGGCTCAGGAGCGTGCTTTGTGGCATTCCTTGGGGGAGGCCTATGTTCAGCAATGGACTTATGAAAGACTGTAATGGTGATGATGATGATGTAAGAAGCCTACTGTAGCCTCGACTACAGAAAAGAAAACGAAGTTATTTTTCAATCTATATTAAATAATACTTATTGAAACTTTTATGTTTAAATCAATTAACACTGGTCGGAAAATACCACTGTCCTATCAAGAACCAGCAGGAAACCTAACGGGACTTTCTTTAAAAAAAGAACGGTTTACAATCGTGTACATATTGTTTTTCTATTAACATCATCATTACAGCCCTTCACAAGTCCACTGCTGAACATAGGCCTCCCCCAAAGAATGCCACAAAGCACGGTCCTGAGCCACCTGCATCCATCGACTTCCTGCATATCTTACCAGGTCGTCACTCCATCTAGTGGGGGGACGCCCTACACTTCGCTTGCCGGTACGAGGCTGCCACTCGAGAACCTTTCTTCCCCATCGGTTGTCGGTTCTTCGAGCTATATGGCCGGCCCACTGCCACTTCAGCTTACTAATCCGTTGGGCTATGTCGGTCACTCTGGTTCTACTGCGGATATCCTCATTTCTGAGTTTATCACGCAGAGAAACTCCGAGCATAGCCCTCTCCATAGCTCGCTGAGCGACCTTGAGCTTCCTCATACGGCCAGCAGTGAAGGACCACGTCTCAGTTCCGTAAGTCATCACTGGCAACACGCACTGGTTGTACAATTTCGTTTTAAGGTTTTGAGGTATGTCTGACGAGAAGATGTGTCGTAGCTTCCCGAACGCTGCCCAGCCGAGTTGAATCCGTCGATTGACCTCTCGGTCGAAGTTGGACTTACCTAGTCGGACTATTTGTCCCAGGTAAACATACTCGTCAACAACTTCGAGCTTAGTGTTCCCAACAACTACCGGCATAGGTGTGACATGGACATTAAACATGATCTTTGTTTTGTCCATGTTCATCTTAAGACCTATCCGTTGGGAAACACTATTGAGGTCATTGAGCATAGTGCTTAGGTCCTCCAGCGATTCTGCCATAAGGACTATATCGTCGGCAAATCGAAGGTGAGTGATGTACTCGCCATTGATGTTGATACCGTATCCTTTCCAGTCCAGAAGCTTGAAAACGTCTTCCAATGCAGCGGTGAAGAGTTTCGGGGATATGACGTCACCCTGTCTTACACCTCTCTGCAATTGGATAGGTTTCGTACTCTGGTTCTGTACTCGGATAGCCATCGTAGCCCTACTGTACAAGCACTTCAACACTTCGATATACCGAGAGTCAACTTGGCACCGCTGAAGGGACTGCAGCACCGCCCAAATTTCGACGGAATCAAAGGCTTTCTCATAGTCCACATACGCCAGACATAGTGGCAAATTGTACTCCTCGGACTTCTGTACAATTTGCCGTAGGGTATGTATGTGGTCTATGGTGCTAAAGCCCTTTCGGAAACCGGCTTGTTCGGGAGGCTGGAAGTCGTCAAGTCTGCGCGCGAGACGATTCGTAATGACTCTCGAAAACAGCACGTAGACGCGGCTCAGAAGGGAAATCGGTCTGTAGTTCTTCAAGAGAGCGTTGTCGCCTTTCTTGAAGAACAAGACCACCGCACTTCTGCTCCACGCCTCCGGTGTAATGCCACCATGGAGGACGGAATTAAAGAGCTTCTGAAGGACTTCAAGTACCGGTTTTCCACCCGCTTTCAGAAGCTCCGCTGTGATTCCATCCTCGCCTGGGGCCTTGCCGTTTTTAAGGTGCTGAAGAGCCATTCTAATCTCGCTCAGACTGACGTCCGGGATATCATCGGAATAATGTCGGATAAGACTCGCTCTTGGATCGTTACTCACACTTGCGTGTGGCTCCAACGATGACGTGTACAGCTGCCCATAGAACCTCTCAATCTCACTCAAAATCTCAGGTGCCCCGGAAACGATGCTGCCACATTCGGTCTTCAGCTTTGACAGTTGGCTCTTTCTGGCAGACAGATCTCTGGCAAAGACTTTGGAGCCTTGGTTCCGCTCGATCGCTTCTTCAATACGAGCTGTATTGAAGTTGCGTAAGTCCCGCCGCATGCATTTGGAGATCTGTCTGTTCAGTTGCCTGTATGCTGTCAAATCTGTTGAAGAATGTAGCTTCATCTCCCGTCTAACAGCCATGAGATTAAGAGTGTGATCGGAGAGTTTTTGTGTTCTTCTGCGGCGGGTCTTGCAGAACTTAGCTCCGACCGCATGGACAGTTTCCACGAGCTTGTCATTCAAATCGTCCACTTCATTGCAGTCTTCTAGGCACTGAAAACGGTTTTGTAACTCGAGCTGAAAGGTTTCGGGACTTTGGATTAGAGCACGAGGGGGACGGAGCGTTGACTTCATTAGACGAGACCTCTCCAACTTAACGTTTAGGTTCAGTGTGCCTCTAACCATTCGGTGATCGCTGCCGGTTTTCACCCTCGCGATCACTGAGACATCACTGAACAGTTGTCGTTTGGTCGTCATAATGAAGTCAATCTCATTTTTCTATTAACAATATAAATCATATTAGAAATCACCTCATGCCAAAGGTTTATTTTCGTCCATAAATACAGATAATCTATCTACGACACATATTAGATTCCACCCAGACGTTAAAGTAATTTAGGTTCAGTCAGGGTTTATTAAACGTATATTTCGCTATCTGTAGGCAGTGGTTCACTACTTTGCTAAAAATATAGTCATCATTCTCTCAAAATATGTAAGTTCTTCTATATTCCTTAACCCAAAGCAAGTAATAAAATAACACTTAATAGCACCATCCGCTGTTAACTTGTTAACAATTTCAATTGTTGACTATAACTGAACTGCTGATTTACCATATGTTCGGTGGTGAAGGAAAATATCGTCAAGAGACAAGAGTAAGACTGAGAAATTGAAAAAAAAAATTGAAAAAACTGACATGCCCGTAAACCCTCTCAGAAATGAAAAGAGGCCTAGCAGTGGGACTTAGGCGTTAGAAGTTAAAGGTAGCCTTCGTTAACTAACATCAGGACATAAAACACCTCATTGATATTTTGATTTTGACATTGATTGACCTAGTGAGTAAATCGAATGAAACTCGTCACTACGTTTTGTAGGAATGAGGGCATTCACGACTTTTTCTGCCACCAGGGCGGCGCCACTTTACAGTGAGGTAAAATATTTGACAGATTTCATAGCGGGGATGATAATTTCTTAGCAAAATGTAATCTTTAAGGTTTCTTTCTGTACTATTAGTTATATTTTATATTTATTACATTAGAAATGAATAAATCAAACTATAAAATATAACTAAAAGCCGATTTTTTTAAAAAGAGTTATAAAGTGCAAAAAATTAAAAAGCAAACCACTGACGCATTGTGTTGTGTATTAATATAATATTCTAGATAATGATAAACTATATTCATAAAACTAATTTCTCAATTAACTGACACTGTGTAACAAAAAACTTTACCTCAGTCGCAACTAGCGACATCTGGTGAGTGGAAGATTATTAGCCTAAAAAGTTAAAATTAAACGCAATAAAATCCGTGAAATTAGTTTTATTCCATGTGTATTTTATTAATTCATTAAAGATTTTGCATCTTTAAATCTAAGATAGATCTAAGATGTATATATAATAATTGAAGCTAAAAGTTAAAGTTACAGTCTATATACGTCCCACTGTTGGGCACAGGCCCCCTCTCATTTCAGAGGGGGTTTTAGGGCAAGGAAGTGTCCGCCGTGCTGCCCCAATGCGTGTTGGCGAACTTCACTTGATTTAGAAATTTTTTTTTCTTATTTCTCAAACATGCAAGTTTGCTCACGATGTTTTCCTTCACCGCCGAGCACGTGGTAAATCAGCACTTAAAATTGCAACTAAAAATTTCTTTGGTTTCGGCGGGGATCGAAATCGGTATGCGAGCAAACTGCGAAATTCATAGCGAGCGCTAACCATCTGAGCAACCACGGCTCTCTATGTTTCGTATATTTCATAATTAATAATGATTATTATATCTATATTTAATAATTATGGAAAATAGTCTGTTAGATATAGTAGTGCTAAGAAATATGTTAGTTGGTATTTAGTAGTAATTAATATTTAGTATTGAGAATAAAAACAGCCTTCTATTAAATTGCAATGCCGCTACGGGGCGTCACTTGATTATTAAGTGGCGAAGCTTGCGAAGTCACTTATTGATTTCACGATGTCTGTCCGTCCGTCCGTCTGTCCGTCTGTCCGTCTGTCCGTCTGTCCGTCTGTCCGTCTGTCCGTCTGTCCGTCCGTCTGTCCGTCTGTCCGTCTGTCCGTCCGTCTGTCCGTCTGTACCACGATTATCTCGAGAACGGTTTCGAATTTTCAAATTCTGTTTTCAGCAATCGATTACTGATCACACAGGCATCTGAACCTCCTATTTTGAATTTTTTTTCCGTTAGAAACCACTACAAAGCTGATTGCTTCGCCACTTTGCTATGCTGTTAGCTTGCTAGCTTTATTTATAAACAATTATACAAGTACGAGTATGTTTGTATTTTATGCGCTACCATACCGTTCATTAGATTGCCCTAAAATTTTGTCAACTTATCGCTTGCAATTGCGTGAAGAATATAGGCGTAGTACAATTAACTTACAGTAGGTGGCGCGCGTATCGCACCGACAAATTTATTTGAAATATATACATCCTTCAATTTCAAGGACTCATAATTGAACGTTATAACTTTTCCAAATTTAAAACGATATTTCCACAATTTCTTGTGCGGTATATAAGTTAATTTCTTGTGAAAAAATATATGAATTCATTTACTTTTATTATATCAACGGGGTTGGCACTGGGATCGCTAAGCCACGGCTCTAATATACAAACATAACTTTGATTCACATAAATCGTTTTGGAATTAAAATTTTAACTTTGTGTACTTATCTTAATTATAACAGAGTCACGTGAGGTCTATTCTGTGGAGAAATATACGAATTTAAATTACAATAGAATGGAGGACTGAACTGAAGAGGTGAACGTGAATAAGTGCCAAATAACAGGGGCAAAGCTCAAACGGGCATCTGATTAAAAAAAGAGAATCAGGCCTAATCGGTATTACTCGGTCTGGTGGACGCCGCCCGCCCTGACTGCGAGATTACAATGTTTTGGCGCTTTAAGTAAAATTAAAAGTTCGATTTGTAGAATTTTGGTCCTCAAAATACGAATTGCTAAAAATATATTTTATTAATTACATTATATCGATCTATATATTTTTAAATAATTCGTTTTATTTTGCTTATTAGTTAACAGTCCGCGTGTAAAAATGGACGCTGCGGACTGTGTGTTTGTTTGTGGTGACAAACACTTACTCTGCTATAAAAAAAAAAACTAATAACACTATAATCCTTTCCTGCACAGATGGCTAGTATACGTGGAGACTGGCCGCCGTGACCGGAATACGATCTGAAGGGTTTGCGTTAGCGATCTTTGTTTGAATATGGTTGCACAAATACTTGGTTCGTACAAGATTCGAACCCGCGGCTCTTGGCGTTGCAATTCATTGCTAAGCCACTGCGGCACGGAGTCGTTAACATTCTACACATGTAACAGTGAACAAATAACATCGAAGTTATTTAACAACAACAATTCACGCCGCCATCGCAACATCAGTCCCGCGCGACTTCCGCTAACGAGCCGAGGAAATTTGATTCATTTCCGGCACGGAACTGCCAGCGCGGACCCGCTTGAAGTGCTCTGCAATTTTGTATTCACTGTAAATAAAAAAACACACCACTTCATGAAATTAATTAATGATAATCAAGTTTATTCGTTTCATTTTCGTGATTTTGATAAACATTTGTACTTAATAACAAACAAACAATAAATTCAACAAAATCGGTCGAGTTGTTTTTGAGTTTTAGCGAGATTAACGGACATGAATTGATTTTTATTTGTAGAGATTATGAATTAATATACTAACTATAATTTTATATACCGTGGTGATGCCGGGAGACGAAACCAGTCGTTTTTCTTAAAATATAATAAGGGTGACAAACGAGAACACATTCCACCTGATTGTAAGTGGTTGCTGTGGCCCAAAACATCTACATCTATCCTCGATCAAGGATCAAAATGCAGATGCGTTGCCTGCTAAATGGCGCCATTTTAAAAGCGCCTGTATTTTTATGTATGGTAGAGCCACACTGTAGCTATATTATATTTGTAGCGAGAATGGGTCGCCTTGATCGGGAAAGGATCTCACAGAATACAGGCGTAAAATAGTAGCTTAATGCTGCTTTGTTTCGAATGGTGAGTTTTCATCTCATCTTAGTCTTTAAAGTTTACAACCATAGAATTATTTATTTATTTATTTATTCTTTTTTGCACCAAATATTTGTACAAAAGGCGAGCTTAATGCTATATGGCATTCTCTACCAGCTAACCTTGGGTAGAACAGAAAGTGAGTTTGGGCAGTTAAGTTGTCATGATATTATTCAGTTCAAAAATATGTACATGCAACACATACATAAAATATACACATATATATATATATATATATATATATATATATATATATATATATATATATATATATATATATATATATATATGTGTATATTTATATTAACATCATTTGAATAAAAAAAAACTGGTACTTAAGAACTATAATATAATCATTAATTCATTCATTATAGCCTATTAAAAGTTCACTGCTGAACGTAAGCCTCCCCCTTGGACTACCTCATTTTGCCACAGTTGCCACGCTTGGCAGGCGGGTAAGCAAATGCAGTTTTTTTTAATTTTTAATTGATACTGAAGATACGGCTGCTAATATCTTATTTCAGTTCACATATTTTTGAGAATGTATGCAGGTCTAATGACTACTACATACCATTTTTTTTGTTACTTACTTAACGTATCTACATTTCGATTCTTAACCGACGTTAGTTGTACATGTCTATGAGCCACAGCATCCACTTACCGTCAAGTAGACTGTGTGCTTGTTTGTCAACCTTATTCTATAAAAAAAAACATTGTGTACTTTAAAGTTAAAAAACAGATGCTAATTAATGAAAATTCCGAAAACACTGCATTGAATACTAAAAACTCGTAAATAAAACGAAGCTCGATTAGCTGAAATAAATTACGAAGATCTAGAAAAAAGCGAAAATGCAGTATTTAATTAACTTTAAAATAGCGAAGCTGATAACGGACGAGCGGGAATAAGCGGAAAACACCTAAAACATAGCTCAAACGTGTAATCCGATTAAAAAACGAGAATCTGGCTTAATCTGTATTAGTCGGTCTAGTAGCCAGGCCTCCCTGCCTTCGCTTGTGATAAAACGTAGTGATTATATACTCTTTGACTTGTGACTACAGTGTACTTTTACGAGGTACAGAGTTGTTTCTGCACATGTGATCGTTCGGTATAATAGAACAGACTGTGTTACCACCACAATTATTAATGTACCGGAATGATATAATAGCACCTATCAAAATTTTTAAACCATTTGCCACTTCCAAACCATTTTTTTTCAAGTTTGCGCGTTTACCGCTAAAAAGAACCCCTTTGTCGTGTCTCCTCAGTTTCAAGGCACTCCCCTTCTTGCCTCAGCCAGTATCGGAATCATTGGCGTCGACATATCGAGTGACGTGCAGTTTCGTGGTCACTTGGAAGAAAAGGCCAAATTGGCCTCTAAAAAGCTTGGCGTGCTCAGCAGAGCGGGACAGTATTTCATGCCGGCACACCGCCTGCAACTTTACTAGGCGCAGGTTTAGCCTCACATGGAATACATGTTCCCATCTCTGGGCAGGGGCTCCCCAGTGCCAGCCCCTTCCACTTGACCGCATCCAGCGCAGAGCAGCTCGAATCGTCGACGACCGAGTACTTTCCGATCGGCTCGACTCATTGGCGCTGCGAAGAGATGTTGCATCTCTTTGCATTTTCTTCCGTATTTACCACGGGGAGTGCTCTGAGGAATTGTTCGGATTAATCCCAGCCGCCAAATTTCACGAACAGACATCGCGGCAGAACTCCCGATACCATCCTCACCGTCCGGATAATTATTGGCGGTCCACCCACTGTGCGATTTAGAAGATGTTTTCTTCCTCGCACAACTTCCTTGTGAAATAATTTACCACCAGTGATTTTTCCGGGCCGATACGACTTAGGGACCTTCAAGCAAAGAGCCTACTCCTATTTAAAAGGCCGGCAACGCATCTGCAATTCCCCTGCTGTTGCGGTTGTTCATGGGCGGCGGCAGTCACTTACTATCAGGTGAGCCGCATGCTCGTTTGCCCCCTCTCCTATAAAAAAAAATTCACTTGTGAAAAGTTGGAGCTCATGTCCCATCCCTCAATCTAGAACTCGCATTATTAGTTTACTTAAAAATTGTTTATACTCGTATGTGTTACGCAGTAGCTATATTATGATTGTAACACGAATGGGCTCGATCGGGGAAGAACCACGCTATAACAAAATACCCGCGTGAAGTAGCAGTACTTATGATGCTCTTTCGTTTCTCACCATACGAAACAGCATAATACTGTGTCAGTGTAGAGATCCGAAGGTCCTATATGCTGGAGACGTGGTATTCCATCGCAGTCCTTAGGGATAATATTGCATCTGCATTTTGATACTTAACCGAGTACAGAAATGTAGATGTCTAAGGGATACAGCCATGAGTGAGCCTCGTTTATCACACTTATTCTTTTAAAAAAAGGCGAAGCTTTTAATGTACCCCACGTAACACCAATAAGAGTTATGTTGGTAAATAATACTAAACATCATTCATAGTCACAATGACTATAGAAACAAACATAAATTAATACATCCGATCATTACGCACTTCGTGAATCGTGAATATTCATTTAGCAAAGCGAAACACACCGGCCTATGCCAATTGTCCATTCGAATGGACCCATAAATAAATCAATAGACTATTATGCGGTTGCCTGCATATTTTTAATATAAATTTACTGGCCGCTAATGGTGGCTGCAGCGCACGGCCACCGCGGTTCCATTAATCTAGTCCTATTGTGATTTATTAGCATTGCACACAGTTAGTAACCTGTTTAGTTCTGAAACGAACGGTTATTGCTTGGCAATGTAAAATTTTAATTGAATGTTTCGTCAAATCATTCAGTAATTATAGAATATCAAAGTCCACTGCAGAACAGTTTAACAGTGGTAGAGCCAAGCGGTAGCTTTTGCTGTCGCACGGATGGGCCAGCTCGAACCGGGGTGGTACCACGACCTCACAGAATACCAGCGTGAAGTAGAAGTTTACCTCTGCGTTGCGCTTGGTGAGTGCAGGTGGCTGGAGGCCCTATTCCCCCCCCCCCCCCCCATCAACATGGTAGTGGAATTAAATAAAAGACTACCCCAGGAGCGTACCAGCACCCCTGGAGAATCCATCGCTGAGCATCCACGACCAAACTACTCCACTCCTGGGCGTGGGTGCTCAGGCTGCCCCGCGTATTCTGGGGAGGGCGAAATTCCGCTCAAGACGAAACCTACTCAGGGCAAGCGGAGCAAGAAGACAAAGGCAACCCCTGCCACGCTTACCGTGGATTTCTGCAATATCAGGGGACTTCATTCAAACCTTAACGCCGTCCACTACCATCTGGAGATAGCTAAGCCGGCCTTGCTCTTTCTAACCGAGACACAGGTGTCCTCTCCGGCTGATACTTCGTATCTCTCCTGCTCGGGGTACAAATTAGAACACTCGTTTGTGCCCCGGGCTGGAGTTTGCGTGTATGTCAGAGTGGACATCTGTTTTTGACGCCTCGGCAGTCTTGAAGGTACGGACCTGTCCATCCTATCGCTGCGCGTAGAGAGCGACGACCATCCCCGCGTCTACGGGTGCCTCTATAGGTCCCATAGCGGTAATGCCGACACAGACCGACTCATCGACCACGTCCAAATGGCTGCAGACTCCGTGCTACAACAGGTCCCATCCGCAGAGATCATGATACTCGGTAACTTCAACGCCCACCACGCTGAATGGCTTGGTTCTCGTTTAACCGATCATGCGGGTAGATCTGTCTATGACTTTGCTTTGGCATATGGTCTAACACAACTGGTTACTTCGCCTACACGGATCCCAGATGTGGAAGACCATGTACCTTCCCTGTTGGACCTTCTGCTGACCTCTCATCCGGACGGATATCAGGTCTCCGTCGATGCCCCTCTGAGCTCTTCGGACCATTGTCTGATCCGGAGTACGGTGCCACTCACGCTCCAATCGCAGTTGCGATCTTCAGCTTGCCGCCGTGTTTGGCACTATAGGTCAGCTGATTGGGACGGGATGCGGTCTTTTTTTGCATCCTACCCTTGGGGGCGGGTTTGCTTCTCGCCGGGAGATCCCAGCGTTGTTGCCGATTCTGTTGCTGATGTGGTACTTCAGGGTATGGAACTTTTTATTCCATCCTCTGTGGTGCCCATCGGAGGCAGATCCTAGCCATGGTTTGGTCGCTTCTGCAAAATTGCATCACGCTATAAGCAGGAGTGCTACCGGGCCTGGGCTGACGCATAAACGTCTCGGGATGTAAACACCAGCGCACTTAAAAAGAAGTATAATTCCGCCTCCAGGTCCTTCAAAAGAATCATTGCCAAGGCAAAGTCTGAGCACATCGGCAGAATTGGCGAGAAGCTGGTTCGCCTTCCTTTGGGAACCCGTGCATTCTGGTCTCTCGCCAAGGCTGTCCAAGGGAACTTCTGTCAGCCGGGGGGAACACACCGCCGACCATCCCGCGATGTGAGTGCTCCATGCCGGATGTGCGATTTACACAGTGCTCGGTTCGCAAAGCACTCTTCTCCCTGGACGTCAGCAAGTCGAGTGGGCCTGATGGAGTCCCTTCCATTGTGCTGAAGACGTGTGCTCCGGAGTTGGCACCCGTTTTAACGCGTCTTTTCCGGTACTCCTACTCCCAAGGCGTAGTCCATTTTGATTCTTAATGAGGATATATTATGTAGATGAGTCACAGCTCCCGGTAGAGAGTAATTGTGTTCTGTGGGTCACAGCATCCACTTACCATACCATACCGGGTGGAATATGTGCTTGTTTGTCACTATTATTCTGTAAAAAAAACGCCTCAACGACACAGGGGAAAT
This sequence comes from Parnassius glacialis, assembly GCA_033319125.1. Classification (NCBI taxonomy): domain Eukaryota; kingdom Metazoa; phylum Arthropoda; class Insecta; order Lepidoptera; family Papilionidae; genus Parnassius; species Parnassius glacialis. The sequence goes on along the minus strand of JAVANC010000019.1, from coordinate 47,786,052 downwards.
TTTAACCTATTTAACTCCAGATTTGGTACCTATTTTTGGTACCTATTTTAAGCTCGCATCGCTGGGTGTTAAACTTTAGTAATAATTGTAATAAGCCTACTGCTGCATCCACTACAGAAAAGAAAACGACGTTTTTTTCAATCTAGATTTTAAATAATACTTATTGATACTTTTATGTTTAAGTCAATTAACACTGGTCGGAAAATACCACTGTCCTATCAAGAACCAGCAAGAAACCTAACGGGACTTTCTTAAAAAAAAAACGATTTACAGTGATGTGTTGTTTTCTATTAACAATATAAATCATATTAGAAATCACCTCATGCCAAAGGTTTATTTTCGTCCATAAATACAGATAATCTATCTACGACACATATTAGATTCCACCCAGACGTTAAAGTAATTTAGGTTCAGTCAGGGTTTATTAAACGTATATTTCGCTATCTGTAGGCAGTGGTTCACTACTTTGCTAAAAATATAGTCATCATTCTCTCAAAATATGTAAGTTCTTCTATATTCCTTAACCCAAAGCAAGTAATAAAATAACACTTAATAGCACCATCCGCTGTTAACTTGTTAACAATTTCAATTGTTGACTATAACTGAACTGCTGATTTACCATATGTTCGGTGGTGAAGGAAAATATCGTCAAGAGACAAGAGTAAGACTGAGAAATTGAAAAAAAAATTGAAAAAACTGACATGCCCGTAAACCCTCTCAGAAATGAAAAGAGGCCTAAGCCTAGCAGTGGGACTTAGGCGTTAAAAGTTAAAGGTAGCCTTCGTTAACTAACATCAGGACATAAAACACCTCATTGATATTTTGATTTTGACATTGATTGACCTAGTGAGTAAATCGAATGAAACTCGTCACTACGTTTTGTAGGAATTAAAATAAGTTAAAATTAAACACAATAAAATCCGTGAAATTAGTTTTAGTCCATGTGTATTTTATTAATTCATTAAAGATTTTTTCATCTAAGATAGATCTAAGATGTATATATAATAATTAAAGCTAAAAGTTAAAGTTACAGTCTATATATGTCCCACAGTTGGGCACAGGCCTCCTGTCATTTCAGAGGGGGTTTTAGGGGAAGGAAGTGTCCGCCGCGCTGCCCCAATGCGTGTTGGCGAACTTCACTTGATTTCGAATTTTTTTTTTCTTTTTTCTCACACATGCAAGTTTGCTCACGATGTTTTCCTTCACCGCCGAGCACGTGGTAAATCAACACTTAAAATTGCAATTAACAATTTCATTGGTGTCGGCGGGGATCGAAATCGGTATGCGAGCAAACTGCGAAATTCATAGCGAGCGCTAACCATCTGAGCTACCACGGCTCTCTATGTTTCGTATATTTAATAATTAATAATGATTATTATATCTATATTTAATAATTATGGAAAATAGTCTGTGAGAATTAGTAATGCTAAGAAATATGTTAGTTGGTATTTAGTAGTAATTAATATTTAGTATTGAGAATAAAAACAGCCTTCTATTAAATTGCAATGCCGCTACGGGGCGTCACTTGATTATTAAGTGGCGAAGCTTGCGAAGTCACTTATTGATTTCACGATGTCTGTCCGTCCGTCCATCTGTCCGTCTGTCCTTCTGTCCGTCTATCCGTCTGTCCGTCTGTCCGTCTGTCCGTCTGTCCGTCCGTATGTCCGTCTGTCCCACGATTATCTCGAGAACGGTTTCGAATTTTCAAATTCTGTTTTCAGCAATCGATTTCTGATCACCCAGGCATCTGAACCTCCTATTTTGAAACTGATTGCTCAACGGCAACCGTTAGAAACCGCTACAAAGCTGATTGCTTCGCCACTTTGCTATACTGTTAGCTTGCTAGGTTTATTTATAAGCAATTATACAAGTACGAGTATGTTTGTATTTAATGCGCTACCATACCGTTCATTAGATTGCCCTAAAATTTTGTCAACTTATCGCTTGCAATAGCGCGAAGAATATAGGCATAGTACAATTAACTAACAGTAGGTGGCGCGCATATCGCACCGACAAATTTATTTGAAATATATACATCCTTCAATTTCAAGGACTTCTAATTAAACGTTATAACTTTTCCAAATTTAAAACGATATTTCCACAATTTCTTGTGCGGTATATAAGTTAATTATAATATTTCTTGTGACATGCAAATCGTAATAAAAATATATGAATTAGTTTACTTTTATTATATCAACGGGATTGGAACCGGGACTGGTAAGCCGCGGCTCTAATGTACATAAAATAACTTTGATTCACATAAATCGTTTTGGGATTAAAATTTTAACTTTGTGTATTTTAATTATAACAGAGTCACGCGAGGTCTATTCTGTACGAATTTAAATTAGAATAGAATGGAGGACTGAACTGAAGAGGTGAACGTGAATAAGTGGCAAATAACAGGGGCAAAGCTCAAACGGGCATCTGATTAAAAAAAAAGAGGATCAGGCCTAATCGGTATTACTCGGTCTGGTGGACGCCGCCCGCCCTGACTGCGAGATTACAATGTTTAGGCGCTTTAAGTAAAATTAAAAGTTCGATTTGTAGAATTTTGGTCCTCAAAATACGAATTGCTATAAATATATTTTATTAATTATATTAAATCGATCTATATATTTTTAAATAATTCGTTTTATTTTGCTTATTAGTTAACAGTCCGCGTGTAAAAATGGACGCTGCGGACTGTGTGTTTGTTTGTGGTGACAAACACTTACTCTGCTATAAAAAAAATAACGTAGTGTTATAATAACGTTACAGTTGATTGAATTGTTAAAGCTTAAGTGTTTCTTTTTTTTTTTCGTTAATTAAAGAAATATTAAATGCAAAATTTCTTACTTTCTAATCTATATGTTCAAGATGACTCATCATACCTTTTTTGCATTTTTTAGTAATATCATTATGCCTTTCGCTTTTCCATTCTTTAATGGCCCTGAAAAGTCCATTGCTGGATATTGGTCTTTCCTGGTGTAGCAAGGATTTACTTTAATCGTCACAATAACCAGACTTGAGAACCTTTGCGCCCTGTTGCCTGTAGCCGATCATTGAAGAGACGCCGCTTGGTATTGCAACACGGCTTAGAGCCAATGGGCTCAAACTTACTTAGCCTATGTCATAACAAGTTTCAAGGTTAAAACAGTAATTTAAAAAATCCTGATGTGTAAAAAAGTTTACTGAAAATAGAAAAAAATATACCCTATGACACTTTCACAACTAAAACGAATCTAACGTCAGCTCATATGTTAAAATGCATCAAGCCGTTAAGGCTACAGAGCGTGCCAAAGAAATAGACATACGTACATATATATTAAACGTGGTAGAGCCATGTTGCAACTATATTATGGTTATAGCATGAATGGGTCGGCTCGACCGGGTACGACGACTCTCTTACAGAATACCAGCGTAAAATAGCAACTTAATGCTGCTGTGTTTCGTATGGTGAGTGTAGAGAACCAGATACCCTTTTCACTGGAAACGAGACATTTCATCTGAGTCTTTAGTGGTGAAAACGCATCAGTATTTTGATTAATTGAGGATTAATTTAGATGTCTGTGGGCCACAGCAACCACTTACCATCAGGTGGACTGTGTGCCCGTTTGTCACCCTTATTCTATAACAAAATGTGTTGGCCTAAACGAGATGGTTGTACTAGCTATTAGAAGCTGTAAGATTTGTCTGGCATTTTCGCAGTCCCCTAACCCACGGGTTGACACCCACGGGTGAAAACGGGAGTATGGATTCTTTTACCACGCAATCACGCGGCAACTTTTTAAATATTTCTACTGTCTTCAAAGAAAGAGCAGGTACTCAAATCTTCGGAATATTTTATATAATACTAGTAATCCGCCCCGGCTTAGCGCGGCTGATTTGTGGATCTTGACAACAGCACCACCTGTCGGGTCCTGTCGTAAATCTTAACCATCCAGGAACCCACTTAAAAACGTACAAAAAATTTCATTAAAATCGGTTCAGCCGTATAGGAGGCGTTCAGTGACAGACGAAAGTACAGAAGATTTATGTATAAATAACTTTTCAGCTTTCTTTTTAGGAGAGGGTGCAAACGAGCATGCGGCTCACCTGATGGTAAGTGACTACCGATACCCATGAACAACTTACCTCAGAACTCTTTTTATTTCTTTACCACGTTGTGCGATTTCAATGATTATTTTTTTAGAAACGGGCCCTCCCTTAGAAATTATCCCTTAGAAATTTGGTCATGATCTAATGATGGGATCTATGAGTGAAACAAAAACCGACAAATTACAAAGACGTCTGCACGACATATAGATGAATAATTCTTTACCACGTCACCCGACTTGATGATTACGTTCTTTGAAGTAGGTTTCTACTTTTTTTAAAGTTTAATATGTTATTCAACAAAAAGAAAACTTTTGACTTCAAAAAAGGAAGAGTTTTCAATTGCACTGTATTTTTTTGTGAACCGATTTTGGTAATTCTTTACTTTATTTGAAAGTTGGTGCTTCTCATGTAGTGACAATCACTTCAAGTCACAAATTTGATGAAGATCTGACCTGTTTAGCTATCTTTCATCATCATCACCATCATTACAGCCCATCACAAGTCCACTGCTGAACATAGACCTCCCCCCAAGGAATACCACAAAGCACGGTACCGAGTTCCCTGCATCCATTGACTTCCTGCTTGTCTTACCAAGTCGTCACTCCATCTAGTGGGGGGACGCCCTACATTTTGCCTGCCGATACGAGGCTACCACTTGAGAACCTTTCTTCCCCATCATCGGTTGTCGGCTCTTCTAGCTATATGGCCGGCCCATTGCCACTTCTGCTTGCTAATGCGTCGGGATATATCGGTTACTCTGGTTCTGCTGCGGATATCCTCGTTTTTCAGTCCGAATAGGTAAGTCCAACTTCGACCGAGAGGTCAATCGACGGATTAAACTTGCATGGGAAGCGTTCGGGAGAATACGACACATCTTTTAGTCAGACATACCTCAAAACAAGATTGTTCAACCAGTGCGCGTTGCCAGTGATAACCTATAGATCTGAGACGTGGTTCTTCACTGCTGGCCGTATCAGGAAGCTCAAGGTCGCTCAGCAAGCTATGGATAAGGCTATGCTCGGGTTTTCTTTGCGTGATAGACTTAAATGATACATTTTATTAATTAAAGATTAATAATGCGTAATTAATTGACTTGGACTACATTGATGATGTTCTCATATTTAATAATTTTACCACTTGTTATAAAATAAAGGTGACAAACGAGGACGACTCACTGTCCCATGCCGCAAAGGAGAAAGTCGATCTGTAAGGCTTTTTCTTTGCGTCCAACTCTACTCTCGATGATGGGGGAATACACTGCCGATCATCCCGCGGTGTGAGTGCTCCATGCCGGATGTGTGGTTTACATAGTGTTCGGTTCGCAAAGCACTCCTTTTCCTGGACGTCAGCAAGTTGAGTGGGCCTGATGGAGTCCCTCCCACTGTGCTGAAGACGTATGCTTCGGAGTTGGCATCGGTTTTAACACGTCTTTTCCGGTACTCCTACTCCCAAGGCGTAGTCCCTAATTCATGGAAGACAGCTTTGGTCAACCCGATCTCTAAAAGGGGCGACCTCTTAGACCCATCCAACTACAGGCCTATCACCATCACCTCCTTGTTCTCCAAAATAATGGAGTCCATTACAAACTGCCAGCCCATGAGTACCTTAAAGATCATCAGCTGATTAGTGACCGCCAGTATGGTTTTCGTCGAGTTCGATCAGCTGGTGATCTTCTGGTCTACCTAAGTCATAAACGGGCGGAGGCAGTAGAGTCCAAAGGGGAGGCATTGGCCGTTAGTTTGTACATTATTTGTGTTTGACCTTCGATCGGGTCTGGCACAAAGCGCTTCTTTCGAAGCTCTCTTCCTATGGGCTTCCAGAGAAACTGTGCAGTTGGATCACAAATTTCCTTGCTGATCGGAGCATCAAGGTCGTAGTAGACGGTGCATGCTCTGATTACAAGCCTATTAACGCTGGTGTTTCACAAGGCTGCGTGCTATCACCAACGCTGTTTCTTTTGCATATAAATGATTTGTTGCTAACTGGTAACATTCATTGCTATGGAGACGACAGCACTGGTGATGCTTTATACACCGACCGTGCCAATATTTCTCGGCAAAACGTCGCCGAAAACCGGGACAAATTTGTGTCTGAAGTCGAGTCTTTGCTGAACAAAGTCTCAACCGACAACCGAGTTCTTTCTGATTTGATACATTTTCTGATCTGATACATTTTCAATAAATACATTTTGATTCCAGCCGCCTAATTATACAAACGGACATCGCGTCAAAATTCACGATACCACCGTCACCATTTCGATGCGTGTCGGTCCACCACTCTGCGTTTTACTAGGAGTTCTCTTCCACGTGCAACTTCTCTATGGAATGGTTTACCACCAGCGATGTTTCCGTACCGATTCAACTTAGGGACCTTCAAGAAAATAACTTACATCTTTCTAAACGGCCGGCAACGCACCTGCGATTCGCTTGGTGTTACGGTTGTTCATGGGCGGTGGTAGTCAACATCAGTTGAGCCGCGTTTGCCCCCTCTTCTATAAAAGAAAACGAGAACACAGTCCACCTAATGGTAAGTGCATGATGTGGCCCTTAGACATCTACATCTAATAGTTTAAGTATGAATATGCACATGCGTTGTTGTCTCCGAGGATTAAGATGGCATGCCTCGTTTCCAGTATAAAGGTTTTTTTGTTTTCTACACTCACCATACAAAATACAGTAGCATTAAGCTGCTATTTCACGCCGGTATTCTGTGAGAGTGTTATCCTTCCCCGGTCGAGTCTATTTGTACTACTACGGTAATATAGCTGCAGTATGGCTCTACCATGTTGAAAGTTGTGATATAATGTTTCATTACTTTCATTATAAGGATTTAAAGTATAAAAATATTTTATAAATGCGTACTCATTCAACCATTAAGTAGTATCGCCAGCTACCTAAAACAATTACAGACCGACCTCTAAATCCAGCTTTAAGAAAATTTTAATTTTATGGGAGACTTGATCCGCTCTCCGCCGAGGACGCGCTCTCATCCAAAACATTTCCGGCCCTAAATAATGAAGTCGGCTAATGGGGGTAAAAATACGATCGGTCGAGTGCGCGATCCCTCTTGAATATTTATAAGTGATAATTATTTCGTAAAAACTCCAAGAATGAATAATGAACAGGGTCGTATACTTAATCTGGAGCGCATATTTTGAACCCAACTTTCTGGGAGCCTTTGAATGATTTATAGTTTTCATCATAATTTATATATATAAAAAAATGCGTGAGTGTCGTGGAACACTCAGTTGGAACGAAGTTCCTGGCGTAGTATATTATTATTGATAAACGTAGGTATTATATTATTGATTAACAAATACAAATAAATGAATTACTAGCGTCTATTAAATTGAAGCGTCATTTGAAATAAAATAATATTTCTTTCATGGCAAGATAATAAAAATAGTGCGAGTGAGAAGGATATTATTCCATCTCACTTTCTTATTTCGCCGCCAAGGCCGTCTACACTATGACACCTTCTGACAGTGGTAGTTACGAAAAATTTTTACACTTTTTGTCGCCGTACTGTCCGTTAAAGAACTTCGTTCCAAAAAAATTAAGTGCCTGTCTGTAATATTGAAACAGCTGGCTTCTTTTAAGCTCGTAAGGTTATATGCATGCTACTAAGCCAATAAATAATAATTTTTAAAGTGTTTGTATTTCTGAAATGAAAAGAAGATTTATTTGCATTGAAAAAAGGCTACATTTAGGTGGTTATTGTAAAATGTAGTTCAGCTTTTTCAGCCATCTATGAATAGCATGCAAATACATTTTTTGTAATTAAGTTTACCATATTACAATATCAAATTCAGTTAAAATATTTATCGGCATGTTATCTTTTACAAATTGGCAATACATACAAATTTAAATATAATTAAGATTAAAATGCAATTAAAAATATAGAACTACTGTTTTGTCACATCATAGGTGGTCATTCACATTATAAAAATGTATATATGTCCATTTAGCCACTTGTAAAGGGCGCCTTTAAATCTATTAAGATGAAAGTCTTTTATATTTTGGGGTATTTTATTAAATATATATACTCATCTAGTAACAGTTTTTTTTAATCGAGTACTCTTGGGTATAATTTCAACAGCAAGTCTATTGCCATTTCTGGTAATTCGCGTGTCTGTCTCTCTTTCTCTTTCGGTTGTCTGAAATAATACATGTTTTGTTTTACAAACTGCCATTTCAAAAATGTAAAGGCATGGGAGGGGTAGTATTTTCATAGATATAAATAGCGGCCGGCATGGTTCATCAGGTGCAGTGACATATATTACTCTAATACATTTTTTTTGGGTAATGAATGCCTTTCTTGCATTTGTGCTATTACTCCATATAATGAGTCCGTATCGCAGAACCGATTTCACATAAGCAAAGTACGTAGTAAGTGCTGCATTTTTTGTGGCTACTCTGCTTAGTTTGTAAAGTGCGTACGAAAATCTATTTCTTTTTACAAACATTTTCAACTTGACTTTTCCAATTTAGTTTTTAATCTAGCCAAATATCTAGGAATTTTGTCATATTTGTTCTGTCCGCACCGATTATGATTAAACTTTTAAAAACAACAGATAGAGAGCAAAGACAGCACAAGATTTAAAAAAAACAAGATATAAATAACGCAACATTAGTAAATCTAATCCAGGCGACGCCCGAACGGGTTGCTAGTTATTATATAAAATCTAATGTAATTTTTTTCTCATGTGTCTCCGACTTATGAAAATACAATTTCGTATATCAAAATTCTAAATCTACGACCGTTTTGAAATGTGTGTCCTCTAAACTACGAAAGAAATTCTGAATGTTTTAAAAGTTCAGTCTCTTTTTTATCATTTAAAAAAATAAAGTTGATGTTATTAGTTACAGAATCGGATGTACTCGAGTATCCCATTTATTTTAACCTTCGCAGTCTCGTTTCTAGTGGCTCCAGAAGCAGCGGCCACACCCCGAGCAATCACGTCAGTGGGCTAAGCTCAGAGAAGGGAACTGAATGAGATCTGTAGATAAGTTGTCGGAATCCATGAGACATGACGTTTTTGCTGCATTCCATCCCCTGCTGATCAATACCGGTTTACTGGTCTAATGGGTCACGGTGGGGTTCCCGTTAAGTGCATTATCAGAATCAGTATTCAAACGTATAGAAATAGCGAAACCAAGACTATAAAATAATTTATTAAACTTTGTATTGTATCTTCTGTTATTGCTTTCTATCTATTCGTAAAGTTTCATTACAATCGTTTCAGTCATTGCGAAGATTAGCCCGGACATGCAGACAGACAGACAAAATAAAAAAATGGTTATTTATCTTTTAATAGTCTGTGATGACTTATGTAGAATGTAGAATGTAGAAGCAGGCGAAAGTTATACGAGCTTTATAATGAAAGATCATATAATAGTAGTGTTATATTTAGAGATTATGTAAAAACATATTCTAAAATATTTAAAAAAGTGTGCGCCACAGCTAAGGCTTTACATTTAAGTAACAAAATTAAAACTGCATCTAACAAAATTAAAATGACCTGGAGAATAATAAATAGTGAAACGGGCAAGGTCAAACCGCGCAACTCGGATTTTCAATTGAATATTAACAATAATTTAACCCGATCTGATCAAGAAGTTGCTATGGCTTTTGAGAAACATTTTACTGATGTTCCTTTTTTGACAACTAAATCATTAAACTCTTCTCCTACTGTCGCCGAATCATTGCTTAAACAAAATGTAAAGGCTTGTTCAAATACTTTTAAATTCCATAGAGTAATGCCAAAAGATATCATTAAATATTTTAAAACTATTGATGTTAAGAAAACGGCAGATTTATGGGGGATTTCCGTTAAAGTTATTTTATCTATAATAGATATAATAGCACCTTATCTAGCCACTATATTTAATACAAGCGTCGAATATGGTGTGTTTCCTGATTTAATGAAACTTAGTAAAGTCATACCTTTATATAAATCTGGTAGTACATTAGACCCCGCCAATTTTAGACCAATTTCTGTACTACCAACATTTAGTAAAATTTTTGAAAAAATAATTTTAGATCAAATGTTAAGTTTCTTTAATATTAATAAATTGCTACATAGAAATCAATTCGGTTTTACAAGGGGTCGCTCAACAACTGACGCTGGAGTTGAGCTTATTAAACATATTTTTTGTGCATGGGAGAATTCAGAGGATGCTTTGGGTATATTTTGTGACCTTTCCAAGGCCTTCGACTGCGTTCACCATGAGACATTAATCAGGAAGCTACAGTACTATGGTGTCAAGAACACAGCGCTTAAACTTATAATTTCATATTTAAGTAATAGAATGCAGAAAGTTATTATTAATGGTAAAAGTTCTTCCGGCTCACCTGTACTAATGGGTGTCCCTCAGGGCTCAATTCTCGGCCCATTCTTGTTTCTAGTGTATATTAATGACTTACCTTCTATTGTAGAGGATAATCATGATATAGTATTATTTGCTGATGATACTTCTTTGATTTTTAAACTTAAACGTAAATCATTTAAATGTGACGAAGTGAATAATGCTATATCAAAATTAGTGCATTGGTTCAACGTTAATAATTTACATTTAAACGGAAATAAAACTAAATGTATTAAATTTACAACAACGAATGATAGAAATCTGAGTACCAATGTGTTTTTAAATGGGGAAGAACTGAGCCCTGTTGAATCCACTGTTTTTCTTGGCATCACTCTCGACGCAAAGCTTCAGTGGGGCCCCCATATATCCAAACTAGCAAGCAGACTAAGTTCTGCAGCCTATGTTGTAAAAAAGATTAGAGGTCTCACTAGTGTCGAGACAGCTAGATTAGTTTATTTCAGTTATTTCCATAGCATAATGTCTTATGGGATTTTGTTATGGGGACATGCGGCTGATTCAGAAACTATTTTTGTTTTACAGAAGAGGGCCATTAGAGCTATTTACAACCTAAAACTGAGAGAGTCTCTTAGAGATAAATTTAAAGAAATAAATATATTAACTTTGGCCTCTCAGTATATTTACGAAAATTTAATGTATGTTCACAAAAACAAAGGTAGTTTTAGTAAAAAAAGTGATGTGCATTCTGTAAACACTAGGAACAAACACAAGCTAGTGATACCAGTATCTCGACTCCACAGAGTCAGTAATTCATTCTTGGGGCAATGTATACGCTATTACAACAAGGTCCCGGAAAGTGTACAGGCTCTCTCCATTAGCAAGTTTAAATGTTTTGTTAAGTTGAAACTGTATAAAAAGGGTTATTATAGTATAAATGAATACATGGTTGATAATAACCCCTGGGAATGAGGTGATCGCTTCCAAGCTGTTTCTAAAATAAATTTTGTACTTATATAGTTAGTACAAACATTATTGTAAAATTTGCTTTAAAAAAAAAAGTCCCGCTGGGTTTCTTGCTGGTTCTTCCCAGGACAGAGGTTTTATTTTTCGAACCAGTGGTAAAGTAAAAAATGACTTTCAATAAGTATTACACATGTGATCTATATTGAATAAAAAATTATTCTATTCTATTCTATTCTGTATCTGAGAGGTGGTCTTTCACTGCTGGCCGTATGAGAAAGCTTAAGATCGCGAGCTATGTCCCGGGTTTCTCTGATAAACTTAGAAATGAGGATATCCGTAGTAGAACCAGAGTAACCGACATAGCCCAATAGATTAGTAAGCTGAAGTGACAATAGGAAGGCCATATAGCTCGAAGAACCGATAACCAATGGGAAAAGGTTCTCGAGTGGCAGTTTTGTACCGGTACGCGCAGTATAGTGCGCCCTAACCCCCACTAGATGACAGATAGACATGCTGAAAATCAATGGATGCAGGTGGCTCAGGACTGTGCTTCGTGGCATTCCTTGGGGAGGCCTATGTTGAGCAGTGGACTTGTGGAGGACTGTGATGATGACGATAATGTCTTAATGGGACATAAATAACCCCTGGGCCGCCAAAAAAAATTGCTTCTATTAAAGAAGCTATTTTTTTATAGGAGAGGGAGCAAACGAGCATGCGGCTCACCTGATGAGTTGCCGGCCTTTTAAAAAGGAGTAGCTTCTTTTCTTGAAGGTCCCTAAGTCGTATCTGTCCGGAAAAATCGCTGGTGGCAATCGACTCCACAAGGAAGTTGTGCGAGGAAGGAAAATTCTTCTAAATCACACAGTGGTGGACCGCCGATCATCCAGATGGCATGGATAATATCGCGAGTTTTCTCGCGATGTGCGATGGTGAAATTAAGCGGCTGGATCGGCTGGAATTAATTCGAACAATTCCTCAGATCATTCCCCGTGGTAGATGCGATAAAATACGCAGAGATGCACCATCTCTACGCAGTGCCTGTGAGTCAAGCGGATCGGAAAGAACTCGGTCATCGACGACTCGAATCACTCTGCGCTGGATGTGGTTAAGTGGAAGGAGCTGCCACTGGGGAGCCTCAGCCCAGAGATGGGAACAGTATTCCATGTGGGACTGAACCTGCGCCTTGTAAAGTTGCAGGTGGTGTGCCGGCATAAAATACTGTCCCGCTCTGCTGAACACGCCAAGATTTTTAGAATTTGGCCTTCGCTTCCAAGTGACCACAAAATTGCACATCTCTCGATATGTCGACATCAATTCAATATTACAAACAGACACTTCAATTTTATTTATAAGTTTTAGGTATAGAAAACGTTTATAACTTCACTGAAAATATTGATTTATAGTTAGACCAGGCACGCGACTGGTATTTCGTTTAAGTATACCTTGAAGGTTTTCGCAACTGTTGGAGTAGACGTGTCATGGTGTGGAGACGAGGTTTACCATTACAGCCTATCAAGGTCCATTGCTGAACATAGGCCTCCCCATATATTCTCTCATAAGAAGGATATTTGCATTGGTACCACGCTTGGCACGCGAAAGTTTTCTCTTTTGTTCCTGAGAAGACACTGCTGCTCTTTTCCCAGGTTGATTCCCTCTGTAGACTCTTTCGACATATACGGGACGATATGATGTATTGGATATTCTTATACCGCCACTCGTATAGTGTCGAAAGGGAGAGCCGGCAAAGCGTCTGATTGTCCGACGGTGAAAGGAAGAGCTTATGCAATTCCTGCGCACACTCTTCGAAATCCATCCTGTGGAAAACCGAAACTGCTTTGCGCCTGTGTTCGAGATTGGTGAGATTGGTTTTAACCAGATTTACCTTTTATGTTCTTAGTAGTAGATCAAAGGAATTGCAGAAATAATTACGAGTTCATGTTAAATATAATCCGATTAAAGAAGCGACGCCAGTTTAAACGGTATTAGCCGCTGTTGTGGGACTCGCTCGTGCCTCTGCCTTCCCGACCATGACGTTACTATGTAACCAGACTCTCGTTCGTTACGGATTAAGTATCGAGCTTTGAATTAAACAAATTTTAAGGTATTTATCCCGTTTAAATTTAAACTAAATTTCTTTTTTTATATATTCAGTATGTATACATAAAATTCGTTATATCGTTGATTTATTAAATTAAGTTAAATTATGCAAAAACGAATAAAAGCTAGAGCTAGATACTTACCATCTGGCGGGATTGTAGTCAAAGAGCCATTCTTACAATAAATAAAAAAGGAAATAAAAAAATGAAAATGTTTATTTCTTTCTTAACGATCAAAAGCTGAAGTTAGCTCGGGCTAACCAAGATTGTCAAGACCACATAAGTCCTACCGTAATCAAACCTCGCTGCAGGTACAGCATAAGGGAAGCACCATGCTCGCACAAAATATCAACGGGAAATAGCAGCAAAATGCTGCTGTGTTTCGTAAAGTGAATGTAGAGTACTGGAGACTCTTTTTATTGGAAACGAAGCATTCCATCTTAGTCATTAGGGGTGTCTGTATTTTGATTCTAATTTGAGGATCCATGAAGGTGTCAATGAGCATTCAGTTCCCGTTTGTTGGACTGTGGTGAGTGCCACATACCCAGTCTCCTAATCTTGAAGAACCGACGACCGATGGAGAATAAAGGTTCTCGAGAGGCAGCGCCGTACCGGCAGGCGAAGTGTAGGGCATCCTCCCACTAGATGGTTTGACGATCTGGTAAGACGTGCAGGAAATCGATTGATGCAGGTAGCGGAGCGTGCTTTGTAGCATGCACCTTAAACCATTGAATGAAACCAGTTTTTATGGGGCCCAGTCCCCAGTGACTACGGGTGCTGTATGAATAACTCTATATAAGTATAAAGTACTCAAGCGATAATTAATAAAAAGCGACAAAATCCGAAAAATTGATTTCATTTAAAGCTTTCTTCTTTCTTTCTTTAACTGCCCATACAAGTCTACTGAACGCATGCATACGTGTGCATGAGTGCGTGTGTGTTCTTACAATAAGCTGAGCATGGTTTTGGCTTGGTCTATCTTCAACCTTGGAATTTTTGATAATTTTTGGAATCGGTGTGAGTAGGTTTTAACAGTGGTAGAGCCACGCGGCAGCTTTTGCTGTCGCACGGATGGGCCGGCTCGAACCGGGGTGGTAACACGACCTCACAGAATACCAGCGTAAAGTAGAGGTTTACCTCTGCGTTTCGCTTGGTGAGTGCAGGTGGCCGGAGGCCCTTTTTACTGTAAATGAGGCATTCCATCCTAGTCCTCACGGGTGACAACGCATCTACATTTTGATTTGTAATAGAGGATAGATGTAGATGTCTATGGGCCGCAGCAACCACTTACCATCAGGTGGACTGTGTGCTCGTTTGTCACCCTTATCCTATAAAAAATAAGGTAAAACCCTCTTCCCAAATAATGCCGCCAAATGCTCGTACCTTTATGTTCCAGTCGGAAAGGTATAGGGAACCCATATAATTTCAGGCTGTGAAGCATTCCATCTTAGCTCTCAGAGGTGAAAATGCATCGGTAGTTCTTTGAACTTGGCTGCAGGTGTCCATGCACTCTCCCAAACGGGTCCCTGCCTTGTCGTGGTGTCGAGACGCTGCGTCGGTGTAACCGCGAAGCGCGGATATGTGCGAAAGCGTTCCCGTGATCCTGTGTATATGCGGCGAATGTGTAACACCATGGGGTTTTTGTAAATGTGAGTCGGACATAACTCGTCCTTGCCCCTACGAGGCGGGTTTGCATAGACATTTCCCCATGTAAAAAAAATGACTAGATGACAGATGAATTCATTCATTCATTTCGTGCAGGCAGATTGCGTACTGCAAACTAAAAAAGGAACCCATTTCGCATTTTAAGCTTATTGGTTAAGCGAATACTGGCAATGTTAAAAGCATTGCTAGTATTTAAAAAAAAATAAGGCGGTATGACGTCACATTTAAAATAAGTGAACGACTTGAAATTACAGCAAAAGAGCGAAAGTGAATAATGTGATTAAGGAGCATAACGCACTTATTTAAGCGTGGAGTCAACTCGATCGATTAATTAACGTATTAGTGCTCAGACGAGTTAAATTAGCAGTCGACGGGACGCGCTCCGTTCGCAAATGAGATCCATTTGCCGGAGTGCTCTGGAGTCTGGATTAAGTGGTATGGACGCCTGTTCGGGCTTTCAGTGTAGAGCCGCCTGATTGGTTTCTAAATGACATAGTGTAATGTGGGTAGAAGAGAAAAATAATTATCTCCCGCTTCTTTATGAAAGGCTTAGAAAATTAAATTGAAGATATAAATTTGGGTGTGATTTTAAATTTCATCGTTTTGTACACAATTAGCAGCAAAGACTTCTATATATTACCAGACGGGCTCTACGGCATTAGTATATCGCGCAGTAAGTTACGATACTATTAAGGGGTATTCCCAGTAGTCTTACCCAGTAGTCTTACTGGTAAGACTAACGGGAATTTCCTAATGGGAACTTCCCAATAGTCTTACTAGTAAGTCTTTTGGGAATCTTCTTGGCGTGTTGTATTCCCAGTAGTCTTACCAAATAATCATATTAGTAAAACTACTAAGAATATCTTTACCAAGTAGACAGACATATGCGAAAAAAAATTCTCAGTGGTCATATTCTACAAAATACATGGAAATTTTTATCAAGTACTTTAGTTGGTTTACTCCTGAATTAGGTAAAGTAACTTTATTTTGTTATTAAAAAGCATGTTTTCTTATTGCTTTAGTTATGAAATGCAACGATTATTGTTATATTTTGTGGATTTTTATCTTATGTTCATAGATTTAAAGTATAGCACTGCAGATTTTAAATATAATATGTGACACCATAATATCTATTAAAAATGTGAAGAATATATCCCATCGGATCTAATCAATACACAGATTTTAGAAGTGAGATTTTTCACCAGGTCAAGCTAAGTTATTTTAAATATTTAGCCTCGGGTTCGAATCCTCAGTCCGTGCAAACATCAATTATTGAGTTTGTCTGTTAAAAAAATTCTCAGTAGCAGCTCGGAGTCAGAAAGCATGTACAGCTGTTGCTCCTGCGCCTGATCTCTCCCCGGTCATGTCCCATCGAACTATAAGACTGAGGCAATAGAAAGATACGGTCTGAAGAACTATTCGACTGCCTCTTTTACGTTTATGTTTACCTAGTACTTTTCCTGCTATTTATAAAAAATCAAATATCAGTCCAATTAGGCCAAAACCGTAAGTAAAATGCCTCTTTATGACTAGGTAGTGATAAAAAATATTCTACTGTACTACTCAGTATTTTCTACCCTAGTGATCTTACCAGTTAGTTCTACTTGTTAGTTTTATCAAATTGTTTTTATCTTTGGCCCAGGATTCAAATCTAATAAGATGATTGTCTAATCAACACTGCTAGATCTATTTGGTTTGTTAATATTATATGTTTTGCCTCAGAAGTACCACGTCAACAAAAAGTGAAAAGAAGTTGTACAAGTATACAAAATATAAACTAGAACTATCCTACTGCCTCTTGCAGGTTTATGCTTGCCTAGTACCATTCCTAAAATTTACTTGATAAAAATTTCCATGTATTTTGTAGAGTAAGACCACTGAGAATTTTCTTTCGCGTATGGTCTGTCTACTTGGTAAAGATATTCTTAGTAGTTTTACTAATATGATTATTTGGTAAGACTACTGGGAATACAACACGCCACGAAGATTCCCAATAGACTTACTAGTAAGACTATTGGGAAGTTCTCATTAGGAAATTCCCGTTAGTCTTACCAGTAAGACTAACTCGGAAGAAAATTCCCAGTAGTCTTACTGGTAAGACTACTTGGTAAGACTACTGGGAATACCCCACTATTAAGTATTTATTCTGTGGTTACGGTCAATTGTCCGTAACTCGTTGTATCAACTGCAAGCATTTAAGTTTTCAGGTTAGTAGGCTAGTGAGAAGGCAAAGTTGTTTAAAAACATCCATCCTTCATAATTATCTCCGTTCTAACACCTTTTGTTGCCCTCCAGCAAAAATACTCAAATGTTATGTTTCTTTAAAACAACGTCCAACTAACTGCTTGATGAAAGTAGGTAAGTTCTGGCAAGATGTCGTTAAAATGATATCGTCAAAAATTCAGTGAGCCTAACTTTAATAAAATTAACATTTCAGAGAAGCCCATAGACCACGAAAGCTGTTATTAAAAATTAATGAGGGTTTTCTTAAGGCTTAGATGCGACGTTTTCATTTTTATTTTATACCACTATCCACCCGTTCCTCTTTGCCTAGATAGAATCTATTAATGTGGCGTTATTTACATTTAGGCTAAACTTTTTTTTCTTCATAAAAAGGTATTAAAGTTATTCGGACAAAATACAGCCTAGATCCCTCCTGGAATTGCCCTCTAACTTTTTTTTATAGGATAAGGGTGACAAACGAGCACACAGTCCACCTGATGGTAAGTGGTTGCTGCGGCCCATAGACATCTGCATCTATCCTCATTTGCGAATCAAAATGCAGATGTGTTGTCACCCGTGAGGACTAAGATGGAATGCCTCATGTCCAGTAAAAAGGGCCTCCGGCCACCTGCAAACTGTTCGTAAAGTTTCATCACAATTGGTTCAGCCATTCCGAAGATTAGCGCTGACAGATAAACAGACTGCAGGTGGACAAAAATTGTTTAAATGGTTATTTATATCTTAATAGCATAGAAATAATCCCCTGAGCTTAATAGAAGTCAAGTTTCAATATTACAGATAGATACTACAATTCTATTTATATGTAAACATAAGCACAGAATAAATAATAGTACTACGTAACATAAGTAAGATCGTTCCAGTTGCAGCGTGGCTATACCAATATTTTTTCCACTAGACCTTATTTTTCGTTTGCGTTTCCCTTTGCGTTTTCTATCGCATTTAGCGTGGGAGTACTCAAAGGAATTCTTTGGATTAATTTCAACCGTTGAATTCCACTGACACACATCGCAAAAAAATCCTTGATGCCATCCACACCATCTGAATGCTTGGCAGTCCACCACTATGCGATTTACTAGGAGTTTTCTTCCTCGGACAACTTATTTACGACTGAGGGACTTTTAAGAAACAGGCTTTCTCCTTTTAAAAAAGCCAGCACGCTATTCCCTTGGTGTTGCAGTTGTTCATGGGCGTTGGTCGACACTTTCCATCAGTTGAGTCGCATGCACGTTTGCCCGCACTTCTATTAAAAATACGTGTGGAGTAGCGTGGTAGACAGGGCTAGGGGGGCCATGGGTTCGTCCGTTTCTATGTCCATCCGTCATTCTACTAACGGTAAGCGTAACAGCTTATTAAAGATGTTAAAAACTATTTAGCTTAAGATCCGAGTAATAAAATCAGCTCAACAGGAGTGGTCATTGATTATATGCTGCTCGACGTTCATCAGCGTCAGAGTTGAGACAATCATCAATTCACCTGCCAAACGTAACGGTTAAGTTACAGACTATAAAACTTTATGTCCCATTGCTGGGGCTCACGTCAAACAAAATTCGCTCGACGTCTGACGCCGGTGTTGAGCTTATATGCCTGGGAGAATTCACAAGATGCCTTAGGTATTTTCTGTGATCTTTCCAAGGTTTTCCATTGTGTTCATCACGAGACATTAATCAGGAAACTACAACATTACGGTGTAAAAAATTTAGCGCTTAGACTTTTACTTCATATTTAAGTAACAGAACTCAAAAAGTCGTGATCAATTGTAAAGGTTCGTCCGGATCGGTAGTATCAATGGGCGTTCCTCAGGTCTCGATTCTTGGCCCATTCCTGTTTTTAATCTATATTAATTCCTTACCTTATCTTGTAGGGGACAATCACGATATAGTATTATTTGCTGACGATACCTCTTTAATTTTCAAACTCAAACGGCAGTTAATTAATTATGACGATGTAAATAATGCTCTATCGAAATTGGTACATTGGTTTAACGCTAACAGTATGCTCTTAAGCGGCAATAAGACAAAGTGTATTAAATTTACAATACCTAAAATAAAACATTCGAATACCAATGTGCTGTTAAATGGGCAGGAGTTGAGTCTTGTGGATACCACTATTTTTCTTGGTATTACTATTGACGCGAAACTTCAATGGGTCCATATATCTAAATTAGCAAGCAGACTTAGTTCTGCAGCATATGCTGTAAGAAAGATTAGAAGTCTCGCAGATGTTGAGACAGCTAGATTAGTGTATTTTAGTAACTTTCATAGCGTAATGTCTTATGAAATTTTGCTATGTGGTAATGCGACTGATATTTTTTTATTTTTTTTTTCTGTGGCAACCCTGGTGATAAGTTGTAAAAGTAATGAGGGCTAATAATCTTCCACTCACCAGATGTCGCTAGTTGTGACTGAGGTAAAGTTTTTTATTACACAATGTCAGTTAATTGAGAAATTAGTTTTAAATAATAGTTTATCTTTATCTAGAGTATTATATTAATACACAACACAATGCGTCATTGGTTTGAGTTTTAATTTTTTGCGCTTTATAACTATTTAAAAAAAATCGGCTTTTAGTAATATTTATAGTTTGGTTTATTCATTTCTAATGTAATTAATATAAAATATAACTAATAATACAGAAAGAAACCTTAAAGATTACATTTTCCTAAGAAATTATCGTCCCCGCTATGAAATCTGTCAAATATTTTACCTCACTGTAAAGTGGCGCCGCCCTGGTGGCAGAAAAATTCGTGGATGCCCTCATTGGTCTCGATAAATTTTAATAATTTAAATATTGTAAATTCATTATATCCACCTCAATTTTATGTTATAGTTAATAATTACTGCCGCTTTGTATTTAATATTTAAGAAAGTTGGTACATAAATGTTATAACAATCATTTTGGTGTTGGAACAAAAAAGTGACAGGTAACGAACATTGTTTTAAAATTATTGTAATTCTTATTTAATATCATTCCTTTTATAATTTTAAAGATCTATTATATTACTCGGATATTTTACATTCTTTGCGGGTTTCTTTTCGAATTGTTTTAACGATAATTTGATTTGAGACTTGTAAATAAAAAAAAAACCATAACTCGATATTAGCTTACTCTGCTCCTTCTGTTTTCGATCTTTGTTTTCTTTTATTATTTATAATAAATAGTAAAATGAATACTCGCAATGCCAAGACGCGCCAGATGGAGAACCAACTCCAGCTTGCGCTCCAAGAACTTAAGGCGTCCAGGGAGCAGTGTGAACTGATGCTTAAGGAAAGGGATGATAGAGCCACGCGGCAGCTTTTGCTGTCGCACGGATGGGCGTACCACGATGGGGTGGTACCACGACCTCACAGAATACCAGCGTGAAGTAGAGGTTTACCTCTGCGTTTCGCTTGGTGAGTGCAGGTGGCCGGAGGCCCTTTTTACTGGAAATGAGGCATTCTATCCTAGTCCTCACGGGTGACAACGCATCTACATTTTGATTTGTAATAGAGGATAGATGTAGATGTCTATGGGCAAACCACTTACCATCAGGTGGACAGTGTGCTCGTTTGTCACCCTTATCCTATAAAAAAGAAAAAATGAAAAAGAAATAGTTAGCATAATTGCCAAAAACACACAATTGAAATGTGATATGGTTAAGTTAGACACAGAATACACTAGTGTTATAAAAGAAAGAGATCAGCTACAGGGAATGGTTAATGAGTTTGACCGATGCAGCAAGGAATATGAGGAAGCTCTCAGGTTCATTGCTGCATTGAAGTTACAGTTGAATGAGGCTAATGAGCAAATAATACAATTTAAAACATATATAGATAATCTTAACGCCTCCCAGACTCAAAGCCTGTTCTCTGAGCTTGTGCAATGTAATACTTCAAGAATTTTACAGCAATCTGCAACAATAGACTTGACTGGTGATGACTCTTCCACTTCAGGAAATTCAGTGAGGATTAATTGCAGTAAAACCAAATTGAAGAAGTATATAAAAGTTAATAAATATATAAGGAAAGTACAAAAATTAATAAACAATAAGATTAATACCAAAAATTATGTTAATTTATGTAAACAAAAGCAAGCATTGATATATGAACTTAATTTGTATTCAATTGAGGTGGATAACATAAGAAAATGTTATGAGACTGACGTAGAGTGCCTAAAATCAGAAATATTATCTCTTACAAATTCCCTTCAAACTGTATCCAATAAATATAAATCAGCCCAAAACGAAATAAAAGAACACATACTGGCTATGGATAATCTGGTAAAGACATGTAAATACAATGAGGAGCGTTTTGACTCCTTAGTTCAACATCAATGTGAGTGTCAGCATTCAATACCAGCTTCTTCAGAGTCGGTGTGTGCTGATAATATTATACCACCACCAAAACTCTATGACAGTGCCATAGCAGAGGAGCTTAAAATAAAAAATAACTTAAATATTAACAAAAATAATATAATTGTGTATAGCGATGACATAGGAAAAAATCTAGGCATAAATTTAAATTACTCTTTAAAGGGACAAAAAATTACAAATTGCTGCATGCCTGGAGCATCTTTTAGTGATATCCTAAATAAAATTATTGTTACTAAATTTTGCCCAAATAGTACAATAATAATTTTTGTTGGTAGAAGAGGCAGTGTAAACAACAAACAGTTATTAAGATATATTGAACAACTTAATAACTTAAATGTACTCAAAATTGTCTTGTTCACACTGCCTTATATACAGGGATTGCCACAGGAAAATAATTTAAGACATAAATTAAATATACAAATGCATAATTTAATATGTAATAATAATTTAAATTTGACATATAATTGTAATGATAATAATGACAAATTTCATGTAATTGACATAAATAATTTATTAAAAAAGTTTTGGACAAAAGATAGGTATTACCTATCCAAATATAATTTAAGACTGATAGCAAATGTGCTATCTTATTATTTACTTTTTAACTCAGCCAAGTTTTTGGCTACCAAGACTGCTTTTATTGGGCAGGATAATTATTTGACAATTAATTTGGAATCAGTTCCAACTAATTTAAATTAGTAAATGCGACAATAGAGGCAATCTCTAGCAATAATGAGAGTTTAATTAACTTTGAATGTAGCCCACAAATAAGTAATAAAAATTGTTTACACCTGGTGCATCAAAATATACAAGGCATGATGGGCAAAGAATTAGAAGTTGAATTGTTTTTAAATAGTAACAACATACATATCCTCTGTATTACTGAACATTGGCTAAAAGATTATAATTTCATGTTTAATTTCAGAAATCACCAGGTGGTCAGTTCCTTCAATAGAGAAAAAAGTTTACGTGGTGGCTCCTTAATACTAGCAGATAAATCATTATTATATAAAGAACGTAAGGATGTAGTGAGCCTCTCTGTTGAGCGAACTGTAGAAATGGCTTGTGTCGAGCTCGAGCACCTCATTGTTGTGAGTGTTTACAGACCCCCATGTGCTACTTATGACTATTTTGAAAGGATTGTGGAAGAAGTTTTGCTCAAACTTAGTAAACAGAACAAGTCTGTTGTAATATGTGGAGACTTTAACATCAATCTCCTTGAAACTTCTTCCATTAGTATTAAGTTTAGCTCATTGTTTAAATCGTATAATCTTGTTAATTTATTCTTAGAACCAACACGTATTGCTGGGCCTAGTGCGACCTGTATAGATAATATTTTTACAGATGTTAAGCCCTTGCATAAATCAATTATTCAAAATTTAAGTTCAGATCACTGTGGGCAGTTGGTATCATTGCCTTACATACACAAGAAACAGAAAAATAAGAAAGTTGTGTTTGTTCCAATAAATGAACATCGCTTGGAGAGGTTTAGAAGTAATATAATAAAAAGACTTCCATCACTTTCATTTAAAAACAGTGCTAATTATTTGTATGGTACGTTATTTAAAATTATAACTTGTGAATTTAGTAGGATATTTACTTCTAAAACTTTCTCTTTTAACAGTCGCAAATCATTTAATGAATGGGCGACAGTAGGAATTTATAAGAGTAGGCGAAGGTTATACGAGCTTTATAATGAAAGATCATTTAATAGTAGTGTTATATTTAGAGATTATGTAAAAACATATTCTAAAATATTTAAAAAAGTGTGCGCCACAGCTAAGGCTTTACATTTAAGTAACAAAATTAAAACTGCATCAAACAAAATTAAAATGACCTGGAGAATAATAAACAGTGAAACGGGCAAGGTCAAACCGCGCAACTCGGATTTTCAATTGAATATTAACAATAATTTAACCCGATCTGATCAAGAAGTTGCTATGGCTTTTGAGAAACATTTTACTGATGTTCCTTTTTTGACAACTAAATCATTAAACTCTTCTCCTACTGTCGCCGAATCATTGCTTAAACAAAATGTAAAGGCTTGTTCAAATACTTTTAAATTCCATAGAGTAATGCCAAAAGATATCATTAAATATTTTAAAACTATTGATGTTAAGAAAACGGCAGATTTATGGGGGATTTCCGTTAAAGTTATTTTATCTATAATAGATATAATAGCACCTTATCTAGCCACTATATTTAATACAAGCGTCGAATCGGGTGTGTTTCCTGATTTAATGAAACTTAGTAAAGTCATACCTTTATATAAATCTGGTAGTACATTAGACCCCGCCAATTTTAGACCAATTTCTGTACTACCAACATTTAGTAAAATTTTTGAAAAAATAATTTTAGATCAAATGTTAAGTTTCTTTAATATTAATAAATTGCTACATAGAAATCAATTCGGTTTTACAAGGGGTCGCTCAACAACTGACGCTGGAGTTGAGCTTATTAAACATATTTTTTGTGCATGGGAGAATTCAGAGGATGCTTTGGGTATATTTTGTGACCTTTCCAAGGCCTTCGACTGCGTTCACCGTGAGACATTAATCAGGAAGCTACAGTACTATGGTGTCAAGAACACGGCGCTTAAACTTATAATTTCATATTTAAGTAATAGAATGCAGAAAGTTATTATTAATGGTAAAAGTTCTTCCGGCTCACCTGTACTAATGGGTGTCCCTCAGGGCTCAATTCTCGGCCCATTCCTGTTTCTAGTGTATATTAATGACTTACCTTCTATTGTAGAGGATAATCATGATATAGTATTATTTGCTGATGATACTTCTTTGATTCTTAAACTTAAACGTAAATCATTTAAATGTGACGAAGTGAATAATGCTATATCAAAATTAGTGCATTGGTTTAACGTTAATAATTTACATTTAAACGGAAATAAAACTAAATGTATTAAATTTACAACAGCGAATGTTAGAAATCTGAGTACCAATGTGTTTTTAAATGGGGAAGAACTGAGCCCTGTTGAATCCACTGTTTTTCTTGGCATCACTCTCGACGCAAAGCTTCAGTGGGGCCCCCATTTATCCAAACTAGCAAGCAGACTAAGTTCTGCAGCCTATGCTGTAAAAAAGATTAGAGGTCTCACTAGTGTCGAGACAGCTAGATTAGTTTATTTCAGTTATTTCCATAGCATAATGTCTTATGGGATTTTGCTATGGGGACATGCGGCTGATTCAGAAACTATTTTTGTTTTACAGAAGAGGGCCATTAGAGCTATTTACAACCTAAAACTGAGAGAGTCTCTTAGAGATAAATTTAAAGAAATAAATATATTAACTTTGGCCTCTCAGTATATTTACGAAAATTTTATGTATGTTCACAAAAACAAAGGTAGTTTTAGTAAAAAAAGTGATGTGCATTCTGTAAACACTAGGAACAAACACAAGCTAGTGACACCAGTTTCTCGACTCCACAGAGTCAGTAATTCATTCTTGGGGCAATGTATACGCTATTACAACAAGGTCCCGGAAAGTGTACAGGCTCTCTCCATTAGCAAGTTTAAATGTTTTGTTAAGTTGAAACTGTATAAAAAGGGTTATTATAGTATAAATGAATACATGGTTGATAATAACCCCTGGGAATGAGGTGATCGCTTCCAAGCTGTTTCTAAAATAAATTTTGTACTTATATAGTTAGTACATCCATTATTGTAAAATTTGCTTTAAAAAAAAAAGTCCCGCTGGGTTTCTTGCTGGTTCTTCCCAGGACAGAGGTTTTTTTTTCGAACCAGTGGTAAAGTAAAAAATGACTTTCAATAAGTATTACACATGTGATCTATATTGAATAAAAAATTATTCTATTCTATTCTATTCTATTGAAGTTATATTTGTTTTGCAAAAGAGAGCCGTACGGGCGATTTATAACCTAAATTGTAAAGAGTACCTCAGAGAAAAATTTAAAGAAATAAACATTAACTTTACATTTATGAGAATGTAATATATGTGCATAAAAACATAAATAGCTTTAATAAGAATAAGGATGTGCATACTTTAAACACTAGGAACAAACATAAGCTTGTAATGCCAGTTACTAGACTCCACAGAATCAGTAATTCATTTATGGGGTAATGTATACGCTTTTACAACAAAATCCCAGATAAATATTACATATACACAGTTTGTCAATAAACAAGTTTAAAAGTTTTATTAAAGAAAAACTGTACAAAAAGGGTTATTATAATATCAAGGAATACATAAATGAAAATAACCCCTGGGAATAAGGTAATCGCCACCATGCTGGTTCTATGAAAAATCATTTAAAAATTGTATAAACGAAATTATTGTTAAGTGTAATCTGGCGGTATGTATGAGGAGATTGAAAGAAAAAAGGCAGACTTTAGACGTATAAATAAGAGAGTAAAAGAAGTTGTTGAAAGGAAAAAGCAAGAAAGGATAGATAAGAATGATAGAACAATATCTGATAACTTTCAGGCAAATATTAAAATGTTCTGGAAACTCGTAAGAAGTGCCAGGGGAAATTCAAAACAGCCTAGAATTCATGCTATACAAGACGAGAATGGCTGCATGCTGAATGATGAAGTTTCGAATTTAAAGAGATGGAAGGAATACTTTGAAAGCGTGTTTAAGAGTGAAGAGTCGTCTGAAGTAAGTGAAATAGAAATTCCGGAAGAAGTGGAGAGAGGTAGAGAAATAAGTGTAGATGAAATAGTGAAAGCAATGAAAAGTATGAAAGCAGGTAAAGCAGCCGGATATGATAGAGTATCACTCGAAATGCCAAGGGCTGGAGAGGGAGTAGTTGCAGGCCTGCTGTACACCTTGTTTAATTTATGTTGGGAACTGAAGCGGGTACCGGAAGACTGGTGCAAAGCCGTTATAGTCCCAATATATAAGGGAATTTAACAGTGGTAGAGCCACGCGGCAGCTTTTGCTGTCGCACGGATGGGCCGGCTCGAACCGGGGTGGTACCACGACCTCACAGAAAACCAGCGTGAAGTAGAGGTTTACCTCTGCGTTTCGCTTGGTGAGTGCAGGTGGCCGGAGGCCTTTTTTACTGGAAATGAGGCATTCCATCTTAGTCCTCACGGGTGACAACGCATCTGCATTTTGAATTGTAATAGAGGATAGATGTAGATGTCTATGGGCCGCAGCAACCACTTACCATCAGGTGGACTGTGTGCTCGTTTGTCACCCTTATCCTATAAAAAAAAAAAGGGAAAGGGTTCGCAGCAGGACTGTAAAAACTACTGTGGTATCAGCTTGCTTAGCATTGTGGGTAAACTGTATGCTAAGGTGTTAATTGAAAGAGTTATGGAAGAAACTGATGGAAAAATTTGGGATGTGCAAGCTGGATTTAGAAAGGGGATGGGGTGTACGGATCAAGTCTTTTCCATGCGCATGATTGCGGAGAAATTTTTGGCCAATAATCAGAAAGTTTTTTGTGCGTTCATAGACTTGGAGAAGGCTTATGACAGAGTGGACAGGAACGTGTTATGGCAAACACTGACCTCATTTGGGTTGAGCGCTGGTCTGATACAGGCATTGAAGTCTCTATATAGGGACTCTAGTGCCTGTGTCAGGATCAACGGGGCCTACTCGGACTGGTTTAGCATCCATAAAGGTGTCAGACAGGGCTGTGTGGCTTCCCCGTGGCTGTTCAACCTATTTATGGACAGTTGTTTGGAAAAAAAACATCATCAAGTAGCTATTCCAAAATGGGACTAGTGATTTATTAAAAATATTCAAATACGGACACAACGCATCCGGTTATTCGGCCGAATTAAAAAACGGAAAAGGTTTTCAATTAGATTGTATTATTTAATTTAATTTGAAAACATAAAAATACTGAAATACACTAAATCATTTTTTATTAAGAAACGTATATTGTTTTACAAATAGTACTTAAAAAATAAAATTAAAACGAAATATAAAGAGCTATATCCAAAAGCAGCGTTAGCTAAAAGCTTTAATATTTAAAAGGGAAACTTATTGATCGTAATCTCATAAATATCAGAAAAGAACACTTAAAAGTTCTTGTGTTTTCAGTTTAAATCAATGCTGTAACAACAGAGTCCTCCACACAGAATTCCGGGCACGGCAGCCAGTCTCATCGGAAACTAGCCATCTCAGGATAGGACTATAGTGCACGAGTGTGTCCGCAAACACAGGTGCAATATCTATTTCTTACTCTCATAGTTCGATGGGCCGGAAATCCAGCACGACCGAAGAGATCGACAGAAGAAGATCAGGCGCAGTAACAACGCCTTTACGTGCTTTCTCAAGGCATGAACTGAAACACTGCCAACTTCCTTATTCAAGCTGCTGCTGAGTATTTCTAGACAGAAAAATCTAATTACTGATTTGAGCCTGAACCTTGTACTATTCAGGCTCACTTACGTTTCAAACCACCCGCCGCGCCGGGTGAAATGCGGACGGTTATGACGTCACTAAGTAAAAGTATTGTCCCTATCAGTCCCACCACGCCTAGCATGGGCTGGGGACATTAAATTTATCCCCCTATTATATCCACTGACAAGAGATAAAATTTTCTTGTTCCTATGTCAAAGCACGGCAACGGGGAGGAGTATATCCCCGTTTGACATAACGAATAGACACATATCCCCCGTCCGTAGCATGGAGCCAAATGAAACATAAAAAAATATGCTTTTTTGAGATTAGAAAGAGACAATTTAATCCTGGTTCATTGGACGTGGGCTGAAGTTTATATTCATACAAAAAAATCTATTTAAGTAAGTCTATCTCCCATTTTATCTACTGCGGATATTATATGCACCGGTGTGTCCATGCTCGAAGGTGGATAAAACTAAGCGAGGGGATAAATATTTTCTCCTTTCCCCGGGGATAAAATTGTCTCCTGCCCATGCTAGCCCTGCAGAAGGAGCCAACTAGAAAACCAGTCTTTTTAGTATGCATTTTAACCAATTTGCATAAAAAACCAAATTTTTTATTATATTTTACCTTGAAACTGGATCCATTTCAACCTAACTCGTGATCAAACACCTCAGCAGTCGCGTTTATCATCGCTAAACCCACAATGACAATAAAATAATAAATATCTTGCACACTGCTGACACTAGGCACCATCTTTACTAGATAACTATTACATCATAATATCATTTAAAAAAAAAACCTGTCGCAGTCCCTCGAAACTTGGTCGGTTTTCTCTTTTAAATAAAATTACATTTTTATTATAAAATTATAAACATGTAATTTAATTTAAAACGGAAAACCATTACATGTGTTGAAACAAATCGATAAGTAGCATATTTTTGTTATTTCTATAGCATAATGTCATATGGAATCTTGCTACGGGGTAATGGAAATGACATTGAAACTATCTATTGTTTTGCAGATGATAGTTGTAAGAGCAATTTATAACCGAGGTCCAAAAAGTCTCTTAAATAAATTTTGTAGGAAATAAATAAATAAATAATTTTTGATAACAAAACGATCTTGTCATTTATTGCTATTTTGTCTTTCCATCCGATTATTATACCATACAAGCTGACCCAGCGAACTTCGTACCGCTTAACAGTCGATTCTTTAATATTTTTTTTAATACTTATTCTGCTATTCGGGATACCGAGTCAGCTAGTAAGATAAAAAAAGAAAAAAGAAAGTTGATAAGTCAACAATTACATTAGGTATGTCAAAAAATAAAAATTATAATTCTTTTGCTTTCCCCGAACCCCTCCACTAACACTTTATGTTATGGTATTAAAGATCAAATTGACTTTTAAATATTATTACGAATTTTTTGTATGGGAATATAAAAAAAGTGTTGTTTTTATACTTTTTCAGGTAATTTTTTTTAAATTTTTCTTTCCGTAAGAACCATCTTCGTACTTCTAGGAATATTATAAAAAAAGAATTAGCGAGATTTGCGCTTAGCAAGACATTCAGCGATTTATTTTTATATTATAGATATAATATATGTTGGTGTCTTCAAGACTAGCGTGATTAGGTTAAGATAAGTCAGTACATTTTACCATCTTCGCCCACATCACCACTATCGGATTACTTAAAATACACTTTCTATAGGAAAATTACATTTTCACAGTTTATAGAGTAAATTAATTGACTTGAGATTCTACTACCCTAATTTAGTTTTATAATTACATGCTACGCTTTGTTTTTTTGCCAACAAGTTAACCTGGAAAATCAATTAGATGAATCAGTGTCCGCAAATATTTTATAAGAACCAAAAGGCTTATTATTATGTATGTTATTTGAAGCCAAGTAACCGTACAGATTTTGATAATTGTTGTGTAAGCCGTACTGACCCGGTATGTAGTAACCGTAGTTAGACAGGAACACGGCTAACAAGGGATCAACTGTTACGTGATTAAGGTTGTTATATCTGCTAGAATATCTAATGGGAATAGGCAAAAGTAAAAATTCTTGTTTAGGCGGAATGCGTCTAGTTGTTTCTCGGGATAGTTCGTAGTTTGGTAAAACATCGTTTACTCTAATATTATAATTAGAAAGTATGTTTAAGAGCTTACTAGTAAAATCGTTTTTATTATTATCTCTGTCAACTGGGAACGTTTTGTTGACTGTATAATACAGATTATCTGAGTCTTTATTAACGTTAAAATTACTTCCATCGCCTTTTAGCAATTCCTCGTTTTCATTATCTTCATTTACTTCATATTTATTGGAATCTAGTTTAGCTTTATATATGTCTTCTTGTTGGGTGACGGTATCCATACTGTTAGGTCTATTCTTATTTTGAATAGGTATAACGTCATTGACAACGTTATAGACAGCTTTGCTAGAAATATCTTTAGATTTTCGATGTCTTTCAGTAGTTGAAACAATTTTAAAATT
This sequence comes from Parnassius glacialis, assembly GCA_033319125.1. Classification (NCBI taxonomy): domain Eukaryota; kingdom Metazoa; phylum Arthropoda; class Insecta; order Lepidoptera; family Papilionidae; genus Parnassius; species Parnassius glacialis. The sequence continues at coordinate 47,755,499 of JAVANC010000019.1, read as the reverse complement.
GTTATTTTCTGTATGATCATCTCTGTTGATATCTGGAACAAAATTGAATCGTTAACCAAAACTTCTGTTGAGATCTGCATTTTTTTTTATATTTCATAGAGCATTCGCAACCATCTTATAACAAAAGCCAAAGATAAATTATCACCTGTTATACGTGGTACAGCCATGCTGCAACTATGTTTATTAAAAGTATAGTTGTAGCACGAATGGGTCGGCACGACCGGGGAAGGACCAAGCTCTCACAGAGTACCAGCGTGAAATAGCAGATTAACAGTGCTGTGTTTCGTATGATGAGTGTAGAGAACTGGAGATCCTTTTTACTGGAAAAGACGCATTCCATCTTAGTCCTCACGAGTGACAACGCATTCGCATTTTTATTATTTATTAAGGAAAGATGTAGATGTTTATGGGTCACAGCAACCACTTATTATCAGTTGGACTGTGTGCTTGTTTGTCGCCCTATCCTATAAAAAAATCTCACATCTACCTCTCATTCTGTATATATTGGCATCTTACATCTTTCGAATCCAGAAATAATAACTACCTCACCTCACCAGAGAGTACTTTATTTACCACTAACATCACAAGTTCACTGATAAACCTACTCTTAATTCAAATCATAATCCGTTGATCAAATGCCTGATCTCTCTTAGAGTGTTGCAACTTAAAACGGAGAGAGCCCCTCAGAGAAAAAAATAAAGAAATAAATATATTAACTTTGGCCTCTAAGTATATTTACAAAAATTTAATCTACGTTCACAAAAACAAAAATAGGTTAATAAAAACTCTCATGTACATTCTGTAAATACTAATAACAAGCACAAGTTACTCCACTCCAAAGAGTCAGTAATTCCTTCATGGGGTAATGTATAATACGCTTTTACAACAAAGTCCCAGAAAATATGCGGAAAAGGTTTAAAATATTTATTAAGCAAAAATTGTCTAGTATGTCTTATTATACTACTAAAGAGTACATGACTGATAATACACCCCTGGGAATGAGGTGATCGCTACCATGCTGTTTCTTAATCTTTTTATAACAATTGTATAAATATTATATTGTATGCTTTTTCCTGAAGAAGTCCCGCTGGGTTTCTGGCTGGTTCTTCCCAAGACATAGGTTTTTCCGAACCAGTGGTAAAAGTTAAAAATGACAATTCAATAAGAGTTAAATGTTATATTCCATTCTATTCTATGAAAGTTAGGGAATAGAGTGCGAGTGCTGTGTAGATACATTAATATTATTAATATATGTATTAAAGACCCTCGTTAGAAATATAGTTAATCCGAAGTTAATTTACCTTGCCCAAATTTATTTTTTGCGATAGCTCCGGAAAAAGTCACGGAGCCTAGTTCAAATACTTTTCTGGAATTTTCTTGATCCTTTAGATTATATTCTTCCAAGCCGAAATTATTTGTGTTTTGATGGTAATCTTGTTTAAAATTAAGATCAGGAATTATGCTGTCATCGAAACCACTTAAAACTCTTTCTCTAGTTATTGGTCTCCATCCGTTACTGTTAAATATTTCCTTCTCTGACGTAACAGATTTAACCTGTAAATATATAAAATATCTGCAGTAACAAAAACTTTATATCAATATTTTAAATGCCTATTAACAAACGAGTTTGGACATTTCTGCATACTTAATCATGACATTACACATCGTAACATGATTTTACATACAAAATAATTGCTAACATTAAAACAATGTTATAAAAAAGTAACTTTTTTATTCTACATACTCGTAGATTGTTCGAGCACTGCACTGCCCTCCACGATTCATTTGTATCGCCTTAGGGAAGGCCTATGTCCAGCAGTGGACTGCCGCAGATCGATGATGATGATGATGGATTTGTTTTTTAATTTATACTAGACTTAAACGAAATTAAAACGCATTTCTTTATAATTGGTACTAATCAAAAACAATGATGTAATAATAGTATTAAATGTTTTTTAAATATCATTCAAATGTATTGTTAAAAGTAACAAAGAATCAAGTCTAATTTTGAAATGCTAGAGATGCTCACAAACAACAATTAATTCGAGGAAATGCAATGACTAAAAAAATTAAGATAATTTAATTTAGCAGTACGTATTTCTTATTCCAACATAATTCATAAACCAAACATTACCAAATGATTTAAATTTTATTGAATAAATCAGTAGCCTTCGAAAAACAAGAGTGGATTATTAAATAACATGTAAAATTCCAAACGCTAGTTTACTTAAAATCTTCAACTACTTACAATAAAGAGAAAGGCGTAAAATATCCACAACATCTTAAAAGCACTTAGAGCTCTCAATGCCGGTGTCTGCCAGTTGCGAGGATGGAATGAGCCCACATGTAAGAGGACCCAACGAGGCGATACGGGTCACTGAGACCGAGTACAACACCGTTGAGGTAAAGCTTAGCGCTCCTTACATGAATTTCAGATTAAAATATCTTTTAGTTTAATCTAATTTTATATGAAACATAAGAAGTATTTTATGATTTTTATAGGATTCAATTTAAACAAATTTGATCATTGTCAGTACCAATAATTGATTAACTACGAACTTAGCGTTGAAGGAAAATATCGCGAAGAAACCTTTTCGTATAGTTTAAGGGTGACATGCGAGCACACAGTCCACCTGATGGTAAACTGATACTGCGTCCCATAGACATCTAAAGGATCAAAATGTAGATGCATTTTTATTTTATAGAAATTAAAAATATGTTGTTCGTAACATATTTTTAAACAAACAGAATCAGATAAAAAAAATAGAAATATAACGGTGGTAGAGCCACGCAGCAGTTTTTGCTGTTGCACGTATGGGCCGGCACGAGCCGGGTTGGTACCACGACCTCACAGAATACCGGCGTGAAGTAGAAGCTTTGCTTCTGCGTTTCGTCTGGTGAGTGCAGGTGGCCGGAGGCCCAATCCCCCCCCCCCCCCTCCCATCAACATGGTAGCGGAATTACACGAAAGACTACCCTAGGAGGGTACCAGCACCCCTGGAGAATCCCTCGCTGAGCATCCACGATCATGTTATTCCACTCCTGAGCGTGGGTGCTCAGGCTGCCCCGCGTATTCGGGGGGGGGGGGGGGGGGGGCAAAATTCCGCTCAAAAATATAACTGTTCAGGGCAAACTGAGCAACAATACTAAGGCGACCCCTGCCACGCTATCCGTGAATTTCTGCAACATCAGGGGACTTCACTCGAACCTAAACGCCGTCCACTACCATCTCGAGACGGCGAAGCCGGCCTTGCTCTTTCTGACCGAGACGCAGGTTTCCTCTCCGGCTGATATTTCGTATCTCTCCTACCCGGGGTACAAATTGGAGCACTCCTTTGTGCCTCGGGCTGCCGTTTGCGTGTATGTCAGAGAGGACATCTGTTCTCGACGCCTCAGCAGTCTTGAAGGTTCGGACCTGTCCATCCTTTGGCTACGCGTAGACAGCAACGACCATCCGCGCGTCTACGGGTGCCTCTATAGGTCCCATAGCGGTAATGCTGAAACAGACCGACTCATCGACCACGTCCAAATGGCTACAGATTCCTTGCTACAACAGGTCCCATCCGCAGAGATCGTGATCCTTGGCGATTTTTACGCCTACCATGCCGAATGGCTCGGTTCACGTTTAACCGATCATGCGGGGAGATCTGTTTATGACTTTGCCTTGGCATATGGTCTGACCCAACTGGTTACTTCGCCTACGCGAATTCCAGATGTGGAGGATCATACACGTTCTCTGTTGGACCTTCTGCTGACCTCTCATCCGGACGGCTATCAGGTTTCCGTCGATGTCCCTCTCGGCTCTTCGGACCACTGTCTGATCCGGAGTGTGGTGTCACTCACGCTCCCCTCGCGGTTGCGTTCTGCAGGTTGCCGCCGTGTTTGGCATTACAGGTCGGCGGATTGGGACGGAATGCGGTCTTTCTTTGCATCCTACCCATGGGGGCGGGTTTGCTTCTCGCCGGATGATCCCAGCGCTGTTGCTGACCCTGTCACTGATGTGGTGCAACAGGGAATGAAACTATTTATTCCATCATCTGTGGTACCCATCGGAGGCAGATCTCAGCCTTGGTTTGGTCGCTCCTGTAAGACTGCATTACGCAGTAAGCAGGAGTGTTATAAAGTCTGAGCTGCGGCTGCGTTGACTCGGGATGTAAACACCAGCACACTTAAAAAGAAGTCTAACTTCGCCTTCAGGTCCTTCAAAAGAGTTATTGCCAAGGCAAAGTCAGAGCACATAAGCAGAATTGGCGAGAAACTAGTTCGCCTTCGTTCGCGAAGCCGTGCATTCTGGTCTCTCGCGAAGGCTGTCCAAGGGAATTTCTGTAAGCCATCACTACCATCTCTGCACAGGGAGGAAGACTCACTGGCCGAAGCGGCAAAAGACAAAGCCGACCTTTTAGGCTACCTTTTTGCGTCCAACTCGACTCTTGATGACGGGGGGAAAACACCGCCGAACATCCCGCGGTGTGAGTGCTCCTTGCCGGATGTGCTGTTCTCATAGCGCTTGGTTCGCAAAGCACTCCTCTCCCTGGACATCCAGAAGTCGAGTGGGCCTGACGGAATCCCACAAATTGTGCTGAGGACGTGTACTCCGGAGTTGGCACCGGTCCTAACGCGTCTTTTCCGGTACTCCTACTCCCAAGGCGTAGTCCCGAATTCATGGAAGAAGCTTTTGTCCACCCGATCCCTAAAAAAGGCGACCGCTCAGACTCCTCCAACTATAGTCACGATCACCTCCTTGTTCTCCAAAATAATGGAATCCATTATTAACTGCCAGCTCATGCGGTACCTTGAGGATCACCAGCTGATTAGTGACCGCCAATACGGTTTTCGTCGGGGTCGATCAGCTGGCGATCTTCTGGTCTATCTGACCCATAGATGGGCGGAGGCAGTAGAGTCCAAGGGGGAGGCGTTGGCCGTTAGTTTGGACATTGCGAAGGCCTTCGATCGGGTTTGGCACAAAGCGCTTCTTTCGAAGCTCCCTTTCTATGGGCTTCCCGAGAAATTGTGCAATTGGATCACCAGCTTCCTTGCAGATCGGAGTATTAAGGTCATTGTAGACTGTGCATGCTCCGACTACAAGCCTATTAACGCTGGTGTTCCACAAGGCTGTGTGCTATCACCAACACTGTTTCTTCTGCATATCAATGATATGTTGCTAACTGGTAGCATTCATTGCTATGCGGATGACAGCACTGGTGATGCTCTATACACCGGCCGTGCCAATATTTCTCGGGAAAACGTCGCCGAGTACCGGAACAAACTTGTGTCTGAAGTCGAGTCTTTGCTGAACAAAGTCTCGGATTGGAGGCGACTAAATCTAGTCCAGTTTAATCCTCATAAGACACAAGTTTGGGCGTTTACCGCTAAAAAGTACCCCTTTGTCGTGTCTCCTCAGTTTCAAGGCAGTCCCCTTCTTGCCTCAGCCAGTATCGGAATCCTCGGAGTCGACATATCGAGTGACGTGCAGTTTCGTGGTCACTTGGAAGAGAAGGCCAAATTGGCCACTAAAAAGCTTGGCGTGCTCAGCAGAGCGGGACAGTATTTCATGCCGGCACACCGCCTGCAACTTTACAAGGCGCATGTTCGGCCTCACATGGAATACTGTTCCCATCTCTGGGCAGGGACTTCCCAGTGCCAGCTCCTTCCACTTGACCGCATCCAGCGCAGAGCGGCTCGAATCGTCGACGACCGAGTCCTTTCCGATGGGCTCGACTCATTGGCGCTGCGAAGAGATGTTGCATCTCTTTGCATTTTCTTTCGCATCTACCATGGGGAGTGCTCTGAGGAATTGTTCGGATTAATCCCAGCCGGCAAATTTCACGAACGCACATCGCGGCAGAACTCTCGATACCATCCACACCATCTGGATGATTGGCGGTCCACCACTGTGCGATTTCGAAGATGTTTTCTTCCTCGCACGACTTCCTTGTGGAATCGATTACCATCAGCGATTTTCCCGGACCGATACGACTTAGGGACCTTCAAGAAAAGAGCGTACTCCTTTTTAAAAGGCCGGCAACGCATCTGCAATTACCTCCCTGGTGTTGCCGTTGTTCATGGGCTGCGGTAGTCAGGTGAGCCGCATGCTCGTTTGCCCCCTCTTCTATAAAAAAAGACGTAATTTTGCGTAAATCCATTATATTAAAGATGTTAAAAATTAAGTTGCTAAGATCCCCGTAATAAAAGAAAATGATGTCTTACATAGTTTGAAGAGCACCTCCCGTCCTCCATCGATCACTTTACCCGGTACCACTAATCTCAATTCCCGTCACCACATTCACCAACAGCACTATGACGGTGCTGTTGGGCGCGAGGTGTTCTTCTGACTAGGTAAGAAACATCATTTCACTTTATTTTAAAAATATTATGGGGTCATTAGAGGTGATTATGGGAGATGCCTGATACTTCCGATAGATAGCGTTGTAACTATCAGACATACAAGTGGTAAAATTAAAATTTTTGTGCAACCGACTTGAATAAATATAACGAGAACATTAATAGAGTCGAAGTCAATTAAATACGCATTATTAAGGGTAACTCGAAAACTACTTTAAAACACTTGATCAAATTTATTATATTTATTATAAATTTATATGGGACAACATGTATGTAATTTGAAGTTTTTAGATAGAAATAAATATGTAAAACCGAGCGAGGTAAGCTATAGATACAGTAGGGTGACTCCGTCAGACGTAGAAAAGGTCATAAGGACATTGTCCTGTCTGAAAGCACCCGGTTTAGATGGAATACGGGCGAAAGACATTATATATTTAAGTAAACAAATAAGTCCTGTTATAGCTTCACTAATAAATATGTGCTTATCTAATGGTATTTATCCTGACCAGTTAAAAAAAGCAATTATACGTCCTATATACAAATCAGGAAGTCATTTAGAATATGGTAATTATAGGCCCATTGCAATATTATCTGTTATAGATAAAATAATCGAAAAAGTTATTGTAGGACAGATTAGCGCGTTCTTAGAACAATATAACATACTGTGTGACTCACAGCATGGTTTTCGGAGAGGGCGCAGTACGGTCTCTGCTTTGATAGGATTTTCAGATTATATTAATGACTGCCTAGATTCTGGTAAACAAGTTATAGTACTTTTTATTGACTTTAAAAAAGCGTTTGACACTTTAGACCACGAGATCTTATTACAGGCAATGGACGAATGCGGAATACGCGGTCCCACAAATAATTGGTTTAAAAACTACCTCACTAATAGAAAAATAAGTACAATTATCTCCCAAGTGGTTGGGAAAGAGGCGGATGTCGATTCGGGTGTGCCTACTGGATCGGTGTATGGCCCTGTGGGGTATATAATGTATGTGAATACTGTGTCAAATGTCGTGCATAACTGTAAGGTGTTCATGTATGCTGATGATATGTGTCTTGTTTATGCATCCAAAGATATAACTGAGGTACAAAAGTGCATACAAGGTGATTTTGAAAACATTAGCAAATGGGCACACGACAATGGCATTATATTAAATCTTGAAAAAACTAAATGTATGCATATATACTCGCCATATAATCGAAATGCTAAATGTGTAAAAAATGAAGATCTAACAGTGATAGGACATACATACGAATGTATGCATAGAAATAAATTTAACTGTATCTGTAAAAGATTGGATTATGTAGATAAATTCAAATATTTAGGTCTAACAATAGATAAGAACTTTAACTGGAGAATACATATAAATGACATTTGCAATAGGCTAAGATCTGTGTTAAGTAAGTTTTACCAATTAAAAAATGTATTGAACAAAAAAACGTTAAAAATAGTATATTTTGCAATTGCTGACTCGCTAATGAGTTATGGACTCCTTGTATACGGGCGAACCTTTATTACATATCTAAGAGATATCAAAGATATACAAATAAGACTGATGAAGTATTTAGTTAGTAAAAATGTTAAAGATAATTGCAACAAAGACTATGATAAGTTGTTTTCCATTTGTAATATAATACCAATAGATAAAAAAGTAGAATATTTGATAGGTCTGGAATATTATTATAATGAGAAGTATAAAGTGAATGTTAAAAATAAGTACAACATACATAGGGTTAGAGAAAACAAACTGGTTCTACCAAAAATAACGAATTATTATGGTAAGAGAACATCTAAGTATTTGGTAGCTAAAGTGTTTAACAAAATAGATCTACTAAGAGAAAAAGTAAAAATTAGTAAAGGATCACTTAAGAAAAAATTGAAAAACATTATACAGGATTGTTAATAGAACTCTATATACGAGTACATTGTATTAGATTAAAATATTACAATATATTAATATATAAGTACTAGATAATATATAATTCATATAATTAAAGTTAGATGTATATAAAGATTTTTAGTTAACATAACATTAAGATGTCATGGGTTTATATATTATTATATTGTATAATTGTGTATCATTGTGTCTAATATTAGTAGTACATAAGGTGGTTCATTGTTTTGTAAAAGAGCGCCTCTCGCCATCAAACGTAAAAGTTTGGCGAGTTTAGAATTAAGTAACACCACTGTTTCATAAATACATTAATAAATAAATAAAAAAAAAGAAGCACCAGCTTTCAAATAAAAATCATCAGAATCAATGCACCTAGAAAAAGTTCTGAGATAACACACTTAAAAATACAATCAAATTGAGTTCTTTCTTTTATCGAAGTCGGTTAAAATAGCTAGACCGGTGAAGATCAGAAGGAAAATATCGCGAATAAACCTTCTTTTATATTATAAGGGTGACAAAGGAGCACACAGTCCACCTTATGGTAAGTGGATGCTGTAGCCCATAGAACTTACATTTATTCTTGACTAAGATTCAAAATGCACATTCGTTGTCACCCCTGTGGACTAAGAATGTGGAAGGCCTAAATAGTATTTAAAATTAATCAACTTATATCAACGTAAATAATAAAAAATGATGTGTCTTACCTAGTCTGAATAAAACCTTTAATATATGTTTTTATTTAATATTCAATATGTAATTTACGGTAAAATATTGTAGCTCTCCAGTCTGTACTCGGTCTAAGCCAGCACTACGGAGAACTATATAGCGACGGTGTTCAATTCCTTAATCGTCGCTTCTTTACTGGTTGGACACGAGTTTGCTTTCAATGGCTCACTGTTGCAGCTTTCAACTCGATACACTTGTACGAATATTCGTTTGAGGAACAATAGAGTACTTGAAACCCATTTCAAATGAAATTTACAATAGTTTTTAGCCGACTTCAAAAAAAGGACGGTTTACAAGTTTTCTTGTATGTTACACCAAATCATTTCACGATCGATCATTTGAGGTCGATTGTGAAATGATTTTGAAGATTTCTTTTTTTAAATATGTTATATTTGTTTTATTTTTGCATGGTAAAGCCACACTGCAGATATACCATATTATAGTTGTAGCACGAATGTCTCGGCTCGACCGGGTAAGAACCATGCTTTCACAGAATACCAGCGTACAATAGCAACTCAATGCTGCTGTTTCGTATGGTGAGTGTAGAGAACTGGAGACCCATTTTAATTAAAAAGCGGCAATCCATCTTTTTATATAACTAGTCCTCACGGGTGACAACACATCTGCATTTTGATTCTTAATCGAGATTAGATGTAAATGTCTATGGGCCTCAGCATCCACTCACCATCAAATGGACTGTGTGCACGTTTGCACCCTTATTTTATAAAAATATATTTTTATTGAAGTTTGTTGCAGGTGTTCATTGTTTGCAGAAACCACTAACCATCAGGTGGCCTGTAAGTTCATTTGCCACATTGCTTTATTAAAAAAAAAGATTTTAATAAAAACACCTGCGGTTGCCATAACTCCTGCCAAGCGTGTCAATGAGGGATAATATTCTTACGCTCAACAGATGTCGCTAGTTGGGATTAAAGGGAATTTATTTGTTACAATGGTCAAATAAATGGATAAATAACAGTTTTCCGGTTTCTAGAGTATGCATATTTTACACAAAACAGTCAGTGCTGTATTCCCTATAATAAATTAACTTTTTTAATTCTTCTACTTTTAGGAATATTCGTAGTTTGATTTATCCATTTCATAATCAATATAAAATATTTCGAAAGTAACATTAATCTTTACACTTTTCTAATAAATTAACTTTGCCCACCATAAAATCTGTCAAATATTTCAGCTCATTCGTAAGAGGCGCCGCCCTGGTGGTAGAAAAATTCGTGTATGCCCTCATCATGACTAACATTCCAGATAGAAGGAAATCTATGGGATAATTTTGGACTTTGATGATATAACGAACTGTGTATCTAAGGGACCATTGCTCGAAATTTCAATTAGGGAAAAATACTATTTAAACGAGCAAAACTCTTTTGTTGAACTTTTTATTCATAGCCGTTGACTGCTTAATATGCAGGTGGAGTTCAATTTCCATCATCACCAGTTAAGTCTATAGTGACAATGGTCTGTTTTCTCTTCAGGATTTCTAGGCTTTTAAACATTTTTCTCTGTGGTTCAATCTTTTGAACAGTCGCGTTAGACTTGCTTTCTTGTATAGTTTCATCTGCATTTTCAGAAATTTGTTCTTTTCTATAATATTTGCGGGTCCTAGAAATTGATGAAAAAGGCAATTACAAATTGTAATCCCATCCTGAGTGACATTAAGTACACATTAAGATAAGAATACCGCTTAAAAAAAACACCTCTTACCTGCCTTCACTATCATCAATTAGTGTACCTACAGATTTGTTTAAAATGAACACTTTCATGATGGTATCTTTTCGTTATTATTTATTTCTTTCTAGTTAGCTAGTTACTTTCCAATATGACCTTTCCTATTTCTTTGTGCTTGAATCTGTAGCACAGAATACTTTACTCCTAGCGGAGATGATGATGATGATCTGTAGGGTTATTTTTCAATTGCAATTTATGAATTTAGACAATGCCATCCATCTACAGCCGACGCGACACGCGACAGTAAGCAAACATATTCGCGATGTAAAATGCAACATCTGCCATCTATCGTTACTATAATAACCTAACGAAATTAGTCGTGTTTTCCATAAATTCAGCGTAGGTATAATAATTTCTATTTCTAAAACACTGAACATTTGATAAAATTACTTTTACGGATGTATCGTAGTTATTATATGTTTGCTACAAATACATCTGTTATTTCATGTAATGCAAATGCTGGAATTTAATAATAATATTTTAATGATTTTGATGTTCTGATAAGATAACAATAAAAAGAAAATAATTTCAATAATATTCTATAGCTAGACTATGGCTATAATATATTAGCACAAGAAATTTAAAACTTAAATTGTTCCATATAGCTACATCTAGTAAAGCGCCATCTATTACACCATTTTAAAACTTGCTAAGAAGCAACATGCCTAAAACAGTTATTGTTCACTACATTTAGCGCAAAGATAGCACTTATATACAAAGTGAAATTTGCTTTATGTATCCATGTCTTTTAAAGTAAAGTAAAAGTAAAGTTATAGCATATATACGTCCCACTGCTGGGCACAGGCCTTCTCTAATTTCTGGGAGGGTTTTTAGGGCAAGGAAATGTCCGCCGCGCTGCCCCAATGCGTGTTGGCGAACTTCAATCACATGTCTTCGAAATATTTATCTTTTTTTATTTCTCAGAGACGCAGGTTTCCATGTTTTTTAATAATCATTAATAATATACCTACTTAAATAAATCTTGACACAAATGCATATACACTACCTACTAGGGTATACACCAATGCCATAAATACATTGCCTGCAGTGCAGCAAAGAAACGTGAAGAAGAATGTATAGAATGCTACTAATAGTCTTCAAATTTTGTAGTAACCTAGTAAGCTTAACTAGTGTTGAAATTGTATACGATTTAAGTAAATCAAATTTATTAAAATGTTTGTTTACGTTTTAAGTGGCTGTTTATTATAGCGTCATCTATAGTAGCGTCATTAATGTGCAGCTTAAACTTCAAAAAGTAAAATGTATTAAATTATATTAACACAAAATATTAAACATATTTACATTGCATATATACATATATATGTAAATTTTAGGCACGTATTTTTCGAAGCACGGAGGTGAATCACCTACCAGCAAGTTTTTGACTTCGAGTTGCTACTGAGAATTGCTTGATAGAAAAATCCAATAACTGATTTTGACTCGACCCGGGATTCGAGAACCCAGAACCTCATGATCAGTAGTCGCATTTACGATCACTAGTCCATAGAGACCTAGAATATTATATTTAAAACACCGGCTCTATTACTAAATTTAAAAGTTTTAAGCCATTCGCCCTGGCTATTCTATTTTATCAATATTTGTTTTTTTTTCAAATATTTTTTTCCAATAAAATATAGCCAAGATCACTGCTGCCTGCTCTGTATCTGCTATTTTGAAAATTAGCCCGGATGGACAGACAGACAGACTGACCGACTGACACACAAACATTTTAAAACCGGTAATTCATGTCTTAATGTCAAGCATACCATGTACGCCCTCAGCTCAATGTAACGCAGTTGTTTCGTAACTACAGACAGACATTTACCGACACCTATGTATAGATGAATGTACGCAAAATGTTACTATTATATGTATAATCGAATAAACGGCAGAAAATATCCCCTGAGAATGAGGTGATCGCTCCCAAACTGTGTCTTATAATGCCGGCATTTTAGGTTAATAGGGTCGTGCTCTATTTTTTTTTTATAGGAGAGAGAGATAAACGAGCACACAGTCCACCTGAGGTAAGTGGTCAATGTGATTCATAGACATCTACATTTATCCTCAATAAACAATCAAAATACAGATGCGTTGTCACCCGTAAGGACTAAGATGGAATGCTTTTTTCCAGTAACAAGAGTCTCCGGTTCTCTACACTCACCTTACCATACACAGCAGTGTTAAGCTGCTACTTCACGCTGGTATTCTGTGAGAGCGTGGTCCTTCCCCGGTCGAGCCGACCCATTCGTGCTATAACTATACTACTAATATAGCTGCAGCATGTCTCTACCACATATAATAACGGAGTCGGGACTGTAGCTCTTGGTCCCAACTGATAACCAGTGGTGTGGTATCACTTGAATAAAGAAGTAGTACCCCAGATATTATCACTGAGTCGGGATAATTTTTGACATCACACAACTTAGTAATTACCAGTTTGTAATTAGTACGGATTTCTATGTTTCTCAATGTTGTAAGTTGGTCAAAATAAATATTTCTTTCTTTATTTTTTTATATTAGGTTTCCGTTTATTGATTTAAATATGAATTATATTTAAACCAATAAACTTAATTTTAAAACTATTTAATAGGGTAAATAATTTTTCCTACCAGTGAAAGAAAAAAAACTCTTAAAAGAATTGTTAGTTTGTTTTGTTCACCTCTAGTAAAACTTTAGTATAACAATGACACATTACAATAATAATAATAATTGAAACATTAATATCACATAAAATAATAATAACACCCTTATAAAAAGATATCTTTTTATTTGAAGTTTGTTGCAGGTGTTCATGGTTTGCAGTGGTCACTTACCATCAGGTGGCCTGAAGTTTATTTGCCACATTGCTTTATTAAAAAAAAAACAATTTTAATAAAAAAAAAACTTCGGTTGCCATCACTTCTGCCAAGCGTATCAATGAGGTAAAATATTCTTACGCTCAACAGATGTCGCTAGTTGGGACTAAGGCAAATTTATTTCTTACGATGGTCACACAGTTCATCATCATTGAAAAGTTGCGCTTTAAATAAAAGTTTTTCTAGAGCATGCATATTATATTACACTAAATAGTAAGTGCTGTATTCTTTAATTTATAACTATAATAAATTAACATTTTTAATTTTTCTATTTTTAGAAATATTCGTAGTTTGGTTTATCCATTTCTAATGTAATCAATGTAAAATATTTTAGAAAGTAACATTAATCTTTACACTTTTCTAACAAATAAAACAACTAATTAATAAATAACTTTCCTCGCTACATAATCTGTTTCACCTCATTCGTAAGAGGCGCCGCCGCCCTGGTGACAGAAAAATTCGTGCATGCCCTCATCATGACATATATTCCAGCTATAAGGAAATCTATGGGATAATCTTATGTTCAGCATTGGACTTTGATGATATAACGAATTGTTCGTTATATCATCAAATCTAAGGGACCGTTGCTCGAAATTTCAATTAGGGAAGTATACCATTTAAACGAACAAAACTCTTTTTGTTGAACTTTTTATTCATAGCCCAACAGCAAAATAAATGATCCATTGACTGCTTAATATGCAGGTGGAGTTCAATTTTCATCATCACCAGTTAAGTCTATAGTGACAATGCTCTGTTATCTGTTTTCTCTTCAGGATTTCTATGGTGTTAAACATTTTTCTGTGTGGTTCAATCTTTTCAACAGTCGCGTTAGACTTACTTTCTTCTATGGTTTCATCAGCACTTTTGGAAATTTGTTCGTTTCTATAATATTTGCGTGTCCTAGAAATTGATGAAAAAGGCAATTACAAATTGCGTTCCCATCTTGAGTGACGTTCCACAATCCACATTAAAATAAAGATACCGTTTAAATAAACCACTGCTTACCTGCCTTCGCCATCATCAATTAGTGTACCTACGGATTTGTTTATAATGAACACTTTCATGATGGGATCTTTTGAAGATCGTTATTATTTATTTCTTTCTAGTTAGTAGATACTTTCCAATATGACCTTTTCTTTGTCTTTGGATCTGAAAAATTTACTTCAATTCAGACAGAATGCCACCCACAGCCGACTTGATACTAAGGAAACATATTCGCGATGTAAAATACTATATCTGACATCTATCGTTAGTATAATAACCTAACGGAATTAGTCTTGTTTTCCACAAATTCAGCGTAGGTATAATAATTTTTATTTCTAGAACACTAAAATATTTTATAAAATTATTATTACGGATGTAGACGTATTTATATATATATATATATATATATATATATATATATATATATATATATATATATATATATATATATAATAAATAATGATTTTTAATAATAATTTTTAATTTGAAATAATAATAATGATTTTGATGTTCTGATAAGATAATATTACTTAATACTGAATATGTTTTATGTAATTACAAAAAAAATAATTTAAATAATATTCTATGGCTAGACTATGGCTATAATATTAATGTTATACACAAAAAAATTAATACTTAAATTGTTCCATATCCATATATATCCATATATATATATATATAGTTAAGCGCCATCTAGTGCAACTTTTTAAACTTGCTACGAAGCAACATGCTTAAAACAATGAGGGCTAATAATCTTCCACTCACCAGATGTCGCTAGTAGCGACTGAGGTAAAGTTTTTTGTTACACAGTGTCAGTTAATTGAGAAATTAGTTTTAAATAAATAGTTTATCATTATCTAGAATATTATATTAATACACAACACAATGCGTCAGTGGTTTGATTTTAATTTTTTGCACTTTATAACTCTTTATTTAAAAAATCGGCTTTTAGTTATATTTTATAGTTTGGTTTATTCATTTCTAATGTAATTAATATAAATTATAACTTATAATATTGAAACAAACTTAAAAGATTACATTTTCCTAAGAAATTATCATCCCCGCTATGAAATCTGTCAAATATTTTACCTCACTGTAAAGTGGCGCCGCCCTGGTGGCAGAAAAAGTCGTGGATGCCCTCATTATTGTTAACTACATTTAGTGCAAAGATCACACTTATATACAAAGTGAAATATTGCTTTATGTATCGATGTCATTTAAAGTAAAGTAAAATTAAAGTTACAGCCTATATACGTCCCACTGCTGGGCACAGGCCTCCTTTCATTTCTGAGAGGGTTTTTTAGGGCAAGGAAATGTCCGTCGCGCTGCGCCATCGCGTGTTGGCGAACTTCACAGGTCTTTTCTTATTTCTCAGACATGCAGGTTTCCATGTTTTTTAATAAACATTAATAATATACCTACTTAAATAAATCTCGACACAAATGCAAATACACTACCTACTAGGGTATACACCACTGCCATAAATACATTGCCTGCACCGCCGCAAAGAAACGCGAAGTATCGTAATAAAAATCTGCACCGTAAATACCGTAATTTATAGAATGCTACTAATATCCTTCAAATTTTGTAGTAACCTAGTAAGCTTAAATAGTGTTAAAATTTTATACGATTTGGGTAAAACAAATTTATTGAAATGTTTGTGTATGTTTATTTACGTTTTAAGCTACTGTTTACTATAGCGCCATCTATAGTAGCGTCATTGATGAGCAGCTAAAACTTTAAAATGTAAAATGTATTAAATAAAATTAACACAAAATATTAAAAATATTTACATTGCTATATGCATATAATATATGATATAACATACGCTATATATATAGAGTGACCGACATAGCCCAACGGTCCCAATTCTATGGATGCAGGTGGCTCAGGACCGTGTTTTGTGGCATTCCTTGGGGGAGGTCTATGTTCAGCAGTGGACTTGTGAAGGGCTGTAATGATGATGATGATATATATGTATATAATGTTTATAGAACATTTTACATAATATTCTGGAAGTACCTAAATGTAAGGCTCATAAGCCGTATAAAAAATATTGTACAGTTGACTCGCGGTAATCCGACAAACGTTTTGCAAGGCGGTTTCGGATTACCAAATTTATCCGACTACAGAGTACTGCCACAGCCCCCGGTAGTCCGCAACTTTTTGAAAAAGAGTACCTTGTAATCCGACAAATTATGTCAAACATAAGAAAAAAATTAAATATAACTATAGTTACCAATTGTTTGTCCACGTATTTGGGAAGAACACCTCCTCCCGTGCCAGATTCATAACACAATTCGACTGTACGTACATGTTATAGGCATGTCGGATTACAGGGGGAGGGGCTGGATTACCGCGGGTCATCATAATCAAATTGGAAAATGAAGTAAAATTGAATAGTAATACATTCTTGTGTCAAAGCATACGTTTTTACAACAAATTATAATAATAATGTACTCCAGACCGAAGTTGAATGAATGAATGAGTAGGGGAGAGTGGGATAATTACGAACACTTAAGGGGAAACTAAAATTGAATAAAACAAGATTAAGTTACGAAAGTTGTTTATTACTTAAACTTTAACTAATCAACCTTCAGTTCTGATGAGCAACATAGATAAATTTTCAATATAAAATCAAATATTAATAAGAAAACAAAACTATGGGGTTCAGGATTACCCCACAGCACGTGGGATAATTACGCACATAATCTGATCATCATAGATGAATCCTTTTGATGTACTTTCACCACTGGTACACTTTTCATGGGCCCATAAATTACATTTGTAGCATTTTATGCAATTTTCATGTGGAGGATCTTCATATTTTTCATCACAAACTAAGCAAAAAACTTTTCTTAGTCAAAGTATTTTGTTCTTGACAACCCGAACGACTTTTTCTAAGTCTTCTAATTTGTATTTGGTCTCCGTCTTTCTTTGGTAATTTCGTGGCATCTGAAACATATTTCAGTAGGTATAAATAAATTCGTGAAGGTACAGGACTGAACGCAGAGAAACATACGAACAAACTTCCACAAATGTATTTCATCTAAATTCATCATCATTATCATCAGCCCAACGCAGTCGATTGCTGGACGCAAATTATTAAATAAAAGACAATACTTTGATTGTTTAGGGGTAATTACGAACGGTCGGCATTACCGCACTGAAATCGTCCGTCATTACCCGACAGACACAGTAACACAAAACTATATTTTTTTTTTAGGTTAGAATAGCGTGATGCACGCGGCAAGTCCTTAAAAACATTCTTGAATTAGACGTTAATTCATAAAAAAGATACCGAATAAAATATTATATATCTATTCAATTATATTAGAAAATTATATCGATGGCATCAAAGTAAAAACGGACATCTACAAAATCGTAATTTTACAGGAGAGCAGATTTAGTAAAAAATTGTGGTCATTTTGAGAGTTATGGTCCGATTAACATGAAATTTTCTGTGAAGCATTAAAATAGCATTCTTTATGAATTATGTAATAGTTTTCATCGCTATGTCGTTGTTTTACTAAAATAATTTCGATGTCTTTTTTTACTCTAAAAACTTTGACGTAGAAGAAGACTGGCGATCTGCAAGAAAGCTGGCGATTGGATCACCAGCTTCCTTGCAGACCGGAGCATCAAGGTCGTTGTAGACGGTGCATGCTCCGACTACAAGCCTATTAACGCTGGTGTTCCACAAGGCTGTGTGCTATCTGTAACGCTGTTTCTTCTGCATATCAATGATATGTTGGTAACTGGTAACATTCATTGCTATGCGGATGACAGCACCGGCCGTGCCAATATTTATCGGGAAAACGTCGCCGAGTACCGGAACAAAGGAGACGGTCCAAAATTGTATGAAGCGTAGGCCTAGTTTATGTACTAGTATGGAAATAAATTAAAATAAAATATTAAACCACTTTTGATCATTCAAATCCACGAATTTGCCTTAATTTCAGTGGTATTAATATTTTATTCTCACCAAAAACTGCAACACTAATGGCGGATTGAAGTCGTTTTGATTTGACGTTAGCTGTCATCTCTGATATCTCTGATATCGCCTATCAGGTAGATTTATTATGTAAAATAGCTAAAATGTCTCGACACTAGTAGGAAAGTAAGGCAAAATAGTTGTATTTTTTGATCAAAACAAGAATAACGTGTAATAAAGATTGTGTATGTGCTTTTTTGATCTTAAAACAACTAACTTCTTGTTGATATTTGTAAAACAAATGTAAAATGTATTACCTAATTCCAGACAGGAAGATTGTTGAGATAAATCAACGGTGTCTACACACAAAATTATTTAATTGCATTCATTAGTGTGTACTAATGCACACTTCAGTGCCATCTAGGACTTTTTTGTTTTACATGGGAAATGACGCCTAAGTGTTTTGTTAGCTTTTACAAAAATTTTGTGCCAGATAGCTCAAATCTGAGATTATATGTGAATAGCGGGTAACTCCGTTTCCCTACCCTAAAAAATTCAGCCTGAAATACTACTTTCTTGCACTAATAATAAAGAATATATTTAACTTATTTTACTTTAGAGTGGCTGTTTTAAGGTGGATAAACAGAATAATCCTAAATACTAATTTCTGTTCAGGTATATGTGTCTATCTGGGCTGCTGAAGTGCTAAAGTACAATCATAGATAATATAATTTATTTGTTATAATATGGTACATTACAGTTGTTACAAAAAAAATCATATCCTAAATATTATGCTGTTTCCGGCGTACAAATATTTTCATATAACAGGTCCTCAGCGTGTCAGAGTATGCCTTAAGCCTTGACAGACATTTATAGCTTGAATAATGTCATAACAAAGGTTAACAGTCCTATGAATTATAGAAAGTGAAACATTATAGTATGTGCCATATCGATTGAGAAAAACGGACAATGACCTCAGATATGAGCCGAGTGTCAAAAGGCGTAACTTACAAAATCTCAATTTAGATGTGATAACAATATTTAAATATTGATATTATTCCCACTTCTAGGTCAGCACATATGTTTTGTTTTTTTGTTTCTTAAATAATATTGTCTGTGGTTCCTATAAACATAGTAAAATCTTACGGTACATCGCGAAAAATGTGTTATATTTTATATTTCAATTTATGGTAAGTAACGCAGCAATTCATTTAATAACAGTTTCATATTAAAAAAATATTTGAAGCAATATAATCACCATATTGAGCTTTTGCAAATTCATCCCTTTAAAATAAACAAAACGCGCGTTACGTCAGTTCGTTCTAAAAGAAACGTGACAATGGCAGCCAGAGATGCGTCACCTTTTTTGGGCCGGTCCGCCATTTTGTTTTCATTCGTGTTCGGATAGCGCTTGCGTGTGTACGTCTCGGGTAATTCATAGCATTCATTGCATTGTTTTAGTTGAGTTTTTACTGTTAAATTTGTTATATCGTTAAGTTTTTGTTTTTTGAATCTGTTATATTAGTTTTACTGTGACGGTCGTTACTAAATCGACATGAGTTCAGGAGAATTTGGTGAAGGACCCGGTCCTTCAACATCAAGTGGAAAGAGACGTCGCCGACCCATAATAAACGTAGCAGGTACGTACAAATAGGTACAAATGCGACGACGTAGCCTTTCTATTTCTTAAAGCGCTCTTTTTATGTGACCATGTGGTATTTATTTTCTAAAACAATATGTATTTATGTGATGTAGTACTATGGTAGTATATTTTTGTCATTTATTTACAGGCCCATCTTCTGGAGCACCTTTAACGTCACCAGTAAAAAAGAGAAAACCTACCACTTTGTCGGTCGGGGAACAAGAGATTATCATTAATGTATACAAATATGTCAAAAACACCTGGCCCGAAGACGTGTATCCTTCAAACGTTAATATGGTAGAAAAGGTTTCGGAGATCTCAGGAGTCAGCAAGAGCACTATATATCGCGTATTAAGCGTGTATAGAGATTCCCATAAAATACCAGAAAAGGGAATAATTAATAAAAGAAAAAAGTCTGTAATTGACAAGTTGGACGATTTTGATAAATCGGCTATAAGAGCGAAAGTGCATCAATTCTTTCTTGCAGGAGAATTACCGACTTTAGACAAAATTTTGCTCAGTATAAATCAAGATGACCAGTTGCCAAACTTGAGCAAAACTTCCCTGCGACGTGTGTTGCGCCATTTAAAATTCAAATATATAAAGAGAAACAGAAAAAGTGGTCTAATAGATCGCCCAGAGATAGTTCTGTGGCGTACCAGATATTTGAGAGAAATACAAATATTAAGAAACGAGGGACGTAACATTTTTTACCTTGACGAAACATGGATTAACGCAGGTCATACTATGGGAAAGGTATGGGAAGACACCACAATTGAATCTTCTCGTCAATCACGGTTAGAAGGCTACTCTACTGGCGCGAAAGCCCCTTCGGGTAAAGGAAAGCGATTAATAGTTGTACACGTTGGCAATGAAAATGGCTTTTTGGAGGGATGTGATTGGGTATTTGAATCATCATCTACTGGTGACTACCATGAGAGTATGGACGCTCTCCATTTCGAGGACTGGTTTAGAAAAGTAATAGAAAAACTGCAAAGCGGCGATGTCATAGTTATGGATAACGCTAGTTACCACTACAGACGTTTAGAAAAAACCCCAACAATGTCTTGGCGGAAACAAAATATGCAGGAATGGCTAGAATCTAAACAGATCGCATACGTGCCCTCGGACACAAAGACCCACTTAATGGAAAAAATAAAGGCAGTTAAAGATAACTATCGAAGTTACGTCACCGACGAGATGGCAAAAGAAAAAAGCATCACAGTGGTAAGGTTACCTCCTTATCACTGTGAGCTTAACCCCATTGAACTTGTGTGGGCAGATGTGAAAGGGTACGTTGCACGAAAAAATACAACTTTCAAGTTAAAAGATGTTAAAAATTTACTTAAAGATGGTTTAACTCAAATCACGCCAGATAAATGGAAAAACTGTGTTCAGCATGTCCTTAAGGTTGAACAAAAAATGCGTGGCATGGATGATAGAATTGACCAAACTGCAGATCGCTTTATAATTAATGTTACAGATAGTTCATCAAGTGAAGATACGAGTGATGATTGCACCGAATAAAAATAAAGTTCTTATATAATATTAAAAATAAAGTTTTATCTTTTGCATAAGTACGTACTTATTCGGTGTCGTTATCACTCGAATCTTTATATGTGTTATAAATTAATGTTTTTTGTTGTTAAATGAATAAAGTACTTTATAACAATAGATGATTTTTCTTCTACAGCGATCTTTCACATAACTTTTTAATAATAGTTAATAAATATATATTATATCAATCATTATAAAAAAATCATTATAAATAAAGAAAGTACTACATATAAAATGTGCCTATATATTGAAGGTTTGTAACCCCTGGTTAAACGACCGAAAGGTCATTGTCCGTTTTTCTCAATCGATTTGGCACATACTATATCCTCGATCACGAATCAAAATGCAAATGTGTTGGCATCCGAGAGGATTATGATGGAATGCCTCGTTTCCAGTAAAAAGGGTCTACTTCTCCCTACAATCACCATACAAAACACTGCAGCGTTAAGCTGCTATTTTACGCTGGTATTATGTGAAAGCGTGGTCCTTCCCCGGTCGAGCCGACCCATTCGTGCTACAACTGTACTACTAATATAGCTGCAGCGTGGCTCTACCACCTATGAACGTGGTCTATCAAATTTTGTCAGCTGACGAGAAATACCAACGCTTGGGGAAGTCGGCAGTTTGTGATCATAATATCCTAGACGGCCTCCGTCATTACATCAGGTTTGATTAACTTATGCAGGTTCTGAATATGACCATATATATTTTTTTCATATCTTATTTATTTAATAACGTTTTCATCTTACAAGGATACGTCAGCCTTATGATAAAGCTGTTGGATCTTTGTTTGAGGAATATAGACTTTGCCACCACTGAGTGTGTACATTAAGACAAACCTATTACGACCAAATTTTTATTTTTTAAATTTTATGTGGTAGAGCCATGCTGCAGCTATATTAGTAGAACAGTTGTAGTACGAATTGGTCGGCTAGACCGGGGAAGGACCACGCTCTCACGGAATACCAGCGTAAAATAGCAGCTTAACACTGCTGTGTTTCGTATGGCGAGTGTAGAGAACCGGAGACCCTTTTTACTGGAAAAGAGGCATTCCATCTTAGTCCTCACGGGTGACAACGCATCTGCATTTTAATTCTTTATTGAGGATAGATGTAGATGTCTATGGGTCACAGCAATCACTTACCATCAGGTGGACTGTGTGCTCGTTTGTCACCTTTATTCTATAAAAAAAATTATTACCAGATTCTTCTTCTCTCCTTGATACATGACACGTTATGCTAGCATATGTTGGATATCTTCTACATTTTGACTAACATTGCAATTAGGCGAGTCTGCTTTCTTCACCAAAAACTTTTTTAAAGAAAATAAAAAATATAGTTACACGCTTTAAACTTTATATATACTTATTTTTAATATATAATTTATTCCTATTTTAACATCCCTCTTTCATACATCAGTTTTCACATTCTTTGTCACTTCTTACTGGGAAATTTCTAGTTTAGATTTTCTGGGTTGCAGTCATTTTTATTTTGCTTTTCAGCTCGTAAATCTAGATATTTTATGTTATTATACACTGCAGCGTTCGCATCCATTGAAAAGGATACGTGTTGTGAGCTTTTTTTCAGTGTTCGATATCACTGAGTGACAAAAGTAATGACCTGTGAAGACTCCGATACTGACACGTTATACTTTATTGAATTTGTGAACGGGAAACATAAAGGAATAGCATTTCACGTCTAGATGTAACACGTTTACAATTCTAATACCATTTTATTGAGATCAGATTACGGTTTAACATTTATTTTTATTTTCATAATAGTTCTACATCCTTATTAAATATAAATACGTATACATATATGTAGAAAGTATATTAAAATTAGTAATAAATCTACATACATAAACACACATACATATACACATGCATGCACACATGTATATGTGTATGTATATATATATATATATATATATATATATATATATATATATGTGTGTGTGTGTGTGTGTGTGTGTGTACGATTAGAAGCATCGCGTTGAGAATGTTATATACTAAGCACATAACTAACCCCATGAGATGTTGTGGCCCTAGATAGTCCTTTTAAAAATCAATATGCAGATTATTTGTTACCCCTACAGGCTAAGATGGAATGTGAATTTAGTAGTAAAGCTTTTTTTTTGCTTTCGTTTGCTTCGTCATTCGTAATGCGTATGCCAAAAGAGTGGAATTATTTGTATCAGCATTTGTCTTTTCATTCAATTACAATGTAAGTGTCTTCAAAGCAAGAGTGAATAGGCATTTCTTAACCTAAGTTGGTTCACTGTATCGTCTCCAACTATATCACTAATTACCATCACCTTTTAATTTAAAATTTTTTAAAACTTTTAATTATCATCACCTTTCTGTATTGACCGATGATTCGGCTTTTATACCTTTTTAGAGAGAACGGGAAATTATTTAAATTAAAAGCAAATTTTTGTAAATGGCTGAGAGCAAAAGAGTATTTATGTGGAAATATTGAAATAAAAACATCAGACCGATAACGAATTCGAATAAAAATTGCCATGACAACCAGATAAACAACGATGTCAAAACATGTAAATTTTTAGTTTCAGGCTCGTTATTAAGAAACGGCAAGTTTTAAGTAAGAAATGAGATATTATTGATATAGGAAAAAAGGTAGCGCAACAGCGCGCACGAAACCCAAAATTGCAGAGTTACGGAGAACTAAATAAAAGATCGAAAAAGATAGACTCCATTGACAGCGTGAAAATACGAAGTGAAAATGATTTGTTATTGTGTTGTTTATGGTCTAAAAACGTTACAGGATCCTATGGCAATAAAGGTGATGCAAAATATGAATGCAGAAAATCAAAAACAGAATGGAAAAATAAATGTAAAATGATATGTAAGTAACATAACACTACAAACCATAATGAAAATGCAAGGTGACTCTACCAGGTGTAAGTTAATTTCGTTGGGCGAAAAACGTATCATCAGGAAGAAGGATATTTCTCAGTATTAGGGCTGTGATTTTTTGCCTTGATTTGGGCAACATAATGATGAAGATTTTCAAATTATTTTTTGAAAGTAATTTCCATACTAGGATTTTCTCCTGTAGCGTGGGGGCAGTTTACGTACACTTTCACAAGGACGAATATTCTTATTCCGTGCGCGATTTGAATCCGCGCTCTTTTCTCTAAAACTCATTGCTAAGCCACTGCGCCACGGAGCCGTAATGGAATAACCTAACAGAAAAAATAAGCCGTTTTATTAAACAGTGGCGTAGCATGGGGGGAGGGGCGATCATGGGGGTCATGGACCAGGACAGCAGTTTAAGGACGGCTTAATAACGCCACAAGTTCTTAAAGAAAATTAGGTCCCCGCCTTAATTTTAAATGATGCTAGTGAAAATCTGATGGTTTTGCCTCTATAGTCATCTCTTACCAGTACCCACGGGGGATAAATTAGTCTATATTCCGAGATGTGGTTACGTGTTACGGCACACACGGTACGTTCTTACACTGTCACTACAAGATTCTTCTTCGCATTACACATTATTAATTTCTGCGCCTATTCAAACAGGATCTAAATGCATAACCGTAGACGCAGATAAATAAGAAATAGATACAACAAAGGATTTTAAGGAGGTAATTTAACACTCTACATTTCTGCTGTAAAAGCTATCTCACACGATATATAACAAAGCGAACGTAATTAAATCTTTAATCAACAACGCTGCATACGAGTGTGTTGCATTTTATCGTTTCCATACTAATTAATACATTTTCTAAACAAAGTACGCTAAAGTGAACCTTAAATTCTAGAACAATTATTCCCGGGCATAATAACGAAATTGTAGTTGGAATGCACGCCTTATCTAGTATAGTGTTCGAGCATTCTTGCTAATTATCGAGTAAAAGCACTTGGGTGGCAAAGAATAATGTGTAGACGTTAAAATGGGTAATTAATTGAAAAAAACTGCATATATCTGTAATATACGGGGTATACATACAGTATATATACATGTATAGAGTTGACAGGGAGACCATGCCAAAAGACATTAAATCTCCCCTTTCTTACGCTTTTGTTTAAGGTGATAGCAATAAAGCATTAATTAATTAGTAATAGGCCTAGCTTGCTGGCACGGACCAAGGGAGAGTGTCATGGAGGTCATGACAAAAAACTTTTAATAATATATTAACTAAGCGACAGTAGTAGGATGCGGGCATACTCAACAGTCGTTGGTTTGAATCCGCTACTCAACAACTGTCCGCTACTCAAAAAATTAAATAATTTTGATCGAATTGCTAGTATCTAAAAAGAATTTAAAGGTAAAATTTTGCTCCATAATCAAATCTTACATTGAGATGAAACTATAATGTAAGTGAAGCGTCATTTATTTTCATTCATTTATTTAAAAAAAAGAGAATAACCAAGAAAAAAATTCATTACAGCCCTTCACTAGTCTACTGCTGCCTTATAGCTGCCACATAGGCCTTCCGCAAGGAATACCACAACGCACAGTCCTGAACCACATGCATCCATTGACTGCCTGCATGGCTTAACAGGTCGTCATTCCATCTAGTGGGTGGTGAAGTGAAGTCACATAAAACCGGTCATATAGCTTGGAGAACCGGCAACCATGGGGAAGAAAGGTTCTCGATTAGCAGCCTCGTACCAGTAGACGAAGTGTAGGGTGTATCCCTACTACATATTATTTAAAACGTTGCAGCCTACTACGTCCCACTCCTGGGCAAGGAAACGTCCGCCGCGCTACACCAATGCGTGTTGGTTAGACTTCACATGTCTTTGAAATATTGTTTTTTAATTTCAAAGGCATGCAGGGTTCCTTACGATAGTTTCCTTCGCCTTAGAGCACATAGTAAGCACTCGCTGTAATAATCACAATTAGCGAGCAACACGTGTTTGAATCCCGTTATCGTATAACGTACATATATAACGTACGTACATAACATTATGATATAAGTTTTGATAAAATTTAAAGATAAATAATACGCCATAAAGGGGTGTAAAATGCGAAAACGCTCCACAACGTCCTCGGTAACTGTCCTCTGCAGCGACCGTGCATTTGTATGCACTGTAATAACCGTGTCTATGAGTTTAAAGTTTTCCTTTCTCTACACGGGAAGTATAGGATGCAGTGCGGTTTAGAGAACGATATATATTCCAGCAAACCTCATCCACATCTTCTATAAAGGTTTGGCTATTAATCGGGTAATCTGAAAATTCTCTCTCCCTTCTGCCCTTTGTCATGCCTAAAATAAGCGCGATCTTTTATCCACTTGCTTAGCACGGAAGATTGAGTGTACTTTAGTAGCGCGTCAAGATTTTTACACTCGAAAAATAACTGGGGCTACAACTACATTAGAAAGACAAAGGAAGTTATTATTTTTCTTCATATTTTGTGCAAATTTCGTGTACTCATTCGCTAAAGTTTTAAGAAAAAGCTTATGTTGAATTCAGTTTTAAAGTTGGAAAAAACTTCCAAGTTCCGAAACATCTTTGAAGATAACCTCTTACCCGAAGATATTTAACATTTTCAAACGACGGAAGCATCGGAAAAATTTAAAGAATGTGTTCCATATTATTGAATTTTCTTTTCAGTAACTATATATGGTAATCTTAAATCTTCTTGCACTCTTTTACAACGTTTTTATTTTGACATATTCCTTATATTATTACTTTATTAGTGCTTTCTTTTTGATGTAATAAGCTGGTAGTAATGTTGAATAATGATATTCTTGGTTTTATAACGTGGATGTGGAGAATCGAATACCTTTTTTACTGGAAACGTGGCATTTCATCTAAGACCTCAGGGGTGACATCGCATCTCCATTTTGATTTTGAATCGAGGATGGATGTAGATGTCGACAGGACACAGCATCCACTTACTATCAAGTGGACTGCGTACTCGTTTACCACACTTATTCAATAAAAAATAAATCATTTTGTAAATTTATCTTAACTATTTCTGCTACCAAGTAGCAGTGCGTGAACTCCCATGTTCTGGTCTGAGTGGTACAGAGAGGCAGTATAATAACAGGGTTTCGTGAATTCCACCTTAGACTTCACGTGAGTGACTACGCATCTGTAGCCATCTTTATTTGAAGTTGGTTACAAGTAACTGCAGAAGCCATATACCATCAGGTGGACTAATTTGCCACTTCATTTTATAGAAATTAAGTTACTTAAACAATTAGACGCTTCTGTAAACGGTGTCCTGCTCTTTGACCGGGGTAACGCAATCTTTGTCGTTATGCTTGCTAACGAAGCGATGTGGTCCGTTGCGAAGCACTTCCCCCAGCTGGGCGGTGCAGGGGTGAGGGGTACAAAAGGTAATTAAAGACGTTTATCTGCCTCAGGTGCCGCTAATTTTCGCGTGGATATGGAACTATGCGAAGGTAAAAACATTCTGAAGTTCCCCTTTTACTGTATTGTTATAAACTGAGAGAACGGATGTTGAAAAATGTTTGTTGTACCCGATGATGTTTGGGGTATTAAGCGGTCTTTTTTTAACTGACTTAAATAAGGAGGATGTTTACAATTTCAATGAATGGAATAGAATAGAATTAGATAAAACATTAATAGTACTTCTTTATTCAATATAGAATACAAGTAGTTTTTATCGAAGGTCATTTTTGACTTTTAGCATTTGCTTGGAAAAATACCTCTATCCTGTCCTTAAGTCATATATATCTTATAGTGATTCACCTCGGCTCCGCAAGGGTGATTTCTGAATCTCGACAACAGTGCCATCTACCGAGTCCGATTGTAAATCTTAACCATTCTCGTATGAACTTAATCACACATACAAAATTTCATGAAAATCGGTGCAGTCGTTTAGGAGTTCAGTCACTTAAACATGGACAAAATAGATAAATCTTCAAAAAAAAGTCCACCTCTTAGGTGCGAAAATCGTAGATGACCTTTTAAAGTATTTATTTATATAACATTCTAGTTTTTATCTTTATTAACTTGAAATATTCCTTAGTTCACTTAAAAGGGTAAAAAAAACATTTTTTCCAATAAGCAGAAGCCAACTCCAACAAAAAAGAATTAAATAAATTCTACGTTATTGTTTCTGAAGTCGGAGTTTAAATACTTCTGTATATTAGCACCGACTTTAAAAGCTAAACTATCCCAGATACACCCCGTGGGTGTCGTAACAGACGACAGCGGAAAACTGGAACAGGAGATGCAGACCCCATCCCGCTTTCCAAGTATGGACACTATGGCGAATTCCTTCTATAAGGCAACCTGTGGGTAAGCCCCGTTTTCAGCAGTAGACTTTTGATAGGCTGCAATGAATTTTACTTTTTACTAAAAGTTCAATATTTAAATCTTTAGATACAATAGGAAAATTCTTTCTATCAACCCTCTTCTATCTTCTTGTTCTTCATCAGCCCGTGGAAGTCCACTCCGCTATGGTTCAGTTATGACGTGCTGTAGAGATAGTGTCTATGTGATATATCATACAAGACACATTTGGGCTCTTCAGTGCATAGCAAAGCCAAGCAGACCAGTCCCACCAACTGTTTATGACGTAGCATTGTTTATGTCGTGTATTTTTGTACGTGGTAGAGCCATTTTGCAGTTATATTAGTAGTAAAGTTGTAGCACGAATGGGTCGGCTCGATCACCCTATCCTATAAAAAAATGTCGTAATCACTACGCTTGGCCTACTGATTGACGAATCTTCGATTATTCCTATAACTGTCTGGTTTACCACCTCTTATCTACGAATATTTATATTAATATTTGGCATATACGGAAATTTATAATAATAAACTAAATGTAAACAAAATACCCTAATGAATAAAAAATAATTAAATAAATAGAGAACAACAAGCTATATTTGTAATAAAATAGTTGCTACCATGTTGTTTCTAAATAGTTTCATATTTCAATCTTAAAATTATTATATAGTAAGTTTATGTTAAAAAAATGCATGAGTGTCGTGGAACACTCGATTGGAACCAAGTTCCTTGCATAGTATATTATTATTGATAAACATATTATATTATTGATTAACAAACACGAGTTAGCAACCCTTCCCCTCTCTACATGGAGGACCGCACACTTATCCGTCTTATTATTATTATTATTATTAACAGACAGATAGAAGCATGTAATTCAAATGCGTTTAATAGCCTAAGGAAACATCTTTATTTAGTACATACCTGCTTACTGATACAAAATGTGATTCTGCAGAATACAGATATCCGATATCAACGAATTCGAAATCTCACGTAAATCATTAAGTCCATAAACAAAAGCAGAGTCAAAGGTAGTAATCCAAAGTCCAAACAAAAAACCAAATCGCCAAAGATATCCACAATTAAACAGATTCACGAGTTCAGAACAAGCTCGGAATAAATAAATATATCATTTGACAGAAATGACATTTGACAAACAACCGTGTCTTTTTTACTTTTTTATTACTGGAAGGGCACCATCTTGTAAAACCATCATAAACTTGGGATTGCATTTTTATTTTTTGCAAGTTATTTAGTTTGATTTATTCTCTCATTTTATTTTTAACAAAATCCCTGATTTTTTCTCTTTTTTACGGTATACTGTACATAGACTGGGCCAAAAATGGACCGTCTCCTTTGTATCTGAAGTCGAGTCTTTGCTGATCAAAGTCTCGGATTGGGGCGACTAAATCTAGTCCAGTTTAATCTTCAGAAGACACAAGTTTGACTCCATTCAAGTACTTGGTCGATATCTTGCTGAAGGTGGCGACAATCATCCTCACTCTTGATGGCTAAATGCAATTTTAGGTCGTCTGCAAATAATAAACACTTAGCCTCTCTTACTACTTCTGGTAAATCATTAATCATTATGTTGAACTCTAACGGCCCTAAATTACTGCCTTGGCTCACACCAGCCCTAATAAAGTACGGTTCCGACCGGTACCCACCGTACTCCACATACTGTCTTCTATCTCTCATGTAGCTCGCAAAAAAATTAAGCAGTTTAGGTGTGCAGCCAACTTTCGCCATTTTTGACAGTAGGGTATCGTTATCTACCAAGTCGAACGCCTTTCTAAAATCAAAGTAGGCGGCATCTACCTGCAACCTTTTGTTACCTCCTTTAGGTCTCTGAATAACACGCATGATTTTCCAACTTTTTGGAAAATATGAATTCTTCAGACATAAGTTGAAAATGTGTAACAACGGTTCCGCTAGCACTGAGCGGCAGTCTCTCATCGCAAACGCTGGTATGCCGTCCGGGCCCGCCGAGTGCTTTGGTTTGAGCCGGGCGAGCGCCGCGCGCACCTCACCGAGCTGCAGCTGCGGCGCGTGCACGCGCGCGCTGCCCGCGCCGCCCGCCGCCACCGCCGCGCCTACGTCCAGACGTGCTGGCTCGCTGTTGTACACTGAGTAGAAGTATTTGGCAAATTCAGTCGCACTTTCTTGATCTGACAAAACTACTCCATCTTACAATATTTGTTTACTCTTAACTGTCCCTTTTTTGCCCTAATATGATCCCAAAAAGACTTAGGATCCTTTGCCAAGTTACTTTGCACACGATTCTGATAGTTTAGGTATGCGCTATCAATACTTTTTTTAATTCGCGCACTGCAAGTAGAAAAAGCTTCGTAATCAGCACGAGATCCGGTCGATTTATATCGCTTGTGAAGCTTAGCCTTTAATTTTATATCCCTAATTAAATCACTAGTATACCACTCGGGGTAATGTCTTTGATCTACTTTCATTTTCCGCTTTTTCGGTACACAATTATCTAAAACACCGTAAAAAAATTATAAAAAAGACTCCAAAGCTTCCTCTGGTTCCTGTGTCTCGTTAATTAAACTCCAATCGGCGGAAGCTAATAAATAATAAAATAAGTGAAAATCAGCTTTATAAAAATTCCATTGTGATTCAATTTGGCTTGCTGATGTCTCATTGTCTAAAGCAACGGACTCGGCCGCCACGGGCGTCAATGGCTCCCCACCAGCGCCGAGCTCCAGGGTCACCGCGAGCGGTGGGTGATACGAGTTCACCGGCACTAACGGCTCGTCAGCTTCGCATACAAGTAGCGCCATCAGTTAATCCTAACGAACACAACACTAAGTCTAATTGACTCTGATTGCAATTAAGTTTTTTTTTTATAGGATAAGGGTGACAAACGAGCACACAGTCCACCTGATGGTAAGTGGTTGCTGTGGCCCATAGACATCTACATCTATCCTCTATTACAAATCAAAATGTAGATGCGTTGTCACCCGTGAGGACTAAGATGGAATGCCTCATTTTCAGTAAAAAGGGCCTCCGGCCACCTGCACTCACCAAGCGAAACGCAGAGGTAAACCTCTACTTCACGCTGGTTTTCTGTGAGGTCGTGGTACCACCCCGGTTCGAGCCGGCCCATCCGTGCGACATAAAAGCTGCCGCCTGGCTCTACCACTGTCAGAAAAAGTACATTACTCATCTGAGCAAATTCGCAAAAGAACTTAAAATATTCAAAATAATTTTTAACATTATCATTACTTGAATTTAAGTTAAAATCACCTATCAAAATGATATTTTTATATTTAACACACAATTGTCCTATTATCCTAAAAAACATCGTGTAGACATCTTCATTAGTCTTAGGCGGGATGTAAACAACGCAACATAAAAATAAACATTTACCTTTAGCGTGTACTGTCGCACAAACCAGTTCAAATGAGCAGTTATCTATGTTTACGTCACTCGATGCATTCACTCTTCGCAGTTGCAACCCTTGAGTGGCCACGAGAAACGCGCCGCCTAGCTTACGGCCGTCCGCTCGATCACACCTTATCATTTCATAATCCGGTGGCACAATCTCCGCATCTATTATCGTTGCATCCTGTTTCCGTAATAGCAATTATATCGGCATTCAATGATTCAATATTGTTAAAAAAACAGTTTAACTTTGTCTGAAGACCCCTGACGTTTTGGTAGTAAAATTCAAAATTAGTATTTTTCTTTAATTGATTTGTTTGTTGCTTTTCGAAACCAAATCCACTCGCAAAATTCGGTATTGATGGACTACACTTCCGGTTGACACGACTTTTCATACATTGACTCTGATACTATTACGATAAAAGAAGCGTAATCCCTCTCTGTCTTATGCTTAATTTTCTCGATCTTAACATTAGCATCTGAACCACACACGCTTTTGGCATGTGATATTAATTTCTCACTTGTAGTTTCTTTAGTTAAACGCCAAACATGAAGGTGCCGCTTTTCAGTAGCCTGTAATTATATGTATCTACTAAAACCGTATTATTTCCTTTCTTCACATTTTTTGATTGGAAACTTCCCTTTTTCCTATGAACTGTAGTCCACTCACGATCTTTATTCATCCTTTCTTCTTCTTTACTAATATTAATATTTAACGCGTTCCTCGGAATCACCTCTGACTGTGGCTGATCAATTAGTTGAGAATGGACAACGGACCCCCTCCCGGTAGCTGTTTTCGTGGCCGCACGCGTCTTTGTTACGTGGGGAGTAATGTTTGTATTGTTAACGTTATTTAGGTTTATACGAGTAACATCAGCGAATGTAGTTAGGACATCGATTTGCTTAGACATTTCGACGCCTGTATTCAAATTTTCCGGTATGCTATCAATACTTTCAAAGAGTTGATTATGAGTTGACAACAGATCCGTTTGGGCAAACTCATCTTGAAATACCTTCATTTTAATCTTGAGTTCTTTTAATTCCATTTTTGTAGAAAAACATATTTCTTAAAGATGTTTAATAATGTAAGTTTGCACGTCTAATCGGCTTAATACTTCATATTTAAACTGTCTAAACTCAGACAGAAAATTATCATCACTATTATTATTATCACACTCGATAATTTATTCATCCATCAATTTCTTGCGGCTTCCTCGTTGAGTGTTGTCATTGGCACTGGGCGTGAATGTTTTTAGCTCCGGGATGCTCCTGATAGTTGTATCCGGATCATAGCGTTTAGGTTTAGGTTCAGAACAAGCGCACTCCGGACAGACCCATTGCTTCGTGTGTTTATCCGAGAAGGAACTGAATTCATTTTGTGTCACTCCTAGGCACTTTAAATCATAGACTTTTTCGCACTGTTTTTGGAACACTTCATGTAAAAACCATCAGGCACTTGGACACCACAAGCCCGACAATCTACAGACATTATAATTATTTTTAAAGTAAATACTTATACACAAGCGCAACAAACACGTCCATTCTGACGTTTTGACGTTTGACTTTTTTTTGACTGTTCTTTTCTAACATAGCCAAACGCAAGTATCCGCGATTACCCCGCGTCCGTGATTCCCTCACTCTCCCCTATACTTTTATTGTATTACACGAACAAATATACAAATGAATTTTTCACGGTATTACCGAATTTGGTCACGGGGGCCAGTTTCAACGGATCGTAGCCATCTACTCAGGGTAGGATACTATAGTACCTGAGATCTGGGCCTACCTAATTTCGAATTTAGATACGTGTTTTTCGAAGCACGTCGGTGAATCACCTGCTAGCAACTTCTTGACTTCGGGCTGCTCCTGAGAATTGCTTGATAGAAAATTACAATAACAGATTTTGACTCGACCCGGGATTCGAGAACCCACAACCTCGTGATCAGTAGTCGCATTTACGATCACTACACGATAGAGGTCTAGAATATTATATTTAAAACACAGTTGTTGCTTTTTTTACGCCCAGAAGCAATTGAAAGAGCTACCCTCCGGAAAGCGAGGAAGGGAGGTGGTGAATGCTCTAAGCATACTACGACAACCGGCTGTCGTGGTTATGTGGGACTCATTGCGACTAACCCAACCTAACCTAAGTGCCTACCCACTAAACACCACCTGTGAGACTGGCGTTGGCTTATGAGGCCTTTCTACCGAATCGGAAGCGACCCTCTTTTGGGAAAAGGGGGCGCAGGTAAAACACGGGTTCTATTAAAAGTTTCTAGCCATTCGCCCTGGCTTCGCCTGGGAAGGATCGATTTATGTGGCGTTATTTAGATTTAAAATAATCAAATTATCTTAAACCTATTTCTATATAGTTTGTGTTGTAAAAATTTATTTCGGATAAAATATAGCCAAGATCACTGCTGCCTGCTCTGTATCTGCTATTTTGAAAATTAGCCCGGACACACACAGACAGACGGACCGACTGACAGATAAACATTTTAAAAATGATTATTAATGTCTTAACTTCATACATACCATGAACTCCCTCAGCTCAATATAACGCAGTTGTTTCGTTATTACAGACAGACATTTACCGATACCTATGTATAGATGAATGTACGAAAAATAATACTATTATATGTATAATTTAATCAACGGCTGATAATATTCCTTGAGAATGAGGTGATCGCTTCCAAACTGTGTCTTATATAATGCCGGCATTTTAGGTTTATAGGGCCGTGCTCTATTTTTTTATAGGATAGACAGACAAACGAGCACACAGTCCACCTGATGGTAAGTGGTCGAGACATCTACATCTATCCTCAATAAACAATCAAAATACAGATGCGTGGTCACCCGTGAGGGCTACGATGTAATGCCTTTTTTCCAGTAACAAGGGTATCCGGTTCTCTACACTCACCATACGAAACACAGCAGTGTTAAGCTGCTATTTCACGCTGGTATTCTGTGAGAGCGTGGTCCTTCCCCGGTGGAGCCGACCCATTCATGCTATAACTATACTACTAATATAGCTGCAGCATGGCTTGACCACATATAATACCGGAGTCGGGATCGTAGCTCTTGGTCTAGACTGAATACCAGTGGTGTGGTACCACTTGAATAAAGAAGTGGTACCCCAGATATTATTACTAAGACGGGATAAGGGTGACAAACGAGCACACAGTCCACCTGATGGTAAGTGGTTGCTGCGGCCCATAGACATCTACATCTATCCTCTATTACAAATCAAAATGCAAATGCGTTTTCACCCGTGAGGACTAGGATGGAATGCCTCATTTCCAGTAAAAAGGGCCTCCGGCCACCTGCACTCACCAAGCGAAACGCAGAGGTAAACCTCTACTTCACGCTGGTATTCTGTGAGGTCGTGGTACCACCCCGGTTCGAGCCGGCCCGTCCGTGCGACAGCAAGAGCTGCCGTCTGGCTCTACCACTGTTAAAACCACTGTTAAATATGGATTTATATTATGTTTCTCAATGTTGTAAGTTGATCAAATAAATGTTTTTTTTTCTTTCTTTATATTGGGTTTCCGTTTATTGATTTAAATATGAATTAACACGCTTTTATAGATAACTGAACAAAAAAGTAGAAAATAATTTTCAATAAGTTTAAAATAAGAAAATAGAATCACTATTTTCTCAAATATCATAAAAAAATAATTTTATTGTAAAAAAGTGTGGGGTGCTTTGTCAGATATTTTTACGATGACGCTAATTTTAAAAATACCCACAAAAATATTTACAACAAATGACATCAAACACCGACATTTTGAAATGGATGAAAATCACATTTAAAAAAATTCCGTTACATAGATACATACTAAGCGTAAAAGCGTGTTAAAACAGACCAGCGACTGGCAGCATCGTTAAAGGTGCGGGACCTCTGGCACTGCGATTGTCAATCCATGGCCTCTTGGAAAAAGATAGTTCAGATGAGAAATGATGTGCACAGCTTAGAACTATTAAACATGTAATTCGGTTGACGTCTTACAGTTACAATGAAATGTATCATATAGATAAGGAAGGTTAATAAAAAAATGTACTGTGATTGGTCTTCAAGCAACACATTTCGTGAT
The DNA here is from genome assembly GCA_033319125.1 of Parnassius glacialis. NCBI lineage: Eukaryota > Metazoa > Arthropoda > Insecta > Lepidoptera > Papilionidae > Parnassius > Parnassius glacialis. The sequence goes on along the minus strand of JAVANC010000019.1, from coordinate 47,719,083 downwards.
TGTAGATTGCTAATCGCACGATTACAGGCGCTCCGCAACACAACGGGCGAGGCATATCTCCAGGTCTAGAAAAAGTTTTACGGGCCGATGACGAAAGAAGAAGAATAAAGGCTAGGTGCCTTAAACTTTTTTTGAAGAAAGAAATCGTTAACAAGTTTAGTTTTGGAGATAGATCCCGCAACAAATAAATAATATTTTTAGTAAGCAACGTTTATTTTCATATTCTTACATTGTCAACCAATAAGTCGTAAGGAATCAACGTTAGTGGTCGGGTTACTTTGTTCAATGAACTCTAGAAAATGACATTCCACAAGCTAGGGTAAAAACAAAATTCTACACCATAATCACGTCTGTAACTCATTTCGTCTACAAGTTAAAGTTTTGTGACATACGGACGAACAGGGAGATAGACCGACAGGAAACATAACATAAACACTCACGCCTGTCACACAGAAGGGTAGGCAGTGACTACGGACTTCTATTTGGCACGATTCGACGCTTAAATGCTGGTCGGTTAAGGGTACTCTTAATCTGGCCTATACAAAACTGGTATCAGTTATATGTCATGATATATACTATATCAGTTACTGATGTCATGGCATATGAGTCTGTTTCACTGGAAAGGTGCGCCAAGAGATGTCTCACATCGAAAATCTATTATTATTGGCCGTATGGTGGCGAGGATCTATCTCCCTATTTAGTACCGTGGGTATTGTAAGAGGTGCCTATGAGAAGTTAATAGATTGATTTGATTTACGAGAAGTCTCCTTCCTCACACAATTTCTTTGTGGAATCGACTATCACCGGCTATTTTCCTAAACAAAACAAAAAGTCACAGAAAAATGTTATTGATTTCAATAGATGGCAGTATAACTCTCGTTAATGAAAGATTTAAAATATCCAGACCGATGACAGCATCGTCAAAGGTTATCACATCTGGTACTGCTATCGGCAATGCACTTGCCAAGCGTGCAACTTTAGCGAATTCTCCCAGCAATGGGAGAGACCAATATCCACCAGTGGACCTATGCAGGCCCAGAAAAAAAGAAGAAATAAAAATAAAGAAAGTAACAGCTTATATACTTTTCATTGCTGCGCCCAGGTCTTCTCAATACTGAGAGGGTTTTAGAACAAGAAATCCTTAGTGCCGCCCTAATACTTGTTGGCAGACCATATACATTTACATCTATCCTCGATTAAGAATTCAAATGCAGATACCTTGCAGATCCTGGGAACTAAGATGGAATGCCTCGTTTCTAGTAAAAAGGTACACTCACAATACGAAGCACAGTAGTATTGAGCTGTTATTCTGTGAAAGCGTGTTCCTACCCCAGTCAAGCCGACCCATTCATGATATAGCTGCAGCATGACCCTACCACACATTTAATAGTTATAAGTATTTTTTTTATAGGATAGAGTGACAAACAAGCACACAGTCCACCTGATGGTAAGTGGTTGCTGTGACCTATAGACATCTACATCTATCCTCGTTTGCGAATCAAAATGCAGATTCGTTGTCACTCGTGAGGACTAAGATGGAATGCCTCTTATCCAATAAAAAGGGTCTCCGGTTCTCTACACTCACCATACGAAACACAGCAGTGTTAAGCTTCTATTTTACGCTGGTATTCTGAGAGAGCGTGGTCCTTCCCCAGTCGAGCCGATCCATTCGTGCTACAACTATATACTTTGCTTATAAGTACGAGGCTGCCACTCGGGAACCTTAGCCATCGATTGTCGGTTCCCCGAGCTATAAGGCCGTCCCATCGGCACTTCAGCTTACTGATCCGTTGGATAATGTGGGTTAAAAGCTAAGCATAGCTAAACCTTACTGAGCGACTTTAAGCATGCTCATACAGCCAACAGTGACGGACCATATCTCAGATCCATATGTCACCACTGACAACACGCACTGGTTGTACATTTTTGTGTTAAGTTTTGAGAAATATGAGATATGTCATAATCTCCTGAATATTACTTAGCCGAATCGGATCCATTGAGTGACCTCGTGGTCGAAGTCTTCTTTCTATATTTCAGTGAGTTATTTCGTTAGAATTTTTCGTTTATCGTTCCTTTATCGAGGTTTACTTACAAAAATTACACATGGACAAAGACTTAAACAAATATTTATAGATCAAACAAACACAAATATTTATGCAGGATTCGAATCAGCATCCTTTCTGACCTACATCTACAATGCTAAAGCATTTACTTGGGATTTTTAATAGAAACTAGTCCGTCCCGGCTTCGCACGGGTAAGTTCTAGATCTCGGAAACAGCTCCACCTACTCCAATTTAAGTTTTTTTGAAAAATCATCCAATTTCTCCAAATTCAAACACACACACATAAAAATACATCAAAATCAGTCGAACCATTTTAGAGTTTTGCGAGACTAACGGACATCAACTGATTTTTTTGCATAGAGATTAATAAATTTTCGGAGCCCATGTAAGTTTTAAACTAGATATTTTAACGTATATGAGGGGACCAGCACCATTGCACGTGTGGCGCGGTAGCCGTCGGTGCAGTTAGACAGAATTCTTGTAAATAACACGTGTTCCGCACACCTGCACCATTGCACCTGCGGTGGCGCCCGTTTTGCTTGTATAAAACGGACGGCGCGGCCGCCCTTAGGACAGTCTTGGCTCTGACGTGGAACGGTGCGCTTCTCGTATTCCGTTAATAGTTTATCCTCGACTCGTTGGATAATTAATTCGTGTAAACGAATTAATTATTATTCCTAACTACAAAATTAGTCTCTGTACTATACTCAATTACTCATTCCTACATATATATGAACCAAATACTCAATTATTATTTTTCAGATGGTGTTTACAAATTGATATTGACATTGTTTATGTAGTTTATATTCTAAATAGGATCAAAAATAGTTTTCATGGGGAGGGTTCTAAGGTAACTTTTTCTTAAAATTCTTCACTAAGAAATATGAAAAAATATTACTGATATAAATACATAATATACATACTGACATAAACTCACGCGTCTGTACTACGGACTTTAAAGACGCGATGGACTTCTCCCGCTTCTTCCATATCCTTAAATCTACGAACAAATGCTCGTCGGTTAAGGGTACTCTTAACTTGGCACATCTATACAATCTATACAAATAAATAAAATTGAAGTGTCTGTTTGTAATGTTAAAATAACAGCTTTTTACTAAATGTATATTAATATATATATATACGGTACTTATGACAAAAACACAACTTTTGAAACTTTTGTCTGTCTGTCTGTCAGTCTGTCTGTCTGTTTGTTCCGGCTAATCTCCGAAACGGCTGGACCGATTTGGATGGGACTTTCACTGGCAGATAGCTGAAGTTCTAAGGAGTAACTTAGGCTACGTATTATTTGAACAAAATAATTAGGGTTCTGAGCTGTATAATTAAAACCCTAAATTACACGCGGGCGAAGTCGCGGGGAACAGCTAGTATTCAATATATCGCCAACTATATCAACTCAATGCCCAGGAGCCCAATGCTGACTCTGCCACTCACTTCCATAGCATAATTTTGAAAAATAAAATAAGCGAAACATTCAAATTTAATCAATCAAATGATATACCCATTGACTTATACTCGTATATTACTAGCGTAGATATATCAGACAATCTTATCACAGCCTGTCAAAGTCTGTTGAGCATAAGGTTCCCCATATATTGTCTCGAAAGGAAGATATTTGTTGTTGTTGATAACCGCAGTTTTTTAATGCTCCAGGTTTGTTTCACTCTGTCGCTCCTTATGACATCCACAGGATAAAATGGGGGTAGTGGATATTTTACACCGCCACTACAATGTCAATATTAATAAACACTTGTGTGAAGTGTAAGTAATATTTCACACTAAATGATCAGTATTAAATTCGTATTACTTACTTAGTCTTAAGTGGTTATTTCCTAAAAGCACGCTTGCGCAGTTAATATGAACCCACACCTTAAAAGTTCGCCGGTCACACTTCTTTTTTAATTTATTAGCTATATTAGGAAACACTTTCACCGTTAATAATTATTACGTCATATTAAAAAATTAACACTTTTAATAATTTAAAAGTCGTTTGATACCGAACTTAATAAATATTTGGTATTTCAAAAGTTGCGCAATAAACAGGTTTCGTAAATTAACTTCTCAAAACAACATATTGAATTATTCATTAATAATTAATCACATTAAAATTATATATTTTATGAAGCCAGAACCTACCTCTTGGTTTCTTATATAGAATAAGGATGACAAACGAGCACACAGTTCATCTGTAAGTGGTAAGTTGATAATGTGGCCCACAGACATCTACATCTATTCCCGATTAAGAATCAAAATGCAGATGCGTTGTCACTTCTAAGACTCAGATAAAATGCCCCATTTTGAGTAAAAAGGCCCTCCGGTTCTATACACTCACCATACGCAACACAGCAATATTAAGCTGCTATTTTACGCAGGTGTTCTCTGACAGCGTGGAGCTAAATTCCAGCGCCAATGAAATTGTTAATTGAATAAGTGCTGATTTACCACGTGCTCGATAGTGAAAGTAAACATTGTGAGCAACTTGCGTGTCTTAGAAATAAAGAAATATTTCGAGGACAAGTATAGTCTTCTATACTTAATAGACCATGCTACAGATATATTGTGGTTGTAGCCCGCATGGGTCGGTTCGACAAAGGAATACGCTCTCAAATAATACCAGCGCAAAATAGTTTGGGACACTCTTTTACTGGAAACGAGGCATTTCATCTCATTACTCATCTGCATTTTAATTCTTAGTCTTGTAGGTGCCTACTGACCACAGCATCCACGTGCCATCATCGTCAGGTAGAATATGTGCTCGTTTGTCACCCTTATTCTTTTAAAAAAGAAAGGAAACCCTCCATTATAATGAAGTTATTTAGGAATATGTAGCGTGCGTAATAAACTGTCTTCGTATAGCCTAAGATACATGTAGGGCTCCTTTTTAGCCTACGAATCCGTCTGCATCGGTACTCTCATGTCTTTTTCAGGCGCCAAACAGCGGCGTATGAACTGCTATGTTTCAGCTTAAAGAATAAAATAACCCTTATGTTTGTGGGCTGTGGGGTATTTTATCTTAACTCACTGGCAGTCATCTTTATTTATAGTTATGGCCCGCTTGATCGTAAGAAGCCACTGCAGCCTATACACACACACATTCAAACATAGGATGTTACAGATGTGTTGTCACCTCTGAGGATGTTTGTCCTTTGCAATTTATGTATGTAAACTGCCTTCACGATACAGGTGAAAATCTTAGTGTAGGGGTAATAAAAAAAAAGAAATAGATCGAATGTTACGCAACCTGTATTTATACTGGTTTTCTATACCCTTCATACCGGAACGCAGCAGTTTTATGCACTGTAGTTAATTCGAAGGATATAGATAATGGGGGATACGTACTCAGACGAATGGTCCAAGGCATCCATTAACAGTGGGTATTTATCGTCAGTATGATTATCAACTCGTTCATTATTCTAATATTACATAAAATAAACCGGTTTGATATCTTACCGCATCCACTACAAAATCGTATTCATAGATCCACTTTTAAAGTGAAAGTAAAAGACTTCAACGCGCGCAAATGTGTCCGAGCGAGGGGCACACTTAATGATCGTGCCGGTCACCACATTAAGTTGTAATAAAGCTTTTCGTTATAAGATAATATTTGAAGTATCGATTATCTTGTCTTTGTGTTTCAAGTTTCAAATACGTCTTTATTAGAAACTAGTGATTCACTCCGGCTTCGTTTGAGTTGGATTTGGGATCTATTAATGTACGGTTATTTGGATTTAAGGTTATTTTTAAGGGGCATTAATTTTATAAAATTTTCGATTTGTGAGAAAAATCTATAAGTTTTTCGGATCAAATATAACCCATCACTCATAGCTGTCTATCTGTTGGTGAAGTTTTAATACAATCGATTCAGCCGTTCTGGAGATTAGTCCAGACAGACAGACAAAATAAAAAATGGTAACTCGTGTCTTTATGGCATGCAAACCACCTCCTCAGGTCAATAAATGGCATTTATTTATATATTACAGATAGACGCTTTTATTTATATGTATAGATTAACAAACTTTTAAATAACTCTTAAAAATAGCGAAAAATAAAGAGTTTAGAACTCTACTAGAGACTAACTAGAGAGTAACAGTTGTCACCTCTAACAATTAAGAAGAGCTATATTATAAGTATAATTGTAGCACGAATGGGTCGGCTCGACCGGGGAGAACTACGCTCTCACAGAATACCAGCGTAAAATAGCAGCTTAATACTGCTATGTTTCGTGTGGTGAGTGTAGAGAACCGGAGACCCTTTTTAGTGGAAAAGAGGTATTCCATCGTCATCCTCACGGATGACAACGCATCTGCATTTTGATTCGCAAAGGAGGATAGATGTAGATGTCTATGGGCCACAGCAACCACTTACCATCAGGTGGACTGTGTGCTCGTTTATCATCCTATCCTATAAAAAAAAAGATAGAATGCCTCACAGCTTGCTATTATATTAGATATACGCTTAAAAGCGGAATACAGCAGTGCGCTCACAGACACTAGGCAACAGGTAAGAGGTTTACACCTACCCAGAAACGTATTCCTAGCAACATTTAAAAATAAAATTTGACGGCTCCGTGGCGCTATGGATTAGCAATGAGTCGCTGTGCTAAGGGCCGCGGGTTTGAATCCCGCTCGGAACAAGTATTTGTACGGCTTACAAATAATTGTTCCGGGTTGTTGGTGTATGTTTGTATTAGTGAAATTTATGTATGTAAGCTGCTTCCACGGCATAGGAGAAAATTCTAGTGTGTGTAGTGTAGTGGCTATCTACTTGAGCGAATTTAGTCATAAAATCCCCGCAGTAAACATTAATCTGCGCCCCAACGCCCTCCGCCGACGTAACTAAATACCTTACCAGATAAAGTGCGAAAACTAAAACGTCCACCGCATTCCCGCCGCAATTCGGTCGTGGCATTTACGAGCGCCCCAAACAGGTACAAAGTATTGGGTAATCCAATCTTTTTTATAGAACAAAAGTGACAAACGAGCACATAGTAATCCGCCTCATTTCCAGTAAAAATAATTGTCTGGTTCTCTACACTTCACTCCATAAGAAACACAGCAGCATTCAGCTGCAATTTTACCCTGGTATTCTGTGAGAGCGTAATTATAAAAGTTATATGACTGTGAATACTTTATACTGTATAGTTTCATAATAGTTCTATTTTAGATAACATACTCTTGAAAAAATTCTTATTTATTTTTAAACCTTAAATGTACCGGATGAATTCTTAGTAAGGGGGAGGTTCTTGCTAAGAATCTATTCAACTCACAGTGCCACAATAATAATTGTTAGCCACTGAATGTCAGATTGTTTTTGAAACAGAAACAACTACTTTTTTATTCAATATTGATTTTATATAGCACTTATTGAAAGTCATTTTTGTGTTTAATTTACCACTGGTTCGGAAAATATCTCTGTCCTGGGAAGAACCGGCAAGAAACCCAGCGGAACATTTAAAGGAAAATAGTTCATATATGTTACATAATTAACATGGCAACAAATTAGAAATAGCTTTGAAGCGATAGCATAAATCTACACAAATAAATAAAATTGAAGTGTCTGTTTGTAATGCACAAATCACAGTTTTTTACTTAATGCATATGAAAGTATATACGTTATTTATAATTTATAACTTAAATACAATTTTTAAAATTTTTGTCTGTCCGTCTGTCTGTTTGTTCCGAGTAATCTCCGAAACGGCTGGGCCGATTTTGACGGGACTTGTTCTGACAGATAGCTGATTTCGTGAGGAGTAACTTAGGCTACTTTTATTTTAGAAAAATAATTAGGGTTCCGCACAAAAACATAAAAACCCTAACACGCGAGCGAAGTCGCGGGGAACAGCTAGTTGCTTAATTTTATAAAAAAGTTAAAGTTTGTTAAAGTTTATCAAAGTTTTAAAACTTTGTGAATTTCAATTTTGTATATTGAATTATTGATTGAGTGGTGTCGAGTAACTCTAACTGTCTGGTACTACTAACTTGTATCTGTTCCTAGTATTTACAGAATGTGAATAACCTTGCAGTAGCTGTATAAGAATATCTACTACCCCATGTCGCCTTGTGGGTGTCGTAAGAGGCGACTGAGGAGAATAACTAGGAGATAGATAGCAGTATCTTCCTTATAATAACTAAGAAAGAAATGCGGTTACAACGCGCTGGCCAAGCGTGGTGCCAACTATGGCAAGTATTCCCCTTACAAGGGAAGCCTATGTTCAACAGTGGAGTTTGATAGACTGTAATGATGATGACGATGTATATAAAGTAGGACACGGCGTCGTGTTTGATCTGAACATGTTATGTAATTTATCCATCATAAAAAGATTAAGACAAATTAACATACTTAATTGCTTAAAGTTACACGACAAACTTAAACCTGTGACCTTGCGTTGAACGCAATATGTCAACTCGCCGTGTCCTAATAAGTGTTATAGCAATGTAAATTATCACTTTCATCCAACCAGTCCCCTTCCGGCCGTGTAACCTGATCCATCCGATCACAAAAACCTCGTGTAGGTTCAACTTATAAACGTTTAATGATTTCTTATGTTTACTATACTTTTAAGTAAAACTAGTTTTTAGGGATTTTACGTGTATAGCACCCATGGTCACGGGTCACAGTTCCCCCCGTGAACATGAGTGCTGTAAAGTACTAGAAACGTCGGAAATACAAAATAAGTTAACATACGCGATAAAATCTGTAAAACCTAGTTTTATCACCGCTTCCCGGAACCGCGGCCATTTTGTGCATAGCGTTTCGTAAAATCGCAGTTACATTCAAAAGTCGAATGATAATTGTTCTTTTAGAAGATAACATCAAATGAATCTCGTTGCGCAAATTGAAGGTATTGGAAGTTTTTTTATACAAGTATTGTAAGCCAGTAACATTTTGAAATATATTGCAGAAAAACTGGTGAATGCTTATTTGTGCTAGTGTTCTTTTTTTTAGGATTCCGTAGCCAAATGGCAAAAAACGGAACACTTATAGATTCGTCATGTCTGTCTGTCTGTCTGTCCGTCCGTATGTCACAGCCATTTTTTTCCGAAACTATAAGAACTATGCTGTCGAAACTTGGTAAATAGATGTATTCTGTTAACCGTATTAAGATTTTCACACAAAAATAGAAAAATAAAACAATAAATTTTGGGGGTTCCCCATACTTACAACTGAAACTCAAAAATTTTTTTCCATCAAACCCATACGTGTGGGGTATCTATGGATAGGTCTTTAAAAATTATATATCTTATATAATTTTTTTCTAAACTGAATAGTTTGCGCGAGAGACATTTCCAAAGTGGTAAAATGTGTGTCCATGTGACTTCTAAAATAAGAGAATGATAAAACTAAAAAAAATATATGCTGTACATTACCATGTAAACTTCCACCGAAAATTGGTTTGAACGAGATCTAGTAAGTAGTTTTTTTAATACGTCATAAATCGTAAATTATGTTACTTGCTGCTACGGAACCCTTCGTGGGCGAGTACCACTCGCACTTGGCCGCTTTTTATATAAAGGTAACAAACGAGCACACATTCCATCCGACAGTAAGTGGATGTTGAGGCCCACAGAAATCTATATCTATCCTCGGTTAAGAATCAAAATGCAGATGCGTTGTCACGGCTGAGTACTAATGAATACCTCCTTTAAAGTAACAAGGGTCTCCGGTTCTCTACACTCAGCATACGAAACACAACAGCATTGAGCTTCCATATAACACTGGTATTCTGTGAGGTTCTTCTCTGCTTGAGCCAACCCCTTCGTGCAACTACTATAAAATAGCTGCAGCATTGCTCTATAAATGGCCTTTGTCCAATAGACTGTTTATAGATTTATCTCTTCAACAAGTAACTTTTTTTGATTAACTTAGCGCATAACATATACAATAGTTTTGGTTAATAACTCATTTATAGTCATCATCATAATTCTATCCCATTAAAAGTCCTGATCCTGACTCGAGCATAAAAGAACTTTATCATCTCTACCATATAATGTTACTTGTTTTACCGTAATAAAAGTTTCTGTCAACAACAAAGACTTAGTAATGGACTATAATATGTACAACACCGCGACTATGATTAATTGGAAAGTCCAAGTCGGCCGCTAATAACAATCATTCTCTACACTGGGCTTGGAAACCAACTTGTAACTGACTTACGCGGCTTCATAACGCAGCGTGTACACTTATCGGATGTAAAGAATACGATAATAGCATGTTGATAATTAATTATCGCATAGTACATAATTAAACATAAAATGTCTAGGTTAACAGGATTTTTCTGACCGTGTAGTACCGTTGTAAAAACATCCACTACACCATATCATCCATCAGGGTATCGTAAGAGGTGACAAAGGGAAACAAACCAGGAGACGGGCAGTAGCATATTCCCTATAATAACTAAAAATAAAAATTTGCGGTTGCTAACCCACTTGCCGATCGCGTAAATAGTGGCAAATTTCCCCCTATGAGACAATCTATGGGGCGGCCTTTGTTTAGCAGTGGACTTTTGTAGGGTGTATGGATGGATGGACTTATTGAAAGTATTTTTTTCCCTTTGACCACTAGTTCGGAAAACACCACTGTCTTTTGAAAACACCTCTATCCTGGTAAGAAACCCAGCGGGACGTATTTTTTACAAATACAATATAAAATAGGTTTAATAATTAATATGTTGAATAAAAAATATTCTATTCTATTCTACTCTGTTATTAAAATAGATTTTAAAGTAAATAAAATCGAACAAAATGAATTGTGATGCAACATTTAAAATTTTTATTTCTTAATATAGATATCTGGATGAGTCCCTTGTTCTAACGCCGTAAATAGTAAGTTATTCATCCCAAAATAATAATTCGAATATTCGAACAGTGGTAGAGCCACGCGGCAGCTTTTGCTGTCTCACGGATGGGCCGGCTCGAACCGGGGTGGTACCACGACCTCACAGAAAACCAGCGTGAAGTAGAGGTTTACCTCTGCGTTTCGCTTGGTGAGTGCAGGTGGCCGGAGGCCCTTTTTACTGTAAATGAGGCATTCCATCTTAGTCCTCACGGGTGACAACGCATCTACATTTCGACTTGTAATTGAGGATAGATGTAGATGTCTATGGGCCGCAGCAACCACTTCCCATCAGGTGGACTGTGTGCTCGTTTGTCACCCTTATCCTATAAAAAAAAAAAAATACTGTAGAAAAAGCTAAAACAAACCAATCTTGCTGCAGTCGGTAATGAAGGTGTTAGAAAAATAACCATAATTTAGTTGAAATTTCTTTAAGTGTAGTGTAAAAGCTCCTTAAAAACTATTGGAAGCCGATCTGGATAGATCCCACGATCACCCAACGCCTCTCGACGGGCCAATGGGTGCGTTATTTAAATAGAAAGCATGACGGATTGCATTGTAATTCCCTAGCTGTTTATCTTTTCTGATGTAATGTTTTGTTATTGATTGTTAATTAGTTTATGTTTTGTAAAAAGAGTTAATTCAAAATTTTCCACCATTGTATAAGTTGAATAAAACTTTAGACTAAAAAAATAATTACCTTGGTCAATATTCCTTTCACGGAATAATTGATTACGCTCGTAATCTCTTAGATGCAGAATTTGACTGGCTCGTTGGTCTAGTGTTCGAATAAAAGTCGGGCAAAATCAGTTTGTAGATTTTTTTCAAGACAGCTTTGCTATATATTACCCTTTTAAGGCAATGCTAATGGACTTTTGATAAACTGTAATAAATTACTTTTTTTAATACTAGCAACGTTATTTACATTTATAAAGTTTCTTTTAACAAGTCTTGGCAAGCTTAAATTATTTGAGTTAGGAGTGGTTCACGACAGTAGTCGAATAGCGGATTCGAAGCCACGACCTTTTTGAGTTTGCAGTCCGCACCCTGCGATCAAGCTACTGTCGTTTTTGATCAAATGAATGAATGAATTCATCTGTCATCTTGTCATATTTCATACGACAATACATAAGGAAGCCAAAGCCCGCCATCAAGGAACTACTTACAATGTACCATGCAATTTCATGGGCTGACGATGTGTTGCCCATTATATGCGTCGCAACACGTGCGTAATGCTACGTAGATTACTTTAGAAGTAATACAAAGTTGTTTCGTTGTGTGACTGCTATCATTAGGGTAGGGTAGCATACCCTACTTTTAAAATAACGGCCTATATACGATTTTCTTCACATTTCTAGATATAGTGAGAGGATTCGTAACAAACGATTTTTTTTTTATAGAACTAGGGTGACAAACGAATACATAGTCTACAGTGTAGACTATGTGCTCACACGTAGACTAGTAGTTAGGTAGACTCTACACGATGGTAATTGAAAGCTGCGACCCATAGAAATCTACATCTACCCTCGATTAGGAACGCAAATGCGTTGTCACCTTGGACTACGATGTAATGCCTCGTTTCCAGTAAAAAGTGTCTCCGGTTCTCTTCTTTACCTGCCACTGCCAGCTCATGAGGTACCTTGAGGATCACCAGCTGATTAGTGACCGCCGGTAGGGTTTTCGTCGGGGTCAGCTGGTGATCTTCTGGTCTACCTGACTCATAGATAGGCGGAGGCAGTAGAGTCCAAGGGGGAGGCATTGGCCGTTAGTTTGGACATAGCGAAGGCTTTCGATCGGGCCTGGCACAAAGCGCTTCTTTCGAAGCTTCCTTCCTATGGGCTTCCCGAGAAATTGTGCAAATGGATCACCAGTTTCCTTGCTGATCGGAGCATCAAGGTCGTAGTAGACGGTGCATGCTCTGATTTCAAGCCTATCTACGCTGGTGTTCCACAAGACTGCGTGCTATCATCAACGCTGTTTCTCCTGCATATAAATGATATGTTGTAAACTAGTAACATTCATTGGTATGCAGACGACAGCACTCGTGATGCCTTATATACCGGTCGTGCCAATATTTCTCGGGAAAATGTCGCCGAGTACCGGGAAAAACTTGTGTCTGAAGTCGAGTCTTTGCTGAACAAAGTCTCGGATTGGGGGCGACTAAATCTAGTCCAGTTCAATCCCCAGAAGACACAAGTTTGCGCGTTTACCGCTAAAAAGAACCCCTTTGTTGTATCTCTTCAGTTTCAAGGCACTCCCCTTGCTGCCTCAGTTAGCATCGGAATCCTCGGCGTCAACATATCAAATAGTGTGCAGTTTCGTGGTCACTTGGAAGGGAATGCCAAACTGGCCTCTAAAATGCTTGGCGTGCTCATCAGAGCGAAACAGTATTTCATGCGGGCACATCGCTTGCAACTTTACAAAGCGCAAATCCGGCCTCACATGGAATACTGTTTTCATCTCTGGGCCGGGGTACCCCACTGCCAGCTCCTTCCACTTGACCGCATCCGGTGCAGAGCAGTTCGAATCGTCGACGACCGAGTTTTTTCTGATCGGCACGATACATTGGCACTGCGTAGAGATGTTGCATCTCTTTGCGTATTTTATCGCATTTACCACGGGGAGTGCTCTGAGGAATTGTTCGGACTAATTCCAGCCGCTCAATTTCACCATTGCACATGGCGACAAAACTTGCGATACCATCCATATCAGCTGGATATTTGGCGGTGCACCACTGTGCGATTTAGAAGATGTTTTCTTACTCGCACAACTTCCTCGTGGAATCGATTACCACCAGCGATTTTTCCGGACCGATACGACTTAGGGACCTTCAAGAAAAGAGCCTACTCCTTTTTAAAAGGCCGGCAATGCAACTGAAATTCCCCTGGTGTTGCGGTTGTTTATTGACGGCGGTAGTCACTTACCATCAGGTGAGCCGCATGCTTGTTTGACCCCTCTCCTATAAAAAAAAACTACTCATACGAATCACAGCAGATTTTTACGCTGCTATTTTACGCTGGTATTCTGTAAGAGCGTTTTTCTTGCACGGCAGAGCCGACCCATTCGTGTTACAACCATAATATAGCTGCAACTTTACCAAACACTAAGTGAGAAATATTGGATATTCTTAAACCTCCACTACACGGTTTACTTACTATATGTGAAAACCTCTCATCGAAGCTAAGGAAAAGATAGGCGTATGATGCGAGGCTACAGAAATGCAAAGCAGAAGTTCAATTAAAATTGAAAGATTAGCTATTTCGAACAACAGAAACATGGAGAGGGGGAAAAACGCAGGTTCCTTTCAATTACCACGAATGTTATAAAGCGCTCGTGATATCAAAATAAGTAAACGCGATAAAATCGCTGCGAAATTACTTGCATTCATTGTGGAGATAATAATCGATGAAATCGGGAAGCATGTTATTATAGACGTAAATAATGGTGGGTTGCAGACTCAGCTTCCTGCGTCTGACGGGATGCCAACGAGATATAGGAGAAAGGTTCGTTATCAAGAGGCAGGGATTGTCGCAATAAATCTAGCTCCGAGAGATAATTTGTGTTTGCACTTATGTTGTACATGACTTGTGTTCAATTTTGTTTTGATTAATTTGGCAAACGAGCTTAAGTTCATCTGATGCTAAGTGATGATTCGTTTTTATACGTTCTAGAATAGAATAGAATAGAACAATTTATGCTGCTGTGTTTCGTGTGGTGAGTGTAGGGAACCGGAGAGCCTTTTTACTGGAAACGTGGCATTCCATCTTAGTCCTCAGGGGTGACAATGCATCGCTTTTAATTCTTAAATGAGGATAGATGTAGATGTTTATAGAGCACAGCATCCACTTACCATCGAGTGAACTGTGTGCTCGTTTGTCACCGTCATCCTATATAAAAAGGAAACCTTTTTCATCAGAAACTAGCCATTCCATCTTAGTCATTAGGGGTGAGAACGCATCTGCATTTTGATAGATAGATATTTTTAATCGAGGATAGCTGCAGGTCTCCTCACTACGGGCAGCACACTTACCATCAAGTGGACTGTGTGCTCGTTTGTCACCCTCATTCTACCAATAAATCGTTCCCTAACCTTTTCAGGAATGATGGACCTGTGTCCAGCATAGGGATGGTTGTATCTTTATTGGTTTTTGTGTAAATAAACAAAATTAAACTGACACTGGTTAAAAAAAGTCCGCAGATCATCAATATGTAAACATAAAACATTACGTAACATGTCTGGTGACAGATAGACGTTAAGACATCTACACTGTACTTCGCTAATGGTGCGGTTGTAAAGTTGTTACATACATCATGTCAGTCTTCCGTCATGAAAAGTTGACAGTATCTTAATGTTTCTGTATACGTAACACTGGTCGTTTGCGTTCATATGTCATGTAATTTTTTTTAAAAACAAAATAAGAGTGACAAACGAGCAACGGATATTATGGCGCATAGACATTTAAATTAAATCAATCCTTGATTAGGAATCAAAATGCAGATGCGTTGTCTCCCGTGAGGACTAAGAAGTTACGCCTCGTTTCCATTAAAAAGGGTCTCCGGTTCTCTATACTATCATCATTCGAAACAGAGCAGATTAGAGCAGATCGATCAGCAATATTCTGTTGTTTCATGATGATATTCTGTGAGCGTGGTCCTTTACCGGAGCTGACCCACTCATGCTACAATCGTAATATGCCTCTACCTCGTAAGAAAATGTTAACCCTTTCGCTGTCCCGTGAATTACATATAGGTCATTGCTATTGTCTTACTATTGTGTCTGAAAACCGGACAGTGAACGTGTTAATATATCAAATAATATGTCAGTAGTATCAAATGTAAAAATCTAAATATTTTTAGAATGTTGAGTTCACTAGGCGGTGGTAACGTTAGTATATTCATCACACCATTTGGCTATCAAAGTGTCGTAAAAGGCTACTTTGGGATATGTTAGTAACTATAACTTTTAACAAAAAGTAAGAACCAACTACAAATTGCTAAAAGAAGTTATTTATTTGCATCCATTAGGAGCGGAATTTTTTCTTCAAATTTATATGGGACCACGCTTGAAGTATAATCTATTTAATAAAAACATCATCATAATTGGTTTACAATCTGCGAATATATCGTGTAACATACATACAAAAAAAACATGATATACTCGAATTGAGAACCTCCTCCTTTTTGAAATTGGTTAAAAAATACCATATGGTTTCCAATAGACAACCGTTACCGTTACAGTTTAAGTTAAGTTTAAGTTACCTATTTCAGACCACTGTTGAACATAACCCACGGTATAATCATTCATCATCATCATTACAGCCTTTCATAAGTCCACTGCTGAACACAGGCCTCTCCCAAGGAATGCCACAAAGCACGGTCCTGAGCCACCTGCATCCATCGACTTCCTGCATGTCTTACCAGGTCGTCACTTCACCTCGTGGGGGGTCGCCCTACACTTCGCCTACCGGTACGAGGCTGCCACTCAAGAACCTTTCTTCCCCATCGGTTGTCGGTTCTTCGAGCTATATGGCCGGCCCACTGCCACTTCAGCTTACTAATCCGTTAGGCTATGTCGGTTACTCTGGTTCTACTGCGGATATCCTCATTCCTAAGTTTATCACGCAGAGAAACTCCGAGCATAGTCCTCTCCATAGCTCGCTGAGCGACCTTGAGCTTCCTCATACGGCCAGCAGTGAAGGACCACGTCTCAGATCCGTAAGTCATCACTGGCAACACGCACTGTTTGTACAATTTCGTTTTAAGATTTTGAGGTATGAGAAGATGTGTCGTAGCTTCCCGAACGCTGCCCAGGCGAGTTGAATCCGTCGATTGACCTCTCGGTCGAAGTTGGACTTACCTAGTCGGACTATTTATCTCAGGTAAACATACTCGTCAACAACTTCGAGCTTAGTGCTCCCAACAACTACCGGCATAGGTGTGACATGGACATTAAATATAATCTTTGTTTTGGCCATGTTCACCTTAAGACCTATCCGTTGGGAGACACTATTGAGGTCACTGAGCATAGTGCTTAGGTTCTCCAGCGATTCTGCCATAAGGACTATATCAACGGCAAATCGAAGGTAAGTGATGTACTCACCATTGATGTTAATACCGTATCCTTTCCAGTCCAGAAGCTTGAAGACGTCTTCCAATGCAGCGGTGAAGAGTTTCGGGGATATAACGTCACCCTGTCTTACACCTCTCTGCAATTGGATAGATTTCGTACTCTGGTTCTCTACTCGGATAGCAATCGTAGCTCTACTGTACAAACACTTCAGCACTTCGATATACCGACAGTCAACTTGGCACCGCTGAAGGGACTGCAGCACCGCCCAGATTTCGACGGAATCCAAAGGCTTTCTCATAGTCCACATACGTCAGGCATAGTGGCAAATTGTACTCCTCGGACTTCTGTACAACTTGCCGAAGGGTATGTATGTGGTATATGGTGCTAAAGCCCTTTCGGAAACCGGCTTGTTCGGGAGGCTGGAAGTCGTTAAGTCTGCGTGCGAGACGAGTCGTAATGAGTCTCGAAAACAGCACGTAGACGCGGCTCAGAAGGGAAATCGGTCAGTAGTTTTTCAAGAGAGCATTGTCACCTTTCTTGAAGAACAAGACCACCACATTTCTGGTCCACGCCTCTGGTGTAATGCCACCATGGAGGACGGAGTTAAAGAGCCTCTGAAGGACTTCCAGTACCAGTTTTCCACCCGCTTTCAGAAGCTCCGCTGTAATTCCATCCTCGCCTGGGGCCTTACAGCTGTACAGCTGTCCATAGAACCTCTCAATCTCACTCAAAATCTGAGGTGCCCCGTAAACGATGCTGCCACACTCGGTCTTCAGCTTTGACAGTTGGCTCTTTCTGGCAGACAGGTCTCTGGCAAAGACTTTGGAGCCTTGGTTCCGCTCGATCGCTTCTTCAATACGAGCTGTATTGAAGTTGCATAAGTCTCGCCGCATGCATTTATAACCATTGCATTTACTTAAATCAATAGATAACGATATAACTATTTCACTTCATTTACTTTAGACGTAAAATACTCAGAAATGGAAGTAACGTCCGAAATACGACCGCCAATACGTCCAATCGCTCTCACAATGGGAGAGGCCATTGCCCAACTGTGACTTCAACGGGCTGACAAAGAAGAAGACGCTAAAACTGGCGATTTTCCATCTAAGGCTGCATCACCACTTACCACCAGGTGGGATTGTGGTCAAACACTGGCTTATAATAAGTAAAAAAAAAATAACAAGAAGGGGTACCCCTTATGCTTTGAAATCCGTCTAGGCTGTCAAGCCAAGCTGGATTTCTTGCTGGTTCTTTTGCGAACCAGTGGTAAAGTAAAAAAAAATCAATAATAATTATTTGTAATCTATATCTAATTTATTCTATTCAATTTTATTCTAGTCCTCTGCGGTGTCTGTGGCCTCCTATGTATAAGTTGCCCACATCCATAGCGTGTGTTTGGAACTTAACAAAGCTGGTTAATTTACAGGCTATGGGACGTTTAATATTAATACTCGAGAGTGACTACGTATCTGTGGCGTCCTTAGTTAAATTGGGTGTCATAATACGCGAAAGGGGGAAATAAGCTGTTGGAGATGGGCCGCAACATTTCCTGATAACAACCCGAAATAATAAAAAAGTTTGGTTGTCAAACGACTCGAGGTTGTCCAGCAGTGGACTTTTATAGGCTGTAATGAATGGGTAATGGATGGACTCATGGGTGACTACGCATCTGTAGTCTTTGTTTAAAGTTACCCACAATCACAAAAAGTACGTAAAACACCCTCATATCTCGACCTTAACTAAATAAAAAAAAACTTTATTGATGTTATTTTAGCTATTTAAAATTTTATTACAAACTTAACAGTGTATTGAATCGGTATTCAGGCCTCTCAAATCTTTTCCCACGACCCATTTTGTTACAAATCAATTACAAAAAACTGCCGTCACTTCTCAATCAATATTGCTGCAGTTTTAATTTCTTTGTAAAGATATATGACAGGAAATTTGCAATCTCCATCGATAATATCAAATTGATAAACATATTTACTAGTCAATTAGTTACAAAACATTATAAACGAATGGCTTAGCCGTGTGCAAAATAATCGTTGAGAAATGGTGGCCTATTACACCCTGTGTCGTAAGATGACAAAAACCAGAAAGAAAAAAAGAAAGAACATATAAATCTGTTCTTTCAATTACTGCTACAATTTGCTTGCAAGATATTAATTTTATAAACAAAAAAAAAACTTAACAAATTATTAAGAATATTAATTATTAGGATTGTAGTAACAAAACGG
Source organism: Parnassius glacialis (assembly GCA_033319125.1). Classification (NCBI taxonomy): domain Eukaryota; kingdom Metazoa; phylum Arthropoda; class Insecta; order Lepidoptera; family Papilionidae; genus Parnassius; species Parnassius glacialis. The sequence continues at coordinate 47,699,859 of JAVANC010000019.1, read as the reverse complement.
TCACCGACTCGCGCGTAGCGTAATGCTAGATTAACAGAATTACCACAGCGCTGACATTCAGTCGGAACTATATAAGTTGACTCGCGAGTGATTACTCGATATAATAATTCGACCGCTGGACACAGACCTCATGGCCAGCTGTATGTTTGTATGGCCATCTCGAATATTGTGTCATGTGGTTGAGCTAAGAGATCACGCTTTCACAGGATAATAATCATCAATATCAGCCAACAAAATCACCTCAGTTTCTTTCTTTCACTAAACTATCTACCATTGAAAATAGGTTTTATTAGCAGGGAACGTAATCGCAAGGCTTGCGAGGCGGACTTTTTTTAAATAGATTAAATGTCGCCAACTCATAATAATTTAACGTGGAAGAGCCATGATGCAGCTATATTCTGGTTATAGCACGAATGTGTTACCTTGACCGAGGAAGAACCACGCTCTCACTGATTACCAGCGTAAAATAACAGCTGCTGTGTTTCATATGTTGAGTGTAAAGCACTGGAGACCCTTTTTTCTGAAAACGCGGCATTCCATCTTAGTCCTCAGGGTTGACACGCATCTGCATTTTAATTTGTAATCGAGGATAGATTTAGATGTCTATCGGCCACATCATCCACTTACCATCAGGTGGACTGTGTGCTCGTTTGTCACCCTGATCCTATTAAAAAAGCCTTAAAACAACAAAACATATCAATAGCCTTACCTAAGTAAGATTTGTTTTTGTGAACAAGTGTTTGGCGCCACATGGGTTAGCCTCAATACAACCAACGTAATAACGGGGGAACTGAGGTGTTGCACGTTCCAATGTCACAGTTAACGACGGCTACCTTCAGTTTCAAATTATTAATTTTTTGGTCCGAACTACGCAGAATGAGCTAATAGTATCTTGATGTCTTTTAGTTGTATGCTTGGGTTATTAATATAATCCCAAGCATATGATAGCATCCAGCCGTGTTCTCTATTGATTTCTCATGATCTATCATGTTACTATCTTTATACATGACTATTTGTTGCCTTAAATAAATAAAAAAAAAATTAGGATGTCTTTTAAATTCAAAAGTACCCCCGTGACCATGGGTGCTGTAAAGTACTCGATACGTCGCATATAAAATAAGTTAATATATGCGATATAATCCCTAAAAACTAGTTTATTTTAATTTGTAGTGTTCGCGTAAACGTAAGAAATCATTGGTTTACATTCATGTCGATTGAAGTACTTTTTAAAAGCAGTTACAACGAAGCTATAGATAATTATATAAGTATAGTCCAGTTATAGCGTATATTCGTCTAGTGGTGAGCACAGGCATCATCTCATTTCTAAGGGCTATGGACCAATTGAGTTTAATAGCAGCTTAATGCTGCTGTGTTTCATACGATGAGTGTAGAGAGCCGGCGACACATTTTACTGGTATCGAGGCATTTCATCTTAGTTCTCAGGGGTGACAACGCATCTTTCTTCGATTAAAAATCAAAATGCAGATGCGTTGTCACCCCTGAAGACTAAGATGCCTCGATTCGAGTAAAAATGGTCTTCAGTTCTCTACACTCATCATACGATATATAGAAGCATTAAGTTGCATTTTACGCTGATATTCTGTGAGTGCGTGATCCTACCTCAGGAGAGCCGACCCATTCATGCTGCAGCCATAATATAGCAGCAACGTGGCTCTACCACGTATAAATAGGCTGATATTTTAATTTCATTTGGACATGTGAAGTCCGTCTCAAGTCGAATTTCAATCGACGGATCAATTGAGCTTCGACAGTTGGCTCTTTCTGGCAGACAGATCTCTGGCAAAGACTTTAGAGCCCTGGTTCCGCTCGATCACTTTTTTTTCTTTTTTTTTATAGGATAAGGGTGACAAACGAGCACACAGTCCACCTGATGGTAAGTGGTTGCTGCGGCCCATAGACATCTACATCTATCCTCAATTACAAGTCAAAATGTAGATGCGTTGTCACCCGTGAGGACTAAGATGGAATGCCTCATTTCCAGTAAAAAGGGCCTCCGGCCACCTGCACTCACCAAGCGAAACGCAGAGGTAAACCTCTACTTCACGCTGGTTTTCTGTGAGGTCGTGATACCACCCCGGTTCGAGCCGGCCCATCCGTGTGACAGCAAGAGCTGCCGCGTGGCTCTACCACTGTCTAAAACTTCTTCAATACGAGCAGTATTAAAGTTGCGTAAGTCCCGCCACCTGCATTTGGTAATCTGTCTATTCAGCTGTCTGTATGATGTCAAATCTACTGAAGACTGCAACTTCATTTCCCGTCTGAGATTACGAGTGTGATTGGAGAGTTTTTGTGTTCTTCTGCGGCGGGTTTTGCAATACTTAGCCCCGACCGCATGGCCAGTTACCACGAACGTGTCATTTAAATCGTCTACTGTATCGTAATCTTCTGGGCACTGGAAACGGTTTGGTAACTCGAGCTGAAAGGTTTCGGGACTTCGGTTTAGAGCACGTGGGGGACGGAGCGTTGATAGAGGACACCTCTCCAACTTAACGTTTAGGTTCAATGTGCCTCTAACCATTCGAACCAAGCTAAAGTTGGTGCCTAAACCCATATGACCTTCAGGGAATACCGTTTGGTGATTCTGAGTATAAGGTACGCAACCCTCGTCGACACACTCTCGATCTTTACAACGTTGTTAACGAGAGACTTGTGGACGATAAATCCGACACCTCCTTGGGACAGATGGTCGCCCTCCCGGTGATAGAGCAAGTTGCTTGAATCGAGGATTACCGTGTCCTCCCCCTCTCTTCGGACATCGGATAGTCCTATAATATGCCAGCGCAACTTGTCTATCACTTCTTCCAGCTCCAGGATCTTCTCGTCAGTCCTCAGGGTGCGTGCGTTACAAGTTGGGAGTTTGATTCATAGTAGATTGCAACTGAACCTCCACCGGAGATTTTTAGCACCCCCTGCCCCGTCGTTACTATGGTCGCCACCGTAGCCAAATATAGCCGTAGGTATACTGCCATAGTTGCTACGTTTGGCGAGCGAGATGGCAACCGCAACTTTTTTATATTGCTTTTTGCTGATATTGGAAAGATGCTGCTGCCCATCTTCTGCCTCAGTTTCCCTTTTTTTATAGGATAAGGGTGACAAACGAGCACACAGTCCACCTGATGGTAAGTGGTTGTTGCGGCCCATAGACATCTACATCTATCCTCGTTTGCGAATCAAAATGCAGTTGCGTTGTCACCCGTGAGGACTAAGATGGAATGCCTCATTTCCAGTAAAAAGGGCCTCCGGCCACCTGCACTCACCAAGGGAAACACAGAGGTAAAACCTCTACTTCACGCTGGTATTCTGTGAGGTCGTGGTACCACCCCGGTTCGAGCCGGCCCATCCGTGCTACAGCAAAAGCTGCCGCGTGGCTCTACCACTGTTAAAAACTCTGTCACCTTTTACGACACCCACAGGAAGATGGTATTTTTACCCGCCACCACACCGGGTCCACATTTTTAATGGTAGCAAATTCAAATTGTTATGACGTAATTATTCATTAGTAATGGTGTTATATACGTAACTGCATCTTCAAATAACGTCAATCATCAATTCAACAGCAATTAAAAAAACATCACGTTACGATCAAAAGATACATCAGCAAAGCCAATTGCGAAACGCTACGGAACAAAAAAAAACAGAGCGAATAATTCTGTTAGATCAAAAATTGATTACAAACGAGCTGATGAAACGAATTAGCGGAGTGTTGTGCAAATCTCGTCGGAGTATCGATGGGACGAAGTCCACCGATTGCTAATTAATTTTATCGCTCTCAGCTACTGTTACGATGCTAAAAATTTATGGTCAAGCACGTTATCATTTCTATAACTGTAGATTCAATTAGCCTGTGTTTGTAATCGGAATAGCTGTGTGGAAAACGCGCTAAAATTTCTTTATACGATTTTTTATATTTTCCACTGCAGGCTAGGCAAAGGGATCTTAGCACATACAACCATGAACGAGATGAGAATGCTTCCATTTAATTTCTTTTATTGTATTGTATAGAAAATTGGGTATTGTCACTTTATTCTTATTATCGACATACACACACACAATTTTTTTTTGTGTACATCTATAGGACAGTATTATTCGAATGATATGTATATTAGACTAGTGATCCACCCCGGCTTCGCACGGGGGTTTTTTGGATCTTGACTGCAGCACCACCTAATGGGTCCAATTGTGTTTTTTTATAGGACTGGGTGACAAACGAGCACACAGTCCACCTGATGGTAAGTGGTTGCTGTGGCCCATAGACATCTACATCTATCCTCGTTTGCGAATCAAAATGCAGATGCGTTGTCAGCCGTGAGGACGAAGATGGAATGCCTCTTTTCAAATAAAAAAGGTCTCCGGTTCTTTATACTCATCATACGAAACACAGCAGTTTTAAGCTGCTATTTTACGCTGGTATTCTGTGAGAGCGTGGTCCTTCCCCGGCCGAGCCGACCCATTCGTGCTACAACTATACTATTAGTATAGCTGGAGCATGGCTCTACCACGTAAAGAATATATAAAAGGTACTTCAATTAACATTTAAAATTGAAGTATATTTCTTCATATACTTTGCGATTTATTATTTAGAGCTTCGTCACCACTGACCGACAAGTGGAATTATAGTCAACCGCTGACTTATAAGTAAAATATATAATAATTTTTAACGCATAAATGTTAAAAGTTACAATAGGCACCTGCCTATCCATGGTCGACTGAGTGCCTCCACGCTTGCATACACATTTGTGGCACTAAAATCTCTTCAGTCATTAACATCTCTTGAGTAAATTTCACAGTACAAAACCTAAGATTACTGCCAGCGCTAATGAAATTATTGATGGCAATTTTAAGTGCTCGTTACGACATTACAAAATTCGGAACATTAAAAGATGTGAACAATATGAATCCAGCCGACTGATAATGGAAATATTAGTACTTAAAATATATTTTAAAAGAAAGAAAAATATCTTTCGTTCTCTTTGTTGCAGTTGTTAATGGGTGGCGGTCGTCACTTACCATCAGGCAAGCTGCATGCACATTTGCCCTCTTCTATAAGTAGGTTAGTTTGGAATAGAATCTTTTAAGGTTTATTTTGCACCGCGGCTTACAGCTTTTTTAAGAGTGCAAGCAATGTATTTTACATCTAAACATAATTGACAAGTGAAGCTGGCTGCCTGGATCGCTCGCTAAGACGAGACTAGGCCGAAACGCATATAATATCTTATTTACTTTTAGTATTTGTACTGATTTTAAAGATAACATGTGTGGAGTGGGCTAACCCCACGCTGGCATTTTTATACTTGGATTAAATAATACAATTTCGTGGTATTATGAAATGTATCAGTATCAATTATAACCCGATGTCTTTTTTATGTTAATATCTCATTAAAGGTCACAAAATATTATTTATATAAAAAAAACGCCCTTGCAGAGTGATTACCACCAGTAACCGATTTCCGCAAGAGTTACACAATTAATTTAAAAAAAAATAATTCCTTTCTCGTAAACAATCTTCAGCGTGTAACGTACGCGATACACGCATGGTAATAAATGCACATAATTGTTTAATATACACACGACTAACCGGCTACAGTTACGCTACACTGACATAACCTCTGACCTACTCAAGATCGACTTAAGATGAGAAAGTAAAAGTGTCCCAACAAGAAGCCGCCGTAAACCGGAACTTCGGAAACGTCGCACACAACGCTATACAAAAAGCCGCGATCGAGTCAATGACACCGCTTTAATTACGACGGAATTCATCTTAGTACATTGTTGTGTAATACAGTTTTTTTAACTTATTATAAACCAGTGTTTGACCACAATCCCACCTGGTGGTAAGTGGTGATGCAGCCCTAGATAGTAAATCGCACTGTCTTAGCGTAACAAAAGCCTATCTTTGCCACTCTTACCTTGAAGACACCCAGATTGTATTCGGACGGAAAGACAGACGCCGGCAAATTATTCCACTCCTTTTCTTTTAATATAAACGGCAATGTATCGAAGCTTGGTGTTATATCGGTTACTGTGCCGCTTTGCTTGCTTAGCTTCAAGCAGAAATCTAGCTGTGGAGTGCCGAAGCCAATATTGGTAATGTTTCTCTTAATCTGGCCCATCTTACACGCCTTGAAGCGTGACGGACAATTCCATGCCCTAAACCCTCCCAGAAATAAGAGAAGGCCTGTGCCTGGTACTGGAAGCTATATTATATGATGTAAATTTTTTCCTGTATTCAGCAGTAACAGCAGATATCAGATAGCAGTCTTAATATATCGACAAAATGTTCGATAGACTTTCTTCCCAGCTCTGCTGTTCACTTCTAAAACAAAAACTAAAACTGGAATATGTAAATCTCAATTAATATTTTGCGCCAGAGTCATGCTTGTTTATACGACTCACGTTCAATTTGCATTTGTATTATAATCTTTACATAATCTAATAATTCAATGCTAACGGTACACGACTCGCGTCCATTCGAATATCAATTAGATAAATTTCTCCTGCACAGGCTTCTACGAAATTTGGTATTTCAATTTTTTTCCACATTGTTTGTTTGTAGTTAGTTATAATATTTAGTAGTAGTAGAGTGTAGTATATTTTTTATTAGCCCCCGATGATAACAGAAAGTGTTATAAATTTATAGTGTGTGTGTGTGTGTGTGTGTGTGTGTGTGTGCGTGTGTGTATCTGTGTCTGTGTATGTGTGTGTCTGTCTGTGGCATCATAGGTCCTGAACGGATGAACTAATTTTGATTAAGTTTATTTCGTTCTATAACTGCCTTAATCGCGTGTGTTATTATATGTTTCAAGAAAATCTTTTAAGATCATCTGCTCTTTTTGTTTCGGCAGTGCTTAAATTTTTTTAATTTAAGTTATTAGAACGATATAACACTCATACAATCCACTCGATAGTAAATGTCAATTAACACTCGTGAAAATCTTCCCGCGATTTGACGAAGTCACGGTAAGGTTTTTTTTATATAGAATAAGGGTGACAAACGAGCACAGAGTCCACCTGATGATGAAGTAATTGCTGTGACCCATAGACAAATATATTTATCTTCGTTTGCGAGTTAAATACAGATGCATTGTCAGCCGTGTAGACGAAGATAGAATGCCTCTTTTCCAGTAAAATGGGTCTCCGGTTCTCTACACTTACCATACGAAACGCAGCAGCATTAAGCTGCTATTTGACGCTGGTATTATGTGAGAGCGTGGTCCTTCCCCGATCGAGCCGACCCATTCGTGCTACAACTATACCATTAATATAGCTGCAGCATGGCTCTACCACGTAAACCTGGTAAGATAAATCTTAACCCTACATGTTTTCATGCACTTGAAAATACCTCGTAATAACTGTTACTAAGCCAGTAATATTATTACGAGTGACGCAGCCAGTCTCAACGGAGACTAGTTATCTGCCCAGGGCAGGATTATTGTGTCCGAGTGTATACGCAAGCACAGGTGCGCTTTCGACTCTAATTGAAGGAAAAATCACTAATAGTCTTCTGGGACGGCTATCTGACACGACTGAAGAGAACAGGAACGGTTTTACGAGCTTTTGGAGATTCAGGCTTGAAAAACCGCCAACTTCCTGATTCCAGGCTGCTTCTGAGAATTCCTTGACAAAAAACGTCATAACTGTTTTTTGGTCACACCCAGAATTCCAATGCGGAACTACATGATCAGCAGCCTCCTTTATGACCACTGGACAAAAGAGGCAGTGTATACCGCGTGTTTAGCATGTTAGTATATGTACATCGTTTTAGTGTTTTTTTTAAACGCAACAGATAGCAAAAGTAAAACAGCCAGCACTTTGCCGGGGAAACAGAGCGCGGTATGAATTATCGATGACTGATTTCAACTGCGTCGCGTTACATCGACACCGACGATGAAACTCTCGTTCATAGTCATTTCTATTTGATTCGGAATACGCACTGTTTAGTTCTCAAACCATAATTGGGGTCTAATAATGAAACCATTTCATAATCGTGTTTTAGGGGTGACAAACGAGCACATAGTCCTCTTGATGGTAAGTGGATGCTGTGGCACAAAGACATCTACTGCTACTGCTGAATACAGGAAAAAAAATTACAACATATAATATAGCTTCCAGTTCCAGGCACAGGCCTTCTCTTATTTCTGGGATGGTTTTAGGGCATGTCATGCTTTTAATTTTTTTTAATTTCTCAAATATGCAGGTTAATTAGCATTTAAAATTTCAATTTAAAATTTTATTGGCGCTAGTGGGATTAGCCCGGGTTGCTCGCGTTCTGTGAAATTTAATGTCAGCGTTCACCAAGCGATCGAGCGGAACCAAGGCTCCAAAGTCTTTGCCAGAGATCTGTCTGCCAGAAAGAGCCAACTGTCAAAGCTGAAGACCGAATGTGGCAGCATCGTTTCCGGGGCACCTGAGATTTTGAGTGAGATTGAGAGGTTCTATGGACAGCTGTACACGTCATCTTTGGAGCCACACGCAAGTGTGAGTAACGATCCAAGAGCGAGTCTTATCCGACACTATTCCGAAGATATCCCGGACGTCAGTCTGAGCGAGATTAGAATGGCTCCAGCACCTTAAAAATGGCAAGGCCCCAGGCGAGGATGGAATTACAGCAGAGCTTCTGAAAGCGGGTGGAAGACCGGTATTTGAAGTCCTTCAGAAGCTCTTTAATTCCGTCCTCCATGGTGGCATTACACCGGAGGCGTGGAGCAGAAGTGCGGTGGTCTTGTTCTTCAAGAAAGGCGACAACGCTCTCTTGAAGAACTACAGACCGATTTCCCTTCTGAGCCGCGTCTACGTGCTGTTTTCGAGAGTCATTACGAATCGTCTCGCGCGCAGACTTGACGACTTCCAGTCTCCCGAACAAGCCGGTTTCCGAAAGGGCTTTAGCACCATAGACCACATACATACCCTACGTCAAATTGTACAGATGTCCGAAGAGTACAATTTGCCAATATGTCTGGCGTATGTGGACTATGAGAAAGCCTTTGATTCCGTCGAAATTTGGGCGGTGCTGCAGTCCCTTCAGCGGTGCCAAGTTGACTGTCGGTATATCGAAGTGCTGAAGTGTTTGTACAGTAGAGCTACGATGGCTATCCGAGTACAGAACCAGAGTACGAAACCTATCTAATTGCAGAGAGGTTTAAGACAGGGTGATGTTATATCCCCGAAACTCTTCAGCGTTGCATTGGAAGACGTTTTAAAGCTTCTGGACTGGAAAGGATACGGTATTAACATCAATGGCGAGTACATTACTCACCTTCGATTTGCCGACGATATAGTCCTTATGGCAGAATCGCTGGAGGACCTAAGCACTATGCTCAATGACCTCAATAGTGTCTCCCAACGGATAGGTCTTAAGATGAACATGGACAAAACAAAGATTATGTTTAATGTCCATATCACACCTATGCCGGTAGTTGTTGGGAGCACTAAGCTCGAAGTTGTTGACGAGTATGTTTACCTGGGACAAATAGTCCGACTAGGTAAGTCCAACTTCGACCGAGAGGTCAATCGACGGATTCAACTCGGCTGGGCAGCGTTCGGGAAGCTACGACACATCTTCTCGTCAGACATACCTCAAAACCTTAAAACGAAATTGTACAACCAGTGCGTGTTGCCAGTGATGACTTACGGAACTGAGACGTGGTCCTTCACTGCTGGCCGTATGAGGAAGTTCAAGGTCGCTCAGCGAGCTATGGAGAGGGCTATGCTCGGAGTTTCTCTGCGTGATAAACTTAGGAATAAGGATATCCGCAGTAGAACCAGAGTAACCGACATAGCCTAACGGATTAGTAAGCTGAAGTGGCAGTGGGCCGGCCATATAGCTCAAAGAACCGACGACCGATGGGGAAGAAAGGTTCTCGAGTGGAAGCCTCGTACCGGTAGGCGAAGTGTAGGGCGTCCCCCCACGAGATGGAGTGACGACCTGGTAAGACATGCAGGTAGTCGATGGATGCAGGTGGCTCAGGACCGTGCTTTGTGGCATTCTTTGGGGGAGGCCTATGTTCAGCAGTGGACTTGTGAAGGGTTGTAATGATGATGATGATGATGTTCACCAAGACTATGTATGTATGTGTGTGTGTGTGTATATTATATGTATGTAAGTCTTTTTCTTTGGCACGTTCTGTAGTCTAAACGGCTTGATGTATTTTAACATTACAGGCTGTCGTAAGATCCGAACTAGTTGTGGAAGTGACATTCAAAAAACTTTTTACGCAGTCAAGTTTTTAATTACTGTTTCAACCATTGGCCTTGTTATTTGAATTCTTAATTGCATTATTTAGAAAGTTATGGTCTGTCGGAGTATTTTTGATGCTAGATATTTTGACTGAGCGGTTTATGAAACCGCTTAGATAAAATTCTCACAGCATATGGAAATGAAAAATGGGTTTTATTTATTATATCAGGTCCTCCTTATCTAAAAGAATGTTTTAAACTGCTGAGCTCCTGTTATAATTTTCCCTGACGATGCAAGGAAAATTTTTCCATCCAATTTCCTGTGCACTCCTTTACATTTTATGATAAATCATGCTCAGATCTTGGAGTAAGACTTTGGAACTCCGTGCTCTAGTCAAAAATGCTCAATCCTTACATGTGATCAAGAAACAAGTTAAGGAACACTATTTGTCACTCTAAACCCTCTCTCTTCCTCCTTTTGTTTATGATCTCTGATCTACCTAAAGTATGTTGTCTTTTTAGTGTATAAGTTGGTATTCATCATGTGTACAGCCAAGGAGTAGAATAAGTTGCCAGCATGTGTCTTTGCCTCCGATTACAGTGTGGGTGTCTTCAAGGCAAGAGGGAATAGGCTTTTGTTAAGTCAGTGCGCTTCACCATCTTAGGCTACATCACCACTTACCATCACGTGGGATCGTAGTTAAGCGCTGGCTTAGTAGAATATTAAAAAAAAATCCTTTTTTGTTTCGTTGCACCCTACCCGTTAATCTCTATCTTATTTTTATTTAATTCTTTTTCTATGTTGTCTGAAAAAAATTCTACTTAGTATGAGGACCGCCTTCTGTTCTTCCCTCAATATTTGTTTATTATTGTTTTATTTATATTTATGTATAATACAATAAAACATAATACAATAGAGAGTATCGGGTTGTGTGTTGTGTTTTGTATACTTTCTTTCTCCTTACCATAAGTGCATAAATCATATGTATTATATTGTATTAAATTTAGAAGTATATCGATTTGGTTAAAAAAGTATTCGGTTAAAATTCTATAAAAGTTATAACACTGAGACACTTCAAGACAACGGGCCAGAAATAAATTTTAACAATAAAAATCTTTATTTTTAAAATAACATAAAAATGCTACGAACTGTACTATTATTATCATTAACGCCCGTCACAAGTCCACAGCTGGATAAAGAGAAGGAATGTCACAAATCCCACCACTACTTTCATCCATCGACTTCCCGCATCTCTTACCAGGTCGTCACTCCATCTTGTGGAGAGCAATCCCACACTTCGATTACCGGCACGAGGCTGCCACTTTAGAACATTTCTTCAAAATTGATTGTCAGTTCTTTGAGCTATATGGCCACTTCAGCTTACTGATCCGTTGGGTTATTCCAGGTATTCTAGATCTACTTAGGATATCCTAATTACGAAACCTATCATGCAGAGAAAACCATTGCCCTACGGATCTTTGTCTCAAGTAAACATATTTGTCAACAACTTCGAACGTAGTGCTCCCGAAAACTACCGCCATAGGTGTGGCATGGATGGTACACATGACCTTTGTCTTGTTTATGTTCATTTTAAAACCTTACCGTTGATAGATATAGATATACTATTTAGGTCATTGAGCAAAGTGCTGAGTCCTTCCAGCGGTTCTGCCGTATAATTATAATGTCAGTAAATTTATTTATTTATATTATTTGCATGCCACAAGAAATACATCATACATCAAGTGACGCCCCGTAGGAGAATAGCAATTTATAAGAGGGTAGTTTTTTATTTTATTATACTTAATATTAACTACTACATACCAAATACCAACTGTCTTATTTCTTAACATTTGCTAGTCTAACATCAATTTTTTTTTTATAATTATTACACATACATTTACTATTTATTTGCATCTATAAATAATTCACTTAAATTATAACAACTTTTATCGATTAAGAATGACTTTAGTTTTTTTATAAAAGACTTGGTGTTGTCAATATTTTTGAAGTTATTTGGAACATTATTATATATTTTAATTACCATCGTATGGGGACCTGTTGTGAATAATTTTAATTTTGAGAATTGAATATTCAATTTATTTTGAGTTCGATTATTTCTTTTAACATTATTTACAGGATCATATAGATTTAGATGTTTTCTAACGAACTTTTTATGTGTACGAAAACTTAATGTGATTGATGTACTCACCATTGACGTTGATACCGTATTCTTTCTAGTCCAGAAGAAAGTGTCTTTCAATGAAGAGTGTCGGGGATATAACGACACTCTGTCTTACATCTCTCTGTGGTTGAATAGGTTTTATTAGAATAAAGTGTTTAATTATGCAGAACCTCTGGTTCCTTTCAGAATATATTCCTTAATAATGTTTCATAAGTTCTGTTAAAATACAATGTATATGTATGATGAAAAATCCAAGATTACTTGCTCTAATTGTGTTTCTTTTAAATACAATATCACTTTTATCTTTGACAAGCGGCCGCGTAACTCACTCAGGTTAATTGATGGGTATTACGCAGACCCGGCGTGTTAGTCCTGAAAATTGTGCCTAATTAGTAACGGTAGGGTTGACAGAAAACGAGTTTGAAATTCCAGTGGATTTATTGCGATTTTGTGTGTGATAAATTCATAATAAAATGCATTATGTAAAATATGAAAGCTAGCTGGGCGGTAGCGTATCCTGAAATAATTTATAGTAAAGAAGTTAAGTAATAGCCTACATTTTTTAGGGCTGGTATTAAATAAATAAATAACATTTTCACAATTAAACTAATCTTCTTTTTTTCTAAATTAAATAGATATATTTTTTAATTCTCGACAGTTCGAGATGTCCCGATGTAATAGTTAGCCGCGGTTACCTTCAGTTTTTGAATATTAATTGTTGGTCCGATTTCAGCAGAACGAGCCACTTGTAGTTTTGCAGTGGTATGCTTGGGTTTGGATTTAATTTTATTAAGCTGTTCCCCGCGACTTTGCCCGCATGTAATTTAGGGTTTTAATTATATTGCTCAGAGCCTTAATTCTTTTCTTTTTCTCAAATATAAATAGCCTAAGTTACTCCTTAGAACATCAACTATCTACCAATTTAAGTCCCGTCGAAAGTTATTCCAGCCGTTTTGAAGATTAGCCAGATCAAACAGACAGACCGACATACAGACAGACAAAAATGTAAAACATCGTGTTTTTGTTATAAATACCGTATATACATTCATATGCATTTAGTAAAAAGCTGTTATTTTAACATTACAAACAGCCACTTCAATTTTATTTATTTCCATTCCATTCATCCATTTTCTCTATTGAAATAAAATTGATGTTTAATTTCAATAGCGTCACGTATTATCTTTGGTAGGAATCAGTGGTCTTTTGCGAGGATTTGTGGTCTATCAAATCTAATGTACCCACTCGTAATGGCGGCGACGATCTTGAACATGTTCACAGTACTGCAGACTACCCGGTGCGTCGGCGCTTCCACGGAATATAATTTTTTATATTCCGTGGGCGCTTCACACCAAGTAGATGCTTAACAACATTTTTACCAGTGTAAATTTTGGATTCTATGTATCTAGGTTGTAAAAGCATCAGATGTACATTATAGTCGACAAACCACCTTTACGTGATGTCTTCTAGTTTATTTACTCGTGCCTATAATTGAACGAGCCGTGGCCGAAGTTATGAGAACGAAGTTCCTTATTTCTATTTTTTTGTAATATAATCTGGTACAACTGCGAGTATCATCAACGTTGATTGGTACTGGAATGATGTGGCCGTTGAAGATAGCTTTTGTTTTGCTATAGATTAAGTTTAATACACGATAAAATGTGAAAAAATAATATTTTAATATTTATTTATTTCATTAATTCATAGTTATAAAGAAACAACACAAACACAACTCTAAAAAACAAATAAATCTTTTAAAAAGACATAAAATATTATTTAACAATAAAATCATCATCATCATCATCATTTAAGCCCTTCACAAGTCCACTGCTAAACATAGGGCTCCCCCAAGGAATGCCACAGAGCACGGTCCTGAGTCACCTGCATCCATCGATTTCCTGCCAGATCTTACCAGGTCATCACTCCATCTAGTGGAGGGTTGCCATCGCGCTATATGGCTGGCCCATTGCCATTTCAGCTTACTAATCCGGCTATGTCGGTTACTCTGGTTCTACTGCGGATATCCTCCTTTCTAAGTTTATCACGCTGAGCAACCCCGCGCATAGCCCGCTTCATAGCTCGCTGAGCAACCTTGAGCGTCCTAATACGGCCAGCAGTGAAGGACCACGTCTCAGATCCATAAGTCATAACTGGCAACACAGGCATACCTGACGAGAAGATGTGCCGTAGTTTCCCGAATGCTCCCAGCCGAGTTGAATCCGTCGATTGACCTCTCGGCCGAAGTTGCACTTACATAGTCGGCCTATTTGTCCCAGGTAAACATACTCGTCAACAACTTCGAGCTAAGTGCTCCCAAAAACTACTGGCATAGTTGTGACATGGACATTAAAGATTTTTGTTTAGTCCATGTTCATCTTAAGACCTATCCGTTGGGTCACACTATTGAGGTTATTGAGCATAGTGCTTAGGTTCTCCAGCGATTCTGCCATAAGGACTATATCGTCGGCAAATCGAAGGTGAGTGATGTACTCGCCATTAATGTTAATACCGTATCCTATACATTAAAATTAGTGAATTACATTTGTGTAAGATAGTTTTTTAGACGGTTACTGGAACTGTCTCGTACACGACGCATAATTGGGGCAACTCTTTTTCCTATTGTTGCTGAAAAGCAGTCAGTACTCGTCAGTAGTCGTTGCAAACATTTCCGAGGCACTACAATAGCGAAGCAACCGAATTAGCATTCTAAGGCCATTATTATATTGAACGCGTGAGGTATTGAAAGTTTTGCAAGTTTAGTTAACACAAAGACTGCATGCATAAAATGTTTGACAACACCTATGCACTAATAATGTACGAGTAGAATAAACTTCTTGACAATTTCGAATCTGCTAGGTTATCACAATTGTGTACATAATTTTTATCAAGAGAACATTTTGAAGAAGCTAGGCTTCAGTTGGAATTGAACCTATGACCGCAATTCAACTGTTAAGCCGAAATAATATTGTTCAGGTAAATTATAAACCTCCGAATTAATAACGTTGGCTTCGCTTAGTGGTTAAGTTTGAATCATATAAAAGTCAATATGAGTACGAAAAAACAAATTCCTAATTTCGTGTCTAGACTTGTTACGGATATCTCCCTCTCACTGATATTGTTGGTGGGTCCAACTCCGAACCTATCCCTATGTAAAGAAAGATAGGTTGGTTGGAAAGCACATGTTTGATAATAACTTCTGGGAATGAGGTGATCGCCACCATGCTATTTCTGAATATTTTCATATTTAATGGTAAATCTTCATAAATTTAAAAAAAAATGGTAAATAAAATAATCCCGCTTGGTTTCTGACTGGTTCTTTCCAGGATAGAAGTTTTTTTCCAAACCAGTGTTAAAAGCATAAATGACTGTCAATAACTATTCTTGCACGAGCGTGTAGGCAAGCTTAAATGTACTTTCTATTCCCTCACTCTAATAGACGGCTCCGTGGCGCAGTGGCTTAGCAATGAGTTGCTGCGCTGGGGGGCGCGGGTTCGAATCCCGCACGGAACAAGTATTTGTATGGCCTACAAATAATTGTTCCGGGTCTGGATGTTTGTCCTTGTGAAATTTGTGTTTGTAAACTGCCTCCACGATACAGGAGAAAACCCTAGTGTGGGGGTAACGTTTTTAAAAAAAAAAAAGACACAAACGGAGAGATATCAGGCACAGGACCAACGGCTTTATGTAGTTTCCGAAGCACGGGGGGGGGGGGGGGGGTGGGGGGGGGGTGGAAACACCGTCAACATCCTGAATCCCGGTTGATACTGAGAATTTCTTTTTGTTGCCGATTATGATATCACACATTCGAACCAAACAGCTTCCTTCAAAGCAGTGGAAGAAGTTGTCAACATCTTTCTTTCCATTGCATTACAATGTGGCTGTCTTTAAGATAAATATGCCTTTGATAAGCTGAGTCAGCGTTTTGCCATATTCTGCTGTATCATCACTTACTATCTGATGGGATAGTGTTCAAGCACTGGCATATAATTGTTAAATAAAAAAACTTCTTATTAACTAATCTTATAAAAATTTAACATTTCTAAATTATTCCTGGTAGGGTCATGCTGCAGCTATATTATGGTTGTAGCATAAACAGATGGGCTTGACCGGGGAAGAATACCAACCTAAAATAGCAGCTAAATGATGCTGTGTTTCGAATGATGAGTGTAGAGAATCGGTGACCCTTTTTACTGGAAACTAGGTATTCTATCATTAGTCCTCAGGGGTGACAACGCAACTGCATTTTGATTCATAAACGAGGATAGATCTAGATATCTCTGGGTCACAGCATTCACTTACCATCAGGTGTATTGTGTGCTCATTTTTTACTATTATTCTATGTAAAAAATTGCTGAGGTCGCATTGGTCTTGAAGAAAGGTCCGCACATGTTATGCGCATATAATATACGTCATTTAAAAAGATTAATGTTGTTAAATTGGTAGGCTTCTACGTCACAAGGAAGCCATGCATAATCTAAAAAACTAGTAAACAATTTCTGAACCATAGAGCAGCGGTAACAGGTGATCCAACACGCACCGAGGTATCCGAGTTCAAGCAACTCAGTCGCCAGCAACCCGCCGCGCAGACATCACGTGGTCATCACCTCAGTGCAGTGCTTTCGGGGAAAAGATCCGAATTTTTACGAGAAAATTTGACGCTTTCTGACAAAAGAAATTTATGTCAAATTCAGTGGAGCATCGCGCTCGTTGGTGACAGACTGGTGTCTGATAATATTTGCGGACTTAACATTTGTTCTGGATTATTATTAAGTCATTATGGTGAGTTATACATATATTTGTTTTCAACGACACTTTCGTTGGAGCTTTAATGCTTGTATTTGGTGTAATGTTTTCGATTATAAAATCGGGGTTTCAAAGTTATTTTTAATGTTATATGGCCAAAATTTTATTATTTTTTAATAGTGGTAAATATTTTTTGAATCTAATAAAAAGAAATTTTCGTTTGAGATCTTTCAATAATAAAAATATACAATTTAGTTTCACGTAAGTTTTAATTTTTAACATAATGTTTTGGTTTTGCTATGACTTCCTTTTAAAAATATTTAATGGCATTTCCACAATTTGAAAGACGGTATTAAAATGTAAGTGAGAGTTGATTAAATATTCGTTAGTATTTTTATTTCGTTATGTTAAAATAATTAATGATATAATATGCGCATGCGTACGAAAAGAAAATATACGGACCTGAGAGTGAATTTTCTTATTCATTTATTCGAGAGATTGTCTTTGATAATGCTATAGTAACAAACTATGATTTCTAACCTTACGTTTAAACTGCTCTTTATTGTTACTGCTAATTGATCGAAAGCTAGTTTTATGGGGTTTTCAAGAACCGGATGTTCTTAGGGGTGATAACTTATCAGCATTTCGATTTTTAATTTAATCGAAAATAGATGGTGTTGTTTTGTATAAATTATCTTATATTATTTGTATAGGTATTGTTTCTATAAAAAAAGGAAATAAAACTATGAATGTAACACTTGCACTACTCGGCCACTTTGGTGGTGTGTTGATGTTACTTAAGTTGCAGATTTTTTTCTCGAACATTTTATAACCGGTGTATTTGCCGTATCATATGCTCATTTCGTGTGCGCTTTTCCTTAGTTGCATAAAGTTATGGTATTGTAGTGATTCCCAAACGTCGAATAAATACATTTTTACAGCATCACGCTTAAAATACGAGGATGAGGTAGGCAGGTTTCCTTTAATGACAGTGACAGACTGGTGTCTGATAGTATTTGCGATTTTTACATTGTTCTGGATGATTATTAAGTCATTATGGTGAGTGATTATATTTGTTTTCAACGACACTTTCGTTGAATATTTAATGACTGTATTTTGCACGCCTCATAACGCAAAGCGTTATTAGATATTGGTATAATGTTTTCGGTTTTTGAAGTTATTTTCTAAATCTTCTTCTAAGTGGCATATAGTTATGGTTTTGTAGTAATTCCCGAAAGTTGAATAAATAAGTTTTTAAACAATCACGCTTGAAATGCGAGCATGAGGTAGGCAGGTTTCCTTTAACCTAGAATGTAACCTAGAAGACTTAACCTTAGACAAGATTTCAAATACAAATGTATTTCAATATAAATAAAAATTTCAAACATGGTTATTCATGTCTTACTAGCATGCAATTAACCCCGTGAGCCTAACAGACGGTAGTTATTTAAATAAAACTAATTTTACGGATTTTATCGCGTATATTAACTTATTTTATATTCTATGTATATCGAATATTCGATATATACGGATTTTATGACGTATATATTATACGCGATTCGCGTATTTATTATACGCGATAAAATCCGTAAAATTAGTTTTATTTAAATGTGTAGTGTTCGCGTAGATATAAGAAATCAGAAGGTAGTTATTTTGATATTTCATTTTTTACGTGGTAGAACCATGTTGCAGCTATATTAGTAGTATAGTTGTACCACGAATGGGTCGGCTCTACCGGGGTAGGACCGCGCTCTCACAGAATACCAGCGCAAAATAGCAGCTGAACACTGCTTTGTTTCATATGGTGAGTGTAGAGACCCGGAGACCCTTTTTACCGCAAAAGAGGCATTCCATCTTAGTCCTCACGGGTAACAACGCATCTGCATTTTGATTCTTTATTGAGGATATATGTAGGTCTATGGGTCAACTTATCCTATAAAAAAAATCAGACAGATACTTCCATGACATTTATATGCATGTATGTTTGTATAGATAAACTGTGTAAAGACGGTGTAAGAATAATCCACTGCCAGAAGTCGTCCTACGGGTGTCATAAGAGGCGACAGAGGACATAGGGAAATTGAAACAGGAGATGAGCATCAGAAATTTCCCGATAACAACTTAAATATCTTAAAAAAAATGGTGGTTGCCAAACTGCCTGCCAAGCGTGGCAATATGACAAAATCCCTCCTATGAGACAAGCTATGTGGGCGGCCTATGTTCAGCCGTGGACTGTTATAGGCTGTAATGGATGAATATATAGAAGATAATCTACCAGGAGCACATGACCCGCTGGGAGGTGGAATTATTAAATCAACAGTAACATTACAACTATGGCATATATCCCTCATAATTAGGCAATCTATGGGGGAGGCCTATGTTCAGCAGAGGACTGTAATAGGCTGTAATGGATGGATGTATAGAATATAATCTACCAGGAACACATGACCCACTGAGATGTGAAATTATTAAATCAACAGTAACATTACAACTATGGCAAATATCCCTCCTATGAGGCAATCTATGGGGGAGGCCTATGTTCAGCAGTGGACTGTAATAGGCTGTAATGGATGGATGTATAGAATATAATCTACCAGGAACACATGACCCACTGAGAGGTGAAATTATTAAATCAACAGTAACATTACAACTATGGCAAATATCCCTCCTATGAGGCAATCTATGGGGGAGGCCTATGTTCAGCAGTGGACTGTAATAGGCTGTAATGGATGGATGTATAGAATATAATCTACCAGGAGCACATGACCTGCTGGGAGGTGGAATTATTAAATCAACAGTAACATTACAACTATGGCAAATATCCCTCATATTAGGCGATCTATGGGGGAGGCCTATGCTCAGCAGTGGCCTTTTATAGGCAGTAATCGTGGACAAATGTCGGATGACTACAGTTACTGAAGCCAAGAAACATATTGATCTTAAAAACTAATTACATTTATTTTAGTAACAGCGTTAAGGGCCGCATTCTGTAATTCCGTACGGAACAAGTATGTTCTACGAGTAATTGTTCTTGGTCTGAGTGTTTGTCCTTGTATAATTTATGAATATAAACTGCCTTCACGATATAGGAGCAAAACCTAGAGTGAGGGTTTCGTTTTTTTTTAAGGAATAAAGTAATATTTGTGAACTTTAACAATACAAATTTGCAAAATATTCAAATTAATCGTAGACCTTATTTTTCTTTACATGTACATAGCATGATTTAATATGGAATTTCTTTGAATGTACGACTCAAAAATTGTGAGTTTTGACTGAAAATACACTTCGAATCATTTTAAAATTGATTTATTCTTAATGTAATCGATTACCTAATTTTGAACTCAAAACCAACATCTGTCATCGATTATATAACACAACTTTCCGAAATTTCCGAAACGCCCTAGGAGAACGGCGAAAGTTAATGAAGTTGTGCGCTTTATGGGTTTCTAGAGGAAACTCGAATGCGGCTCGAAGATAATGTTCTTTTTATTATAATGCTAATAATGATAAGAAAAATTTGTCAATGACAAAATTTACATAACTATGAAAGGGAATTGATAATTTGGAATAGTAATAAAGCTAGAGAAGTCTTGTTGATCATTGGTCAATAGTAACGTTTTTTTATTATAAAAAATAAATTTTCCTTGTCCTCATTATAGCCCTTCATAAGTCCACTGCTGAACATAGGCCTCCCGCAAGGAATGCCACAAAACACGGTCCTGAGCCACCTGCATCCATCGACTTGTCATGTCTTACCAGGTCGTCACTCCATCTAGTGGGGGGTCGGCCTACACTTCACCTACCGGTACGAGGTTGGCATTCGAGAACCTTTTCTCCCCATCGGTTGCTGATACTTCGAGCTATATGGCCGGCCCATTGCCACTTCAGCTTACTAATCCATACCGTAACGGATTAGAAAAATAACTTTTAATAAAAGCTGACTTCGAGGAAGTAATCATTTAAGATTAAAAATTTTGTTCAATCGACTTCAATATAAATTATTAAGAATAACTCTAAAACGATTAGTCACCCCTTGATCAAATCTATAGGAGACTACATAAGAAGCACCAGCTTTCAAACAAAAAAGGAATTATCGAAATCGGTTCACCCAGAAAAAAGTTACGAGGTAACACACATTAAAAAAAACGCCTTTTTGAAGTCGGTAGAAAAGATAAAATAATTTCAATTCTGCAGTGGGTGCAAAGACATAGTGCAGAGAAGAATTTAAACCATGATTGCAGAATATGTTATCAGGAAGAAGCTGCTGTCCAGCTCCTGGTTTGTTTCCCTCTGTCGCCGCCTCTTGCAACACCCGCGGGACGATATGGGCTAGTGGATTCTCTTACGCCGACAATACATTGTGTTCATCATCATCATCATCATTACAGCCCTTCACAAGTCCACTACTGAACATAGGCCTCCCCCACAAAATGCCACAAAGCACGGTCCTGAGCCACCTGCATCCATCGACTTCCTGCATATCTTACCAGGTCGTCACTCCATCTAGTGCTGTGTTACGGCAAACTAAATTGTGCAATGAAATTAATATTATTCATTTCAAGCATGATATGTACTTCTGTTAAGCATTGTGTGAATAACGAAATATTAGTGCTAATTGCTCACAAGAAACTATTGTTCTGGAACATCATTGCTCTGTGAAAACCAAAGTTGCGAAGTAACACCGCGGAATAGCCAATCTTTTCCGCCACTCTTGAATTAGCTGAGCAGACTCGCATTACGCGATATTATAAATAGTTACTGGCTTTCGAACAGTTATTTGAAATAAAATAAAAAGAAAGCGTGCTAAATATAGATTAATGCTGTGTTAGACTATTTAATCGATTGCCTAAGACCTTTGTATAGCTTTAGTTTCTTTTTTATATAATAAGGGTGACAAACGAGCACACAAACTAGATTATGGGATTAGTCAAAAAGCCAAAAAGATGTTAAGGCTTCCGAAAGATATTATTTTAACTGTATCTTTATGCCAGGCGTACTATTTGAAAACCCCATACCAAGTCGTCTCTTAACTTTTTTTAACGAAAGCCGTTACATGATAAAAATTATAAATTAATATACTATTACAAATAAAGTTTCTTTTTAGGTATTTTTATTTTATATGGTATGTTTAAGATAAGTATGAAAGAGCATCAAATCTTAGTCATGTTCCATTAGATGATTTTGACGAAATACGTTATTACGATTTAATGCCATAGTACTTGAAAGTTTTCCATATAAGTGTATAAGTAGGTATTATACATTTTTCGAACGCTTATATGCTTCTCCAAATTTTTCGTAAATAATATTATGTACGTGGTAGAGCCATGCTGCAGCTATATTAGTAGTATAGTTGTAGCACGAATGGGTCGGCTCGACCGGAGAAGAAACACGCTCTCACAGAATACCAGCGTCAAATAGCTTAAAACTGCTGTGTTTCGTATGATGAGTGTAGAGAACTGGAGACCCTTTTTACTGGAAACGTGGCATTCCATCTTAGTCCTCACGGATGGCAACGCATCTGCATTTTGATTCGCAAACGAGGATAGATGTAGATGTCTATGGGCCACAGCAACCACTTACCATCAGGTGGACTGTGGGCTCGTGTGTCACCCTATACTATAAAAAAATATTATATTGGTAAATAAATAAAAAATAACCAATATAGTTTAAGATGTTATATTTTTACACTTTTTCTAACAAGAGATTTACTTCTTACCGATGCTTGCCGATGTCGAGGTATTTATTGGATTAAGATCTTCACACATTACTCTGTTGAGGGATATAAAAAAAATTGTACTTATTTGCACCTATTCTGATACCGATCCAAAACACATCGCGAGATAAAATTCAATTATATCAAAAAGTTTTAATTCTTTATAATATAGCATGGATGACGGTGTATTTATAAATTTATTGAAATGAGATATGTCAAGCAGTTCTCAAGATATAATTTACCTTTGTTCAAAAAAAATATGTCTTGAATTTGATATCTATTTTCGTCAAGTTTTTATTTTGAATTAAAAATATATTTTTTTTTCCAACAAAGACCTATACATCCAGGTATACGTATGTAAAATTACAGCTTAATTCATTTTGAAACAAGTGAACTATGAAGTTTTGAGAGGAAACACACACGGTTTTCCCATAGCGAGGCGTACAGGTAACAGCGTTCAAGGTCATCGGATCGTCAATCCACCCGCCAAGCGACGCGGCGGCGATTTTGGAGCGATAGTAGCCGAATGGCAGGGTGCGGACCGCGAACTCAAAAGGTCGTGGGTTCGAATCCCCCATTCGACTACTGCCGTGACCCACTGCTAACACAAGCAGTTTAAGCTTACCAGGAGTAGTTTCAGGGAATATTAGAAATGTGAATAGCATTGCTAGTATATTAAAAATACAAGCGTGACAATAAAGGCAAATTCTCCTTCATCCAGTTCATGTCCAACAGTTTACTTTTGCGAACAAATTCATTTTAAAGAATAAACATGAAAACGAGCACACAGTCCACTTGATATTAACTGGATGCTGTGCACCGTAGACGTCTACATCTATCATCGATTTACAATCAAAATACGAATGCATTGTCACTCCAGAACACTAAGATGGAATGTCACCTTACGAAACTCGGTCTTGGTCGGTTCGGTCGGTGTTTAGGACCACGCTTTCACAGAATACCAGCGTTAAATAGCGGCTTAATGCTGCTATTTTAACCCTAATTCTGCTGCTAAGGATTTATGGTGAGTGTAGAGAACCGGAGATCGTTTTTACTGGAAACGAGACATTCTATGTCAGTCCTCAAGGTTAACAAAACATCTGCATTTTGATTTTCAATCAAGGATAAATGTAGATGTCTATTGGCCACAGCATCCACTTACTATCAGGTGGACTGTGTGCTCGTTTATAAATCTTATTCTATAAAATAAAAAGAAAAAAGCAGCAACATTATGTTGTAATTTTACGTTGGTATTCCCTAAGAGTATGGTCCTTCCCTTCAAGAAAATCCACGCGTGCAGCCATATTATATCTGCAGCGTGGCTCTACCACGGTAAAAATATCATTATTATTGAAAACAGGGAAACTAGTTACGCATAATATACAAATCATGTCTGCCAGCCCGGGGGAACCCACATCGGTTGAGAGCACCGTTCTCAGCGGTAACGGAGCACACACGATCCGTTACACGTCCGCGGTTCATCGGGCCGCTTAATTATTTTGCCGTGCATGAGATTACACTCGTTACGCTGTTATATCACGTTTTATGTATGCATCCTAACAAAATGTATTCATTTATGTTTCATTGCACCAAAATCCTCTCACTCAAAATAAAAAAGGCAACCAGGAAACCTGCACGTCTGAGAAATAAGAAAAAAAACATTTCGAAGACATGTGAAGTTCGCCAACACGCATTGGGGCAGCGAGGCGGACATTTCCTAGCCTCAAAACCCTCTCAGAAATGAGAGGAGGCCTGTGCCCAGCATTGGGACGTGTATAGCCTGTAAATTTAGAAACCCTAGATGTAAAAAAATATAGTTACTAATATGTACCACTGTTATGTACTTTCCATTTATGAGAGGGTTAGGGATTAAGTATACCGCTCTGCTCAACTGCGTAAAGGCGGACTTCAAAAATGTCTTTGAATAATTTCATAGACATGCAGGTTTCCTCAGGATGGTTTCCTTCACCGTAGAGCACGTTTTAAATCCATCTAAAATCATACATAAATTTCAGAGGTGCAGACAGGCATCGAATACAGGATGCACTAGTTTTGTTATATTTATGCGTGCCGCGGCACGAAACAAACGTAGGCATTTATAACATTTTTACAAAAAGTGACAGCTTCTGCATTTCTTAATGAAATTACTTTTAATTAAAATTACAGTACAAAAATTACAGATTGAATTATCAACGTCGGCTAGCAAGACGTTTTAAGTTATTAAAATAAATTTAAATTAACATAAAACACAACATTAACCAAAACAACCCTAAAAGGGTTGTTTTAGTTTTATAAACAACCCTAAAAGGGTTGTTTTAGTTTTATAAACAACCCTTTTAGGATTGTTTTGGGTTTTTTATGGTCTTTTAATTTTAGGCAACTCAATTTTTTTTGAGCATTAACTGAATCCCAATAAGAATACTGGGCAGTAGTTCTTAAGTTACGAGTATTTTATTGTCGTCAGTTCTTTATGCGTCTGCAAGATTTCAGATTATTAAGTCGCCCAGAAGTGGGTGGAAACTGAATATATATATATATATATATATATATATATATATATATATTTATTTATTTATTCATATATATACAGGTCTTCCTAATAATAAAACCAACCGCACCGTTAAAGAAATGGCCCAACCGTAAACTTTGACTCGCGTGCGATTAATTGTTCCGTAGCAGATTCGTTAATAATATCACTTATTCGTAACGTACTCTTAGCTATGCGAATGTTTTTCCAGCGTCCAGTTTTGATCACTACGATCAGTATTATTGTGAACTAAGGAAAAAAAGTCGGTCATGGTACTTGAGTATACGAATGGTTTAGCGGTTTTTTCTTAATTCAACAAAAATAACCAGAATCTGATAGCACATAAAAATTATTTTAATTGGGGGATTATAATAAAAATAATAAAATGTGATTTCTCTTTATATATTACCTATCTCTATAACACGGATACGGGTGTTACGAACTGTTCCAACAATTAATTGTTAACTACCTACATCATACAGTGTTTATGCTCGCCTAGTACTTACTACAATTTATGAAATTGTAATAAAATTGTTTTGTTAGTGACAATTGTGTTATTGTAACATTTTGTTTCACATTAGAACTAAGGTAACTTTGCTGCAGGGAGAGTTACTATTCTCCACAACACAAACAGTTGAGCTTCGTGGTTGTTCTGGGGATCATGTTACGGCTCAAGGCGGAAAATCCAAAAGCGCACGCCTCATGAGCGTTTCATTTAGTTTTGATGAAATAAATAAATTGTATTCCTGACTTTTAAAATATATTATTTAGGTACTTGTTTTAAATTTAGCGCTCTATTATTTTAATAAGGTCAGCTACACGAGAAAAAAAATGACTGGGTGCACTCCGGGAGTGCCGGCAGAAGTGAAAACTTGAATAATAACGTTGTGCATGTTTGATATTTTGGAATGGCGGAGATTATTTATTATTATCTTATTTCATTTATTTTCATTCGAAATTATTTGTTTGGTAAACCTACACCGCACATGTGCTTACTGTGATGTCATGAAAATATAGGTTAATGCTATAAAGTATACACATATTACATCTATAATGTGTAAGTACATATGTATCTATATTAATAATTTCGTCAAGCAGTACAGTAGACTCGATCGAAACCTAATCTTAATAATAAAATTATATTAATTAATAAATGAAAATTAATTAAACCTAACCTAACCTGAATAATAAAATGAAATTATATTAATTATGAAATGAAAATTAATTAAATTTTCATCTAGTATATTTATAAAGTACTCACTCATTTTCTTTCGCTATTTCTTCGTCACTTTTTTAATTAATAGATGCACTTTGTTCAATTTCCATATCACAAACACTTTATATACACGAATTTTACGAATACACAGCAGTACTTCCTACTCTCCTACGCCGCGCCGGCTGTCTACTCTCCGTCCGTCTTACGGATTTTCGATCAGGACACGTGACCTGACGCGAGTTTAACATTTTTACCCATTACAAAAAAAGTGCACAAAACCGCTAAAGAAGTTTTCACTTCAAAATTAATAATACTTACCAAAATAAATCGATTACACAAAAATAAAATCGATATAGGATGTACGTAACATTTGTCCTTTGTCTATTAAAGGCTAAAAAATATGAAAGCGCCTTTAAATTTTTAATAGCAATAAAACTTATAAAGTTCAAGATCATTTTATTAACAAACTAAGCGTACTAAGCTATTGATACATAGATCCTAAATTGTTGTGGTCAATGGTTTCGAATCTAAAATATATCGAGCTCATTCCAGGATACCTCAAGGTTTGCATCTTGGCCCTTTATTATTCTTGGCTTTTATTAACGACATTACCACAGAAATCAAAAATTATCGTTGCTCGTTATTTGCTAATGATTTCAAAATTTATAAACCAGTAAAATCAGTAGGGGATATACAGCTAATACAGAATGATCTGAATAGAATATCTCATTGGTGTGAGGTCAATAGCATGACTTAGCTAACAAATGCTTCCACGTAAATTATACCAGGAAAAAAAAACCACTTGTCTCTAATTACTCAATTGGTAATGTAATTTTGCAAGAGTTACCGGAGATTAAAGACTTAGGAGCAACTATTCACAGAAAGCTAACCTTTAAATCTCTCATAAACATTATTGTTAATAAAGCCGCAAAGTTCTTAGGATTTATTAAACGCAATACAAAGGGGTTTTCTTCTAGGACTAAAATTATTTTATATAATGCTTTTGTAAGAAGTCATCTTGAATTTGCTAGTGTTACATGAAGTCCATCTTTTAGTGTGCACTCCCAACGCGTTGAAAGTATACAGCGTATCATTACTGGACATCTTGCCTTTCATGCCAATGGTATCCCACACGGACTACACCTTACTATCAGCGACTGGCTAAGTTTAAGATAATGTCTCTCCGAAATAGACGAGACATTCTTGATCTGTGTTTTTTACATAAAACAGTACTTACTAATCATTTATCGTCTAGTTCCTGTTAAAATTTATATTTTGAATAGAATATATTTTATACTTAAATTAAAAATGAAAAAAAAAGAGTGTATATGTGTTTGTGACAATGTCATATATGTGTATTGTAAGTGTACTTGTTAAATAAATAAAATAAAAAAAAATATAAAATAGGAAACCAGTTTATGTAATTCTGTAGAAGAATAAAAAATAAGGTCTCGATACGTCAATTTTTCGGAATTTATTGTGGCCACATACAAAATCAACATCCAGACCACGTAATTTTTTTTTCAAACCGGTTTTATAACGTAGCGATATAAAATGATTTTTTAGAAAATATAAGATTGATTACTTTATTTTTTTCTTAATATATGGTTACTCATATTATGGTATAAGTGCAATATTCTTATGATAGAGAGATTTTAAGAACACAATATTGCTTGACCGTGACGTGTCGAGAGTAAAGCACTACCTAATAACGCTCACGTTATGAGGTGTGCAACATGGTTACCCATTTATTATAGATATATGATATTTTAATGTTTTATGATAGTTAATATGATGTATATTTATTACAATTTATTAAAAATTAATTTTAGTTACGCAGCCATTTTTATAAATCTAATTTGTGTGTCCTAAGATTTCTGCAATTTGTGAACGTGAAATAACGGTCCTTCATCAGTTCTAATGTATTTATGATTGGGTTTATCTTTTATAATACAAATATAGCGGACAAGCTACTTTACATGTTATATTATCGGAGATTTAAGGTGGCCGTACTGAACGAATGAGAATTGTCTGATTGTGCATATTTAGTGAGTTCAATGAGAAATCAAAGCATCATATAATGTTTCGTAAAGAATATTAATATTATGTTAGGTTTTGGATGCGCATCTTTGTTTTTTTTTCGATATTATGTCATCGAAAATTTTCAGCACGGTTTCATTATTTGCTATTACGATTTGAATTGAATGATATCTGTTTCGGTACATTTGTCGTATTAATGGATTACATTCGATAGGAGCAAGAAGATTTTTTGGTACCTTAAGTTACAAGGGGGCCATGTTGAAAGCGTTTGGCTGGCACGGCCAATTTTGGTTGCATTTTACTCAAAAAAGTACAGAGATCCATTGTAAAAGAAAGAGATATAAATACTTCTAGAAGGGAATAGGTAGATGGGATTCATATCAAATTCAATTTCAGGGTGGTCAAGCCAGGCAAACGAACGTAAACGTATATTGTTTAATTAACTACGTAAAAAATGTACTTAACTTAAGTAAAAATCAATCGATCAATTATCACATCCCTCTCACGCTACAGTCTTGTCAAATCTTGTTGTGTACAGGTGCCCTAATTTATTTTTTCTTTTTTCTAGGATCGGATCATCACCAGACTTTGAGATATGGCATTTGGAACTCTACGTCCTTGGTGATAAAGTGTGTGTCGGTGAATAATGTTATTCGTGTTAAATAGCCGCGTTTTTTGATCCGTAGTGACAATGTTGGCTGTGACAAAAGTGGCAGTGTTGCTCCTGATACTTGCGGCGAGGAAGGCGACGTGTGAGTAATTTTATAATAACTTGGTTATGTATGATTGCTATATAATTTGTTTATTTTTTAATTTAAAGTGGTTTTGAACATAACAATTGTACAGACACGAAATAATTTATGTATTGACGCTGTTAAGTGAGTTCTTCCTTCTTTCTACATTATTTCGTTCTGCCAGCTGCAGCTTGGCTCTGCCAGCTGCAGCTGGCAGAGCCAAGCTGCAGCTATATTGTGGTAGTTCACATTTGCAGACATTTAATTAAAAATGCACCACTTTTACGTAGTAAAATTTACTTCAAACTATTATTTAAACCATAATACAGGGGCAACAATCTGCCACCGGTCTAGTTCCCGCCAAAACCTCCAACAAAAAGTTTATTCATGAATATAACAGTTTATCAGCCACTATCTTGAAAGTTTTTATAAACCACATTATTAATGACAGTTAGAATAGACTTGCTGCATTAACTGGAGCTAACAACAACTAAGTCAACGTTCATAAAATATAATACAATACAGCAACTTTGCGGTTATTCGAAAAGATTATAACCTACAATCATGTTGAAAAACAAAGGTTAGGCTAGACGATAATCGCAGCTGATTTACATTTCTTTCCCGCCATTTGTAACTGACGATAGATTGCATTATTTAAATTTGATTTGTTCACATTTTTAGAACATCTATTAAATTTAAAAAGTTAAAAAAAGAAAACCGCAATAGTAATTACTTCAAAAGATTATTGATTTAAACAAACAAATAAAAACAAAGATACTTTCTTTTCACGACTTCAAAAAAGAAAGAGGATAATTCGAGTGTACGATCTTTTTTTTGAATGAAAGATCGAAACATTTATTGAAAACACATACTTCGGCAATTAAATATAAATATTTTTAAATACATCAATAAATATCATTAATAACAAAATTATAAAAAACGACAACATAAACAAAGACGTCGCACCGCCGCGCGGTGACATCAAAGGTCACCGCGAGCGATTACCATAATTATTATACTTTTTTAATATCTTTTTATTATTAAATAATTGTATACTTCATTTTCGGTCTCTTATAATTTTGAAGAAAGATTGTCATCACTAAGGGTGTGAAAATTAAGGGATGAAGTCTTTGTGGCGGGTGGAAGGGAAAGGGGTGATCTCCCGCCGGGCAAGGTGTTCTGACCGGGGAGCGGCCAACGCTCCGAGTGGCAGTTCGGATCTATTCTATAAATACTACTTTAACTTCGAAACTTGGTTAGCGCGATTTAGGCTTCGATATGTTTTTGTCTGTGGCGCGACGACAGCGCCGCCACATCACCCCCTCCTCAGACCGGAGGTCGATAGTGCTGTCCGATTGCCGGTGCGTCCTTAATGCCGGTGGGGAATGCATACTGTATGCGTAAGGGCAAGTGACGCCGGTGCGAATGATATGCCGGTGTGTTTAAATGGTTTATTATAATTATTTAAATGGCATTTTTAGACCTTAAATAAAAAGTCTTTCAATTTTCCAACATCAAAGAACTAAAAACTATAAAATAATTTCTACAATATCTTCGGGATTCGAGCTGTGTATAACGTTAGCACCAGCTACATGTGGAAGTACAAGCTATTATGCGCAAATTATTATTATTTTTTTATTCTTTCTACTTTTACTTTTATTAAAATTCAAATTTTATCTGTACGCTGCCACTTAAGGTTCCCCATACAATGTTACAACTACTGGCTTCAAGCGTATAAATCCCGCTCTGGTGAAAGTTTTGAAAGCGGTTAACGTAATGAACTCTTGACCATAATTAAAATAAATAAAATATACCCACAGTTGGATATTTAAAGGTTTAATGCGCGTATTATGGTTACGCTAAACGACTACATAATGACTGTACAACAGTAATGCGGTTACAGATTATGAAAATTATTTTAGAACAATAATTGTGATTCAGACGTGACTTAGTGACTTAGAGTGGTCCGTAATCAAATTTAATATTATTTGACAGACCACAAATAATAAAGTAAAAGTAATTTCCGTAATTTCGGA
This sequence comes from Parnassius glacialis, assembly GCA_033319125.1. Classification (NCBI taxonomy): domain Eukaryota; kingdom Metazoa; phylum Arthropoda; class Insecta; order Lepidoptera; family Papilionidae; genus Parnassius; species Parnassius glacialis. The sequence continues at coordinate 47,668,476 of JAVANC010000019.1, read as the reverse complement.
ACTACTTGAAATCAGCGAGGCGAGATATTCTTAAACGAATGAAGAAAGTGTATCCAAATCATGACAGTCGGTTTCTTCTTAAGATACATATTAATTGTATTTATGAATAAAATATAAAGCACTAACCGTTTTAAATAGGTAATATACTTAATTCATTTGTCGTGTAGTGGTGACGTAATAGAATTTATCACCACATTTCGTTCCCATCCTTAGACGGGACTATGGCTTCTTATGGCATCTTATGACTTAACCTATATATCTAGGTACTATATTTACTAGGTAAATTAGATCGTTTAGTGCGATTGCCAAGTCATGCTATGTATTTAAAACGTACAAGATTTTTAATATTGATATGGTCACTATAAGATGTGGTTAGGTTAGCTAATTACGTAATAACTTAAGACAGAAGGTCCCTTAAGTAGGGACTGAATAAATTAACTGACTTGGTATTACACGGATCTCACTTTTTACGGTAGAAGAACTGAGATTTGTTTTTTTTACAAGATATGTTTTTGACGGCAACTCATTTCTTTTTGTAGATAGTTATATTTAGGTACCTATCTACACCTATCTTTCCATTATATTATACATATACAGATGCACTGATTTATTCACCGCAAATGTAACTTTGTAATCCTATATATTTATATGGGATTACAAAGTTAATTATGGACTTTATGTATCTAGAAAACTGGACCAAAATTGTAAAATAATTTAGTTTCTCCTTGATTTATACACTAAACACTAATTGTATTCTAAATTTGAAGCTTCTATGCCTGCTAGAAGTGCCTTAGAGTTTTGATGGTCGGTCAGTCAGTGAGTGAGTGACAAAATTAAGAAACTTTGACTAGTTATAATTCTTAAACTACTGGTTCAAATTGAATGAAATTTAAAATATACCGTACTTATACAATGCCTAAATTAATAATAAATATAATCATTACTAATAAAAATAAATTCAGGCTTCTGGTTTTATCCACAACGAAGTTATAGGGGGTCGAAAATGGCCTGAACTGCTTCGAGAAAAGGATGGTGCGGCCGTGCCGTTTTTTTGTTCGACTTAGCGGGGGCACGGCAGTTCATGAAAATTAAACTTGAAATAAAAAGTACCAGCTTACTTCAAAGAACTAAAATAATAATATGATTTCTACATAACAGCTCCAGAATAACAATAATAATAATAATAATAATAATAATAATAAACCATTTATTCTCTCTTCACAAATAGTACTTTTAGATTAACAATTTGCCATAATTAGTTTCAGCTTTGTGAGAGACTGGTGCCTGAAGTAGGTTTTTGTAAAAAATCCTGTGTTACAGGTCACCAGAGCCCCCAACCCACGGACAGAATTAGTGGCATAATTAAAACCAATAAAAGCTATTGATATAAAAAGAATGTATAAAATGATGCAGAAATTATAAGTTGTTTAAGTTGGTGTGAAGTATCAAAAAGTGTGTGAGTGCAGATGTATGTACGAAGCGATTTTTGGCAGGGTAAATGTGTATATATGTGTATGTGTGTTGCGAGTATGGAGTTAACGGCTATGAGGAGATATATCTTGAATTAAGGATTATTTAAGTACAGTCAAAAGGTGCTCTGTTTTTTCATAATCTAAATTTTTTAAATAGTTTTTTAATGTTATTTTACAGTTAAATTTGGTTTTAGGATATATATTAAGGATGCTATTTAATTTGTTGTATAGATTTTGACCAAGAAAGCAAAAGAACTTATGTGAGAAAGATGTTTTAAATTGAAGTGTGTGACATACCTTATCTTTCCGGCGCTTATCATTAAGTAGGTTCCCATCATACTGCAGCTGGGAGTGTGTTTTGAGCACAGTATGCAAAATGAAAGTTTGCCTAACAGTAAGAACATCCCATTCCTTATAAAGGTCTACAGTAGGGAATCGGAAGGGAAGACCAGCACTTACCTTAAGTATGGCGCGCTGTGCTCTCTCTACTTCGATTAGATGAGTTTTAGCAACACCCCCCCATGACGTGATGCAGTATTCAATTAGGGATTGGCATAATGCGTAGTAAACCATCTTAATAATCTTTCGGTCAGCAGATTGTCTTAGTATTTTGAAAATAAAGATCAATTTTCGGAGTCTGGTTATAAGGGTCTCTATGTGCGGTTTAAAGGAAAGATGTTGATCAATTATGACCCCAAGATATTTAATATTCTCTTCTCTTTCAAGAGTGGGACATGAGCACATGGTTTTGAGATCACAGGCATGGGCCGAAATAGTAAAAGAGTTCGGTGGGAGTAGATTACTCTTATGGGCAAAGGTTATATATTTAGTTATAGACACGTTGAGTGTTAAAACATTATTCTGCAGCCAGCTCCTGACTTTATTAAAACCTGCTTGTGCGACAAGAAACACTTCTTCCCAGCTATCTCCACTGAAGAACAAGGCGGTATCGTCAGCAAATGAAAAAGTTTTACCTTTATGAAGGGGAAGTTGGCAAAGGTCATTGATGTACACCAAGAAGAGTGTAGGACCGATTATGCTGCCTTGTGGAATACCAAATTTGACAGCTACCTCATCACTTAGTAAGTTTTCTATTCTGACCCGTTGTGTTCTACCAGTAAGATAGTCTTCCATTAGTTTAAGTGAAATACCTCTTATACCGAGTCTTTCTAATTTTTTTAATAGGTGCGGAATTGAGACTGTGTCGAACGCTTTCGCCAGGTCCAGAAACACCGTTAAACATTTCTTCTTGCCGTCCAAATTAACTACAATAGAATTTAATAGCTCCTGTACCGCGTCATTGGTGCATCGACCAGATCGAAAGCCATATTGTGCAGGAGAAATAAGTATATTTTTCTCTAAGAATTTTATTAAACGCTGATTTATAAGACGTTCGAGGACCTTGGACAGAGCTGGTAAAATAGAGATAGGACGGTAGTTATTTACACAGTCTTTTTCACCTGCTTTGTAAATGGGTTTAATAAGTGCTGTTTTAAATGCCCTCGGAAAAACACCTTTCGATATTGCAAGATTGCATATGTGGGTGATCGATGAGGTAAGAAGGTTTGCATATCTTTTAATTATTTTACCGCTGATCAGATCGATTCCCACAGCACTATTGTCCTTTAATCCTCTAATAAGGGTTAAAATTTCTTCCTCATCCGTAGGGAGCATGACAAGTGAATTGAGAGGTGTTTCGGAGATATGATCATTGGCAAGGGAAAGTGTAGTTTGTTTGGAGTTGGTAATATTTTCAGCCTGGTTTGCTCCAACATTTGCGAAGAAACTATTAACAACATTAATGTCTGTGTTAGGGCTGTTAGGAGACAAGAGGGACAATGAATAGTCAGCCGTCTTATTGGAGCCGCTAATCCTTTTAATAACATCTCATAGCTGTTTTTTATTACCCTTGGCTTTTTCTATCTCCTGCTTTTCGTAGATTCTTTTCGCTTTCTTGAGCAGATTGTTGCAAAAGTTTCGATAGCGTCTATATGTTGTTTTAATATCCTCGTCGTCCGGATTTCTTTTAAGTTTTTTATATAAATTGTCCCGGTTCTTCATACAACGAAGTAGTCCTTTAGTTATCCATGGTTTAGAAATCAAACTTCTTTTAGTTGTTTGAAACATGTTGGAGTTGTTATTAATCGCTGAGTATAAGTTAGATACCAGATGATCAGTTGCTAAGTTAGGATCTTGACATTCAAGGATAGGTTGGAAATTAAAGTTTTGCATAACTTTATCTAGTTTATCAAAGTCAACAACGCAATGAGTTTTGTTTAAATAATTAGTACGCGGTTTTAGTCTACAACTAATAGCCACACTCTCGTGATCAGTGATGGATGTTTCAAATACGAAACAGAAGGCTTCCATTTTAGTTTTAAGCATCATGTGATAATAATAATAAATATTTATTGCCACACAAAAATAAGTATTAACATAATTTAAAATTAAAAACTTTGTACTGCCGACTTCAATATAAGCGACTTCAATATAGGTTATTTAAGAATAACTCAATAAGCATTAGTCTGACCTTGATCAAATTCATATGGAACCACAAGAGAACTATCAGCTTTCATGTAAACAAAAATCATTGAAATCGGTTCGCCCAGTACAAAGTTATGAGGTAACACACATAAAAAAAAACATACAGTCGAATTGAGTACCGTCTCCTTTTTGGAAGTTGGCAGAAAAGAAAACAAAGTATATACGTAAAAAAATATTAGACTTAAAAATTCAATTAAAAAAAATGGACCTTCACAATTATCAAATTAACTACTATTACGAAGTACACGATTATAATGTGAGGCAACGAGAACAGTCTCAGTATTCGCTGAGAATTATGCTCAGCACTGGTTTTCAGCCAGTCCCTGCTGTTTTGGGTATATTTTGGTCTATTTTGGTATATTTGGTTACTTAATTATGTGTTAGTGGTAACCCTCGTTACAGTTTATATGTGTTAAATAAAAAGACTTTATCACACACTTTTTTGACTTAGTTTTACGTGGTAGAGTCATGCTGCAGCTATATTATTAGTATAGTTATAGCACGAATGGGTCGGTTCGACCGGGGAAGGACCCCACTCTCACAGAATACCAGCGTAAAATAGCAGCTTAACGCTGCTGTGTTTCGTATGGTGAGTGTAGAGAACCGGAGACCCTTTTTACTGGAAATGAGGCATTCCATTAGTGCTCACGGGTGACAACGTATCTGCATTTTGATTTGTAATAGAGGATAGATGTGGATGTCTATGGGCCGCAGCAACCACTTACCATCAGGTGGACTGTGTGCTCGTTTGTCACCCTTATCTTACAAAAAAACACAATTAACATAGAGCCATTAAGCCAGAAGTCGGTGCTAAGACGTAGTGTACAGACATATTTAATCTCCGACCTCAGAAGCGGTTATGTGGAAATTATTTTAATCGTTGTAATCCTATGAAGACGGCTTTTACCATTTATTGAAATTCTAATTTTTTTGACTATTTTGAGTATATTAAGGAATATCACAAGCTCAAGGTCACTAAGGTAAATACAAGACTGTCGTCTAAATAGTCAAATTAAAAACTTAACTCGCTATTTTTGACATTTGGGGATGGATATTGTCGTGAAGCGACAATTAAAAGAGAAGGAAAACCTAACCTACGATCAGCAAAACAACCAAATAGACCAAGACAATAATATATTTAAGTTTTTAAAAGAGTATTTACAATTTTATATATCAAAAATGGAGTATGAATGTGAGGATGGATGATGTGATTTACAAATTATTTAAAAAAAAAAAAAGGTAATAAAAAAAAGATTTATGTCGTAGCTGAGTCCGAAGATCCCAAGCGTGCTCTCAGCGCCTGGAACGAGCACGCACGGCGTAGGTGGGTAGGCGTGGGCGTCTCTAGGGGACGACCTCAGGTGAATGCGGCGATTGCAGGATCGGCGACTTCAGCCCAGACAGGAGCTTGCAGGAACCTCAGCGACTTCAGACAGCGCAGTGGCCTGCAGGATCCGGTGACTGCAGGCGGGACAGAGGTTTGTAGGTTCCGGTGATTTCGGGCGGAACAGAGGTCTGTAGGTTCCGGCGACTCCAGGTAGAGTAGAGACTTGTGGGATCTCGGCGACTTCAGGCAGAGCAACGTTTTGTAGGATCCGGCGACTTCAGGCAGAGCAACGGATCGTAGAGTCCAGTGGCTTCAGGCAGGATAGAGGCTTGCAGGATCCCGGGGCTGAGCGGCCCCGGGATAAGGCCTTTAGAAGATGCTTCCGATACGAGAACTGAAGCAAGACTCAATTTCTTCACCGATTGTTCGGCTTTTATATCTTTCTAGAGAGAACGGAAAAATTATTTAAATTAAAAGGAAATTTATTGTAAATGACCTAGAGCAAAAGAGTATTTATGTGAAAATATCGAGATAAAACATTATATCGGTAACGAATTTGAATAAAAATTGCCATGACAACGGTATAAATAGTAGTTGTCATAAAAACCAATTTTTGGTTTTTGGACTTTTATTAAGAAATTATTACATTTAAGTATGAATTGAGATATGATTCACATAGGAAAAACTTATGCACGGCTGCGTGCATGAAGCCTGAAATTGTAGAGTTACAGAGAATTCAATAAAATACCATAAAAGGTAAGACTTCATTGACAGCTATTTTAAAAGTGATAAATAGTGTGAAAATACGAAGTAAAATGATATGTTATTGTGTAAAAACGTTACAGGATCCTATAGAAATAAAGGTGATGCAAAATATAAATGCAGAAAATCAAAAACAGAATGAAAAAAATAGTATAAAGTGATGCAAAACATGAATGCAGAATATCAAAACAGAATGAAGAATTAGTGTACAATGAAATGTAAGTAGTATAACACTACAATATTTCTTCTCCAAATTTTAAGCCTATTCCTGAATAACCCTATGTAATGAAACCTATTTGATAAAAATATTATTAAAATACCCAACACGTAGGCCATCCACAACTTTGTCTGCAATTTTGCCACTAGGGCGACGACACTTTGGAATGATATAAAATATTTGACCGATTTTAACATCTGACGATATTAAATTGACATAATATTGACAGCAAATAAATCTTTATTACACTAAAATCTTGAGGAAAGAGACCTTGAAACTAAGACAGATGGTTTCACTGCGCCATAATCAAGCACGCTGTTACTTTTATCATGCGACACAATTCAAAAATATTTAGAGCGCATCTTATGGTACCGATTAGAGAAAGACGTTACCATGAAAATATATCACATATAGTGCGTTAATGAGTGTATTTTTTACAAAATCAGGGTGACAAACGAGCTCACAATCCACATGACCGTAAGTGGATGCTGTGGACCATAGAGATCTACATCTATCCTCATTTAAGAAACAAATTGCAGATGCGTTGCCAACCCTGAGGACTAAGATGGAATACCTCGGTTTAAGTAAAAAGGGTCTCCGGTTCTCTACACTCACCATACGAAATACGGCAGCATTAAGCTGCTATTTCACGCCAAAATTGTATCTTTCTTCGCATATGCCGCCCTTATCTGCTTGCACTTTTACACTTAATTACATATTTCTTTAAAAAAAATAAGGATACAGCCTGATATGCACTGGTTGGCTCAGTTCTTATACTTCACGCCGGGACAGCTGCTTACTTTATATAAAGCACAAGTCCGGTTGTGCATGGAGTATTGCCGCCATATATTGGGGGTAGCTGCAAAATGCCACCTAGCAGCTTTGGACTCAATGGAAAAGCGGACTAAGAGGATTATTGGTGACCCAAATTTGGTTAAAACCAATCTTACCAGCCTTGAACACAGGCGCAAATTAACCAGCCTTTTGGTTTTCTACAGAATGCATTTTGGAGAGTGTGAGCAGGAATTGCATAATTTAATTCCTCTCTCTCCCTTCCACCATCGGACAACCAGACGTTCGGCCAGTCTCCATCCTTTAGTTGTTGACTTACCACGCATTTGCACCAAACGGTTTGCTGCGTCGTTCGTCATGCGTACAGCAAAGGAGTGGAATAAGTTGCCAGCATCTGTCCTTACAGCCGATTACAGTGTGTCTTCAAGGCAGGACTGAATAGGCGTTTGTTAAGTCGGTGTGCTTCACCATCTTAGGCTACATCACCACTTACCATTAGGTGGGATTATAGTTTTGCGCTGGCTTAAAAAAATATTGGGTAGGTATAGAGTAGTTGCGCGCCGCGCTGTTCTCGTGCCTTGTCACATTGTCAGTACTTTATTTTGTTATATATTATTAAGTATGTTTGACTACCTCGTTGGTCTGTGGAACGTGAGCGCAACTGTTTATAATGTGGTTCTGGGTTCAAATCATAGGTCAGATCAAAATCATTAATTGGCATTTTGCAATGAAATTCTCAGTAGCGTCCCGGAATCATTAAAATGGCCATGTGTCAACCCCATGTCTCTGAAAGCATGTAAAGCCGCTGGTCCTGCGTCTGATTTCTCTCCGGTCGTTTCGAATTGCCGTCCCATCGGACTATGAAAAAGAGGAAAAGATTGTACCTTTGCTTGAGTACTCGTGCACTATAACCCTGTTCTGCACAGATGGCTAATGTTTTTTTAAACGTATTGTAAGCTAATACGTGTTAAATGTCCCACCCGGTGGTATGTGATGATGACGCCCTAGGTGGTAAATCAGACTGTCTTAGCGTAACGAAAGCATATTCACTTTGCCTTGAAAACCGCCAGATTGTAATCAGACGGAAAGACAGCCATCCGCAAATTATTTCACTTCTTTGCTGTACGCATTACAAAAGACGAAGCAAACCGTTTGGTTCGAATGCGTGAAATATCGACAACAAGTCTCCGTTAAGACTGGTCGCAGTGACCGGAATTAGGTCTGGAGGACATTATTACATGTTCTATATTAATATTATTATTTTAATATTTCTATTCCTTTCACGTCCGTTAGGGATGTATAACTACTTATTAAGTGGCGAAGCTTGCGAAGTCACTTATTGATTTCACGATGTCTGTCCGTCTGTCCGTTTGTCCGTCTGTCCGTCTGTCCGTCTGTCCGTCCGTCTGTCCGTCTGTCCCACGATTACCTCGAGAACGGTTTCGAATTTTCAAATTCTGTTTTCGGCAATCGATTACTGATCACCCAGGCATCTGAACCTCCTATTTTGAAACTGATTGCTCAACGGCAACCGTTAGAAACCGCTACAAAGCTGATTGCTTCGCCACTTTGCTATGCTGTTAGCTTTCTAGGTTTATTTTTTTATAGGATAAGGGTGACAGACGAGCACACAGTCCATCTGATGGTAATTGGTTGCTGCGGCCTATAGACATCTACATCTATCCTCGATTAAAAATCAAAATGTAGATGCGTTGTCACCCGTGAGGACTAAGATGGAATGCCTCATTTCCAGTGAAAAGGGCCTCCAGCCACCTGCACTCACCAGGCGAAACGCAGAGGTAAACCATACTTCACGCTGGTTTTCTGTGAGGTCGTGGTACCACCCCGGTTCGAGCCGGCCCATCCATGCGACAACAAAAGCTGCCGTGTGGCTCTACCACTGTTAAAACTTATAAAAATATATAGAAAATACTTACTAAAATAAATGCAAAAAATATAATTAAATAAATAGATAAAACCCTACCAAATGAAAGCTCTCGGCGGGGGCGACCATACATCCAAGGGTTTAGAAAAAAACCGGCGGACGATGCGGGCGTTATTGAGGAGCACCGCCTTCTGTATTTTAGATTAGATTTTATTATATTCTTAAGATTACTTTTAAGATTCTTACTGTATATTGGCGGTGAAAGTATATCCGCTATCCCATAGCATCCTGTGTGTGTCGCAAGAGGCAGCAGAGGGCAACAAATCAGGAGATGGGCAGCAGCGCTTTCCTAATAACGATTAAAAATAAATTGCCAACTCGCTTGCCAAGTGCGACAGCTATGGCAAATATCCCCTCTGTGAGGCAATCTATGGGGAAGGCCTATGTTCAGCAGTGGACTTTAATAGGGTGTAACAAAAACACAATTTTTAAAAATGTTTGCCTTTCTGTCCGTCTGTTTGTTCCGGCGGTTGAAACGGCTGAACCGATTTTGACACGACTTTCACTGGCAAATAGCTGATGTTATAAGAAGTAACTTAGGCTACTTATATTTTAGAAAAACAATTAGAGTTAAACAAAATTCAAATCCTAAATTACACGCGGGCGAAGTCAAAGGGAACAGCTAGTAATAATATAATAATACCAACAAGGATTATTATTATGATACGACTTAATATAATTAGTAAATAATGAGTTTATGTTTTAGTTTTTATTTTAAAACACACGGTAAAAGGCACGAGAGTGGTTTTGATGGGTAATTTTTTGAGGCAGTTTTTTCTCTATTTTCGTTGAGCTTCACTTAATAATGTTAAACGTTGTGAGCAGGAAGTCAGTGGCCGTTAGCTATGCTCCAAAAATTTGATAAATTTGTAGAGACCATCTACAAGTTTTATAATTTTTACATTATATATATATATATATATATATATATATATATATATATATATATATATATATATATATATTGGATATTTGGTAGTATTACACCGCCAGTAGACGTTAGATCATCACAAATAAAAAAATACACAAGACAAGATTTCCTTTACTTTGTTGTCACTCTCATGACTGTCTTGACACTTGCAGAATTCTAATAATACAAGCCATAAAGTAAAGGAGAACGCACAATATAAAATATATTTGTTTATCTATATGCATGTGTATGTGACTTACAGAGTAAGTAGTCCTTCACTGCTGACCGAAGCTCAAAGTCACTCAGCGTACGATGAAAAGGACTGTGCCCGGAATTCCTCTGAGGGATAAGAGATAATGAAGATAACCGCAAATGAACAAGAGTTAATAACGTAGCCAAGCTGATCAGTAAGCTGAAATGGCAATGGGCCGGCCTTATCGTTCGAAGAACCGATGGGAAGGAAAAATTATATAGCTCGAACAATCTAATGAGAAAGAAAGGTTCTTTAGTGGCAGCCTCGTACTGGAATGCTTAGTACCTAACCCCTCATTAGATATAGTGACGTCCTTGTGACACACAAGTAGTTTATAGTTGCAGTTGGCTCGGGACAGTACTTTTTAGCAATCTTTGGAAGATATCTATGTTCGGCAGTGGACTTGTGAAGGACTCCTGGCAATACACACACTAATGCACGAGAAGTTTATAATTAACAATAACAATAAACACCGTTTTGTTACTAATGTTCACAAGTTCACAAAAAAGCATGCTTGTACAAAATATGTTTTAAATACCGTATTCACTGCTCACATGCTTATTAAACCAAATTCATGGCGTTCTTAGAAATAATTCGTTTTAAACTGTTCCGTCAAAAATATAGTTAACCCAGTTTATTTTCTTTTGGCGTACGATATTACGTTGTTGGACATTACCGTTGTAAAAACGACTTCGTCACGTAATTCTGTAAGGATATAATGCAAGTTAATTATTTAATTAATACGATTATAATTATTTATTTACGTGGTAGAGCCATGTCACAGCTATATTATGGTTGTAGCACGAATGGATCGGTTCGACCGGAGAAGGATTAAGCTCTCACAGAATACCAGCGTAGAAGCAGCTCAATGCTGCTGTTTCGTATGGTGCGTGTTGTTTTTACTGAATACAAGGCATTCCATCTTAGTCCTCAGAGGTGACAGCGCATCTGAATTTTGATTCTTAATCGAGAATGTAGATATCTATGGGCCACAGCTTCCACTTAACATCAGGTGGGATATACGTTTGTTTGTAACCCATATTCTATAAAAGAAACGAATACATACTTATCTTGATTAAAGAACTAACATAAACACAGCTTTTCATTTTTTTTGATTGTCATTACTGTTATTAGTTTAAATTTTATTAAACACAGACTTAATCATCAACATCATAATTACATCCATCACAAGTCTATGATTTATGTGGTATACATTTGAAGACCATGTTCAGCATTGGATAGATTTTATACAAAGTGTTATTATAAATATGACTAAAAATAAAAAACGGCGGTTGCAAACTCGCCTGCCAAGCATGGCAACTGTGACTTATATCACCCCTATGAAATGGCCTAAAGGTCTAGATACCAGGCCATAAACTCCAAAAAAAAAGAAAACCCCTATGAAGCTATATATTCTATGAGGGACGCCTAAATTCAGCAATGGACTTTAAACTTAATAGGCTTTAAACCTAACAGTTATTATAATATAATCGAAAATGTGGCGACGCTGTCTACAAGCGTAACGAACTTAAGCCTACATCACGCTATCAAAGTTCCGAGGTACTACGGTATATATAGAATAGCACTCTACTACCACGTGGAGGGTTGACCGCTCCCCTTTTCCTTCCATTACCATGGCCAAAATTTATGGTAGATAATAATATAACATATAGGATACAACCCATTTTTATTGCATTCACAACTTAACCATGAAGAGGCAATGTAAGAATATTCACTACCCCTTAATCGTCCCGTGGGTGTGGTAAGAGGCGACTACACCACACGGTTACGGTTTTACTGCCCACTTTTCCTTTATATAAGCGTCCACGAAATACTTTTGTATGTAAATCGAACAGATATTAAGTTAATGGTCAAAAGCAATGACATTTTTAGCATAAAAACAATGGAAGAGAAAACTGGGCGATACAAACCTGACAGGTTTATGTAAATGGAGAAGTCAAATGTGAGTGTAAGACATCATGGAGGCGTGCAGTTCGAAAACGTTGCGGCCATTGTTGTTGGCTGTCAAAAATTAATGGATTCATTGAATATTTTTGACCCCATACACAATGAAAGAACTTAAAATCCACCTGATGGTAAATGGCTGCTGCAGCCCATGGACACTAAAATCAAACAAAGTAAGTTTTTTTTTAATGAAGTGCGGGCAAGCGAACATGCGGCTTACTTGATGGAAAGTGTCGACCGCCGCACACGAACAATTGCAAAAACCAAATCACATTTGCGAAGGGAGCTGGGTCCAAAAGAATAACTGACCTTTGTTTTAGGATATTACAACTATTTTGTTGCTTTTACCGCGTGGTGGTGACGTAATAAAGTCTATCAATGCGTGAGAAAGAACTACGGGAAATGCTGAAAAACCCTTATCGCCTCCGATGGATATATAATAATATGGATATATGATAATATCCTCTAGACTAAAGTTTGGTTGCGAGGGCTTATCTCAACGTAGACTAGTTATATATTATTTTATACATGGTAGAGCCATGCTGCAGCTATATTAGTAGTATAGTTGTAGCACGAATGGGTCGGCTCGACCGGGGAAGGACCACGCTCTCACAGAATACCAGCGTAAAATAGCAGCTTAACACTGCTGTGTTTCGTATGGTGAGTGTAGAGAACCGGAGACCCTTTTTACTGGAAAAGTGGTATTCCATCTTAGTCCTCACGGGTGATAACGAATCTGCATTTTAATTCGCAACCGAAGATAGATGTAGTTGTCTATGGGCCAAAGCAATCACTTACCATCAGGTGGACTGTGTGTTCGTTTGTCAAATTCAAACTTGAATGAAACCTGCCGAGCCACAGCCAAATTGGTTTGGCAAGCCAATGCCACTGCGCTATAAAATCCTCAAACTAAGGTTAACCCAAAAAATATAGATAAGTAAACAGACTCTTAAATGAAACTCGTAATTATTCCTAAGTGCACTAATTTAACAATTTAACAGTGTATGAGTACCTACATCTAGATTTCTGGGACAAACGTGACAGTGGAACACCATCAAGATTAAATGGTTAATCGCGTGACCTTAGAATAACACGGCCCAATCCAAGATGTCTCCCACGACTCCCATGGGTTTCACGACACCGCACAATTTAATTAGCTCAAGTGAACTGCGTGTCTTCGCTATTACAGTCCTAGTCTAACAAAAGTATGCTATTGGCCGACCAAGTTAATAATGAAATAAACACGGGATTTGAAACTTTATTGCACTGTAATAAGGAGAATATAAGATATGGATCAACTGTTGGTGTTATTATGTCGGTCGTGAGATGCCTTACTTAGGTGCTTTGAACAATGCTTGAAAATTGTGTTTGTGTTAGTTTTCTTTTTCTTGCTCATCTGTTAAAGCATATCGGAAAATATTGTTGCAGTTCAAAGTATTATGGAAAAGCATTAAATTTAGTTATTGGTTATAAGAAACCTTAGGCGAAAGCTGCGAGTAGCGATGTACGTAATGTTTTAACAAATATACCTTGAGCAAATTTGATCATATTTATCAATTTTTTTATTGAATTGTAGGAATTGAATGATTTGATCACTTCCTCTGCTTTCAACCATCAGACAATCGTTCTTTTGGCCATTCTCCATTCCTTTGTTGTCGACATACCACGCATTCGAACTGAACAATTTGGTTTTCTATTATTTTGTGTTATAATTAAGAAGATGCTGCTGCCCATCTCCTTTTTCAATTTCCATCTGTCGCCTCTTACTTTTCTTACTCTTACAAGTTCTCTCTATTACCAAGTTATTTTTTTTTATAGAATAAGGGTGACAAACGAGCACACAGTCCACCTGGTGGTAAGTGGTTGCTGCGGCCCATAGACATCTACATCTATCCTCTATTACAAATCTAAATGCAGATGCGTTGTCACCCGTGAGGACTAAGATGGTATGCCTCATTTCCAGTAAAAAGGGCCTCCGGCCACCTGCACTCACCAAGCGAAACGCAGAGGTAAACCTCTACTTCACGCTGGTATTCTGTGAGGTCGTGGTACCACCCCGGTTCGAGCCGGCCCATCCGTGCGACAGCAAAAGCTGCTGCGTGGCTCTACCACGTTAAGAAAACAGAAACTGAATGAAAAGGAACCGCTGGGAATGAGGTGGTCGCTTTCAAGCTGTTTCTAAAATAAGTTCGTAAATGGCTGCTGGGCACAGGCCTCCTCTCATTTGTGATAGGGTTTTAGGGCAAAGAGATGTTCCCCGCGCAGCCCCAATGCGTTTACGCACAATTGCTTAGCAGCAAAATTTGTCAATAACTAAGTTCAAATGTTTTATTAAGGAAAAAAAAGGGTTATTATAATATCAAAGAATACATAAGTGATAAAAACCCCTGGGAATGAGGTGATCGCCACCATGCTGGTTCTATTAAAACTTATTTAAAATTTGTACAAAACAAAAAAAAATATTGTAGTGACATATGTTTAAAAAAAAGTCCCGCTGGGTTTTTGATGGTTCTTCCCAAGACAGAGGTATTTTCCGAAATAAAAATTACCGATAATACCGAATAATTCCGAAATAATAATTTAATTAAGTATTATGTAATAATCTATATTGAATAAAAAAAATCTATTCTATTCTATTCAACTACTAGACAGTAATGTCTTTGGGTAGTCTTACCAATAAGATAGAAATGCTTAAAATACCCTGTCCAGTAGAGCCCACTTGTGATGTAGTATTACATACAACACTATATCACCAACAACTAGCCCCTTAAGCTGTTATTAGAAGAAAAGCATATGGAATTTTTTTCGTCAATATTATGTTGTCATTGAGATAATTATGCTACACCCACATATATAAGAATTCTAGACGTAAATATGTTGGAAAGACTACGTTGGTAATTTTCTTAGTACTTTCTGATATATTAATTTTTGTATTCTTAATTGACAAGCCGAACATTTTTCAGTCAGAGCGACAATATCCTAATTGTAGGGTGCGAAGCGCGAACTCCAAAGGTCGTAGGTTCGGATCCGCCATTCGACTACTGTCTGGAACAACTCCAAAAACAAGCATTTTAAGCTTACCAGGAGCAGTTAAAGAGAATATTAGAGTAATGTTAATAGTAGCTATGTAGGTAGTATTTTATTTAGTAAAATAAAAATAAAATGCACTTTAAATTTAATCTTTTAAGGCCGCGAAATTTCTTCCCACATTCCTTAGTCAATTTATACAACTTCAATGAGACGAGATGGAGTGATGGATCTTATCTGTCCCCATACCATATATATACGGCTGTAAGCGTTTGGTTGTGGCTTGTCCGTCCACGGGTTCGTATCTCGCAGAAATTTATATGGACTAAAAATAATTATTTCAGTCTAGATGTATGTCCACGTGCTGTTTATGTATGTAAATTTATTATATCCGCATCAGAATCAGAGTAACCGACATAGCCCAACGGATCAGTAAGCTGAAGTAGTAATGGTTTAGTCATCTAGCTTGAAGAACCGACAACCGATGGGGAAGAAAGATTATCTAGTTGCAGCCTTGTACCGGCAAGCGATGTGTAGGGCGGTCCATCTCTAGATGGGATGACGTCCTGGTAAGAGATGCAGGAAGTCAACTGATGTAGGTGGCTCAGGACCGTAATTCCTGGAGACCTATATTCAGTAGTGGACTGTTGATGGGCTGTACTGATGGTAAGTGGTGATGTAGCCGAAGATTATTAAGGCACCGACTTAACAAAAACCTATTCACTCTTGTTCTTGCATTGTAATCCGATGGAAAGATAGATGCTGTCCAACTTATTCCACTCCTTTACTGTACTCATGACGAACGAAGAAGTAAAGTTATAAGTAGTTATACCGGTTAGAAAACTCCAGAGAGTCACTCCATTATGAAGAAATTTATTAGATTTTATAAGAAAGAAAATAGGAGTATATGCAACCTAGCTTTCAAAAATTGCATGTCTTATGCGCAAAGCGCATAGGTATGTTCTACTAGCGCGAAAAAATCAAGATTTTAACGTTTTGTCGCATGAAATCGTATCCAACTATCATATTGAACATATAAATGATATAAAAAACACATTGTCAAAAAGATAAATGATTGGTGAACTTATTATTATTTTTTAAATCGATCAATTGCAATTGTTACATAAAAAGCGGTTTTAGTGGCATAAGGTGTAGATTTATCAAGGCCGCATGGAGGCGTAAACACGATAACTTTTTAAAATATCAATTGTTCAACTCAATCTATTTTTTAAACTCTTCATCTATTACGTGGGATGCCATGGAATGTAAATGGCAGTTTAATTTTATTTCCTTTAGTTTTAATTAATATTTTTCTGCTGAGAAATAGCGAAATTTTCGGTGTTTAGAGCAGCCTTGTATTAATTTATTTTACTAAATACACTTTGCATTACTCCCGGCCACAGCGTACTTTTTTACTCCGTGCTAAGCTGGCGTCGTGAGTTGTCGTTTGTTTACAGCGGTTCGTGCTGAAAAATATCGATCGCTTTAGAAATATAAAATATTCCAAAAACCAAATTTGATACATACTTGACCAAGGTAAGATATTATTATTATTATTTTATAATCACACATTTTATTACAATATTTTGTTTCGCTAAAAGTACGCAGGGTTTATATACTTGTATAAATATACTTATACGTCTTGGACTTTGTGGAGACCTGAAGGTGTACTTCGATATCTGCTACTGGAACACCTCGACGAGTAGAACTAGATGTGCCGAGATTGTGCTCGTTATGTAATTATGAGACCTTACCCTGACTTGACGGAGTGACTTGAAAATGTAGTTTGGTGGCTGCTACTGGAACTCTTTGACGAATAGAACTGTAATTCACATTTTTTTTAAATTTTCACTATCATATGAGCAATATGAGTCGTGGACTTTTGAATTTTTCATATATTTTTTTAATTGAAGTTGGACATAAAAATATCGGAAATTTGGAAATATAGTAGGTATAATAAGTAATAAGGTTATTAGTGAAAACTTGTGTGTATTTAAACTACTTTAAAAATTTAGATATAATTATGTTATACGTAATTTTTTTAATGCGCTTAAGGCATGCACAGTTGAATTTACCAATAGCTTTTTTTAATTTTTATTGAGCAAAAATTGTTTAATAATGCTTAATATACATTAAAGAGTGATTATAGCCCCTTGGAATGAGGTGATCGCTACCATGCTGTTTCTAAATGTTTTCACACTTAATAATTGCATAAAATATTAAGTTGTAAATCATATTTAAAAAGAGTCCCGCTGATTTTCTTGCTGGTTTTTCCCAGGACAGGTTTTTTTATCAGTGGTAACAGAATAAATGACTTTCAATAAGTATTCTTGTTTGTTTTATTCTATTTTAATGATGCCATAAATTAACTATGACTCGTCGTACCATTTATGGTTATAGTTTTAACTATCCATATGTAAGCAAATGTAACATTTATACATAACTAACCAGTTTTTAAGCTAGTTTCTAACGGACTAAGTCTACAAGGAGTCTGCATGTTTTAAGATTTTTATTAGTAGTTTATTTTAATTAACGATTGTGCATACTGCTGCCAAAACTTATCTGATACATAAAATACATAAATTAAGCAGAGATTTTATCGTTAACTAGCTATTTGTCCGGCTATTCACGGGTGATTTTTGGATCTCGGCAACAGCGACCATAGATTGCCTCATAACCTTTTTTTTCGTGCGTTGCCGACCTTTTCAAAAGCAGTAAGTTCGTTACTTGGAGGTCACTAAGTTGTATCGGTCCGGAAAATCGCCAGTGGTAAACAATTCCTCAAAGAAGGCGGGCGAAAAAAAGATTCCAGTAAAGCGCACAGTAGCGGACCGCGAGGCATCCACATGCGCCTCATCGCAGCACCAGTGAATCGAGCCAATCAGATTTATTTCGGTCGTCCACGATTCGAGCTGCTTTGTTAGTTATTAGTAGTTTAAAAAAAAGTTAGTAGTTGTTTTGTTTGTTTATGATGACTTTTTGCGATAGTTGTCATCTGCGCTTATCAAGCAGGTTGGCACCCGTAGTGTTTTCAAGTTGTTTTAGAAAGACACTTATGCGCATCTCCTAGTTTGTTTCCCTATGTTGCCGTCTACCCAAGAAACTATATGGGATAGTAGTTGTGTTCTTATACTGCCCAGACGTAAATATCCAGACTGGAGAAGGGGAACAGCGTACATACATAAACACTTACATCCGTCACCCATAGGAGTTGGCAGAGAATATGGACTTCCTTTGGCCACGATGTTGACACACCTACCTAGCCTCTTTCACACTCTACGCGTATACGCTCATCAGTTAAGGGTTCTCTTAATTTGGCCCATCTTCAGTATATCGCCAATTTAGTCGATAAACTTCTATCTAGGGCGTCCCTTGCCAACTCTGTTATTCCCTTCTGCAACATAAAGTTGCTTTATGACTCTTTCCCCATTCATTTTTTCTACATGATCAAACTACTGAAGCATTCCTTTCTATATCTTGGTCAAACATCATCATGCAAGACGTTAGGTATTGTTAATGCAAATAAATTGGTATCGTTATCATCATCGTCATTATCACTACAACATTCGTGCTACAACTATACTACTAAAATAGCTGCAGCATGGCTCTACCACGTAAAATACTACACCCAGTGATCAAATGAAGTGAAAAATTCTCTTATGCGTCTTCATCGTGCCTTCGTAAAATGACATGGTATTTTTATTGTTGTTTATAACAAGTATAATTACATCTAGGTCACAACTTTCCTATACCAATGATTAGAACCTAGACCATGAACGAGTTACCGAGAAAAGGGAAACGTGATCCGAATGTTGTGTTCAATGAACGCGGACGAATGGAAAGTGGTGTCATGTCATGACCAAACGCGTATCGTCTTACAACTGGTTGGAGTCACCCTTCAATGTATCAGGATGTTTATTCACTTTCGATTGGTTACTTTGTAGGTCTTTCTCTTTTCTTTTTAAAGTGAACACTTCTTAAGAAACATAGTGATTTAAAACTCGAGAAACGAAAAAGTGGCACTAAAAAGAGACAAACATATACTACTACTATACTACTATCTATAGCAGTGTTTCCCAAACATTCTTCTGCCATGGCCCAGTAATTTTCACACTGTACCTTCGTGATTTAATACTTTTAAACCCAAGCTGGTTCCATTAAGTAAAATAATACACATTTATTAATAGTAAAAATGGTTTAAAAATGAATGAATGAACGCGTCGATCGACAGTAGGTATAATTTTTAAAACAAGGCATGGGAATGTTGCGATCCGGTATTTTATTTTGATGGCCCGGTACCGGGTCGCGACCCGGCAAATAAGAAACGGTGATCTATAGGATTTAACCTGCGAAAGATTGAGATAGAATACAGTATACAGCGATTCCTATTATGTATGGAAATTATGCATGTGACCTATGAACAGTAAGGATTAAGGACAAACATGATATGTAATGTAATATCGGTGCTATATCATCTTCGGCTCCATCACCACTTACCTGGTATAACTACTTATAACTTTGCCTCATCGTTCGTCAAGCGTACAGAAAATGAGTGGAACAAGTTGCCAACATCTATCCCACCATTCGATTACAATGTGGGTGTCTTCAAGGTGAGTGAATAGACTTTTGTTAATTATGGTGAGTGTAGATCCCATACTCGACTGTCCAACGAGATGGAATTCCACACATTATATGATTGGATTTAGTTTAAAAGTGAGAACTGGCATTAAGATATTGTGCACTTCTGTCACAGAATTGCATGATTTTCAAATCACAGATAGTGAATGGCAAATACTCGACACAATGTATAAGTTTCTAAACTTTAAACTTTTATCAACGAAATTTGCGGAGAAAAATATGTTACATTATCGTCAGTCATTGTATCATTCAATCTCTTGCTCGATAAAATTGAATCCATGGTAAAACGCTTAGATGAGAAATTTCATTTTTAATCCAAGGCATAAGACTCAGACTTTTGACATGACTTTATGGGGGAAACAAATTAAAACAGGAACCCTGTGCAAATTTAATGAACTTTATAAATAATATAAAATCTAAATTCAGTGAATAAATCTCTAGAATCATCAAGAAATGAAAAGAAAGTATGTGAATATTATGAAGATGAAAACGTAATAGACTTTGAGAAACTGTATGCATGTCCCTCGACGTCATCTGAATCTGGATCTTGTCTTCAAGGCTTAGTTATTGACGAGTTGGAGGAGTACCTAAGTAAGCCCAGAGCCGCCAGCTCTGAAGACATTTTAGAGTGGTGGAGAACGCATGAGATAGAATATCCGACTTTATCGAAGATGGCCCGTGATTTTCTTTCAATACCTGTAACTTCTGAGAGATTATTTGCTAAAGCATCATTAGTAATTAGAAAATATTACGTTCCTTTTTTAAAATAGCAGATAAGATAAGCAGATTAAAAATAGAAAACATAGAAATAGGTTAAGTGATGAGTCAGCCAGATGGTTACTTTGTATTAATTGTTGGTCAAAATAGTTAATATAAAGAAACAGTAATGTTAAAACTATTGTGTACTGTTATGTAATTTAATTTGTGTTGCATTTAATTTTTTATTTAAATAAATGGTAAATTGTATAAATTGTATAACTCTTTTATTCCATTTCATATGAGCTGAGGGTCTATCAATCTCTTTCTAGACAGATAATGTTCTTTAAAATATAGTCAAGTTAATGTCATTAATTTGTTTTTTATATGTTTTTACCACGTTTCAGCACATGTAAGCTCATTAAATGTCAAACGTTTATTAAGAAACCATTGAGTTATTAATTATATTATGGAATTCACAAATCTTCAATTTAAGCAATATTTAGTTTGTACGGATTGCAGTATAGTTCAGTTAGAACATAGTCAATGTTCGGAATGGCTGCTCTAGTACTTAGTACTTATAACTCAATGTAAGAAACAGACTAGACTCCAGTGGCCGTGGGACACGGTAGATAGCTCAGTTGGTTAGAGCATCGGCACGGATCGCTTAGGTCGTGGGTTCAAACCCCACCCGGTGTCAGTTGATTTTTCGAATTTCTTATTAAATGTTTAGACATTTATTAATTTGGTTGGTCTTTACTACGGCTATGCTAAGTTAAGCTCAAAATTTACCTACTCTGTTAAGTTGTTCTAAGATCTAAAGTAACGTTTAATAAATAGCAATAGGCTAATAGGTAAATGCGAGACTTGCGAGACTCTTGCTGCAAGACCAAGACTAAGACCAAGACTGGCTAAGTCTCGTCTAGTTCTTGTATTTGGGCAACACTATACCTATGATATGATTTACGCGATGATAGTAAAGATTTTTAATGAAACTCCGGTAAGCATTAAAGGAAAGACAAAAACTAATAAATATAAATTTTATTATTATTAAAATGCATTAATTACGTAAAAGGCCTTTTAAAAGAATAGAATCTTGTTGCTTAAAGTTGACATTACCGTATTATAATTATTTATTTAAATTTATAAAATTATAAAATTTCTCATATCACAAAAGAATTATTAACGCGTCTATTTACACCGCTGATGTATTTTATAAAAAGTCTAAGTTTTCATTAAAAACTCGTATCTGTTAAGCTATTAAATAAAGCAATCGATCATGGTGATTGGATCCAGTGACCGCAGTTTCCTAAGCACTAGTTCAGTTGAATACTAGACCGCTATACTCATCGCCTAGGTCGTTGGCATCAATAAAAAGGCGGGAAACCGCGGCGGGGTCTGAGAAATGATGTGTAGGGCAATAAGAGCGCGTGATAGGAAGCGTCAGTTCCACCTGATTGTGTTGGAATTAGAAAAAAAAAACGAATTCCACAATAATGCGCAGTGTTTACGCATTCCAACATAGTTTAATGGTTATAGTTGTAGAAATTTCGAAGAGTTTCGAAAGAAATCTCGTCCACTGTAACTAGTTACGTTGATAATTTTTTTTATAGAAGAGGTAGCAAAGGATCATACAGCTCACTTGATGGTAAGTGGTCACTGTCGCCCATGAACATCTGCAACACCAAGAGAATTACAAGGGCGATGCTTAGTTTTTTGATATATATCATCCGTCCCCCTCGTGCTCTGTTCCCGAAATCGTTCAGCTCGAGTTACAAACCGTTTTCAGTGCCTAGAAGACTGCAATGAAGTGGACGATATGAATGACAAGCTCGTGGAAACTGTCCATGCGTTCGGAGCTAAGTTCTGCAAGACCCGCCGCAGAAGAAAACAAAAACTCTCCGATCACACTCTTAATCTCATGGATGTTAGACGGGAGATGAAGCTACATTCTTCAACACACTTGACAACATACAGGCATCTGAACAGACAGATCTCCAAATGCATGCGGCGGGACTTACGCAACTTCAATACAGCTCGTATTGAAGAAGCGATCGAGCGGAACCAAGGCTCCAAAGTCTTTGCCAGAGATCTGTCTGCCAGAAAGAGCTAACTGTCAAGGCTGAAGACGGAGTGTGGCAGCATCGTTTCCGGGACACCTGAGATTTTGAGTGAGATTGAGAGGTTCTATGGGCAGTACACGTCATCGTTGGAGCCACACGCAAGTGTGAGTAACAATCCAAGAGCGAGTCTCATCCGACACTATTCCGAAGATATCCCGGACGTCAGTCTGAACGAGATTAGAATGGCTCTCCAGCACCTTAAAAACGGTAAGGCCCCAGGCGAGGATGGAATTACAGCCGAGCTTCTGAAAGCGGGTGGAAGACCGGTACTTGAAGTCCTTTAGAAGCTCTTTAATTCCGTCCTCCATGGTGGCATTACACCGGAGGCGTGAAGCAGAAGTGCGGTGGTCTTGTTCTTCAAGAAAGGTGACAACGCTCTCTTGAAGAACTACAGACCGATTTCCCTTCTGAGCCGCGTCTACGTGCTGTTTTCGAGAGTCATTACGAATCGTCTTGCGCGCAGGCTTGACGACTTCCAGCCTCCCGAACAAGCCGGTTTCCAAAAGGGCTTTAGACCACATAAATACCCTTCAGCAAATTGTACAGAAGTCCGAGGAGTACAATTTGCCACTATGTCTGGCGTATGTGGACTATGAGAAAGCCTTTGATTCCGTCGAAATTTGGGCGGTGCTGCAGTCCCTTCAGCGGTGCCAAGTTGACTGTCGGTATATCGAAGTGCTGAAGTGTTTGCACAGTAGAGATACAATGGCTATCCAAGTACAGAACCAGAGTACGAAACCTATCCAACTGCAGAGAGGTGTAAAACAGGGTGACGTTATATCCCCGAAACTCTTCACCGCTGCATTGGAAGACGTTTTCAAGCTTCTGGACTGGAAAGGATACGGTATCAACATCAATGGCGAGTACATCACTCACCTTCGATTTGCCGACGATATAGTCCTTATGGCAGAATCGCTGGAGGACCTAAGCACTATGCTCAATGTCTTTAATAGTGTTTTCCAACGGATAGGTCTTAAGATGAACATGGACAAAACAAAGATCATGTTTAATGTCCATGTCACACCTATGCCGGTAGTTGTTGGGAACACTAAGCTCGAAGTTATTGACGAGTATGTTTACCTGGGATAAATAGTCCGACTAGGTAAGTCCAACTTCGACCGAGAAGTCAATCGACGGATTCAACTCGGCTGGGCAGCGTTTGGGTAATTACGGCACATCTTCTCGTCAGGTATACCTCAAAACTTGAAAACGAGACTGTGCACCCAGTGCGTGTTGCCAGTGATGACATACGGAACTGAGACGTGGTCCTTCACTGCTGACCAGACGAGGAAGCTCAAGGTCGCTCAGCGAGCCATGGAGAGGGCTATGCTCGGAGTTTCTCTGCGTGATAAACTTAGAAATGAGGATATCCGCAGTAAAACCAGAGTGATCGACATAGCCCAACGGATTAGTAAGCTGAAGTGGCAATGGGCCGGCCATATAGCTCGAAGAACCGACAACCGATGGGGAAGAAAGGTTCTCGAGTGGCAGCCTCGTACCAGCAGGCGAAGTGTAGGGTGTCCCCCCACTAGATGGAGTGACGACCTGGTAAGATATGCAGGAAGTCGATGGATGGATGATATATGCAGGAAGTGGCTTAGGACCGTGCTTTGTGGCATTCTTTGGGGGAGGCCTATGTTCAGCAGTGGACTTGTGAAGGGCTGTAATGATGATGATGATGACTTTCATATATATATATATATATATATATATATATATATATATATATATGAAAGACTAGCAATCTGCCCCGTCTTCGCCTCCTGAATAGGATGTATTAATAATAATTTTTTAGGATAAAATATAGCCTAGGTCCTTTCTGGTAATGTACTGTGAAATTAACAGCGAGCGCCAACCATCTGAGCTACGGCTCATATTGAATAATTGTATATGTATATAATATATTATACAATTATTGTACATAATATATAATATACAATTATTCGTGGTATGGTCTACCACGTATAATAATTATATATTATATATATATATATATATATATATATATATATATATATATATATATATATATATATATAGGTATCTATTTTGACGAGCATCGCTCACCCTCCTACAATTGTGTGCACTTTATTCCATCACCGTAAAACAACACACTTACTAAACTGTGCAAATTTTATAATAAGTGTGGCAGGCCGCTCAAACTTTGGACCTTGTTTACTATGATGTCCGTTATGAAGCCGACAGTGAATGACAAAGTACCTACCTACAAATATTGTTCAAACTTTGAGTACATATGTATGTCTGTACCAAACTATGTAGCGACTTTTTAGCTACTCGTATTTGTATATTGGATACCAAGTCTGGTGACGGCCTAACAAAATCCTATTCGCTCTTTCTTACTTAGAAAACAATATTATAATCGGATGGATAGATAAACTTTTCACTTCATTGTTCTACCCATAACGAATTACTAAGTAAATCATTTGGTTCAAATGTTGGCCCAGGGAAACGAAATGAATATTGGCCCCTTTATGTGGATAAAAATAAATAAAAATTAAAATCCACTAGTACGCTGCTCTCTATCAAATAAGTGGAGGCTTCAGCAAAAAAGTACAAGTAATGCTAAATAATTCGCACGTTACATAATCCGCCATTAACATTAGGAATCGGAAAGCCACAAATTTAGCTACAGCTGTCCGCAAGTACAGAACTGTACCTATTCATTTGATATGAGTTACATAATGTGCATAGTCACTATGAACTTAGACTTGTGAGGGCTAGCAACTTAACAAACAATAAAAACAAGAAAAAATAAAACATAAGTTTTTATTACAAATAAATTATTATCAATAAATTATAATCAAAATAAAAATTCAGTATACAAAGTAAAAAAATCACTTTAACAAGCTTAAAGGTAAAAACAGCAATTAAGAAAACCGGTTGCATAAAATAAAGTTGTATGAAAATAGAAAAAAATAATATCCTATGTCACTTCATACATCCACCATGCCGTTGTTTAGGCTACAGTTTAGACAAACACACATACTCTTGAAAAACATAAGCCTCCTTCTGGGTCAGTCGGGTTAAACCCTAAACAACTAACAGTAACAAATTCACTCTTGTTTTAAATACACACAGATTGTTATCCGACGGAAAGGCAATTTCCGAAAGGAATTTTTATAACCTATAAAATCCGATTAACGGAAGAATCCTGAATTTCTATAATAGACTTGACAGCCCTATTCCCGCCATTTTATCACAGATGATCTTATCTACTAACGTTCATCCGAGATGCACTTTCTTTTTTTGTCCATCATAGAGGTCATTATGTAGATACGTAGGAAGTAATACGTTCAAATTACTATTATACAACCATAATAAACTAATGTCAGCACCTATTTATTACTAAGACTATTAAAACTATATTTAATACTAGCTGTTTCCCGTGACTTCGTCCGCGTGTAATTTTGGGTTTTAATTATGTTGCGCGAGGCCCTAATTCTTTTTCTAAAATATAATTAGCCTAAGTTACTCCTTATAATATCAGCTATCTGCCAGAAAAGTCTCGTCGAAATCGGCCCAGCCGTTTCGGAGAATAGCCGGAACAAACAGACAGACAAAAATTTTAATAATTGCATTTTGTTATTAGTACCGTATATACTTTCATATGCATTTAGTAAAAAGCTGTAATTTGGACATTACAAACAGACACTTCAATTTTATTTATTTGTATAGATATAGATGTAGAGATAAAATGTAATTAAGTTGAATGATAAATAAATTTGTCGGTACGATACGCACGCCACCTACTGTAAGTTAACTGTACTATGCCTATAACCTTCAGTTGTGTATCGCTAGCAACGCAAAGTCGGGAATTTGCATTTGGAAAAATCCAAAATTAGGTGCTTGTTAGGTGCTAATTAGGTGCCAAGTTTAAAAATTAGGTGCTCTAAAATTTTCACCGCAACGAACTGTTGAAATTTGCGTTGCTAGCAAAACATCTCGCTAGCAACGCAATGAAGTTATTAGATATACGATAAATATTAATAGCAAGGAATTAAGTGCTAATTAGGTGCTGCGAGTATACGCAATAAAAAGGCGCCCCTAATAAAAATAAGGTCGTTATTCAGAACAAAATTTTATAGCACCTAATTTTTAAACTTGGCACCTAATTAGCACTTAATTTTTAGACACTGATAAAGAACATAAAATGCTGTTCATACCTTATGATAAAGTAATGCTGGTCATGGACCCTATAATTCCCAGAATAATATCTTAATCTGTATCGGGTTTCGATAATCGCTCAGCACTTAATTAGCACTTAATTCCTTGCTATTAATATTTATCGTATATCGAATAACTTCATTGCGTTGCTAGCGAGACGTTTTGCTAGCAACGCAAATTTCAACAGTTCATTGCGGTGAACATTTTAGAGCACCTAATTTTTAAACTTGGCACCTAATTAGCACCTAAAAAGCCCCTAATTTGGTGTTTTTCTGGAAGCAATTTTGATTCTATTTTGATTTTCAGAAAATCTGAATTTTGCTTCTGCTATGTTCTGAATAACGACTTTATTTTTATTAGGCGCGCCTTGTTATTGCGTATACTTGCAGCACCTAATTAGCACTTAATTCCTTGCTATTAATATTTATCGTATATCTAATAACTTCATTGCGTTGCTAGCGAGAAGTTTTGCTAGCAACGCAAATTTCAACAGTTCGTTGCGGTGAAAATTTTAGAGTTCCTAATTTTTAAACTTGGCACCTAATTAGCACCTAACAAGCACCTAATTTTGGATTTTTCCAAATGCAAATTCCCGACTTTGCGTTGCTAGCGATACACAACTATAACCTTCGCGAAAGTGCCAATAATAAGTTGACTAAGTTTTACCGCAAGCTGATGAACGGTATGGCAGCGCATAAAATACGAACAAACAAACATAATTGTTATAAGTATATTAGATGGTTGACAAACGAGTGCACAGTCCACCGGTGCGAGGTAAGTGGATGCTGTGATCCAAAAACATCTAGATCTTTCTTCAATTAACAATCGAAATGCAGATGCGGCTTCACCTTTGAGGACTAAGATGGAAAGTCTCATTTACAGTAATAAGGATCTCTGATTCTCTCCTTTTTTTATAGGATAGGGTGACAGACGAGCACACAGTCCACTTGATGGTAAGTGGTTGCTGTGGCCCATAGACCTCTACATTTATTCTCGTTTGCGAATCAAAATGCAGATACGTTGTCACCCGTGAAGTCTAAGATGGTATGCCTCTTTTCCAGTAAAAAGGGTTTCCGTTTCTCTACACTCACCATACGAAACACAGCAGTATTAAGCTGCTATTTTAAGATGGTACTCTGTGAGAGCGTAGTACTTTCCCAGTCGAGTCGATCCATTCGTGCTACAACCATAATAAAGCCACTACGTGGCTCTACTACGTGTATACATAACATAAACGTCTGTCACCCAGAGGGGTAGGCTGAGACTATGGACATCCATTTGGCACGATCCTAACGCACGTCTCTCGCCTCCTCCACGTCCAAACATACATGCTCGTCGGTTAAGGGGTACTCTTAATTTGGCTCATTTTCAATATGTGGCCAATTTGGTTGATTAACTTTCGCCTAGGGCGTCTCTTCCCGACTAAAATTACTTTGTCACTCGTTCCTCATTCATTCTTTCTACATGACCAAATTACCGAAGCATTCCTTTCTTAATCCTGGTCACAATATCATCTTGCTAA
This sequence comes from Parnassius glacialis, assembly GCA_033319125.1. NCBI lineage: Eukaryota > Metazoa > Arthropoda > Insecta > Lepidoptera > Papilionidae > Parnassius > Parnassius glacialis. The sequence goes on along the minus strand of JAVANC010000019.1, from coordinate 47,640,098 downwards.
CACAACATAATCTTTGTAAGATGATGTGTATACTTAAATATAATAAAACTAGATGCGATGTATTATGGCCGCATCAGGGTAGAATTACGCTTGCAAAGTACTTATTTATTTTATTTTTCACTTTTAAAATTAAAGCGATAAACGAAGTTCTAATTCACCTGATGGTAAGTAGCCCATGGTAATCAAACTAATTTCAAATAACGAAAGCTACAGTTGCGTCGTCACTCTTGAGGGCTAAAATTCCATCTTTGCCCTAAAGAGTGACATAATGGACAAGGGGATACATTGGAATACATCATAGCCTGTAATTGCACCAGTTCTATATACTACACAAACAAAGCAGTGCAAGCACTGCTACTTGACAGTACATATAGGTAACAGGCAGGAACGAGGGTGGTTAGCTATTTAGTATGACTTCTAGACAGTATAATAGTTCTATCACTTAATAAATGGGGTTACGCCATCCAGACCGCATTTCGGTCACGGCGGTCCGTCTCAAAGGAGACTAGTGTAAAACTGCTCCTTAATTTTCGGGATATTACAGTTCATAATTGCTTATTATGCTATCGGTTGCTAAATAAAACTTGGTTCTATTTTACGTTACTACTTCATTATCTCACACTTTACGAGTAGACTAATCAAACAACAATATTTTAAGATCACGATTACTTACTGCGCAGTATCCTTATGTTTTTTTTTCGAGAGCGCGCATAGTAAAGTAAAGTAAAGTTGCAGCCTATTTACGTCCCACTGCTGGGCACAGGCCTCCTCTAATTTCTTAGAGGGTTTTAGGGCAAGGAAATGTCCGCCGCGCTGCCCCAATGCGTGTTGGCGAACTTCACATATCTTCGAAATTTTTTTTCTTATTTTTAACACATGCAGGTTTCCTCACGATGTTTTCCTTCACCGCCGAGCACGTGGTAAATCAGCACTTAAAATTGCAATTAACAATTTCATTGGTGCCGGCGGGGATCGAACCCGGGTTGCTCGAGTACTGTGAAGCTTACAGCGAGCGCTAACCATCTGAGCTACCATAGATAACGCGTCAAACCAATGCAAAACTAATCCAAGGCTTGTGTTGCCAGGTTAATAATTAACTATTACTACGTTAGATTACACTAGCCATCTGCACAGGACAGGATTGTAGTGCCTGAGTGTATGCTCAAGTGCAAGTGCACTCTCTATTCCCTCTATAGTCCGACGGCACAGGTGTCCGACACGACCGGGGAGAAATGGATGAGACACGGAAGTGAAACACCGTAAACGTCCTAACTCCGGTCTGCTAGTGAGATTTCTTGACAGATGAACCCAATGATTTTTGACCTGACTCGGGATTCAAACCCTGGATCTCATGATCATCAACCGCGTTTACTACCACCAGACAAACGAGGCTGTATACAAAGGGTATATAACACAGAAGAGTAAACACAACCACCATAACATTTCTCTAAGTAGTTTGACACCTGCAGGGTAAGCTGGGCCGATCGATTTCCCTGTCGCCGGCATCGACAGCTGGCAGCCTCATTAAAAAAAAAACGTAGAAAATAAATTTTCCATAAATTCAATTTTTTTTCAATTACCAGCACGAAAAGTCATAAGTTTCACTTTTACTCAAAACCGGTGGGACCATAAATTAAACTGTTCGTTATCAAATGACTAATACCGTGGTATACAAAAACATTGTGAAGCACTTTTTTTTTTGTAACAATGACTCACTTCTCATTTTAATGCGGGTTTAGTTTCACTAACTGTATACCAACCCATCGTAAAATAATAACTTTCAATAGTGGTCTGTAATATTTATTTTTATTATACTTAGCTAATCCTTATCACAACGGACATCTCCCCGTTAATGTATATAATGTATATATATAGTGTCTTAAGGTTAACGAACCTGAGCACTAATAAATACCTGAGCGCTAATGTGGAAAGTTTCGTAACCACTAAAAGAGGTCTCTGGTTGTCTACATTTACCATACGAAACAGCGATATTCTACTGTTTCACGCCTGGTTTTCTGTAAGTGCGTGATCATACCCCGGTAGAGACGACCCATTCGTGCTGCAGATATTTACCGCTGAGTTTCAAATGGTGCTGCTAGTTAGATATAGGTACAGAGCTGCATAGCTGCAGCGTGCATCTACCGGGTCAAAAATCAATAACACGGAATAGTACGCATAACTTTAAAACAATCCACGATAAGATAAACTTTAAAAACCGAAATATTATTTTAAATTACAATGACAGATCCAGCTAGCTGTGTATAGTTGTAGCACGAATGGGTCGGCTCGGCCGGGGAAGGACCACGCTCTCACAGAATACCAGCGTAAAATAGCAGTTTAACAAGGCTGTGTTTCGTATGGTGAGTGTAGAGAATCGGAGACCCTTTTTTACTGGAAAAGAGGCATTCCATCTTAGTCCTCACGGCTGACAACGCATCTGCATTTTGAGTCTTTATTGGGGATAGATGTAGATGTCTATGGGTCGCAGCAGCCACTTACCATCAGGTGGACTGTGTACTCGTTTGTCACCCTATCCTATAAAAAAAACGAATAGAGAGTTAAGAATTAAATACTTGTGTAAGATTCTTTTATTATTCTCTATCCATTGATCATCTCATAAAATTCAGCAGTTGGGCACGGATATCCTCAGTATTTGGGAGATTTTCCTTAATGGTCGATTTGCATTACCAGGCTGTGCAGGCGCCTTCACGATCGCCATATCAGACAACTATCCCTTTCTCAACTCTACCTTTATCGCTGCTGTTTTATTTCCGAGTGTTTTATTTTTGAGTGTGCAAAATATAGTTTTAATACCATCTTTCGGAAGTCATATAAATTTTCTAGTATTTTTTTTAAATAGAATAAGGTTGGCATACAAGAAAACTGCGTTGTCACCCCTGAGTAAAAGTAAAGTAAAGTTGCAGCCTATTTACGTCCCACTGCTAGGCACAAGCCTCCTCTCATTTCTGAGAGGGTTTTAGGGTAAGGAAATGTCCGCCGCGCTGCCTCAATTCGTGTTGGCGAACTTCACATGTCTTCGAAATATTTTTTTCTTATTTCTCAGACATGCAGGTTTCCTCACGATGTTTTCCTTCACCAGGTAAATCAACACTTAAAATTGCAATTAACGATTTCGTTGGTGCCGGCGGGGATCGAATGTGGGTTGCTCGAGTACTGTGAAGCTTACAGCGTGCGCTAACCATCTGAGCTACCACCCCTGAATACTAAGACGGAATGCGTCGTTTCCAATAAAAAGAGTCTCGGGTTCTCTACACTCACCATACGAAACACAGCAGTATTAAGCTGGTGTTTTACGCTGGTATTCTGTAAGATCGTCATCCTTCCTCAGTCAAGCCGACCCATCCGTGTTACAACTATAAAATAGACGCAGTGTGGTTCTACCACGTATAAAATACCCGCTCTCCCATATTCTGTTACTTTAAATTTATTTCACGAAGCTTCATCACGCGTCTAACAAAATTACTAATTTGTTACGCTTACATTATTGTTGGCTGAAGGTGTTAGGTGATAATTTGAAAAGATTATTTTAGGAAATCTAGGTCTCTAACGTGATATTAAAGCAACATTAGGCTAATGCATAGAATACAGTTGGATGGCATTAATAAAACATTAGGTCTGTGTTGACCGAGGTGTAATAGCCGAATGTTTTTATTGATCTAATCTAATGTGTAATGTATGTTTTTTTGTTCGTATTTTATGCGCTGCCATACCGTTCATCAGATCGCGGTTAACTTTGTCAACTTATTGCTTACACTTGCGCGAAGGTTATAGGTTATAGTTATTATTCCTAATTAAACAATATAACTGTTCCAAATTTAAAACGATATTTCCACAATTATTTTTTCTGCTCACCGGGTACCAGCTAGTACATAAATATATGTGGATATTTTTTAAATAACAGTGATTTACCATTAAGCTGATTTAATAAAAATTTTATACTCCGTAAGCGCTGTAATGATGAATAATATTTTCTTATGAAATAAGGATGACAATAGATTGTAGATTTCCAGCGATTAGTGCTCATGAGGTTCGAGCTGCGCTATCCTTAAATCCTACTTCGTCAGTGTGGACATTTTAGGTCAATGGTGACGATGATGATTATTATGATGATATATTTAAATTTAGTAATCTATACATATAAATAAAATTGAATTGTCTGTCTTTGATATCGAAATAACTGGCTTCTATTAAGCTCAGGGGGTTGTTTGCATGCTACTAAGACATAAGTCTGTCTGTCCGGGCTATTCTTCGTAATGACTGAAACGATCGTACTGAAATTTTACAATGCCCATCTCCTGATTTGCTTTACCCACGAGATGATAATATGGGATAGTGAATGTTCTTACACCGCCACTAATCGGTTTGACAAACTAAATTTTAATTTATAACGACGTAGCTAATATTTTTAATTTAATTTCAGGCTTGTAGAGAAATGGTACGTAGATTGCTAACATTTTTTGTTTTATAACATTTCTGTCATACGCTCGAGTAGGTTTGAGCCAATTAATGCTGGCTACAATATACATAACAAATAAATTATATAAAAAAAGAAATCGCGCTCAACTTATGCGGCGCCACGCCGGCGTCCAACTATTTCATTTTTATGCAATCCTAGTAAATCAGTATTAATTTATAGCAGTGTTCATAATGAATATTACACATTTAGATTCAAGAATTCCTTTTATAACAAATAAATTTTATTTTTAAAATAACGGTTCCTTATAAAATCCATATTTCCATATAATGCCGTGTGTCGCGAGATAAGGAAAGCATTGTCAGCTATAACAAATAACCCAACGCAAATTGAGCAAGTTCAATAAAGACATTAGGTAGATAAATTATAAAATAGAACTGAACAGAAACTTTTTTATCCAATATAGATTATAAACAATTTCTTTTTATAAGATAAGGGTGACAAACGTACACACAGTCCACCTGATGGTGAGTAGTTGCTGTGGCCCATAGACATCTACATTTATTCTCGATTACGAATCAAAATGCAGATGCATTGTCACCCGTGTGGACTAAGATGGAATGCCTCTTTTCCAGTAAAAAGGGTCTCCGGTTTTCTACACTCACCATACGAAACACAGCAGTGGTAAGCTGCCATTTTACGCTGGTATTATGTGAGAGCGTGGTCCTTCCCCGGTTGAGCAAACCCATTTTGATTCGCAAAAGAGGATAAATGCAGATGTCTATGAGCCACAGTAACCACTTACCATCAGGTGGACTGGGTGCTCGTTTGTCACCCTATCCTGTAAAAAAAATCCTTAATATCATTTTATGCAATACTTGTTTAATAAAGTTTTTAAAATTGATGGAAGTCACATTTTGTACATTAAACTACTTATGGTTTTGGGTACATGCATTTCATTGTCGTAAATGTACTGAGAGGCTAAAGTTAAAATATTAATTTCCTTAAGTTTTTATCTTAGAGACTGATTTTAGGTTTTAAATCATATATTGCTCTTATGGCCCTCGTCTGCAAATCAAATGTGATTTCAGTATCCGTCACGTGTACCCATAGCAAAATACCATACAACATTATGCTATGGAAGTAGGTATAAACAAGTCTAGCTCTTTCAACACTCATAAGATTTCTAAATTTTAAATATATTAAAAAATTACATACAGGAGGAAATCTGCGGAGTTTCCTTTAGTGCCTCTTCTCTGGACAGAGGTACCTCATTTTAAAAGGTGGTTAGATTAAAAAAAAATGATGTTTTAAAATAAACTTTTATTTCTTACGTCTAATAAATAAATATATTTCATTTCACTTCATTATAGGCCGGCATAATTACTAACACCTATTATTAATGGAGAAAGTTATGTCCGCGCTAAATAATTTCACAATTTATTCAAATAAACCAGTAACTAACGCTTAATTAGCAACCCTTCACCCAACAGTACGATTGTGTAACACTGGTGGAAATCGTGATTGGCTTCGATTTACGTTTTCCCCTTTTTTATTAATATTCTTTTTATATGTATCATGTAGGCAGTACTGACCGTCTACTGGAAGTGTAAGAATATCCACTACCCCATATTGTGCCGTGGGTGTCATAAGAGACGACATAGAGAAAGATATTTTACGTAGTAGAGCCACGCTGCAGCTATATGACCGCAGTTGTAGCACGAATGGGTCGGCTCGACCGGGGAAGGACCACGCTCTCACAGAATACCAGCGTAAAATAGCAGCTTAACACTGCTATGCTTCGTACGTTAAGTGTAGAGAACTGGAGACCCCTTTTTCTGGAAATGAGGCATTCCATCTTAGTCCTCACGGGTGACAACGCATCTGCATTTTGATTCGCAAACGAGGATAGATGTAGATGTCTATGGGCCACAGCAACCACTTACCATGAGGTGGACTGTGTGCTCGTTTGTCATCCTTATACTATATAAAAACGAAAGTGAATAGGAAATGGGCAGCAGCATCTTCCTGATAACAAATCAAAATTATAAAAAACTGTGGTTGCCTATTTGCCTGCCAATCATGGCAACTATGGCAAAATCACCTGCCTGCCACAGGGGCAATCTAGGGTGTAGGAGTGGGGACGACCCTTAATTGCCTCCTTAATTGTGATGTGTGTAGGCAAGCAGGGGCAATTTTTTAAGTCGGCCCTGCGACCTTCGATATTGCTCCGATCGCTGTGCTCCCTAGATTGCCCCTGCGGCAGGCAGGTCAGTAGCCGGCTTAATCCTGTCCTGCGCCGATGGCTAGTCTCCGTTGAGACTGGCCGACGTGACCGGAATTCGGTCTGGAGGACATAATTATTATTAAAATAAAGTACCCAACTGGCGTGCACTATCATGCGTGTAGCACGTGTATGTGAGCTAATCAGCTGCTTTAACGTTAATCTTGCTGCGAACACCCAATGATTCATTGACGAACCCCTAGGAGTTCGCGAATCCCACTTTAAGAAAGCCTGCCGCACTCGCCAGCTACCACATCTACGGGACGATATGAAGGAATCAATTATTTTACATCGTCACCACACGGCAGTCTGTATTATATTTTCTTAGGCTTTAGTTTTTTTAAACATTATCTCCACACGGGAGATAATCCCGTATCATGGAAGCAGTTTACTTATATAAATTTCACAAGGAGATACATCCAGTCCGGAACAATTATTTGTTGGCCATACAAATAATTGTTCGTGCGTAATTCGAACCTGCGGCCCTCAACACTGCAACTATGGTTTGAGTCCCGGGACGTCTCGTGTCTCGAAGACCCGGAACTTTTCGTAATTTTATTTGTTTCCAGTCCCGGGACTTTCGGGTCGAGACTCGAGACGAGACAAGATTGTCGAAATTGTTATGTAATCATTTTTATTTTCAAGTAATTGAAGGAGCCTAGCGCCATGTGTTAGTTTAATGAATAATTACTTTGTCTACTACGTAACTACTGAGTACGTAACACAATAAATTAAACAAATATGTGCTTATGAGAATTAACAATGAGATTATGAACTATGATTAGATACTAGATTTACTAGATAATAGTAAAGTTATTAAGAATTAGTATGATTTTTAACTAAGTTCGTTTCATAACTAAGATTTAACTGTTTAGAAGTGCATCTGTGTGTGACTAAAAGAAACAAACAAAGCAATTATTAAGACTGAAATTAACGTTAAAGTTTTTTAATTTTCTGTTTTATCGTTTAATAAATGTTGATTTTTACAAAAAATTGTCTCTTTTTAATACGTTTCACCAGAAATTAACTCAATGAAAATTCTTCAAAAAAGGCTTACCCATCTTAAAAAAAAACAAAAAAGCTCTTTCTTAAAAGTCTCGTAGTCCCAAAAATTCCCGGGACTTTGATTATAGGCTATCCCGTGTCCCGTGACTTTGAAATTGTCGGAATTTCCCAAACCATAGCTGCAACTCATTGCTAAGCTACTGTGCCAAGGACCCGTGAATATCTATGTCATATAACTTATTAATATCTAATTGTAATTTACAAAATATCATAATAAAACAACTAAACGCAGTTTGCGAAGTGATTCCCACCGACAAACGATTCCCATTATAGTTACATGATCGTGCTTTTGTTCGTACGCCTCGCTTGGACCTGGTACAGCTACCACGCTTTCTAGCTCGACACCTACCCGACACAGACCACTGCAAACATTACGCTTAATCGTTAACCCGCTGACTCGTACTTAGATCTTTATTACTTATTATCACACTATGATATAATAGTTGCGTGTAAAGAATTTATTGTACAGCATTATGCGAGTGATTTGTATCGTTTTACGATCAGTACAGAAGCCACGTTGGTTTATTGGTTAGATAACTTAGCTACTAAGGTTCTAATTTTTGGGCAAGGAGTTATTTAACTACCTGCCAAAGAATAAAAAGCCAAGTTTTAAGTAATAATCAAGGATTCCTTGGTTCTATATGATTTTATTTTATTTATGATGCGTTTCGGAGAGTGTGCGCATGAACTAATTACATACCTTAATTGCTCCCTCCCCTTTCCACCATAGGGTACCCAATCGACGGGTCTTCACCCCTTTGTTGTCGATATTTCAAGCATTCGAACCAAACGGTTTGAGTTGTCTTTCGTAATGCGTACAGCAAAAGAGTGGAATAAGTTGCTGGCGTCTATCTTTCCGTCCGAATACAATCTGGGCGTCTTCAAGGCAAGAGTGAATAGGCTTTTGTTTCGATAAGATAGTGCGATTTACCATCTAACGCTGTATCACCGCTTACCACCAGGTGGGATTGTGGTCATGCATTGACTTATAATAAATAAAAAACTACTTCTATATAAAGTACTTGATGGTAAGTTCTTGCTGTGGCCCATCTGATGTGCATTTGCGGAGTGCATCTGTTTTGATGTACTCTTACGGAATCCGAAATTATTTTGTACTTATGACTGTATCCGATAAAACCATCGGTACTAACATATTTAAAGAAAATATACAGCTGTTAATTGTTAGAACTTAGATTTATTCTTAATAAGATTCCATGTATTGAGCCCGACTCCCGTATGTACGAGTATGTTGTAAAATTAAAGTGACCAACTAACTTCACTTCACCGCTGACGGCATTCGAAGACGTTTTTAAGCTACTGGACTGAAAAGGAAACGGTAATAATATCCTCCAGACCGAATTTCGGCCACGGCGGCCAGTCTCTGTTGAGACTGGCCGCCGTGGCCGAAACTCGCCGCAGGACAGGATTATAGTGCCCAAGTGAATGCGCAAGCATAGGTGCACTCTCTATTCCCTCACTCTCATAGCCCGATGGGACGGTAAACCGACACGACCAGAGAGAGATCAGGCGCAGGACCAACGGCTTTACGTGCTTTCCGAGGCACGGGGGTGAAACACCGCCAACTTCCTGACTCCGGGCAGCTACTGAGAATTTCTTGATGGAAAAACTCAATAACAGATTTTTTGGCCCGACCCGGGATTCGAACCCGGGACCTCATGATCAGCAGTGGCACTACCACAACCACTAGACCAGCGAGGCAGTAAACGATACGGTATTAATATTAATGACGAGTACATCACTCAGCTTCGATTATCTGACGGTATAGTCCTTACTCCTTATGGCAGAGTCGCAGTAGGACCTAAGCACTATGCTCAATGACCTCAAAAGTGTCTCCCAACGAATAAGTCTTAAGACGAACATAAAAAAACAAAGGTCATATATAACGTCCATGTCACACCTATGCCGGTAGTTGTTGGGAGTGCTACGGTCGAAGTTATCGACGAGTATGTTTACCTGGGACAAATATTCTCACTACGTAAGTCCAACTTTAGCCGACAGGTCTAGGCAGCGGTCGGGAGATTACGACATATTTTCTAGTTAGGTATACCTCAAAAGTTGAAAACAAGATTATGCAACCAGTGCGTGTTGTTAGTGATGACTTATGGATCTGAGACGTGGTCCTTCACAGCTGCGTATGAAGAAGCTGAAGGTCGCTCAACGAGATATGGAGATAGGAGGCTATGCTCGGGGTTCCTTTGCGGATATACAAAGTAAAGTTACATCTTATTTACGTCCTACTGCTGGGCACAGGCCTCCTCTCATTTCTGAGAGGGTTTTAGGGCAAGGAAATGTCCGCCGCGCTGCCCCAGTGCATGTTGGCGAACTTCACGTCTTTGAAATATATTTTTTTCTTATTTCTCAGACATGCAGATTTCCTCACGATGTTTTAATTCACCGCCGAGCACGTGGTAAATCAGCACTTGAAATTGCAATTAACAATTTCATTGATGCTGGCGGGGATCGAACCCGAGTTGCTCGCGTACTGTGAAGCTTACAGCGAGCGCTAACCATCTGAGCTACCACGGCTTTACACAATTTATACACGGATTAACATAAAAACGAGGATATCCGCAGTAGAACCAGAGTAACTGACATAGCCCAACAGATTAGTAAACTGAAGTGGCAAATGGCCGGTCATATAACTCGAAGAACAGACAACCGATGGAGATGAAAGGTTCTCTAGAGGCAGCCTCGTACCTAGATAGAGTGACGATCTGGTAAGACATGTCGGAAGTCGATGGATGCAGGTGCCTCGGGACCGTGTTTTGTGGCATTCCTAGGTGGAGGCCTGTGTTCAGCAGACTTGTGAAAGGCTGTAATGAATGAATGATGAATTAATGACCAACTAACTAACAGTCCAGCTAAATGTAAGTGGCTACTGCTACCCATGGACACCTACAGCCAAAGAAAAAGGCTACAGATGCATTGTCAGCTCTGAGGACTAAGATGGAATACTTATTGGCCTAGGAGTCCTAGTAAACCTACCATATTTAAAAACGTTCTCTTTCTTGTTCTCGTGGTTTATTATTTAAAAATATTATTTAAATACTTGTTCCGTGCGGGATAATATTATTTATTATTGGGGTTATCTATAAAGTTTTCTCATCTGGTTGGGCAATATAAATATATAATTGTAAATAAACATGGTAAACGTACCTACATAAATATCAATAAAATAAAATAAATACATAAAAACTACATAAATATATAAAAACCCAACCAGATGGAAGCCCTCGGCAGAGGAGACCAGACGGCCGACGGTTAGGGGGAAAGGGAAAGAAACCGGCGGACGATGCGGGCGGTATCGAGGAGCACCGCCCTCTGCATTTGAGCTGGGAGCGGTCCGTCACGGAGTCCCAGTCGCCTCAGATGACCCGAGAGGCTGACTGGAATTAACCCATTCGCAGAGACGACTACAGGTATAATTTCGGCCCGCAATCCACCCCACATGTCGGTCACCTCGTGAGCCGGGTCCAGATATTTAGTAAGCTTATCTGTTTCGGCTTTCAAGAGGTTCTCGTCATAAGGAATGGTAATGTCGACCAAAAATATCCTTGACTGTGCCCGGTCCATCAGCACAATATATTATTTATTATTATTATTATCCCGCACGGAACAAGTATTTGTATGGTCTACAAATAATTGTTCCGAGTCTGGATGTTTGTCCTTGTGCAATTTGTGTTTGTAAACTGCCTCCACGATACAGGAGAAAATTCTAGTGTGGGGTAACGTTTTTTTTAAAAAAAATAAAATTAAAAAAAAATTACTTGAAAGGTGCTACATTTAAAAACCATTTATATTCCATTTCATTACGGTCTCTAAAAGTCCCCTAAAAAGAAGTCTATTGAACATTTAACTATAATACATAGGCTGCACTAAAAGTATCGGGAATGGAATATTTCCACTGTTCCTGTCATATTAAAATCTTTTTAATTGAAAACTCCTTGGTTTTAAAAATCGAATACCATTTATTTATTTAAAAAAACATTCTCGGTCTTGTCACAAGGTTTTGTCAAACTTGTTTAGTCGTTGAGAAAATGGAATTGACTCGAGAAAATTCAAGAGCGATGATTTATTATGACTTTCGGAGTGGTTTAACACAAAAACAGTGTGTTGACCGGACGATTTCTGCATTTAGTGATGAAGTCCCATCTAAAACCACAATTTATCACTGGTTTGCTGAATTTCAACGTGGACGTGTCAAGCTCAGTGATGATCCCCGTCAAGGTCGTCCAAAAACTGCAGTCACCCAAGAAAACGTTGATGCTGTGCTTAAGCTGATTGAGAAAGATCGACATGTGACATAAGGCGAAATTCAGGCAAATTTAGACATTGGCATGAGTCAAATACAAATAATCTTGCATGAACAATTAGGTGTAAAAAAGTTGTTTTCCCGATGGTTACCGCATTCGCTCTGTGAAGAGCAAAAAGCGGCTCGCGTTACTTGGTGCGTCAGAACTCTCGAAAGATTCCACGCAGGATCCTCAAATGCTGTATACAACATCGTATCAGTTGACAATCCTGGATATATGCGTACAAACCCGAAACAAAAAATCAGTCACGAGTTTGGGTGTTCGAAAATGAGTTAAGGCCAACAAAATAGTTCGTTCACGGAGTGTTGCAAAAAAAAAATGGTGGCCACGTTTATCTCCAAAACCGGCCATGTTACGACTATTCCTCTTGCGGGACAAAGAACGATTAATGCAGAATGGTATGCTAGTATTTGTTTGCCACAGGTCGTTTCTGAACTCCGTAAAGAGGACTGCAACCGCCGCATCATCCTCCATCATGACAATGCGAGTTCTCACACCGCACACAGAACAAAAGAGTTTTTAGAGCAAGAAAACATAGAATTATTAGATCATCCGCCGTACAGCCCCGACCTAAGCCCTAATGATTTCTATACTTTCCCTAAAATAAAGATTAAATTGCGTGGACAGAGATTTTCATCACCTGAGGAAGCTGTGGACGCCTACAAAACGGCCATTTTGGAGACCCCAACTTCCGAATGGAATGGTTGCTTCAGTGATTGGTTCCATCGTATGGAAAAATGTGTCAAATTTCGCGGAGAATACTACAAAAAGCAAAATATACAAAATTTGACCTGCTCAAAGTTCAAAAACTTTATTAAACTAAGTTTGTATAAAAAGGGTTAAAGCAAAGTAAAGTAAAATATACTTTATTGTACACCAAGAAACATATTACAGTATTTATATAGTTAAAGGGACATTGGTACAACAGGCGGCCTTATCGCTAAAACAGCGATCTCTTCCAGGCAACCTTAGGGCAGAGGATACTATTTTTAAAAGATAGCGGAAGGGGTGCACAGAATATAATATAGAAAGATAAATAGAAGAACATACGAGATTAAAGGAAAAAAAAGAAGGAAAAAGAAGTGAATGACGACAGGTAGTAACTTAAGAGGAAAGGTAATAAAGTTTTAATTTATTTTTAAATATAGGAAGAGATTTAGATTCTTTAATATGTAAGGGGAGAGAATTCCATAGTCGTAAGGAAGAGGAATGTCTAGGAGTACTTAGAAGAAGATTATTTTGAGATCGTAGAGGTAAGGAGTGTAAACTACTTAAATATATAAATCGGTCTTTCAAATAAGAAGGAATGGTCGGATTGAACAGAATGCAGTAAAGAAGATGAAGAATGTGAGTATTCCTGCGAAGGCGAATCGGTAACCACTTGAGCTTATGGCGAAATTCGGATATGTGGTCATACTTTCGTAACCCAAATATAAACCTTATGCAATAATTTTGAAGCCGCTCAAGTTTATTAAGTTGCTCGACTGTTAGGTCAAGATAACAAGTGTCCGCGTAGTCAAGGATCGGTAAAAGAAGAGACTGAGCCAGCGCAACTTTAGTAGGAATGGGGAGAACATTGCGTAATCTTCGAAGTGAACCAACTGCGGCAAACATTCTTCGACTTACTTCACTCACTTGCGGTCCCCAAGACAAAGTCTGATCGAACATAATACCTAAATTCTTAACTTTGTCACTGTATGGGATAAGTGTCCCTTCGAATATGACTGGCGGGAGCAGCGACAAAGGTAACCGAGAGATTAATTTTGAACTCCCAATAATAATGGCTTGAGTCTTCAATGGATTAATTTTAAGCCCAAATGAATTACACCAATGAGAAATACTAATAAGATCTTCATTAATTATCCTAATTGTATTGGGGAGATCCGCAATCTTACATTGAGAGTAGATTTGTAAATCGTCTGCATATAGGTGGTAAAGAGAAGTAATGTGGGAACAGATCGAATTGATGAAAATAGAGAACAATAGAGGAGACAACACGCCACCTTGTGGGACGCCAGCTTTGACAGCAGACCAATCAGAAAACGTGTCTTGAATTTGTACACGTTGCCGGCGCCCTTGCAAGTAACTATGAAACCAACCAATTACTTCAGGAGATATGTTAAGAGAACTTAGGACAGCGAGTAAAACATCAAAGTCTACAGTATTGAAGGCATTACTAAAGTCAAGCAATGTCAATACTGTAACCTGCTGATTATCCATGCCTAGGCGAATATCATCAGTGATTCTAACCAAAGCCGTAGTCGTACTATGACCGGGACGGAAACCAGATTGGAATGAATTCAAAAGGTTATGATTGGACAGGAAATTGCTCAGCTGTTGGTATATTAGGCGCTCGAGTACTTTAGAGAGAAAGGAAAGGATGGATATAGGACGGTAATCCTTATATGTCGGATTAGATTTTTTAGGGAGTGGAGTTACTAGGCCGTCTTTCCAGGATGAAGGAAAAACACTGGTGTCAAGGGAACGATTTAAAATAAGTGTAAGGATAGGAGCTAAAAGATCGAGTAATGGGATAATCATCTTACGACTAATGCTGTCAGAACCAACTGCGTCGGAAGTAATGGCTAATATATTCTTCTTAACATCACTGACAGTAACTTGGCTAAAGACAAAAGAGGAAAAATTGGGAGTTGATATAGCAGAAAGTTGAGCAAGTGTATTTTTCTTCGTAGCACTGTCTATAGTGGCGCTAGATAGGAAATGAGCATTAAGCTTATTTAAATTCAAATTTAGAGATTCTACATTACGCTTTGTTTTAATATTAAAGAATTTATAGATGATAATAACCCCTGGAAGTGAGGTGATCGCTCCCAAGCTATTTCTAATTTGTTGTGTTGTTAATTTGTGTAACATACATGATTGTAAGCTGTTATTTAAAAAAATAGTCCCGTTGGGTTTCTTGCTGGTTCTTCCCAGGACAGAGGTTTTTTTTCGAACCAGTGGTAATTATACAAAAGAGTGACTTTCAATAAGTATTATTTATAATCTATATTGAATAAAAAAGTTTCTGTTTCTGTTTCTGTTTCTGTTTCAATAAATATATTTTTAAATAGTAATGTTGTGTCACTTCCTTTATTCCCGAAATTTTCAGTGTAGCAGCTCAATGCTGTTTTTCATGTGGTAAATGTGGAGTACCTGGAGACCCTTTTTACTGGAATCAAGGCATTCCACCTGTTTCTCAGGGGTGACAAAGGGGTTATCAGGAAAACGCTGCTGCTCAACTCCTGGTTTGTTTGCCTCTATCGCCTCTTACGACACATACAAGACTATATAGTGGATATTCTTATACGTCATAAAAACGTGTTTATTAGTATTCGAATTTCTCGGTGTTGACTGGTAGAGAATACCAGAAGGATTTTACCCATTGTAACTCATAATAACCCAATTAAGGTGTCTTAAAATTAAAAAAAAAATCGAAAGTTGAGACGGCTAAAATCGATACAAAGCATTTTGTAAGTTGTTAAACTCAAGTTTTGTTTTCTAAATGGTAATTTCATGCACTTTCAGCACTATATAGAGGTTCGCATTAGGAATCGAGACGTTTTTAATATATATAGAATTATATGTAGAAACCAGGCATTAGTTCCTTCCATTTACTTTCAACCGTTACTTTAACCTAAGGCGATAATAGCTTTCATTTCAAATTGGTACTCCAAGTCTGTAATTCTATCGGCGCGGAGGAATGCAGCTCCAGGAAGTTATTTTTATTTTATAAATTCTTAAATTGTCATTAAAATAGCATTTCAATAATAGTTACGAATACATTTTATTTATTATTTTATTGTCAAAACATTAACATATTTACATAAGAGTACTGTAGGTGTTCAAAATGACATGGTATTTTCTCAAAGAAACGGCAAAGGAAAATCCGCGTAATCCTTTTCTTTGTGCCTTTTTTAATCATAAAATATCCTTTATCAAAAATGCGAATGAACACACCCTTAATTAATTAAAGCATGTTGATATAAATACAAAATATAACATAGCAAATGTATCACAAACCCGATCAGACTAGTCCCCACTAGCAAACGCCTAATAAGGCAACTGTAAGGTCTGTTGCCAGCAGTGGTCTGATAGGGTATGAGGAAAAAGAAAAATAAGGAATATACAACAGTAGCCTAATGATTAAGAGTTCGGACTGCAAATTTGGAAAGTCGTAGATTGGAATTCGTCATTCGACTACTGTCGTAAGTATGTGAAGTATTAGTGATGTCACAGCTTAAATAATCTTACTACATAAGTAATGTACCAGTAGCAGTGTTACCAGTTATTTTAAACGTGTAGTGGCAGGGTAGGAATATACACCACCCCATAATATCGTCCTATGGGTGGAAGAGGAGACAGAGGGACGCAAAACAGGAGATGGGCTGTTATGTCTTTTTAATAACAAGTATAAAATAAATAAAAAACTACGGTTGCGAACTTACTTACAAAGCTAGACAGCTACGGCAAATATTTTCCCTGTGAGGTAATTTATGGACAAGCCTATGTTCAGCAGTAGACAATTGATAGGCTTTAATGTTATACAACAAATAGCAATTTCTCTTAAATTTTTATTCATATATTTCTGATGGCTCTTTGATTTTACGAATATATAATCTTTGAACATTCAAAGACTATAATTTTAAGATTATAGAATCGATACGACTTATCATTGTATTACGGGTTGAATATAGCTCAAGATGGACGGTTTCTTCCACATTTATAGCCGTCTGTTGCTATTGTTACAGTTATCTATCTCAAAATGGCGGCCTTGTTGTCGTAGACTAATGATACGTTACTTCAATAAGCTATGCAATATAGGTTATGTAATTTGTAACTATCTCTATAATAATTCTGATAACACAAAAACCGGGCTTGGCATAACAGGCTACTGCGTTGCGGATCCTGGGTACTTATTCCGGTTGAAGTCAACTCTTTTTCAAAAGCACGAAATGTTGGTGTTTGAATGATATGTTCGTCTGATTATCTGTACATACTATTACTTCCAATCCTTAACTTGTTTTCTTTTCTTTCTTTCTTTTTCTTTTTATGAAATGCAGGAAATAGTCCTCCCCGGTTGTCAGGATTGGATTCATAAGTTTTTTTTTCTTTCAACCACTACATAATCGATTTTATTAAAAAGTTAACGAAGTGTAAATACGTGATAGATTCACAATGCAGCTATATTAAGGTTGTAACGTAAATGGATCAGCTCGACCGGGGACGGACCACGTTCTTACAGAATACCAGAATAATGCTGTTTTTCATATGGGGACTGTGGAGAACTGGATACGCATTTTACTGCTTACGGGGAATTCTGTCTTAGTCCTCATGTGTAACATCGCAATTCCAACTGTATTAAATTTAAAAAAATGCTAAAAATCGAATCTGCATTAAACACGACAAAAAAGTTATGTTCGTAATTTTATTATAATATGTTTCATAATCTATGAAATAATCATCAAAAACCATTTATTTAAACAGTTTTTCGACATCACAATAAAATCTGCATGTTTTTTTGGATATAATATGGCGTAAATAACTCCCGATATTGCCCTCTACCTGTTTAAGAAGATATATAAAAAATTAAATCTTCATAAACTTTTTCGCAAAAAGTGTGTGTTTACGGGACATTGCATCTTGCAAATGGGAAGTTAATAAGAACGCGCAAACCTCCGACCAAAGTATTTGCTTCAAGTTTACGACTGGTACGTGTCGCTAGATTACCCCGAGGTACCATCCTATGACTTACGGTATTTAAAGCATCCGCATCGGCGCACGCAACGCGCACGAGATTGCCCCGTTTTTATGTTTCTAAGTGTTATAATAAAACTGTAATGTAGTGAACGTCATTTTGTTACACTTGAGTGACTTGAGACAAGTGAATCTGTTGTAGCACGTCAACTTATAGCACTTATATTTATGTCTTCTTTGACTTTTTTTATAGAATTAGAGTGACAAACGAGCACACAGTCCACCTGATGGTAAATGGTAGCTGCGACCCATAGACATCTGCATCTATCTTCGTTTGCGAATTTAAATGCAGATGCGTTGTCACCCGTAAGGACTAAGATAGAATGCCGAATGCAGTAAAAAGGTTCTCCGGTTCTCTACACTCACCATACGAAACACAGCAGCGTTAAGTATTCTGTGAGAGCGTGGTCCTTCCCCGGTCGAGCCGACCCATTCATGCTACAATTATACTATTAATATAGCTGCAGCATGGCTCTACCACGTAAAAAATCTACCTTTGACAGATATTGACGGTATTTTAAGTTGATGTTTGTATCAATTAGGTACGATTTTTGAATTCTCAGATAAATATTTTCAAATAATTAAATGTAGATTTTTATTTATATACTAACATTTACCTACCTGGCACGTTGCAATCTCAGAAAAAATAATTGTGAAAATATCGTTTTAAATTTGGAAGAGTTATATTGTTTAATTAGGAATGGTTATACATTCACTGAAAAAGAATTATGATATAAATAACTTTCAAATTAATTTATCGGTACGATATGCGTGCCACCTACTGTAAATTAATTGTACTATGCCTATAACCTTCAACAACTTTAACAAGTGCAAGCAGTAAGTTGACAAAGTTTTACTACAATGTAATGAACGGTATCCCAGCGCATAAAATACGAACAAACAAAAATATTTTTATATATATTAGATTATCAAGAGAGAGAGAGCGCGAGTTTTGTGAGTTTGTTTTCATGTGGAGGATAATCTCCGGAACCACTGTACCTATTTGAATTTTAATCCAGATGGCCAAGTTATATATTATGTCTAAAAGTTATGATGATATTTGTCAACTAAGTCGGAAAAACATTTGCGATCTTCCACAGCGTGTGCTGCATCAAGTTAATGTTGCAAGAAAATGTGTGGTTGGATTGTTCCTCATGAAAAGTTCTTAAAATAGTCTGCAACATCATATATCTATCTTGTAAGGATAACTCACAGTAACCATTTTTATATAAACACTCTAGCGCGACAAAAGAAATATGACAATATAATAACTAATATGGTGGCATTCGGCGTGGTGTCGTCGGCATGTTGGTCAGGAAATGCAAAGAATAAAAAATGTATTTATTCTATAATCTTAAAAAAACGGAACCAAAAATGTGGTATACCATGAAGGTTTGAAATTAATTATACTTACCTAGCATTTAAGACAGATTTTGTCAACCCGGGCAAAGCCGTGGCGCGCCGTCGTCATAAAGTAATTAAAAATTTCACTTGTATAAATAAAATAGTACAATTGTTTCATTTTTATATGCAGTCAGGTTATAGTTTATCCGATGGAATACGTTTAACTGACCGACTTCCCGGAGCGTCGATTCTTCACATTAGCTATGTGTTTTTGTTTTCAGTGTGCAGTCTGTGAACACGTACAGGATCGCCCCCAATACTACATCAGATTTGATAGACCACAAATCCTCGCTAAAAACACCGATTCCTTCCAAGGATGATTCGCGATGTTATTAAAATCAAAAAATATCCTAATTTCAATAGAGAAGATGTCTGGGTGCTACCATCTGCTTGGGATACCATAATTAATAAAATTAAATCCCAACCCAAGCATACAACTGCAAAACTTCAAGATACTGTAAGTTCATACTGCGTAGATCGGAACAAAAATTAATAATTTTTAATCTGGCGGTAGCCGTGGTTAACTATGACATTGGGACATCATACACCTCAGTCCCCCTCGTGACCATGGGTGCTGTAAAGTGCTCGAAACGTCGGGAATATAAAATAAGTTAATATACGCGATAAAATCAGTAAAATTAGTTTTATTTAAATGTGTAGTGTTCGCGTAAATATAAGAAATCATTAAGAAAAAGAAATTTCATAGAAATTTTAGTTTATCGAACTGATAGTTTGTCCCGGAATATCATTACTTATTCTTCCTTCCTTCCTTTCTACCACTAAGAAAATAGACGCTCTTCGGATCTTTAACCGTATGCTGTCGTTACATTTTATGAATGGCAGAGCCCGCTGTATTGTGACTGCCGCACGAATGAGTCAACCGGGGAACGACCAAGATATCACCGAATACAACAACTGTAAAATTTTCTAAGTAATAGAGCAGTGGGCTCAAAAACGGCTGCTGATAAAATGATAGAATCATTTAAAACAATAGAATTTAAAAAAAAATTACTTTAGTTGTTCAGTGAGTAAATTTCTTCAAAATTGAGCTACTCAACTAAACCGGTCTTTCCAATGAGCTTTAAATTTTCTTGTTATGTAATTCTATTCCCACTATCATTTTTGTTGAATCGTTTACCACCGGCGATTTTTCCGGACCAATACGATGTACCTTCAAGAAATGAGCTACTACTTTTTAAAAGGCCGGCAACGCATCTGCAATTCCCCTGGTTGTTGCAGTTGTTCACAGGCGGTGATCAATACTTTCCGTGGGATGAGCAGCATACTCGTTTGCCCCCCCCCCCCGCCCCCTCTTCAATAAAATAAAAACAGTTATCTTTAGTTGTTTAGTTAAGTAAGCGTGAAGATTTTTCAAAGTTGAGCTACTCAACTGAAACAATCTAACCAATGGGCCTTAAATTTTCTTACTGATTCAATTCGCACTGTCGGTTGTACTGAGGGTCGTCACGGTGAATCTGAAGGCACCGACTGTGGCAAATTTTCTTATCGGATGCTCAGTTGTCATTTCGTAACGAAATTGCTTGAGCGCAAAATGATGGGACGGGATGGTGTTTCGATTTGAAGTCATTAACTATTATTGTCCTCGATTTTTCGACATTGTGGACTTTTTTATCGACAGTTGCTACAAATGGCTACAGATCATCATTCGTCATCATTACAGCCCTCCGAACACTTTATACGTGGCACTCTGTTTTATTTTCGAACTTTTTAAGTGATTTCTCATACATGTTATTTTCTCACGATGTCGTCAGATAACTCATACATTCGGAAGTGGGTGTAAACGTAAATATGAAATTTCATTACATACAAGCATACATATAAGTCAAACTATTAAAAATATGATAAAAAGTCATTGTTACAAATATATTTCCAAAATTTAATATTATTAATTTTAAAACATACATTTTAATTAGTGTAAAATTAAAAAAAAAAACTTGTTATATATTGTAATTGTCAGAATTTATTGAACGCTGTGAAGCTTGAACAACTTTTTCTTTTCGCAAAATTGAAATGGATTACGAAATCGATGGTAGAAATCAAATTTCATCGTTAATCAACCTATTACTATAATCGATACCATCTAAAATAAAGTGGCATGACATAATTTGTTACATAATTGGCTTCTATGCCTTTAGTAGTTCAAACGGAATAACTGTGAGAATTCCTAATCAATACCTTTCTGCCGATGTTGTCCTTTTTAATAGAATAACTATTAAAAATAAACGTATATACATTCTACCCGGTGGTAAATCGATACTGCGGCTCGTACAGACATCTACATCTGTTTTCGGTTAAGAATCTCTCCTGAGGATTAACATGGAATGCCTTATTTCCAGTAAGGAAGTTCTTCCATCTCAAAAGTTGTAATCTTTGAGGACTGAAATGGAAGGCATCACAGTTCGAAAATATTCTGACTTCTTTTACCATTCAATTTAAAATGCAGTAGGCCAAATGAGTTTCTTATGTCTAAGCGAACGCTACACATTTCATCATCATCATCATTACAGCCCTTCACAAGTCCACTGCTGAACAGAGGCCTACCCCTAGGAATGCCACAAAGCACGGTGCTGAGCCACCTGCATCCATCGACTTCCTGCATGTCTTATCATGTATCACATATTTAATTATAACTAAATGTTACGGACTTTATCGCGTTTAATTACTTATTTCAAATTCCCGATGTTTCGACTATTTTACAGCACCCATGGTCATAGGGAAGGGAGGAGGGAACTGAGTATCAATGTCATAGTTAATCACGGCTACCTTAAGCTAAAATAATTAATTTTTGGTCTGATCTATGCAGTTTGAAGTTATGGTACCTTGGAGCCTTGCAGTTGTATGTTTGGGTTGGGATTAAATGTTATTAATTATAGGAATTCAAGCAGACGGTACAAACCCGGCATCTTCTCTTTTCAAATTCCCGATGTTTCGACTACTTTACAGCACCCATGGTCATAGGGAAGGGAGGAGGGAACTGAGTATCAATGTCATAGTTAATCACGGCTACCTTAAGCTAAAATAATTAATTTTTGGTCTGATCTATGCAGTTTGAAGTTATGGTACCTTGGAGCCTTGCAGTTGTATGTTTGGGTTGGGATTAAATGTTATTAATTATAGGAATTCAAGCAGACGGTACAAACCAGGCATCTTCTCTATTAAAATCAGGATGTATTTTGATTTCAATAGCCTCGCAAATCATCCTTGGAAGGTATCGGTATTCTTTAACGGAGATTTGTGCTTAACTATCATATCTGATGTATTGACGGTAGCAATACTGTACGTGTCTACAGATTGCACAGACTTCCCGGAGCGTCGATTCTTCACATTATCTATGTGCCTTCATACTGGCTCACTATTCACATTAGACCAGAACACATCAGTGCAGGCACTGTTGTTTAGTGGTAGCCATACATAGGTAAGTACCTACTATGACGGATTCCTAGGCAGAAAGAGACCAACTAAAATGTAAGGTGTGGCGAAAAAAACATAGTTTCTACCTAATATATTTTCTCATACTGGGAACCTAAACTAATCCATCACTACACATTTTTCGCACTTTATCTGACAAGAGAATAGCATACACTTTTAAAACAGTCTAACTCAGAGACAATTGGCGATTTTGAAACAATGAATAATTCGACCCTATTGAGGCATAGGACTGGACTCATTAGTATGGGAGTATTACTTGCATTGTCTTTGCTGTATACATGATTGTATTTAAGAATTTCGGTGTTGCATTATAAAAGATATGTTGGTTCAATTTTAAAATTATTCTTTCTACAATATTCCAGTTATATGCATGTATATTTTTAAAAATAATTAATAAAATGATTGACCATTTATTTTTAATTCAATAAACTGTGCAATGGATTTAAGCAAAACAGGTGGTAGAACATCTTTTCTGCCTAAAATTCGGTCTTGCATAATATAACCATCATTCCTGTGTTCCGCTCTGTACGGTATAAAGAATCAGTATCATTGCAAACTGGTAGGCATTCCATCTTAGTCCTCAGAGGTGACAACGCCTCTAGCCTTATTTGAAGATGGCTGTAGTCACGTACCATCAGGTTGACTATAATTTCGTTTGTAACTTCGGTTTTAAAAAAAATTACATTTATTTAAAGTCTACAACAATGTACCTGAACTAGATTAAACCTTTATCTCGGGTATGTGTTAAAAGATAGACTACAGAATATTGTCTGAATTTTTTAAATGAATAAATTACCAACTAATTTGGGGTAATTAAATTTAAATATATAATCATAAATTAACTTGTTCAGCAACTTTTCCGTATCATCGTATGACAAATTTTGTAACCGTGTTTTAATTACACACGTAAAATCCGCCAGTTTGGATACATGTACAAAATTCCATTTACTTGATTATACAGAAAAGGGCTAAGGAACTTAAAATGTATACATGAAATATTTTCTTATTCTAATTTTCACTTAGTAATCTTTTCGTCTGTTATAAGTGACATCTTTTCTGTAGTGTAATAAGAGCATCCACGACCTTTTCTGTCACCAGGGCGGCGCCACTTAGAAATGAGGTGAATTATTTGACAGATTTCATAGCGGGGGTAGTCGATTTGTGTGGAAAATGTAAAGGTTAATGTTTCTTTCTGAAATATTGGTTATATTTTATTTTAAATAGATTGGAAATGGATAAATTAAATCACGGGTATTCCTAAAAGTAGAGAAATTAAGAAAAGAGTAAAACATGTGCTACAAAAACGAGAGCAAACAACTGAGGCAATGTTTTATGTAGATACACTCTAAAAACCGATAGACTTTTATTTAAAACGCAATTTCTCAATTACAATGACATTTTATCTCTACATCTATATCTATACAAATAAATAAAATTGAAGTGTCTGTTTGTAATGTAAAAATAACAGCTTTCTACTAAATGCATATGAAAGTATATACGGTACTTATAACAAAATCTAATAAATGTTTGTCTGTCTGTTTGTTCCGGCTAATCTCCGAAACGGCTGGACCAATTTTAACAGGACTTTCACTGGCAGATAGCTGATGTTATAAGGAGTAAGTTAGGCGAGTAACGCGGGCAAAGTCGAGGGGAGCAGCTAGTAACAAATAAGTTCACCTCAATCCCAACCAGCGACATCTGGAAGGTGTACAATTATTAGCCCTCATTATTTTTAGTTCTGTTTTAGAAACGTTTTCAACACAATATTACTGTACTACAATATTTTAACAATATTCTTTCCTTTTCAGGTTGCAACTTCTATCCCGTGGGGGAATACTTAAAGTTCGTCAGGATACCAGAGAACTTAGAGGTCGGAGAGGAAGTGTTACAAGTGGAAGTCCACCCAAGGTAAGAAATGTAAAACGATAAAACTTTTTACAAAAGAGATTGACAAACAGGCACACGATCAATGGTAAGTGCTAATAAACGCGGTACGAGCAGAACAGATAGTCTTTGTACTCTGCCTAATCACTGGAGGATTACGGACTTGAGGCCATATTTTGTATGATAAAAAGGTTACTTATATACAATATGTACATTTATTAATAATCACACGTTATAAGTTAATTTAAATAAATTTTAATATATTATGGCAAACATGTATAAAGAAAAATTTTGCATTTCCTCAGTACATTTTTTGTATTTGTGGGATTTGAAAAAAATAAGAAGTGATGAAAAATATATTTATTTATTATCATTATTCTCCTTACATGTACTTAAATTAAATAGTCTTAAATTAATAACTAAAACGTCCAAAATTGAATATAATTATATCACATCAATTCTGTGGCTTCTTTTTCTTCCTTTTGATAACCTTTTAAAGAATCCTGTATTTGCTGCAAAGTTTTATCCTTAGTTTCAGGCAGGTATTTATATAGAAGTAATGTACAAACAGATGTTGATAAACCATAAAAAAGAAAAGCACCATGCAATTTAAATGTTTTGAAAATAAGAGGAGCTATTTTAACTAATATCGCCATCATAGTGTGACCAAATACACCAATGACGGCCAATGTAGAAGATCTGTATTCTAACGAAATCAACTCTCCGAAAATTGAGGTACACATGTTCATTGGACCACAGCCAATTGATATGGAGAACATTGATAACAATAAAATTGAAAAGTACTTGTTCTCTACAATGATATCTAAGTTTATTAAATACAGGTAAAAAGATATAGTAAACAAAAAAACAATAGCAATTGAAGTAGTTGTAAATAGAAGTGTGCGTCTTTTCACTAATTTCGAAATGCCACCTCCAATATACATACTTAATACTGTGACTCCGTCTAAGGCTAACATTCCCACATACGCGGCAGATTCGTTTTCTGTTATCTTTTTTAAAATATCAATAATATAAATACTACAAACAAGTTTCCCGGATAGATTATATAATGCTAACATCAACATGGATAATAGAACTGGCTTGAAGAATTCTCTTGAACAAACTATATCAAAAAGTTCAATCAATGTATACCTTGTATTGTTCCTTAGTCTTTTCTTTTTTAATAGATATCTTTCAGTTTCAATCATGCCTTTAAGCTCTTTTTCCGCTTCTTCTCCGGAGCCTTTCAGCCATCTATGTGATTCTGCACACTCCTTGAAACGTTTTTTATTAGCTAACCAATATGGTGACTCAGGCCAGAATATTACACTTATTAACGTATAAATAGAACAAAGTATTCCTAAAATACCAATTTTCTTCCAGTAAAAAAATGTTCCGATTGCGTTTGCAATCCAAATTCCCCAAAAAAATGATGCTACTTTTATAGACAAGAACACTCCTCGGTAAACGGGCGAACTGTATTCTGTGGCGATGAGCATCGATACTGATATTTGACATGCGAATAAAAAACCTTGAACGATTTCACTAATTAATATTTCAGTTACTGATCTGCTGAAGTAGAACATCAAGAACCCAGTTAAAGTAGTAAAACATACGATTAAAAAAGTTTTCTTTCTACCTATGTATTGTGCAAGAAATGATAGTAAAATGATTGCTGGCAATCCACTGAAGATATGAACAGACGCTGAAAGAATAAAATGTATTATGTTGATCATATTAAAACATGCTCGTGATAATTATTTAAGAATATTCCTTCAATTACTTACAAAGCCATGATGCCATTTCGTCGCTGATTGTGTCATTTGAATTTGACTTTCTTATTTGAGGAATAAATACTGTTGGAGACCCCAGACAAAGTCCATACATGAAATATGAAGTCCATACTGCACTGACAACTAGCAACTAAAAAGTAAAATTAATTATGATTTAAATAGATCAAGAATAGAATAGAATAGAATAATATTTTATTCAATATAGATAACATGTGTAATTCTTTTTAAAAGTCATTATTTACTTTACCACTGGTTTGAAAAAAGTTCCCCTCTGTCCTGGGAAGAACCAGCAAGAAACCCAGCGGGACTTTTTTAAAAGTAAATTTTACATTAATGATTGTATAAACTATTTACAAAATTTATTTTAGAAACTGCTTGGAAGCGACCACCTCATTCCCAGGGGTTATTATCAACCATGTATTCATTTATACTATAATAACCCTTTTTAAGGGAGAGCTATTATCCATATTACTTATAAATATAAAATAATTATATTATTGGTACTATCAATAATGCTACTTTTAAAGAGGTAGGTATCAAGTCTAAGTTAAAATTGTTATCTGAATATGTTTCATCATCATCATTACATCCCTTCAAAAGTCCTCTGCTGAACAGGTCTCCCCCAAGTAATGCCACAAAGCACGGTCATCACTCTATCTAGTGAGGGTCGCCCTAAACTTCACCTACTGGCATGTGGCTGCCACTGGAGAACCTTCTGTTCCGATCGGTTGTCGGTTTTGCTTTGCCACTTCAGCTTACTAATCCGTTAGGATATGTCGGTCACTCTGGTTCTACTGCGGATAATTTCATTTTCATAAGTTTATCACGCAGAGAAACCTCGAATATAGCCTTCTCCATAACTCGCTGAGTCACCTTGAGCTTCTTCATCTGAGTATGTTTACGGTGAGAAAATGTTGAAAAGAAATCATATAGGAAGTTTTATTTTGGCGATTTCAGAAAATTCATCACGCTCGGAAAACATGTTTCGAAAATTTTGTTTTGTAAATATGTAAAAATTTTACATAAAGTGGTTATGGTTTGATTGACCTGTAATTACAGACAACATGGAAATCAGGGAAATTTGGAAGCACGCAGTTGAATGTTGGTAACTAATCATGTGGTAGCGGCATTACGGAATCCATCACCGCATTTGTTCTCGTTGATAGATTCTATCTCGTTTATGGACAGGAGCCGAGTCAAAAGTTTTTATATTTACTACTTTTTAGTATAAACACCAAGAGTAAATGGCAAACTCGGTTTTGGAGGATGAATGTAGATCTTTGAGGGTTACAGTATCCACTTATCGTATGCTCGTCATCTTATTATATTAAAAAAAAACTGCCGTGTAGTGTTGGTATAAGTGAATCCATTAGCCAATATCATCGGGGCAGCAGCACCGTCCTGACAGCAACAGATATAACCATCAGGTGCTCTGTGTACTCTTTTGTCACCATTATTATAGAAGAAATACAAAAAAAAAATACACAAACCTGTTTCAAAAATAGTTTCCATTTATTTTCTTCCTTGAATTTTTCGTCGTCTGTGAAGACTGTTTCTACCATGACATCCGCCATCTTAAGCAAAATGTGGTTATTAATTAAGAATAATGTAACAGCGTTAACAAAAAAATAAACATTTAAATTGTAAACCTATCTATCTCCTTCACACCTGATAATATGTAAAGTACTTAATTAACATCTGTATCAACAAGTTCTTTAGTGTTGTGTGTTTTAACATATCGATTGCTCGCAATAAAACTATGGCTGATTGTTTTTGTTTTTATGTAAAAATAAGGCACAAGCTTCCTCACATTATTCACCAGTAGGCTTATACCACATTTAATATATTTTTGTTTTTTAAAATCTGACAGCATACAGTGGAATAATATCAAAAGTACACACGGCAAACATCAAAAAGCAAAATAAATATGTGATTTACTTATTTTATTTGGACACACAGTAGAGTTTATATTTACACGAATCCTTTAAATTCACTTTACGACACTTCATAATTCAAAAACTTTAAGACCTACTTATTTGAAAGTCTATTTATATACATATATATATTCTGGAGTTATTAAGGTCTGAAAAAAGCGCGTTTTTTATCTTTTACCCATTCACTGATTTAATGTTTCACTAATTCACTCATAAACTATTTAGGTTAAGTCCTAAATGCCTTGCAGAACTTGAAGTTTGGCATCAAGGGAAAATGTTAGGCGTATAATAAGAAGAATATTTGAATATATATATATATATATATATATATATATATATATATATATATATATATATATATATATTGAATAGTTTCAGTATTTGGGTTCTTCCCACGATCGTAACCTGAGATCCTCCGAGGGAACTACTTTATGTGTTTTTCCGCGCCGTATTAAATTTATATCTCAGTCGTTCGCCACTGAGGCCATAAGGCTATGGAATAAATTACCCCCTCATATCAGGAAACCGACTTCTGTTGCAGCCTTTAAAAGAATGGTGACTGATCACTACCGTTCTTCTTTCAGCAATTGACCTTCTTATTTAAATGTTTCTGTATAAGTGTATTATAAATTACTTAAGTTGTTTTTGTATAATATGCTTGTATGTAAGTATGCTTAAAATGTATGTATTATGTATTGTTTAAAATTATGTATGTTTATGTATCATGTATAGAGTATACTATTTATGTTATTTGTGGTTATATATATTTATTTTTATATTTACAAGTATAGTATGTAGATGTTTATATTTACATTCACGTGTATATTCTCAAGTTTTTATGGCACCAGCTTAAGTTTCTCTGCTTAGGTAGAGCCACGCGGCAGCTTTCTGCTGTCGCACGGATGGGCCGGCTCGAACCGGGGTGGTACCACGACCTCACAGAATACCAGCGTGAAGTAGAGGTTTACCTCTGCGTTTCGCTTGGTGAGTACAGGTGGCCGGAGGCCCTTTTTACTGGAAATGAGGCATCCCATCTTAGTCCTCACGGGTGACAACGCATCTGCATTTTGATTCGGAAACGAGGATAGATGTAGATGTCTATGGGCCGCAGCAACCACTTACCATCAGGTGGACTATGTGCTCGTTTGTCACCCTTATCCTATAAAAAAAAAATAGCTCGTGGTTGACTGGTAGAGAATGCCTAAAGGCATTAAGTCCGCCAATTGTACATCTTAA
Organism: Parnassius glacialis; assembly: GCA_033319125.1. Taxonomy (NCBI): domain Eukaryota; kingdom Metazoa; phylum Arthropoda; class Insecta; order Lepidoptera; family Papilionidae; genus Parnassius; species Parnassius glacialis. The sequence continues at coordinate 47,610,522 of JAVANC010000019.1, read as the reverse complement.
GTGTAATAAAGATTTTTAAATAAAAATAAATAAATAAATATTCTTTCTATTTTTATTTGAACTATAAATTATCGATATTCGGCGATGAAAGGCACTGACACAAATAACTTTGTCGACATTTAATCCTTATTGTTTCAATTAAAAACATATTCACATTTATGTTTAAGTGAGATTACATTTAGATCGTCGTTCAAGTTTTTAAATGCTAAGATATAACACATAATTGCTATACTTACATTTTTGTGTGTTCGAGACAGACACACGCTTGACTGGTTATTAAAAGGTGAATTTACACATTAAAGGTTTGTACATATATTCATTAATATTTTGTTTAGAATTTAGAGTAAACACGACCGAATGTTACTGGAATTAGCTCACTTACAAAAGATAGATTAATTATCATTGGGCTAGTACTGACTGATAAAGAAGTTTGTCAATAATAAAGGCACATTTTCACCAAAAGCGATAGAAATAATTTAAACACACACATCTTTAATCTTTACTTCTTTTTTTGGTTTAGTCGTGACTAACCCTTTGGGGTTAATAAGGCCTTTGAGTTCTTTGTTAGATGCCTCATCACATCATCTCAATCAGACATGTGAAGAAGAACATTCGTTGAATAGACTTCTCGACAAAATAAATATTATATTATAACGTTTATCCTGCTTTTTCATTTTTGTTTGAGTTCATTACTAATTATTTCCTTAATTTTTATCAATCAATTATTAAGTAAATCAATACCATTATGCACTACATAACCTTTTAAAAATTACAAATCGTGAAACAGTCATAACCGCCTACCATGCATACGTCTCTTCAACATTGAGATATGGTATAATATTTTGGGGAAACTCCACAGGATGCGAATTAGTCTTTAAAGCGCAAAAGAAATGCTTAAGAGCAGTATGCCGGTTGCAGGCTACTGATAGTTGCAAATCGCATTTCATTGACCTTAACATACTAACCCTGCCATCTTTATATATATTCGAAGCAGTCATGTTTGTTAGGAAACATTTTAGGATATTTGAAACCACTAATAGTAAACGTCACAGAAACACATTGCGTATTAAATCTCACAAAACAGCGCTATATTCAAAAAGTTTCCTAGGTATGGCTCCTAAAATTTTTAATAAACTCCCAAAAAAAAATTAAAGAGACAGATGACATAGACAAATTTAAGAAATTGCTTTCGGGTTTTTTTTAATAGAAAAAGCATATTACTCTATTAACGAATATTTTGATGACAAAATTAATAGTTTTTAGCACCTACAATTAATGTCCGATTTATTTATTACATTTTTATTTATTATATTTTTATCATTATGTTATTAAGAATTGTAGTGTTATGCTACTTACATTTCATTGTACACTATTTCTCCATTCTGTTTTTGATTTTCTGCATTCATGTTTTGCATCACTTTTATTTCTATAGGATCCTGTAACTTTTTTACACAATAACATATCATTTTACTTCGTATTTTCACACTATTTAGCACTTTTAAAATCGCTGTCAATGGAGTCTTACCTTTTTCGGTCTTTTATTGAATTCTCGGTAACTCTACAATTTCAGGCTTCATGCACGCTGCCGTGCATTAGTTTTTGCTAAATGAATAATATCTCATTTCTTACTAAAATGTAATAGTTCCTAATAACAGTCCAAAAACCAAAAATTGTTAAATATGACAACTATTATTTATATCGTTGTTATGGTAACTTTTATTCAAATTCGTCTCTGGTATGATGTTCTTTCTACATAAATACTCTTTGGCTGCAGGTCATTTACAATAAATTTCGTTTTAATTTAAATAATTTCTCGTTCTCTCTAAAATGGTATAAAAGCCGAACAATTGGAGAATACAGAACAGTCTCGCTTCAGTTCTCAAAGGAGAAGCATCTACTAAAGGCCTTATCCCGGGGCCGCATTGCCCCGGGATCCTGCAAGCCTCCATCTACATCATAGGTAATAGATAATAAAAAAAAATAATTTATGAAATTTTTCTTAAATATACAAATTATTATTGAAATTGTAATATCATTAAATATTTATATTAGTAATGCATGATAATGTTAACCAAATATTTGTATGCCTTCTAAGGCGAAACATAGTGATACTTATCATACATTTTCCACCAAGCTTGTAACTTTTTACCTATGTTTTACAAATAAATTATTTTGAATTTGAATTTGAATTTGAGTCTGTTAGTTTTGTTTAGGTGATTAAAATGTTACTAGTACTGTGAGAGTTCTTTCAAGTCTTTCAGCTTTCTTGTCAGTATTTAATATCGCAGGAACAGATATTTTACAGCCTTTATCTATAGCCAGTCGCCGGTTAGGTATATCACGTCTGGCGTAAACGAAATGGCTATACCACCATCTATCGAAGTCCATAAGATTTTTTGACATTTCACATAGTCGCTTTTTACGTCACTCACATGGGCAAATATCACAATTTGTTTATTATTTCAGTTTTATAAAAAAAATGTCGTAACATCCTGTTATCTCGTTCCCTCTTGATCCAAAGTTTTTGTATTGACTCTTTGGAAAATGTGTTCATCCATAAAGCGTATTGTTACTTACAATTATTTGCCGTGTTGTGGTAATATAAGAGTAAATATCAAACGCCTGCTAATTTTATTTTCAAACTGATTGCCAAACGGTATAATTGAATCAAATCTTCACTATTATGTTAGAGGCCCATGTCTAGAGAGTTGAGTGTTTTAATGAATTCTATATGCGTGCGTGTGCTTGCGTGCGTGTGCTTGCGTGCGTGTGCGCGCACCCGCGCGTTTTATTGTGTGTGTGTGTGTGTTTATATGTGCGTGTACGTGTGGAGTATCTTACATTCTATATTAATTTTGGAATAAATATTCCAAAAATAATAATTCTTTGTTTACGTAATTATACAAATAAGAGGACTTTTTTGCCTCTTGCCGTCTAGCAAATGCTGCTTTAACCGAAGCACTTGAAGCTACGCTAGTTTTTCTCCTATCGAATTCAGGGTTGTATATGCAAGGGACTTGTGTAGCTTAAAACTATATTTAATATGTATAACTTGCAAACTTGTGTTAGAAATTCTTAAAATTCATTACCTTCAGTAATGATCATTGAGCTCTCTCTAAATCCAAAAACTTTGTTTTTGTAGCACCTTTCCATATACTAATACAATATACCAGAACTGATTGAACTAAAGAAAAATACACTTGTTTTAATATGCGAGATGTTTCAAAATTTTGAAAAACCATGTAAATTTTCTCATCCTTGTCATTAAAATTTCGATATGTGCTGGATACTTTGTTTATATGACGGCATGAACAGTTAGAGTTGTTAAGTTCAACACAAGAATCAATTTTAATATTAAAATTAGGTTGAGTCCTATTCTAGTTAGTAAAATATACATGGTTTGTCTTAGATGTATTGAAAGTTAATAAATGTATTCTAAACCAGTCTGCAACCTTGGCTAACTCTACTTTATCGCTTTGCCGAACATCTTCGCAGCTTCGACCAGAGAAAACCAAAGCAGTGTCATCTGCATAAGAGAACACATACACATTTTGTAGTGATATATTACAAAGAATTTTACTTAAATCAAAAATTAAAAACTATATTTAATATGTATAACTTGCAAACTTGTGTTAGAAATTCTTAAAATTCATTACCTTCAGTAATGATCATTGAGCTCTCTCTAAATCCAAAAACTTTGTTTTTGTAGCACCTTTCCATATACTAATACAATATACCAGAACTGATTAAACTAAAGAAAAATACACTTGTTTTAATATATATGTATTGTTGCGAGATGTTTCAAAATTTTGAAAAACCATGTAAATTTTCTAATCCTTGTCATTAAAATTTGGATATGTGCTGGATACTTTGTTTATATGACGGCATGAACTGTTAGAGTTGTTAAGTTCAACACAAGAATCAATTTTAATATTAAAATTAGGTTGAGTCCTATTCTAGTTAGTAAAATATACATGGTTTGTCTTAGATGTATTGAAAGTTAATAAATGTATTCTAAACCAGTCTGCATCCTTGGCTAACTCTACTTTATCGCTTTGCCGAACATCTTCGCAGCTTCGACCAGAGAAAACCAAAGCAGTGTCATTTGCATAAGAGAACACATACACATTTTGTAGTGATATATTACAAAGAATTTTACTTAAATCAAAAATAGAGTCGGTCCTAAAACACTTCCTGTGGGACACCGTAGATAATGGTTGAGTCATGACTAAAGTGCTCTTCGATTTTGACCCGTTGTCTACGGTTTTTTAAGTAATTTTTAATTAAATATAGTGTTTACCTCGTATGCCTATTTGTTCAAGTTCCTTTACAAGAATGGGGATAAAGACGCTATCAACGACCTTTCTTATATCGAGAAAAACTCTTAAACATTTATTTTCTTTGTCAACTTGGTCAATAATGAGTGACATCAGCCTTGAAACAGCGTCTTCTGTGCAAAGTCCTCGTCTGGAGCCAAATTGTGACATTAACAGTATATTATATTTATTTAAAAAATTAATCAAACAAATGCAACAAAAACTCAAATAATTTAATGTGCAGTAAAAGTTGACAGTTATGTGCAGACAAATTAAAAGGTTTTTTGACACGTTATTTTTAACTGCCTCGTTTATTTAGTGATCGTAAACGCAGTCGCTGATCATGAGGTTCTTCGTTCGAATCCCGGGTCAGGTCAAAATCAGATTGTGTTGTTTGTTAAGAAATTCTCAGAAGCAGCCCAGAGTCAGGAATGGTTCAAAGCCCTGCCTCGACAAGCACGTAAAGCTATAGATCCTACGCCTGATCTCTGTACGGTCATTTTGGATTACCTTCCCATCAGACTATGAGAGTTGAAGGAATAGAGAGTGCACCTGTGCTTGTGCATACACTTGGGCAAGCACAGGTGCACTCTCAAATTCTTTCCTGCAAAGTTGGCTAATTTCTATTGAGACTGGCCGCCGTGACCATGATTCGGTCTGAAGGACATTATTATCATTAATAGGTGGCAGAATTTATTTATTTATTTATTAACACTTTATTGTTCACCTTAATTAAATGTTATGTACACCGCATTAAATAAAAAAGGATTACAAAGGGCGGACTTAATGCTTTTTAGCATTCTCTCTCAGTCAACCCAGGACGTGTGAAAATAATGTGATAATAAAAATGCTGAATATAAAATTTGTATATTTATAAAATAAAAATAGACTAATATTAGATATATTAACACAAATACAATAAACTAAGATACTACAAAATTTACACACACACACACACACACATGTATATATATATATATATATATATATATATATATATATATATTAGTACAAATGGATGTATAATATGAACCGATAAATAAAATAACCACAAATATATCCAAAATTGATCATACTAACACTACCATCTGTTATCTTCATACTCGCAAGATGTTTACGTACCAATCTTTTAAATGCAAGTGCAAGGAATTCCAGAGCACTGCAGCCTAAATGGTGAAAGATTTACTAACAAAATTGGTCAAATGTAGTGGGATACTTATTTTATAATTATACCAAAAAATAATTGGTAAATCCAATTGGGCATACCTTAAGCGCATAAAAAAATACGTATAACATGATTATACGGAATTTTTTAAAGTAGTTTAAATACATTTCGACAGCACTATCGGCTTCAACACCCTCGAAACCCATAAAAATGACACTCATCATGAAAAAATTGATAACCATTGCAGCTGCCACCTTGGATTTACATTTCGACAGCACTATCGGCTTCAACACCCTCGAAAACCATGAAAATGACACCCAAGATGAAAAAACTGATATCTATTGCAGCCGCCATCTTGGATTTACATTTCGACAGCACTATCGGCTTCAACACCCTCGAAAACTATGAAAATGACACCCATGAAGAAAAAATTGGTACCTAATTCAGCCACCATCTTGGATTTACATTTCGACAGCCCTATCGGCTTCAACACCCTCGAAAACCATGAAAATGACACCCATGATGAAAAAATTTATACCTATTGCGGCCGCCATCTTGGATTTACATTTCGACAACCCTATCGGTTTCAACACTCGAAAACCATGAAAATGTCACCCATGACAAAAAAATCGATACTACTTACTTTTAGTACGTACTACTATTATTTATTCTGTGCTTTTAAAATATTGTAATAAAAAAATCTCTTATTATTATTATAATCTGGTATTTAAGAAATTTGGATATTCGAATATTGTGTATTTGTACAGCGATCTTTTTGAGCCGTTGCAAACATCCGAAACAATGTCCACTCAGGACGGAAAAGTACTCTGTGCGTCGAACTGAGTGAGTGAGTAAACTACTCTGTGGCTTTAGCTCCCTTTACAGAATTAATTTACATACAAGGCTACCAAATCAACGAAAATTTCGCCATTTTGGAGCCGAAAAAAATTAATTATAGCTAAACAAAACAAAATTACACTGCCATTTACATTCAGTGGCTTCCCACATGATAGACGAAGAGATTAAAAAATAGATTGAGTTAAAAAGTTGATATTTTCAAAAGTTAGGGTGTTTACAAGCCTTCCGGACTTGATAAATCCACACCAAAAGCCACTAAAACCCCTTTTTTATTTAAAAATAGCAATTAATCGATTTAAAAGAAATATTAATAAGTTCAACAATCATTTATCTTTCTAACAATGTGCTTTTTATATCATTTATATGTATAATATGATTGCTAGATACGATTTTATTCGATAAAACGTTGGAATCTTAATTTTTAGGCGATAGTAAAACATACCTTGCGCTTTCGCTTAAGGTATACAATAGAATGGTTGTTATCCAAAAAATAAAGTTTATTTACTATGCGAGAGAAAATATTTCATTATCGTAAATGTTTTTGTTGTCGGTATCTTTCGGAATCTTAACATAGAAACAGAAACAGAAACAGAAACTTTTTTATTCAATATAGATTATAAATAATACTTATTGAAAGTCACTCTTTTGTAAAATTACCACTGGTTCGAAAAAAAAAACCTCTGTCCTGGGAAGAACCAGCAAGAAACCCAGCGGGATTTTTTTTTAAATAACAGCTTGCAATCATGTATGTTACACAAATTAATCCTATATGTGAGATATCAGAGGAAATTCTTTAATTCTTTTAGATTTCTCTTTGTGTTTTGATAGAAATCGTTTTACAATTAGAGTTTTTTTCGAAATAAAGAACCAGCCAGCAAGTAAGCATGTAAAATTTGGTGGACCAAAAGTCTAAAGAAGTAGTAGTCTAAAGTATATGAAACGTTTTTGCATTTTATGAGGAAATAAATGATCTTGATAAAAAATGTAAACAATAAAGAATTTTGTTTAATAACATGCATTTCATATTATCGAAATATATTATATAGTTATCAAAAGTCAGCAGTAAATATGGCGTTTCTTTAAATAATATTACGTTGCAAAAGAGACTTAGCGAGCTGGAAAAAAAATCCAAGAGTCAGATCATATTCAACTATTCGAGCTTCAGGCAAGGCTGGATTATATGTAGCAAATATCGAGAAGTTGTAATGCCGAAATCAGTAATCTTCCGTAAAGGCGTGGCGTGAACTTATTAAATGTAGTCCAAAATATAGCCACTATTATAAAACAGCCAGTTACTTCACGAGATATTGTGGCCGTTCATCGCGTACAATACCTGAATTCGACTAGCTCACGAGCGAAGAATATAATTGTCAGATTCTCCAGTCTCCAGTAATGCTTGATAATTTTATATCTGCAGCACGTCTTAAGAAAAATATTATATAACTAAAAATTGAAAGAACGTCTCATAAGATCTACATCAACGAGCATCTAACGCTAAATAAGAAAAAGCTATTTCGTCGAGCAAGAAATGTAGTCAGACAACATGGATATAGATTCATCTGGGTCAAACACGGAAACATTCTTGTTCGGACAAAAGACACCTCCACTGCGTTTACTATACGTTCTGAGATTTTCCTTAAAATATTTATTTTTCTTTAAAGATTTACTTAAAATTAAACCAATTAATGTTCCCGAAACATAGTCCACGTTTTTATTTTGTGTTTCTGTATAATTACGTTTTTACTTTAATTTTGGGCTTTTCCGATCACACAGATCGGAAAAGCTGATACTTATTTGTCAACTTTATACACGATGTAGTGAGATTATGTGTTTAGTGTTTACTCTATTGATTGTTTGAGGCGAGCACTCTCAAGCGTGCATTAATCCGCGACTTCGCACGTATTCGAGTGTATTACCGTATACCCCGCAGTAATATTCGCTACCTGCTATCAGAAATGATTGAAGATAAAACTTGGTTTTTACTGTTTTATAGTTTATGCGACACTCTGTAACACATTCTGTGTGCAATACTAAAATGATGTGTGTGAAAGAACATTTAATTGCAGATTTGATGGTAATGTATGATGTAAACTGTGTTAATTAACATTTAATTTACACACATAATAACAAATTATCGCCTTCCTATTTTTTAGCCAACATGGTAATAATTATTTATAGGTTTTTATTGTAAGTGAATAATAAATAAATTATTTATTATTAAAACAGCAGAGGTTTACGGACCAAACTTAAAACTTTATACAATAATATTCTTGCAGAATATTTTGATATTATAGTATTGGCTGAAACGTGGTTAATACCTAATATTGCTGATTGCGAGTTATTGGATTCGCGTTATTTAGTATTTCGGTGTGACAGAGACCGGGAGGCCTGTGGTAAGTCGGAAGGGGGTGGTGTTGTGGTGGCGGTACGCCGTGGATTAACTGCTATTGCGTATTCAGGCCGCCACCAACGTCTGATGGTAATGTATGTTCCAATGTGTCCTCTAATATTGACTATGTATTTTTAAGATTCGAAACATCTGTGCACCATAAATGTACTGTAGTTTGTGGTGTTTACATTCCGCCGAACCAAAACGTGAAAACATATGAATTATTAGTCAATGCCTTTCACTATGAATTCACTTCTAGTGCAGTTAATGATTTTTTATTTTTGGAGATTTTAACTTACGTTTCTAATGATTAGTACGCAATTATGCGAGACCCGCTAACTACATTACACCTACCTACCGACTACTTAATAACATTTTGTCATTATTGAATGACAAACAATATAATGTATTTAAAAATACTACAGATAGCATTCTTGACCTCTTTATAAGTGACACTGATACCTGCATATGTGAGCTGCCATTGTTTCCCTTGGTTCAAATAGATAATTACCATCCACCTTTTATAGCACATATATTTTTAGACGTACCACAAAAACCAATGATTACTTGTGCAGAACCTAAGTATAAATTTATTGAAGCTAATTACGTTGATGTTACTGTATAGTGGCAGGGAAGAATACCCACTACCCCATATCTTCCCGTGGGTGTCGTAAGAGGCGACAGAGGGAAACTGAGGTAGAAGATGGGCAGCAGCATCTTTCTGATAACAGCAAACAACAATAAAAAACTGTGGTTGCCAACCCGCTCGCCAAGCGTGGCAACTATGGTAATACATCCCCCATGATTAAAGTTACGAAGAAACGGCCCCCAGTCCCCGGCGGCCCCGCTATTCCTGCCTACGGTGGCAACCATGGTAACGGCGGGAGAGGGGGTGCTAAGAACCTCCGGTGGAAGTTAGTTAGCCACCTACGACGACTCGACCTGGCAACATATAACGCGCGCACCCTGAGGACTGACGAGAATATACTGGAGCTGGAAGAAGATATAGACAAGTTGCGCTGGAATATTATAGGATATATCTGAGGTCTGAAGAGAGGGGAAGGACATGGTAATCCTCGAATCCGGAAACTTGTTCTATCGCTGAGAGGACGAACATCTGTCCCAAGGAGGTATTGGATTTATCGTCCACAAGTCTCCCGTTAACAACGTTGTAAAGATTGAGAGTGTGTCGTCGAGGGTTGCGTACTTTATACTCAGAATCACCAAACGGTATTCGCTGAAGGCCATACAGGTTTATGCACCTACCTCGGCAGATCAGAATGAGGAGCTGAAGGAAATGTATGAAGATATATCTGGAGCCATGCATTCCTACAAAACCCACTATACGGTGTTAATGGGAAATTTCAACGCAAAACTAGGCACAAGGGAGAACGGTGAGCTGAAGGTAGGGAAATTTGGAATAGGGCAACGGAATCCAAGGGGCCAGCAGCTGGCCGATTTCATGGAGAAAAGAGGGACACTTTATGATAAACTCTTTCTTCCAGAAGCGGCCCCACAGGAAGTGGACCTGGTCGTCCCCCGACGGATCGATAAAAAATGGGATTGACTTCATTATGACGACCAGAGGACAACTGTTCAGTGATGTCTCAGTGATCGCGATGGTGAAGACTGGCAGCGATCACCGAATGGTGAGAGGCACACTGAACCTCAACATTAAGTTGGAGAGGTCACGTCTAATGAAGTCAACGCTGCGTCCCCCTCGTGCTCTAATCCAAAGTCCCGAAACCTTTCAGCTCGAGTTACAAAACCGTTTTCAGTGCCTAGAAGATTGCATTGTAGTAGACGATATAAATGACAAGTTCGTGGAAACTGTCCATGCGGTCGGAGCTAAGTTTTGCAAGACCAGCCGCAGAAGAACACAAAAACTCTCCGATCACATTCTTACGCTCATGGCTTTTAGACGGGAAATGAAGCGTAGATTTGACAGCATACAGGCAACTGAATAGACAGATCTCCAAGTGCATGCAGTGGGACTTGCGCAACTATAATACTGCTCGTATTGAAGAAGCGACTGAGCGAAACCAGGGCTCCAAAGTCTTTGCTAGAGATCTGTCTGCCAGAAAGAGCCAACTGTCGAAGCTGAGGACTGAGTGTGTTTGAGTAACTCAGTCACTCAAACACACTCGGTCCTCAGTTTCGACAGTTGGCTCTTCTTCCTGAGATTTTGTGTGAGATTAAGAGGTTATGGAGGTTATGTGCAGCTGTACACATCATCGTTGGAGCCACATGCAAGTGTGAGTAACGATCCAAGAGCAAGTCTTATCTGACACTATTCCGATGATAGTCCGTACGTCCGAGATTAGAATGGCTCTCTAGCACCTTAAAAACGACAAGGCCCCTGGCGAGGATGGGATTACAGCGGAGCTTCTGAAAGCGGGTGGAAAATTGGGACTTGATGTCCTTCAGAAGCTCTTTAATTCCGTTCTCCATGGTGACACTTCACCGGAGGCGTGAAGCAGACGTAAGGTAGTCTTGTTCTTCAAGAAAGGCGACAACGCTCTCTTAAAGAACTACAGATCGATTTCCCTTCTGAGGCGCGTCTACGTGCTGTTTTCGAGAGTCATTACAAATTGTATCGCATGCAGATTTGACGACTTCCATACTCCCGAACAAGCCTGTTTCCAAAAAATCTTTAGCACCATAAACCATAATATACATACCCTTCAGCAAATTGTACAGAATTCCGAGGAGCACATTTTGCCACTATGTTTGGCGTATGTGGACTATAAGAAAGCCTTTGATTGTGTAGAAATTTTGGCGGTGCTACAGTCCCTTTAGCGGTGCTAAGTTGACTGTCGGTATATCGAAGTGCTAAAGTGTTTGTACAGTAGAGCTATGATGGCAAGACGAGTACAGAACCAGAGTACGGAATCTATTCAACTGCAGAGAGGTGTAAGACAGGGTGACGTTATATCCATGAAACTCTATACTGATGCATTGGAAGACGTTTTCAAGCTTCTGGACTGGAAAGGATACGGTATTAACATTAATGGCGAGCACATCACTCACTTTCGATTTGCCGACGATATAGCCCTTATGGCAGAATCGCTGGACGACCTAAGCACTATGCTGAATGACCTCAATATTGTCTCCCAACGGACAGGTCTTAAGATGAACATGGACAAAACGAAGATCATGTATAACGTCCATGTCCCACCTATGACGGTAGTAGTTGGGAGCACTAAGCTCGAAGTTGTTGACGAGTATGTTTACCTGGGATAAATAGACCGACTAGCTAAGTCCGACTTCGACCGAGAGGTCAATCGACGGATTCAACTCGGCTGGGCAGCGTTCGAGAAATTACGGCACATCTTCTCGTCAGTGCGTGTTGCCAGTGATGACCTATAGAAATGATACGTGGTCCTTCACTGCTGGCCGGATGATGAAGCTCAAAGTCGCCTAGCGAGGTTGAAGAGGTCTATGCTCGAAGTTTCTCTGCGTGATAAACTTAGAAATGAGAATATCCGCAGTAGAACCAGAGTGACCGACATAATGCAACAAATTAGTAAGCTGAAGTGGCAATGGGCCGGCCATATAATAATAATAATAATAATATAATTTATTGGGTTCTAAACATAAACACAAATTAACATAACAAAATAAATTAATGGAATGGCACTAAAATGACGTCTTCTCAGCACAAATGTTATAGAAACCACATAGTTTATTTTTTATTTATTTATTTATTTATTGGACAACACAACAGATTACATCATGACTTATAGCTATAACTTACAATAATAATAGTGTAATACATGACATAATCCTTATACGTGTTATCACGGAGAAACAAACATTTTAAATAAAATTGCTCAAACTAACAAGCTCATAAATCCGACAAATTAAGAACTATAATTTTAGTGAATATCAATCAAAGGGGATGTCCTTGAGAATGCTTTTCAAAACATTTTTAAAGTGAACCAGACTAGAGTTGAAGATGTCAAGGTTGATAAAACGAAGGCTATAATTCTCATAAAGTCGACGTAACCTTGATAGGGGTTGATTCCGGGAAATATTATTTCGCGATAGGGGTATGTCAAATATTTTTTTGGTATTATTTAGAATTATATATATATATATATATTTAGGTAGTAATTTAGTGGTAACTATAACGCTGATTTTCAGTAAACTCTAGAAAAGTTATATATATATATTGTTACGGCCCCCAGCTGCCCCTGCAAAGGTCGCCTTGGCTAGGGCCCATAGTAGCCTCCACGACGGGCAGCCGAGGGTTCGGGCCCACTGGCCTATTGACAATTGACCTACACGATAGAGATAAGGCTAGGTAAATTAATACGACTTACCTGGTTCAGAGGCGAAGACTGGCCACAAGGCTCGGTCAGGCGGTAGGTGTAATGTATGTAAGTGGTGTTTAGTAGTGTGTTTAAATCTAACAGCCTGGATTCAAGCTACTTTACTTTTAAAATTTGGTGGTATTGGTGTAAGAAATCTTTCTAGCGTTGCATTGCCCGCTTTTCTTGCTTTAAGCATAGTGTCAATAATTTAACTATGTAATATAAATTTAAATAATAAAGTAGATCTGTTCTATGCTGCGGAGACAAGGCACACACACACACACAAACACACACACACACATACACACACACACACACACACACACACACACACGCACACGCACTCGTACTCGCACTCACACTCGAACTCGCACACGCACACGCACCTGTACACACTAACGCTCACGCACACGCACCCGCGCATGCACTCGCGCACGCACTCGCACACGCAAACGCAGTCGCACATGCACACGCAGTCGCACATGCACACGCACACACACACACACATACACACACACCCTGTTTCTCTTTTGTTGAATGTACTTAGTCCAGGGAGGGCGAGGACGTTCTACTACAAGTAATTTTAAAATAAGTCCTCAAACTTGTAATTATTTAAGAATACGTTGGATACAATAAACTTTAATTTCATTGCGTTCCACCATGCTATAATACTGAATGTTTGAAATGAATGTATTCCAACTTTATGCTTATTAATGCATTTTAATTGTTCAAAATATTATATCTATGACATTTTTAAATTATTTTATATTTAAATTAATTATTACATATTATTAATAATCACAGTTACGTTTATTAATAGCTTTGTCGCTGGTTCGAATCCCGCACGGAAAAAATATTTGTATAGTATATAAACATAAGAGTGAGTTTCAATTACTATTGCTTATTATCTGGGGGCACGGCAGTGCCCCCGCCAAGTCGAGCAAAAAAGCGGCACGGCCGTACCATCCTTTTCTGGAAGCAGTTCAGGCCATTTCCGAAACCCTATAACTTCGTTATGGATAAAATTAGAAGCCTGAATTTTTACTAACCAAGTAGGCATTATATGAAGTCAGTATATTTCTAATTTCATTAAATTTGAACCAGTAGTTTAAGAATTATAACTAGTCAAAGTTTCTTAATTTTGTCACTTACTGACTTACCGATCATCAAAACTCTAAGGCACTTCTAGCAGACATAGAAACTTCAAATTTAGAATATAATCAATATTTAGTATATAAATCAAGAAAAAATTAAAATGATTTACAATTTTGTTCCAGTTTTCGAGATACACCAACTGCATAAATAACTTTGTAATCCCATATAAACATGTAGTATTACAAAGTTACATTTGCAGTGAATGAAGCAGTGTACCTATATATGTACATATAATGGAATAATAGGTGTAAATAGCTACTTAGATATAACTATCTACAAAAAGATATGAGATGCCATCAAAAACATAACTTGTAAAAAAAGCCAAGTCTCGCAACTCAGTTCTTCTACCGTACAAAGTTGTGAGATCCATGTAATACCAAGTCGGTTAATTTATTCAGTCCATAGATTGATACATAGATTGACTTGGCAATCGCACTAAACAATCTAATTTAATATAATATGTATTACTTGTGAGATATATTGTATTTTCATTAATTAACAGTGGTAGAGCCAGGCGGCAGCTTTTGCTGTCGCATGGATGGGCCGGCTCGAACCGGGGTGGTACCACGACCTCACAGAAAAACCAGCGTGAAGTAGAGGTTTACCTCTGCGTTTCGCTTGGTGATTGCAGGTGGCCGGAGGCCCTTTTTACTGGAAATGAGGCATTCCATCCTAGTACTCACGGGTGAAAACGCATCTGCATTTTGATCTGTAACAGAGGATAGATGTAGATGTCTATGGGCCGCAGCAACCACTTACCATCAGGTGGACTGTGTGCTCGTTTTTCACCCTTATCCTATAAAAAAAATATTATGCCAATAATGCCTAAAGAACATTTTTGCATTTTTGAAGTATTGATTTGTATTTGTGTATTTAGAAAAACGCATGAAGGTGTGATAAATATATTTATTTAATATAATTATTGTCCTAACACGAAATTAAATAAAATAATTTTGGATGAAAAAAATAAGTGCCCAAACTTGAATATAATCGGTTCACATCAGTTCTGTGGTTTCTTTCTCTTCCTTTGGATAACCTTTTAAAGAATCCTGTATTTGCTGCAAAGTTTTATCCTTAGTTTCAGGCAGGTATTTATATAGAAGTAATGTACAAATAGATGTTGATAAACCATAAAAAAGAAAAGCACCATGCAATTTAAATGTTTTGAAAATAAGAGGAGCTATTTTAACTAATATCGCCATCATTGTGTGACCAAATATACCAATGACGGCCAATGTAGAAGATCTGTATTCTAACGAAATCAGCTCTCCGAAAATTGAAGTACACATGTTCATTGGACCACAGCCAATTGCTATGGAGAACATTGATAGCAATAAAATTGAAAAGTATTTGTTCTCTACAATGATATCTAAGTTTATTAAATACAAGTACAAAGATATAGTAAACAAAAAAACAATAGCAATTGCAGTAGTTGTAAATAGAAGCGTGCGTCTTTTCACTAATTTCGAAATGCCACCTCCAATATACATACTTAATACTGTGACTCCGTCTAAGGATAACATTCCCACATACGCGGTAGATTCGTCTTTTGTTATCTTTTTTAAAATATCAATAATATAAATACTGCAAACAAGTTTCCCGGATAGATAATATAATGCTAACATCAACATAGATAGTAGAACTGGCTTGAAGAATTCTCTTGAACAAACTATATCATTAAGTTCAGTGAATGTATACCTTGTATTGTTCCTTAGTCTTTTCTTTTTTAATAGATATCTTTCAGTTTCAATCATGCCTTTAAGTTCTTTTTCCGCTTCTTCTCCGGAGCCTTTCAACCATCTATGTGATTCTGCACACTCCTTGAAACGTTTTCTATTAGCTAACCAATATGGTGACTCAGGCCAGAATATTACACTTATTAACGTATAAATAGAACAAAGTATTCCTAAAATACCAATTTTCTTCCAGTAAAAAAATGTTCCGATTGCGTTTGCAATCCAAATTCCCCAAAAAAATGATGCTACTTTTATAGACAAGAACACTCCTCGGTAAACTGGCGAACTGTACTCTGTGGCGATGAGGATCGATACTGATATTTGACATGCGAATAAAAAACCTTGCACAATTTCACTAATTAATATTTCAGTTACTGATCTGCTGAAGTAGAACATCAAGAACCCAGTTAAAGTAGTAAGACATACGATTAAAAAAGTTTTCTTTCTACCTATGTAATGAGCAAGAAAAGATAGTAAAATGATTGCTGGCAGTCCACTGAAGATATGAACAGACGCTGAAAAAATAAAATGTATAATGATGATCACACTAAAACATGCTCGTGATAATTATTAAAGAATATTCCTTCAATTACTTACAAAGCCATGATGCCATTTCGTCGCTGATTGTGTCATTTGAATTTGACTTTCTTATTTGTGGAATAAATACTGTTGGAGACCCCATACAAAGTCCATACATTAAGTATGAAGTCCATACTGCACTGACAACTAGTAACTAAAAAGTAAAATTAATTATGATTTAAATACATCAAGGAAGAGCTATTGTGCTTATTCTACGTAGTAAATCCATGCTGCAGCTATATTAATAGTATAGTTGTAGCACGAATAGGTCGGCTCAACCGGGGAAGAACCACGCTCTCACATAATACCAGCGTAAAATAGCAGCTTAAAACTGCTGTGTTTCGTATGGTGAGTGTAGAGAACCGGAGACCCTTTTTACTGGAAAAGAGGCATGCTATCTTAGTCCTCACGGCTGCGCAACGCATCTGCATTTTAATTCGCAAACGAAGATAGATGTAGATGTCTATGGGCCACAGCAACCACTTACCATCCGGTGGACTGTGTGCTCGTTTGTCACGCTTATTCTATAAAAAATACTTATAATAACTGCAAAATTAACATTAGGCTTGGTACTGTCAATAATGCTACTTTGAAAGAGGTACTATCAAGTCTAAATTGAAATTGCTATCTGAGTATGTTTCATCATCATCATAATCATTACAGCCCTTCACAAGTCTTCTGCTGAACAGGTCTGCCCCAACGAATGCCACAAAACACGGACCTGAGCCACCTACATTAATTGACTTCTTGCATGTCTTATCAGGTCATCACTCTATCTAGGGGGGTCGCCCTACACTTCGCCTACCAGTACGCGGCTGCTACTGGAGAACCTTCTTTCCCGATCGGTTGTCTCAGCTTACTAATCCTTTGGGCTATGTCGGTCACTCTGGTTCTACTGCGGAAAATCTCATTTATAAGTTTATCACGCAGAGAAACTCCGAGCAAAGCCCTCTTTTGGCAATTTAAGAAAATTCATCAGCATTTTGATTCGCAAACGAGGACAGATGTAGATGTCTATGGGCCGCAGCAACCACTTACCATCAGGTGGACTGTGTGCTCGTTTGTCACCTTATCCTATAAAAAAAAAAACGCTCGGAATACATGTTTCGAAAATTTTGTTTCGTAAATATCAAACAACTAAAACTAACTAAACATTTTACATAAAGTGGCTTTGGTTTGATTCACCTGTAATTTACAGGCAACATGGAAATAAGTAAAATTTGTTAGCACGCAGTTGAATGTTGGTAACTAATCATGTGGTGGCGGCATTAGGGAATCTATCACTCCATTTCTTCCCGTTGGTAGGTTCTATCTCGTTGCACAAACTTGCGTCAAAAGTGATAATGAAGTGCAAGTGAGTCAAAAGTTTTTATATTTACTACTTTTTAGTATAAAAACCAAAAGTAAATGGCAAACTTGATCTTGGAGGATAAATGTAGATATATAGGTTACAGTATCCACTTATCATATGCGCTTCACCTTATTAAAAAAATTTGCCGTATAGTGTTGGTATAAGAGAATCTAATATCATCCCGTGGATGTCATAAGAGACGACAAAAGGTAATAAAATAAGAGACAGGCAGCAACACCGTTGATAGGTTCTATCTCGTTTATGGACAGGAGCCGAGTCAAAAGTTTTTATATTTACTACTTTTTAGTATAAACACCAAGAGTAAATGGCAAACTCGGTTTTGGAGGATAAATGTAGATCTTTGAGGGTTCCAGTATCCACTTATCGTATGCTCGTCATCTTATTATATTAAAAAAAAACTGCCGTGTAGTGTTGGTATAAGTGAATCCATTAGCCAATATCATCGGGGCAGCAGCACCGTCCTGACAGCAACTGATATAACCATCAGGTGCTCTGTGTACTCCTTTGTCACCCTTATTTTATAAGAAATACAAAAAGAAATACACAAACCTGTTTCAAAAATAGTTTCCATTTCTTTTCTTCATTGAATTTTTTGTCGTCTGTGAAGACTGTTTCTACCATGACATCCGCCATCTTTAGCAAAATGTAGTTAATAATTAAGAATAATGTAATAGCGTTAACAAAAAAAAAACATTTAAAATGTAAATCTATCTATCTCCTTAACGCCTGATAATATGTAAAGTACTTAATTAACATCTGTATCGACAAGTTCTTTTGTGTTTTCTAGTGTTGTGTGTTTTAACATATCGATTGCTCGCAATAAAACTATGGCTGATTGTTTTTGTTTTTATGTAAAAATAAGGCGCAAGCTTCCTCACATTATTCACCAGTAGGCTTATACCACATTTAATATATTTTTCGTTTTTTAAAATGTGACAGCATACAGTGAAATAATATCAAAAGTACACACGGCAAACATCAAAAAGCAAAATAAATATGTGATTTACTTATTTTATCTGGACGCACAGTAGAGTTTATATTTACACGAATCCTTTAAATTCACATTTCGACACTTCATTACTTAAAAACTTTAAGACCTACACATTTGTAATTTTGAAAGTCTATATATATATATTTTCTTTCATAAAAAAACTACATATTATAGTTCTTGAGTTATTAAGGTCTGAAAAAAGCGCCCTTTTTATCTTTTACCGATTCACTGATTAAATGTTTCATTAATTCACTCATAAACTATTTAGGTTAAGTCCTAAGTGACTTGCAGAACTTGAAGTTTAGCATCAAGGAAAAATGTTAGGCGTATAAAAAGAAGAATATTTGAATATTCTTTCCATTTTTATTTGAACTATAAATTATCGAAATTCGACGATGAAAGGCACTGACACAAAAAACTTTGTCGACATTTAATCCTTATTGTATCAATTAAAAACATATTCACATTTATGTTTAAGTGAGATTACATTTAGATCGTTGTCCAAGTTTTTAAATGCTAAGATATAACACATAATTGCTATACTTACATTTTTGTGTGTTCGAGACAGACACACGCTTGACTGGTTATTGAAACAGAAACAGAAACTTTTTTATTCAATATAGATTATAAATAATACTTATTGAAAGTCACTCTTTTGTATAATTACCACTGGTTAGAAAAAAACCTCTGTCCTGGGAAGAACCAGCAAGAAACCCAGCGGGACTTCTTTTTTTAAATAACAGCTTACAATCATGTATGTTACACAAATTAACAACACAACAAATTAGAAATAGCTTGGGAGCGATCACCTCACTTCCAGGGGGTTATTGTCATCTATAAATTCTTTAATATTATAATAACCCTTTTTATACAAACTTAGTTTAATAAAGTTTTTGAACTTTGAGCAGGTCAAATTTTGTATATTTTCTGGAATTTTGTTGTAAGCGTATACATCGCCCCAAGAATGAATTACTGACTCGATGGAGTCGAGTAACTGGTACTACTAGCTTGTGTCTGTTCCTAGTATTTACAGAATGAATATCACTTATTTTTGTAAAACTACTTTTATTTTTGTGTACGTACATTACATTTTCATAAATGTATTGAGAGGCCAAAGTTAATATATTAATTTCCTTAAATTTTTGTCGCAGCGACTATTTAGGCTTTAAATCATAAATTGCTCTTATGGCCCTCTTCTGCAAAACAAATATAATTTCAGTGTCAGCTGCGTGTCCCCATAGCAAAATACCATACGACATTATGCTATGGAAATAGCTAAAGTAAACTAGTCTAGCTGTTTCAACACTAGTTAGACTTCTAATCTTTTTTACAGCATATGCTGCAGAACTAAGTCTGCTTGCTAGCTTTGATATATGGGGGCTCCATTGAAGCTTCGCGTCTAGTGTGATTCCAAGAAAAATGGTGGTATCTACAAGACTCAGTTTCTCCCCATTTAAAATTACATTAGTATTTAATTGTTTGACATTTGGAGTCATAAATTTCATACATTTCGTTTTAGTGCCGTTTAAATGCAAATTATTGACATTGAACCAATTTACTAATTTAGATATAGCATTATTTACTTCGTCATATTTTAGCAAATGTCGACTTAATTTGAAAATTAAAGAAGTGTCATCTGCAAATAATACTATATCATGGTTATCTCCTACTAT
Source organism: Parnassius glacialis (assembly GCA_033319125.1). Taxonomy (NCBI): domain Eukaryota; kingdom Metazoa; phylum Arthropoda; class Insecta; order Lepidoptera; family Papilionidae; genus Parnassius; species Parnassius glacialis. Next base: position 47,589,972 of record JAVANC010000019.1, on the reverse strand, counting down.
GTAAGGTAAGTCATTAATATATACAAGAAACAGAAAGGGGCCGAGAATTGAGCCTTGAGGCACGCCCATCTGGACCATCGACCCGGAAGAACTCATACTGTTGATGACAACTTTTTGCGTTCTCTTACTTAAATATGAAATAATTAATTTTAGAGCATCACTTCTTACACCGTAGTGTTGAAGTTTCATGATTAATGTTTCATGGTGAACACAATCGAAGGCTTTGGATAGGTCACAAAATATACCCAAAGCATCCCGTAAATTCTCCCATGCATTAAATATATATTTAATCAGCTCAACTACGGCATCAGTTGTCGAGCGACCCCTTGTGAAACCAAATTGATTTTTGTGAAGTAAATTATTTATATTAAAGAAATTTAACATTTGATCAAAAATATTTTTTTCAAAAATCTTATTAAGTGTTGGTAGTACAGAAATAGGTCTAAAATTAGCGGGGTCTAATGTACTACCAGATTTAAATAAAGGTATTATTATTAAAAGGTGAATTTACACATTATAGGTTTGTACATATATTCATTAATATTTTGTTTAGAATTTAGAGTAAACACGACCGAATGGTACTGGAATCAGCTCACTTACAAAAGATAGATTAATTATCATTGGGCTACTACTGACTGATAAAGAAGTTTGTCAATAAAAATAAAGGCACATTTTAACCAAAAAATGATAGAAATAATTTAAACACACATCTTTAATCATTATTTCTTTTTTTTAGTTTAGTCGTGACTAAGCCTTTGGGATCAATAACGCCTTTGAGTTCTTTGTTAGATGCCTCATCACATCATCTCAATCAGACATGTGAAAAAGAACATTCGTTAAATAGACTTCTCGACAAAATAAATATTATATTATAACGTTTATCCTGCTTTTTCATTTTTGTTTGAGCTCATTACTAATCATTACCTTCATTAATATCAATCAAATATTAAGTCTGTTAGTTTGGTTTAGGTGAATAAAATGTTATTAGTACTGTGAGAGTTCTTTCAAGTCTTTCAGCTTTCTTGTCAGTATTTAATATCGCAGGAACAGATATTTTACAGCCTTTATCTATAGCCAGTAGCCGGTTAGGTATATCACGTCTGGCGTAAACGAAATGGCTATACCACCATTTATCGAAGTCCATAAGATTTTTTGACATTTCACATAGTCGCTTTTTACGTCACTCACATGGGCAAATATCACAATTTGTTTATTATTTCAGTTTTATAAAAAAATGTCGTAACATCTTGTTATCTCGTTCCCTCTTGATCCAAAGTTTTTGTATTGACTCTTTGGAAAATGTGGTCATCCATAAAGCGTATTGTTACTTACAATTATTTGCCGTGTTGTGGTAATATAAGAGTAAATATCAAACGCCTGATAATGTTATTGCCCGACTGATTGCCAAACGCTATAATTGAATCAAATCTTCACTATTATTTTAGAGGCCCTTATCTAGATGGTTGAGTGTTTTAATGAATTCTATATGCGTGCGTGTGCTTGCTTGTGTGTGCGCGCACCTGCGCATTTTATTGTGTGTGTGTGTGTGTGTGTGTGTGTGTGTGTGTGTGTGTGTGTATGTGTGTGTGTGTTGATGTGTGCGTGTACGTGTGGAGTATCTTACATTCTATATTAATTTTAGAATAAATATTCAATTATTTGTTTATGTAATTATACAAATAAGAGGACTTTTTTGCCTGTTGCCGTCTAGCAAATGCTGCTTTAACCGGAGCACTTGGGAGTTACGCTAGTTTTTCTCCTATAATTTTCGAATTCAGGGTTGTATGCAAGGGACTTGTGTAGCTTAAAACTATATTTAATATGTATAACTTGCAAACTGTAAGAAGATCACACAGGGAGTATAAATCTAGTGTTAGAAATTTGTAAGGCTTAAAATTCATTACCTTCAGTAATGATCATTGAGCTCTCTTTAAATCCAAAAACTTTATTTTTGTAGCACCTTTCCATATACTAATACAATATACTAGAACTGATTGAACTAAAGAAAAATACACTTGTTTTAATATATATGTGTTGTTGCGAGATGTTTCAAAATTTTGAAATACCATGTAAATTATCTAATCTTTGTCATTAAAATTTCGATATGTATATGTATTCCGAGATATTTTGTGCTGGATACTTTTTTTTTTTCTGTGGTAACCCCGGTGACAAGTTGTAAAATTATTGCTCCCAACTATTTTTAAAAATTAAATATTGTAAATTAATAATATCCACCTCAATTTTGAGTTACAGTTGTTAAATACGACTTATTTGTGTTTGTGATATAAGTAAAAGTCAGAAGTACCTATTTTAATTACATACATTGTGTTTAGTGTTTCAACCAAAAGTAACAGCTGTAACGAACATCGTTTAAACGTATTGTAAGTGTAATTCTTGTTATCCCTTTAACATTTTTAGATTTACCTATTAAGTAAGTGTTGTTGTGGATTTCATTTTGAATTATTTACATGATAATTTAATTTGAGATCTGTAAATAAGCCCATACATTTCGAAATTTGCTTACTCTGCTTCTTTGGTTTTCTTTCTTTGTTTTCTTTTGCTATTTACATTTAATAGTAAAATGAATACACGCAACGCCAAAACGCGCCAATTGGAGAACCAACTTCAAATGGCGCTTCAAGAACTTAAGGCGTCAAAGGAGCAGTGTGAGCTGTTAATTAAAGAAAGGGATGACAATGAAAAGGAAATAATAAACATAATTGCTAAAAATACTAAACTAAAAAGTGACATGGTTAAGTTGCATAAAGAATATACATTTGTTACAAAAGAAAGAGATCAACTTCAGAGAACAGTCGATGAGTTTGACCAGTGCAGCAAGGAATATGAGGAATCCCTCAAATTAATTGCTGCATTGCAGTTACAGTTAAGTGAGGCTAATGAGCAGATTGTGCAATTAAAACATTACATAGATAACATGAAAGCGTCCCAAACTCAAAGTCTGTTCAACGAGCTCATAGAATGTGAATCTTCTAAATCTAAAGCATTGCAACCCTCCACAACAACCGATTTGACTGGTGATGATTATGTCATATCAAGAACAGCAGCAAGGACTACCTGCAGTAGAAGAAAACTAAAGAAATATATAAAAATTAATAAATATATTATAAAACTACAAAAATTAATTAAAACTAAAATTAATGTTAAAAATTATATAAATGTATGCAAAGAAAAGCAAGAACTAATTAATAAACTTAAAATATATTCAATTGAGGTGGAAAATATGAATCACTGTTATGAGACTGATATAGAGTGTCTAAATTCAACAATTTTATCACTTAAAAGCTCTCTACAAATTATATCAAATAAATATGCATCGGCTCAAGATGAGATAAAAGAACACATATTGGCCATGAATGATCTGGTAAAATCATGTAAGTATAATGAGGAGCGCTTTGACTCCTTAATAAAACATCAGAGTGAGTATCAGCGCTCCAGACCAGGTTCATCGGGGACAATATGTGTAAATAACAAAGTTAATTGTAAGACCTCATTATTTTCACCTACACTCTATGACAGTGCCATGACAAAGGATATAGACTTAAAAAGCAATGAAAATATAAAAAAAAATAAAGTTATTATGTATTGTGATGACATAGGCAAAAATTTGGGCATGATGTTAAATAACTGTTTAAAAGGACATCTGATCAGTAATTATTGCATGCCTGGAGCATCCTTTAGTCATATAATGGATAAAGTTTTAGCTAGTAAATTTTGTCCTAATAGCACATTAATAATTCTTGTTGGGAGAAGAGGCAATCTAAACAAAAATCAATTATTAAAATATATTGATAATCTAAATACTTTAAATGTACATAAAATTATCTTGTTTACATTGCCTTACATACAGGGTTGGCCGCAGGAAAATAAAATAAGATATGATTTAAATTTATTAATAAATAACTTTTCATGTAATAATAATTTAAACTTGACATTTAATTGTTACAATTATAATGATAGAATTAATTTAATAGATATAAATAATTTAATTAAGAAATTTTTGACTAAAGATAGGTATTACCTATCAAAATATAATTTAAGACAGATAGCAAATGTGCTATCTTATTATTTATATATTAACTCAGCCAAGGACTTGGCTACACAGACATCTGCTTCTTTTGAGCAGTGTAATGACTTAATATGCAATTTGGAATCAGTTCCAAGTAATTTAAATTAGAAAATGAGACAATAGAGGTAATCTCTAGCAGCTATAATAACTTAAATAATTTAGAATGTGGCTTACAAATCTTTAATTGTATGACTCCACAGAAAGATAATGAAAATTGTTTACACCTGGTGCATCAAAATATACAAGGCATGATAGGCAAAGAGCTAGAAATTGAGTTGTTCTTAAATAGCAACAATATTCATATTTTATGTATTAGTAGTTAAACATTAAGTTATAAGCTTTTAACCAATGTTCAGTACATTGGTTAAAAGCTTATAACTTAATGTTTAACTTCAGTAATCACCAGGTGGTCAGTTCTTTCAATAGAGATACGGTTTTAAGAGGTGGCTCCTTAATATTAGCTAGTAAATTATTGTCATGTAAAGAACGTAAAGATATTGTGAGCCTCTCTGTTGAGCGAACTGTAGAAATGGCATGTGTTGAGTTTGAGCACCTCATTGTTGTGAGCGTCTACAGACCCCCATGTTCTATATACGATACTTTTGAAAAAATTATGGAGGAAGTTTTTGCTAAGCTTAATAAACAAAATAAATCTGTTGTAATATGTGGAGACTTTAATATCAATCTCCTAGAAGCTTCCTCAATCAATATTAAATTTAGATCATTATTTAAATCATATGGTCTTTTTAATTTATTTATAGAGCCAACGCGTATTGCTCAATCTAGTGCAACATGTATAGATAATATTTTTACAAATGTGAAGCCATTGCATAAATGTATAATTCAAAAATTAAGTTCTGATCACTGTGGACAAGTAGTTTCGTTACCATATGTTCACAAAAAGCAAGTAGATGAGAAAGTTGTGTTTGTTCCAGTAAATGCACGTCGCTTGGAGAAATTTAGAAGTAACATAGTGAAAAAACTTCCATCACTTTCATACCAAAATGATCCAATTTTTTTGTATGGAACATTATTTAAGCTTATTTGCAATGAATTTAATAATACTTTTACTTCTAAAACATTCTCCTTGAACAGTCGGAAGTCATTTAATGAATGGGCGACAGCAGGAGTCCATAAGAGCAGACGCAGGTTATATGATCTTTACCATGAAAGGTCATATAACCATAGCGTCGAATTTAGAGAATATGTAAAAAAATATTCAAAAATATTTAAAAGAGTGTGCTCCACAGCCAAGTCTTTGCATTTGAGCAACAAAATTAAGACGGCTTCTAATAAAATTAAAATGACATGGAGTATAATTAATAGCGAAACTGGTAAGATCAACTCTCGCAATTCAAACTACAAGTTAAGTGTTAATAACAAATTAACCGAATCAGATCAGGACGTTGCAGTGGTTTTTGAGAAATATTTTACTGATATTCCGATATTAACCACTAAGTCACTGAATTCTTCTCCTGCGGTCGCCGAATCATTACTTAAACAAAATGTAAATGCGTGTACAAAGAATTTTACATTTCATAAAGTATCATTAAAAGATATTGTAAAATATTTTAAAACTATTGATGTTAAGAAAACTGCGGATCTGTGGGGGATTTCTGTCAAAGTTATTGCGTCTATAATAGATACAATCGCGCCTCATTTAGCTGTTATTTTTAATACTAGTATCGAATCTGGTATGTTTCCTGATTTAATGAAGTATAGTAAAGTAATACCTTTATTTAAATCTGGTAGTACATTAGACCCCGCCAATTTTAGACCTATTTCTGTACTACCAACACTTAGTAAGATTTTTGAAAAAATTATTCTTGATCAAATGTTAAATTTCTTTAATATAAATAATTTACTTCATAAAAATCAATTTGGTTTTACAAGGGGTCGCTCGACAACTGATGCCGGTGTTGAGCTGATTAAATATATATTTAATGCATGGGAGAATTCACAGGATGCTTTGGGTATATTTTGTGACCTATCCAAAGCCTTCGATTGTGTTCACCATGAAACATTAATCAGGAAACTTCAACACTACGGTGTAAGAAGTGATGCTCTAAAATTAATTATTTCATATTTAAGTAAGAGAACGCAAAAAGTTGTCATCAACAGTACGAGTTCTTCCGGGTCGATGGTACAGATGGGCGTGTCTCAAGGCTCAATTCTCGGCCCCTTTCTGTTTCTTGTATATATTAATGACTTACCTTACATAGTAGGAGATAACCATGATATAGTATTATTTGCAGATGACACTTCTTTAATTTTCAAATTAAGTCGACATTTGCTAAAATATGACGAAGTAAATAATGCTATATCTAAATTAGTGAATTGGTTCAATGTCAATAATTTGCATTTAAATGGCACTAAAACGAAATGTATGAAATTTATGACTCCAAATGTCAAACAATTAAATACTAATGTAATTTTAAATGGGGAGAAACTGAGTCTTGTAGATACCACCATTTTTCTTGGAATCACACTAGACGCGAAGCTTCAATGGAGCCCCCATATATCAAAGCTAGCAAGCAGACTTAGTTCTGCAGCATATGCTGTAAAAAAGATTAGAAGTCTAACTAGTGTTGAAACAGCTAAACTAGTTTACTTTAGCTATTTCCATAGCATAATGTCGTATGGTATTTTGCTATGGGGACACGCAGCTGACACTGAAATTATATTTGTTTTGCAGAAGAGGGCCATAAGAGCAATTTATGATTTAAAGCCTAAATAGTCGCTGCGACAAAAATTTAAGGAAATTAATATATTAACTTTGGCCTCTCAATACATTTATGAAAATGTAATGTACGTACACAAAAATAAAAGTAGTTTTACAAAAATAAGTGATATTCATTCTGTAAATACTAGGAACAGACACAAGCTAGTAGTACCAGTTACTCGACTCCATCGAGTCAGTAATTCATTCTTGGGGCGATGTATACGCTTACAACAAAATTCCAGAAAATATACAAAATTTGACCTGCTCAAAGTTCAAAAACTTTATTAAACTAAGTTTGTATAAAAAGGGTTATTATAATATTAAAGAATTTATAGATGACAATAACCCCCTGGAAGTGAGGTGATCGCTCCCAAGCTATTTCTAATTTGTTGTGTTGTTAATTTGTGTAACATACATGATTGTAAGCTG